>HG995342.1:9040589-10240589 GCA_905333045.1 Lysandra bellargus
TATGTATGTATGTATGTATGTATGTATGTATGGTATGTATGTATGTATGTATGTATGTATGTATGTATGTATGTATGTATGTATGTATGTATGTATGTATGTAGTGTATGTATGTATGTATGTATGTATGTATGTATGTATGTATGTATGTATGTATGTATGTATGTATGTATGTATGTATGTATGTATGTATGTATGTATGTATGTATGTATGTATGTATGTATGTATGTATGTATGTATGTATGTATGTATGTATGTATGTATGTATGTATGTATGTATGTATGTATGTATGTATGTATGTATGTATGTATGTATGTATGTATGTATGTATGTATGTATGTATGTATGTATGTATGTAATGTATGTATGTATGTATGTATGTATGTATGTATGTATGTATGTATGTATGTATGTATGTATGTATGTATGTATGTATGTATGTATGTATGTATGTATGTATGTATGTATGTATGTATGTATGTATGTATGTATGTATGTATGTATGTATGTATGTATGTATGTATGTATGTATGTATGTATGTATGTATGTATGTATGTATGTATGTATGTATGTATGTATGTATGTATGTATGTATGTATGTATGTATGTATGTATGTATGTATGTATGTATGTATGTATGTATGTATGTATGTATGTATGTATGTATGTATGTATGTATGTATGTATGTATGTATGTATGTATGTATGTATGTATGTATGTATGTATGTATGTATGTATGTATGTATGTATGTATGTATGTATGTATGTATGTATGTATGTATGTATGTATGTATGTATGTATGTATGTATGTATGTATGTATGTATGTATGTATGTATGTATGTATGTATGTATGTATGTATGTATGTATGTATGTATGTATGTATGTATGTATGTATGTATGTATGTATGTATGTATGTATGTATGTATGTATGTATGTATGTATGTATGTATGTATGTATGTATGTATGTATGTATGTATGTATGTATGTATGTATGTATGTATGTATGTATGTATGTATGTATGTATGTATGTATGTATGTATGTATGTATGTATGTATGTATGTATGTATGTATGTATGTATGTATGTATGTATGTATGTATGTATGTATGTATGTATGTATGTATGTATGTATGTATGTATGTATGTATGTATGTATGTATGTATGTATGTATGTATGTATGTATGTATGTATGTATGTATGTATGTATGTTCTTAGGGAGTAGTGCAAGTTTCATCAAATTTTTTTATTAACTTTGAAAAAATACCTTGGACTAACCTTGTAGATGATATTTTGAGAAAAAGATCCCCCGGTCCCATGAAATTTATTTTCTGCAGAAACAAAAGAAACTGTGGAACCATGTGTGGCTGCAGAACCACATCTTAGCTACACTTGTGCAAGATAACGGGACCGAGTACTTCATGGCTAATATTTTACCAATAGTGAACATCAAATACCTTATAACACAATTTGGGAAAAAATAATAAAAACCACACCAACAATAAAAAGTAGAAGAAGTTTGCAAGTAACATGGCCGCCAAAACTGTTGTCACTTATCAGTTTTCAGTTTGACAAGCTTTTCATTACCATTACCAGTATACTGCCGCTTAGGCCTTATCGCTTAGGCCAATGATCGCTTAGACTTAAGATATTTTGATTTATACCACACTTGACAGTACACTGATATTTTTTAGAAACACTACCAATATGTATCCGTGATGCCAACCTGCAGATAATTTCAGATCGGTGGGGAACCTAGAAGATCTAGAAGTGTCTATCGTCGCGCCGTCTGGTGGAGATAAAAAGTAAGAAAACCTCTCATTAAAATTTTGGTTGCGTTAGAGCTGGGTCGAAAATATTAATTAACTATTCAAGAAGAATAATCAAAAGCACAGCTTATACTAATAACTAAAAACAAATTTCGAGAAATGTCCAAGTAAAAAATCACAAATTCGTCAAACAAAAGCGAGACAAAGAGCGCATGCATTAGAGAGCAAAAAATTATGTAAAAAAAAAAACAATTTAGCGGTAAGACCGCCTATATTTTGTACGGATTCTTTTAGCGTGTTTCTTCTGTAGTTTAGTTTTTGTACAAATAAAAAAAATTTATTCTATTCTAAGACCCCAATTATTTTAAAAGTAAAGACTGGAGCCGTAAGAGTTAAGTTTTGCGTTAAATTTAATACAATAAATATTTTTCCTTATATTATAATTTATAAGGCAAAATGGCAGATATTTGTTAAATTGGCAGCACTAAGCCCACGTGTCAAATTTGACGGTTTGCTGCGAACCGTCAAAACTGTCAAATTCACACGAAGTGAAGTAGCTGCATACGAGTTTGACAGCTGTCAAACTCGCCTACGCGGCAGAGCTTCAAATAACGTTATTTTTTCATAATGTTACTGCTTCAAGGGCATAGATAACGTTATGAAAATTTAACGGATATTAAAAATAACGTTAAAAATTGATATTAATAGCGGTTAATGTTATAACGTTATATAGGATTTATAACGGTAAATATATGTTCTTTGATAACGTTATAGTCCATCAAGAAAGTCATGACAAGCGGGAAAATTTTCTAAACGTAATCACGCTTATAAGGTGTAATTTTTCTTTGTATTTTCACACAAATCTCGCAAAAAAAGTGGGCTGCGAGTGAGATTTAGTGTACCGTGCACGATCGCATACCTGATACCAGAAAATAACGTTATATTTACCGTTATTATCATAACGATATTTTTTCGTTTATACTTATCGAAAAAATATCGTTATAATAATAACGGTAAATATAACGTTATTTTACTAAATATCGTTAAAAAAATAACGTTATCTGGCTACCATTATGAAAATAACGGTACGTAACGATATTTTTTCTGTTATTCGATAACGTTATGAAGCCCTGGATTTGATATGATATATTATGCATTCGAAAAAATAAAAATTTGCAATGAGGGATTTTCATATCTTTTTAATTTGATTGTCAAACAGTTTCCATTTTCGTAACTAGATGGCGTATGGGTAGACAACTATCGGTAATACCAGGGAATACCATCAATAATTGCGACAAAACTGGGCAAAAGAATATAAATCTTGATACATTTCAATTTGAAAAAGACGCCATAATATTCCAATGACTAGGATAACAAAGTTATTACAACGATGTTTTAGTTAAAACTCACGGAAGAAATAGCCCTATTTATCGATATTCACACCAAATGTCACAGGAATTATACATTTTAGTTTTGACAACATCTTACCTGCACTTGTGCAAGATAACGGTTATTTCATGGCTAATATTTTACCAATAATGAACATCAAAGACCCAAATAACACAATTTGGGAAAAAATAATAAAAACCACACCAACAATAAAAAGTAGAAGAAGTTTGAAGCGACATGCCATGACATACCCGCGAAAACTCTTTCAGTTGTCTGTTTTCAGTTTGACAATTTGCGTGTTCCTAAACTGTTACCAGTATACTGGCCTAATCGCTTAGGCCAATGATCGCTTAGGTTTAAGATATATTTTTGATTTATGCCACACTTGACAGTACACTGATATTTTTTAGAAACGCAACCAATATGTAGCCGTGATGCCAACCTGCAGATAATTTCAGATCGGTGGGGAGCCAATAAAAAATCTAGAAGTGTCTATCGTCGCGCGGTCTGGTGGAGATTAAAAGTAAGAAAACCTCTCATTATGAATGTAAACATATTTTGAGTGCTAAAGTCTAATGAGGTGCCGTGATCAGGGCTTCATAACGTTATCGAATAACAGAAAAAATATCGTTACGTACCGTTATTTTCATAATGGTAGCCAGATAACGTTATTTTTTTAACGATATTTAGTAAAATAACGTTATATTTACCGTTATTATTATAACGATATTTTTTCGTTATGTATAAACAAAAAAATATCGTTATTATAATAACGGTAAATATAACGTTATTTTATGGTATCAGGTATGCGATCGTGCACGGTGCACTAAATCTCACTCGCAGCCCACTTTTTTGCGAGATTTGTGTGAAAATACGAAGAAAAAATACACCTTTTAAGCGTGATTACGTTTAGAATATTTTCCCGCCTGTCATGACTTTCTTGACGGACTATAACGTTATCAAAGAAGATATATTTACCGTTATAAATTCTATATAACGTTATAACATTAACCGTTATTAATATCAATTTTTAACGTTATTTTTAATATCGGGTAAATTTTCATAACGTTATCTATGCCCTTGAAGCAGTAACGTTATGAAAAAATAACGTTATTTGAAGCCCTGGCCGTGATTAATTAGTTTGTAGTTTTATACAAGGCATTAGTAAAAAATAGTATGTCAATGTCAAATTTGCAAAATTAAAAATATATTTTGTCATAGACCATCAATAGACAGCAAAAAAATTGGAAGTGAATTTTTGTAAATTCTACTATTTGTATTTTTTCGAAACGTTGTGACTTGTGAATTTAATTTTGTGATCGTTCATATTAAAAATAATTGAAGTAGAAACAAGGAACAACAAAGTGTGTTTCAGTAAACAAAATGGGGCTCCAAGATTGTGGAATGCCCGAAGAAAAACTGCCACAATGCTGGTCGGACGATGTGCGAATGAATGCCCTTTTTGCACCGTTCCGGTTAAAGTCCGCGAATCCAGAGTCATGGGAGATGAAGATGAAGTTTTGGTCGGACATGGTGAGGCAGTGGTGCAAGCATAAGAAGGATCCTATAGTGAATGCGGCAGACGTGAAGTGTGTTTATCAGAGGAAAGGGCGCACCGCAGTTTGTATCGACATCGTTATAGAGGAGATGTTCAGGTACAGTATACAGACATTAAAATTGGCTCATATCATAGTAAGATTCCTTTTTTATGGAGGGAAAACCCGTGACATATTATCACTGTGATCATTGCACAAAGCTGTCCTCTTCTAATTGCACAGTTTATATATGACAACATGCTGCTTTGTAATTCTTAATTCTGTTGCTTTAGGTTAATTAATTCACATTCACTAAACTTTTGTCCTGTTAAACACCTTTTTGTAATAACATTAACTCATAGATGATAATATTATGTAAATAGTTATCATTAAATTAAAGTTAGATAAAATTATGTATCATTTCCTGAATTTGTTACACTTTTAAGCTAATAATGAATTTATTATTTATACAACTATAAAATATTACATATATTTTAGAAATGGAGAGCTGTGTCCACTGTCGAAGTATCAGCAGATTCTGCATAATGGTCCCGAAGGTTGGGTGAAATGGGGGGCCAAGCTGGCTTTCAGACCTGCTGCCTTTGCCCTCACAGCGGTCACCTCATTTTTACCCAAGCGTGAAGTCACAGACTCGAATGGACTACCTAAAGCGAGCATAGATTCTACTCAGAGATTTGTTTTGGAATCTGCAGTTAGGGTGAGTATTAGCAAATCTCATTTTATATGTATTTGGCTTTCCTTTGATCACATAATCTTTTTTAATAATTTCTTAATACCTACCCCTAAGTGATACATAGAAATATTTAAGACTAAATTGAGAGCTTATTACATTTTATGTATTAAAAATGTTTACTTAGCTGCTTTATTGTGTATTCTCTTCCTTTTTCAGGACCAAGCCACAGAATTGATAAATAATTTTCCACCTGGTGTGGAGAGGATTGGGACGATAGATGATTTGATGCGGAAAACTGGCAACACTAACAGGGAGGCGTTTGAGGTGTGGCTCGGGTACCTGGTGTCACAGGGCCTGGCCGTGAAGAAGGATGATGTTGTTAAATTAGGTAAAGCTTACAATATTTTCTATTAAATTTTAATTTATCTTTGATATTTCAAAATTCTTTTTATCGTGAAAGTGAATTTATAAGTATAAATAATAAACATGAATAAAATTCTAGTTCACATCAAAATATTTTTCTACTAAATATAATATGTAAAAATGTTTGGACTTTGGTGTTAGGTCAGTGTAGTTTCTTGTGGTTTCACTGTGGTTTTTAAAATCTTAAATGCCATTCATAAAATAATCGTAATAGCTATAGAATAAATTACAATGTAATTAAGTATCCATAAAACAAAACACGTCTTGTCTTTTCAGCGGAGGGCAGCAAAAAAGTGTCACCTATAACCACCATGGACGAGTCGCTAGTAAAGCTGTGTAATGCTGAGACCCGGCTGGATGAGGACGCCACGAGGTTGGCGCGAGAGGTCTCTGCCGCCGCGGCCGAGGCTTCCGCTGCCATGAAACTTGGCAACAGACTCGCCGTGAGTTTTAGTCTTTAGTTAACGCCTCTAGTCCACCGACGCTGCGAACTGCGAAACAGCGGCGAACCGATTTACTGTCTCATCCGCCACACGACAATGCGTTAGATTGCATCTCGCTCTATTCCTGTTTCACAGATATTTCGCAGTTCACAGAGTCGGTGGACTAGAGTCGTAAACACTACTAGGCGGTACTTTCGAAGCCGATTTTACGTTCCGACGCATTCGGACAGGATAAGAGCCGAAATTACGCGGCGGAAATTCAGTTGCGTAACTTTGTCCGAGTATTTAGTGTCTCGAACGCCGCAGAATTTACGTCGTAAAAAAAAAAACTTGGCGCCGAATCGCTGCCGAACTTATGCCCGACCGAAGTTCGGCTATACGCTATAACACGACGTAATTTCAGCATGGTGTGTCATCAGTAATTTAAAAATACATTGCAGGTGTAATCATGCTGTACTTCGGCCAAATAATCAGTGTGTTTACACACTTATGATGCTACTAATAATTAGAAGCGTCATATGTGTGACTATGACACATCAACCTTTTATATTATGTTTTAAAAAGTTTAAATGTCAATATGAAGACTTTGGCTTCATTGCCATAGACGACAGAAACTTCTACCTTTACCTTGCCTTTAAGTAAAACTACATTTTCGATGGTTTTAACTACATGATAAAAAATTAGTCATTACAAAAACTACAAGGCTTACACTCAATTGTAACAGGCCAAGCACCATCTCCGTAAGAAGCTGCAGGCCCAACAACGCCTGGACCGATGCGAGGCGGCGCTGGAGAACGTGCGACAGCTGCTGGTGCAGGCGCGCAACACAGACGTCAACACCGCCGTTATTGACACATACAGGTACTTTTACCTTTTGATTTTTTAACCTAATGATTTTTGACATTCTATTTGCCACCAAGTGCCGCTATGTAGTGGGTCTATCGTGTCAAATAAGCATAGGACAACCCATTGATAGATCCCTATATCAATGGGTTTTCCTATGCCTATCTTGCCCGAGGGACATGCTAAAACTGTCTTGGGACCCGCAACGAAGTTAATCAGAATAAAAAACAGGAGGAGTAGAAACAATGAGGGTTTTCCATATCCTATTTGCCACCCGGGGCCGCTATGTAGGCTAATGGCGCATCCACACATGCCGCCGGCTTATACCGCCGGCTTTCAGCCTGCCTTGCCACCGAAGCCGACGGCATGTGTGGTTAGCCGGCGGCCGGGCCGCCGACCGTGCCGCCGGTGCAAGCCGGCGGCATGTGTGGATAAAGCATTAGGGTATATCTTGTCAAATAGGCATAATATTATCGTGACACATGACAGCTATATCATGACATATTATGATAGCAGTTTGACGCTAAGGCTACATAGCGGCACCTGGTGCCAAATAGAATAGCAAATACCCTTAATATAGTTTCTACTCCTGTTTTCTTCTGATTAATTTCGTTGCGGGTCCCAAGACAGTATTAGCATGTCTCTTGGGCTCCCTGAGATCATATCAAAGGGTTTTCGTGGTTGGCGACCTGGCGATCCTGGCGACACAGAAACAACAGTTGTGCCAATGTGAGGCGATACTGCGATACAGGTATAGTACACCGTCTGATCGCGATCTACCAATAACGACTTATCTGATCACTAATCTACCAATGACATTTCCTCTTGCGCACGCCCGCTCACTCCCCGCCCCTCCTGTCCTACTTTTGTCAAATCGAGTAATATAAGTCTCTCTTTGAAAATACCTATTATTGGATTGCTCAAGGATTTGAAAAATTTGAATCAGTACTGAGTTTCTTCTTTCAAATAGTTTTAAAAGAATCAAAATACTTAACATAGATGTTTTTGTTATTTTTGAATTAGTAAACACAAGTAATACTGTATTAAATTTTCAGAACGAGTGCAAACGCTATGAAGGAGAACATGAAACAGAACGGTCTGGACGAGGACTCGGTGTTCGACACCATGGATGACCTCAAAGAGGTGAGTTAATATACTGATGAGTCCTTACTATCAGCTATGGATTTATGTATAGGCTGTATAGACAGACCTACGTCATGTGGTCGGCCTATGTCAGTTGAATGTGAGCTGTGAATAATTGTTATCGGTCGGATCCTGGGGTTGACTTAGGGCCGGGACACAAAACCACGGCACGGCGTCGTACGACGTCGTCTCATCTTGAATTTCTACGTGAATTTCTACGGCACAACGTCGTACGGGCCGTGCCGTGGGTTTTTACGACGCGCGTCCGACACGGTGCCGTACGTCGCCGTACGACGCCGTACGACGTCGTGCCGTGTTTTTGTGTCCCGGCCCTTAAGGCTTCGTCCACATTTGTATCATTTGCGCGATCAGATCTCCGTCGCGTATCATCGAAGCGTATCAAAATGATACGCGTATCATGATACGCCCCGATGGCTATTAATCGCGTGTCTAATACGTGTCGTATCAAATACGTGCATGATCGGCAGAATGATCTAATAGGCGTCCACACTATTATACGCATACTTGATACGGCGCGATGATCGCGACGGAGATCTGATCGCGCAAATGATACAAAAGTGGACGAGCCTTTACGCGACCAAATTACGCAAGTCCACAATCTGCCTATGTATCAACTTCTTTGACAGTACTTCCTATCGGCTACAATCTAATAACTAGTATTTACCTTGAAGACCAGCAAGGCAATCGCGCTAAATTTTTTCAACTGAACCGCAAATGAAACTCGGACGTTGATCGACTTTTGGAACGATTCGGTATCGCGCTAACGTTTTGACAGCCAGTAGAGACGTTACTGAACCTCAGCCCGAGCGCAAACGCTGTCAAAACAAAAAGTTGATACGAAGCTACTTCTACTCGCACGTTTCTGAAACGTTTCTTATTTTGGTGTATTAAATTGACGAAAATCGATGGAAAAATATAACATAAGCTATAATCAAATTATTATAATATAAGCTTATGTTTTACTTCAAAGTTGTAAAATAACACTACGGACTATTTTAGTTTGATAAAAAGTGAATTGAATTTTGACATTACTAATTACTTCTTTACGTAAATGTTTTCTACTTTTGTCACATCACAAGTCACTATTCAACACTTATACGGCGTTTGTAAAATACAAATTATAGTAAAACAATACTATGAATTCAACTACGTAAATTAAAAACTTCAAGTAATAATTATTCACACTCATAAGTTCTACCAACACAACTTCACCCGTGTCATATTCATCCTTATGTAAATAAACAATTTGTCAATTGACCAATTAACACATCGGAAAAAAATTGTTCATATTTAAGCCAATTAAAACTAAATCAGAAGGGCGCTGATTGGTCCGCTGCAATGTCTGTCTAGGTCAAACGTTGCGCTTCGTTCGAGTTCCATCTAAGCTTGAGTTACGGTTGGAACATGGTTGGAACGTTAGCACGATACTGAAATTTGTTCAGACGCAGCGGAACCAAACCGTAACTGAACCACAACCAAAGCAGATGTGAACCTGAGTTGAAACATTTAAAAATAACGCGATTGCCCTGCAGTAGTAAAACACGGCTTTTGAAGCGTGGTGAGGAGAGTGTATTTCTCAGTACTTTCGCAGCTAGTCTAAGGAACACTCCTGAATCGCGCTATAGAAGTAGTGAGTAAGTACTATAAATACAGTTTTAAAGGGCCAAACACTGGTACTAAAGTAACAGCGCCTGCATGTTACGGCTCACGATATAGCTGTCATATGTCTGTTTGACATGACACGGTAGGCCCTACCGTCCCTCTGGTGGCAAATGATAATATATCGACAACTGTTGAATTCAGGAAAATTTATTGTATGAAGACAATTGGCATGATGACTATTTTTTTTCTTATTGGTAATTGAAAGATAATTGAAAAATAGAAACATCGCTGAAAGAATGACTCTGATAGCTTAAAAATTCACCAAGATATGACAATTCAAACATCTCATAAAATAGACCTGCCCGAAACGCTCCATACAAAATGCAACTCGATTATGACGTCACCTTAGAGCTGTTTGTAGGCATCGCGGGAGGTTTTTGTTCGGTAGCTATATTAATTATTGCGTTTATGAAAGTGGTTTCATAACAAAAGTTGCTTTAAATTACATAAGTTATCGAACGAAAAGATACAAATATTAAGCAATTTAATTGAAAAAAAAAATTTGACTTGAACATCAAACTTTGAAAGCGCATAGCAAAAAAAATACAAAAGCTATCAAGCTGAAATTTGGGGAACACTTATTTTTTACAATAATTATTTCTTTATTTTAATTACAAAATTCGCTAATTTTTGACCTTGTCATCATCCCTATTATCTGTGATTGGCATCATAATTAAAACAGTAATATTTTAGATTACGAATACGAACTAAAAAGTTGTTATTACAACAACAACCGTCATTGCAGGTGATGGAGAGCTACAATGAAGTGTCGAAGGCGCTGGGCGGTGGCGCGGAGGAGTTCGACGCGGCAGAGCTCGAGCAGGAGCTCAGCGAGCTGATGGCCGGCCCCGGAGCGCCGGGGGGTACGCCCCAACAGGAGAGACCTGCTAAAGGTAGGGGATATAGAGTAGTAGTATACTAAAAGAAATAATAACTTATAACACCCTATTTTGAGATCGAAAGTTAGAAAAAATTTACTTACGTAAATCGTTACAATAATAATTGATGTTTTGAAATGTTCACATAACATTGTTTCAGACTTTTAAATTTGTAGTTTTAGAGCGAGGTTGCATTGCTCTATTTCATTGTGTCTATACGACGAAGCGACACAAAAACAAGTGCTCAAACTAATGTGTAATAGTGCTAATCAGAGCACAATGTTACTGGAGCTCCGACAGCGCTTCGTTTCTCTCCGTCAACACTTGAAACGTCGCGACTGAAAACGAAAACGCAACGTTTCGCTCTTAGTCTTGATTAATTTAAATATACATTTATAGTTATACATTTTGATAAAAGTTTAAAAATAGCATGTTCTGGTTTCTGGTATGTAGTGTACTAATATGTCTTCTATTCCAGAGCCAATCCTGCCGTCGCCGCCGCGGGAGGCGCCGCGCAAGACGTTGGACCGCGAGTTCGTGTTCGACGGCGAGGAACAGATGCTCGCCGAGCTTAACAACCTCGGCGTCGACGAGGCCAGCCCCAGGAGGGTCGCTGTGGCCGTCGCCGATGGTGATAGTGATAGTGATGGTGGTGGTGAGTACACGCACGCGCACGCAGGCACATACGCACGCATATACGTTATACACGCACATACATACGCTCGACAATCTTGGCGTCGACGAGGCCAGCCCCAGGAGAGTCGCGGTAGCTGTTGCCGATGGTGATAGTGATGGTGAGTACACGCACACGCATGCACGCATGCATACACATTATACACGCATATACAGACGCTAGACAACCTCGGTGTCGACAAGGCCAGTCCTAGAATAGTTGCAGTGGCTGTTGCGGTCGCTGATGGCCAATACGCACACACATACGCACGCAAACGCACACACATTACACACACGCGAGTAGCGGCCGCAGTCGCCGACCGTACACTTCGTCCTTGTGTGTGCGTACGTTTGGCAGCGTGTTTGTGCTTCGTGCTGCACACTGCACGCCCACGCGCACGCCTGCAAGATTACTTCGATTAGAAAGTTAGGGTCATTTTTAAACGACTCATTTGAGCTTGGTTTAAAAATTGGTCTAGATAACTTACAGACAACTAAAAAAATATAAATCTTAGTATAAACATATTTTATCATTACCTTTTTTAGCGCTGATTTAAATATTTTAAGGTTGCCAATGCACACTTTACTCATTTATAGCCGCGTACTGACCAAGCGAGCCGCCTCGCTGCCTCGCCTGAGCGTGCCGCGGCCGAGCCAAAAGTTGTCGGTTTTTGGTCGATGCTCAAAGGCGTCTCGGACGTTTGCCCCGCACTAACACGTACTGACCGACCGAGCACCTGCGCGCGAGGCTGCCGCGGCGAGGCGGCTCGCTTGGTCAGTACGCGGCTAATGCATATTGCATATTATACAGGGTGTTTCAAATAAGGTATACTAAGCCGAAAGGGGTTCATTCTGAACACCTTTCGGAAATTCACAAAAAAAATATTGATCCTCCTTAGAAACTTTGTTAGTCAAGGACTTTTTTACTATGGAAAAGGAACATTTTTTTCTCGAATTTCCAAAGATCGTAGAACGAAAGTTGTTGAGAGTGACCCCCTGAGTCACCCCCTTTCGGCTTAGTATACCTTATTTGCAGGACCCTATAATTAGTCGCTGTTAAGCATTAGTGTCCTAACCCACATTTTTTTGTTGTTAGATTTTGAATGCAGTCTTGTTCTAAATTATTTGACGAATAACTGCATTCATAACTTAATACGTAATTTTTTTGTGGGTTAGTATATTTACACACAGAATCAGTACGTTGAAGTGGAACTGGGCTGGTCACGTAGCTCGAACAACAGACGATCGCTGGAGTAAACTTACTCTGGAATGGAGACCAAGGCTGGGAAATCGGGGTGTAGGTCGACCTCCTACTAGGTGGGACGACGATCTCCGTTTAGTTGCGGGTCCATGTTGGATGCGAGTAGCAGGAGATCGGTCATCTTGGCGTTCATTGAGAGAGGCCTATGTCCAGCAGTAGACAAATATAGGCTGATATGATGATACTTACACGAATGCTTAACAGCGTCCAATTATGTGTGGTGTACAGAGCCGGCCCCCAAGCCCGCGGCGCAAGCTAAGCCGTCGCAGCCGTGGTACCCGCCGTCGGGGGAGTGTCTGCGGCCGGAGTGGGGGCGGGGCCTCGACGAGTACGGCGAAGTGCGACAAGACGAGCGGATACACCCAGGTGGCTTGTGATTGCGATGATGTGGAATTTGCACTTTAAAAACCCTAAGTGTCTAAACAACAAGCCGAAGATACGCAGCCGAAGGTCGGCATGATTACGTCAGCAATGTTAAACTCATACAATATAACGCGACGGAATTTCGGCATGGTATGTCATCGGTAATTTAAAATACATTGCAGGCGGAATCATGTCGAACTTCCGCCGCGGAACTTCGGCATGATGTGTTTAGACACTAAAACTACGGCTACACACTCAGTCTGACATCAGTTCAGTACATCAGTTTGGTCAATGATAGTAGAATGATCGCCTAGCCGGTTGATTGACGGATAATTTTTTGTTAGGTACTTTCCAGCCATCGTTCTGGCGTCCGTTTAGACTTCAGAGTTCAGAGTGATGGACTGAACTGGTGCCAGACTGAGCGTGCAACCGTGGTCTTAGAAATAATGCACCTCTGTCATACTGTGACTGTGCCTATTTATTATGGTACCTAATTTACGCCGCGCCAAATGCCCGCAAATTCGAAGCGGCTTATTTTCAACAAGGCGAGCAATAGTTGCCTAGTGTAAAATTGTAAATTGTAGTATTGTAAATCCTCTATCGGTACCACGGGGAGTGCTCTGAGGAATTGTTCGGAATCATACCTCCGATGATTGGCAGTCTTCCACCGTGCGTTTTTCGCGTAACTTTCTGCCGCGCACTGTAAAGCTCTGGAACGAACTATCACCAGCAGTATTTCCAGAACAATACGACCTGCAAATCTTCAAGAAGAGAGCGTTTTCCCTCTTAAAAGACCAGCAACGCATCTGCAGCTCTTCTTATGTTGCGAGTGTCCATGGGCGATGGTAGTTGCTTTCCATCAGATGACCCGTTTGCTCGTTTGCCCCCTTATTTTATTTAAAAAAAAATACTGTAAAAACCCTTAAACATTCGCAGGTCAGCCGCTAAACGTGGACTACTCGTCGCCGGCGCGTCACTACAGCTCGGAGTTCGCGGTGCGCGACCACCGCGCCGACGGCCGCGTGTGGTTCTACAGCAGCGGCGACGAGATGCAGCCCACCACGCACCACACCAGGTTAGAAATACTATTAAGGCGAGGAGCGACGGAATGTGTCAAGGCCAAGATATATTCTTTGTATAAAATTATATTATACTAGATGACGCCCGCAACTTCGTTGCGCCAAAGTTCGTTTATCACGCGGGAACCGTACATTTTTCCGGGATAAAAACTATCCTATGTCCTTTCTCGGGACTCAAAGAATCTCCATGCCAAATTTCAGCAAAATCGGTTCAGCGGTTCGAGCGTGAAGAGGTAATAGACAGACAGACACACTTTCGCATTTATAATATTAGTATGGATGAGACGAATACGCAATTGGCTGTAGCAGAACAACCCGATAATTCATTCCAGTACTACGAATGATAACGATTCGGCAACCACATTTTCGCGTTTCAAGCCGTCGTTCTACAAACAGCCTTAGAGCGCTTACAGACGAACGGCACTCATCGCGTCGGCGGCAGCCGTCGACTGCCGTCGATAAGTGCCGTTCTACTATTTCTACTGTACAGGTCAGTTAACAAGAGCTGGCACGATCAACACATTTAAACATTGCGCTTGTGTAGTGTCTGTGAATAAGCGCGTGGCGTGACGTCGTACTGCATACGCATCATAAAAAATCTGCCCGTGTCTCTCGCGCGCAGTCTATCTTATGAGCGTGAAGGGGACAGTTATTGTTTTTCTTATGCTACTGTTTATAAATACAGCGTGATGTTACAAGTCGGTAACGTGTGATCGGTGCGCGGCCAGCGTTCGGAACCGTACGATAATTATCGTACACATACGATAATATTGTGCGTACGTACGATAGCATATTATTATCGTACGCAGATTATACGATCATTTTTATCATGATGCAAACATATTATATTTTTAAACATAGTGTATAGTGAAATTGCATAAGTGTGAGTACTGTGAACGTGCCAGCTTTAGTTAACTGATCTATAAGAAGTCTAAGGGTCAATTCAAACCGCAACATGACACGACAATGCTCGGTAGGTGTAATCATGGCCTAAGCCCTTGTAGCCGGTATAGTCTGGAATCGGTTTGTTACTTTTTTTTATTATAAACATTTTTCCTATCCACCTGTTTTATGTCTTTAGTTTTTATATTTTATATTCTTAATAATCGTTACAGCGAGGAGGGTGCGGGGCAGGCGGGTGGAAATTTCCAAATGGCACCCGGGGGTGAGAGGAAAAAACCCGAGCCCTGGCCCAAGGAGAACGACGTCGACGACCTAGAGCGACGACTCAAGAACCTCAGGGGATACAAGTAGTATATATCATGATGTAGGCACTAGGTATACTCTAACAATAATACAAAATTTGTAGAAAAGCGTTGCACATTGAGAGTAAATAATGTCAGCTAAGTCTAGCATATTATGTAGAATCACAGACATAGATCAAGATAGATACCGCATATGTATGTACTTCGCGTGCCATATCGCGTTCCCAAATGCTCGTCTTTCGAAAGTCTGTTCTTTAGTCTGCTATCGGAATCGGACGTAAATCGAAATTTTAAAAATGCCTAAATGCCTAAAAGTGCCGTATTGAGCTGTTGAAATTCAAATAAAAACGTTGGCTTTGATAATGGACACGTTTCTTATCATCGGTACGTCACAGTGGTAGGATAAAAGTGACACGCTCGTTTTCATACAAATGGAGCGACATGCGGAATCTATCTTGATCTATGTCTGTGTGTAGAATATAAACGCATTTTAAAAGGTGATGCCGGCGCGGTGAGAACACTGATTAATATTGCGAGAAGCGCCCAGAGTTTTTCAGACTAAGCTATTTCCAAAAAATATTCTATTATAACTTATTTAGTACTAGTCGGTCCCCGCGACTTCGTTGCGCTGTAATTCGTGCAGGAACCGTACTTTTTTTCCGGGATCAATAGTATTCTATGTAATTTCCCGGGACTCAAAGTATCTCCATACTATAATTTATAAAACGGTAAAATTGATTCAGTGGTATGGGCGTGAAGAGGAACAGACAGACAGACAGTCGCATTTTTATAAATGCGACAATCTGTCTGTTATATTAGAGTGGATATTTTGGTAAAATATAAAATCAATCAGTTTTATGTGTTACCTCACCTTAAGCCGCGACAAGATATAAGCTGTAAGCTTTAAACACCAAATCCTTATCAAAATAAAAATATGCAGTATTCATGTAATACACTTCTAGTCTAAATATTTATAACAATAATTTATAGTGAGTGGATTTGAGCTTCGTACTACACCGAAGGGTTTCTATCTACTCACAGAAATTAGTTGCAATGTTTCTTCGTTTCATTAACGATATCAGGAACAAAGTTACTAATATAACCAACCAAGCTGGTGAAATTGTGTCAAATATTATGTTCCTGCAAGTTATAAATTATTGTTCCTTTCATTATGGGCCGTTTACACTCAGCCCCTGCCGCTGGTCCTACCGCTGCCAGAAAACTATTTCTGGCAGCGGCAGGACTAGCCCTGAATACTGCGGCAGTAACGACGCTCACTTGCCGCGTCGGGCAGCGGCAGCAGCATGACGAGTGGCAGCGCGAGTGACATGTTTATATTCTAGCGCTGCCCACTTCCCTGTCCAACAGAGCTGAGTGTAAATGTCGCTTTACAGTTTAATATAATGTATTATAGTGTAAATAAAAATAGGTAGGCCAATAAATATTTGATATAACATTTAGATAGACAAAGACAAGAAAAAGGTAAAAAAATACAAAAAAAATATTGTAAAAAGATTAAAAAGTAAAATCTTAAAAAAATTACATATTGTAAGTTTATCAATATGGTGCTCTGCTTTTTATATAAGTAATTAAAATATTTGGTTGAAAACAAAATGATGTCGATATTTTGTGTTAGGTTACTTAAGGGTCCGTATACGAAATTTGCCTATTTCGCTGATTTTACAGACGTGATTTAACAGTTAAAATACAGTATTTTTATAAGTTTAAATGCACAACATGTAAGATTATTTCAATTATAAATCTAGTGTTGGAGCTAGATTTTTTATTTTTTTTGAGTATTTTTAAATAATCCAACTCAAACCCGCGACAGTTTTGTGATTTTTGCTGTAAAAGTTTAGAATATCACCTGTTTATGGATTGTATTGACGTCTTAACGGTATGAAAAAAATACAATGTACTGTTGAGAAAGTCGTCTATAAAATGTTGGAATTACTTTTTACCACTTTAATATTAAATAGTAAAAAAATATGTAACTCGGCAAAATTTTAGAGAAAATGGGTAAAGAAATGCTGTTAATTTCGGCAACTTGGAGTTGTAATTCATAAAAAGAAAACAACAGAATCAATCTATAGATAAAATTCTATCCAATTCGAGAAAAAAGAAAAAAAAAAAAAGAAAACAAATTGTGCCAAAAAACACAATTCAAAACAACCTGAATCTCACATTATATTTCTCGCCGCAAGTTCGAGTCGGCTTTCCGCGCTTAAATATGTTTTAAATCTAATAATTGATATATATTTTTTTTTAGTCTAATATAAGAATAGGGGAAAAAACCTAATAATATTTCTGTAGCGAACCTTTGCAATTTCGGCAAAATCGGCAAAATTTCGTATACTCTTAAATGTAATACTTATGAAAATTTAGGAAATAAATTGCAAAAAAAGAACGACACAAAATGCTTATTAGACTTAACAAATACTATATTATAATTTGATTGTTTTTAAAAAACCTACACCTAGTTCTGAATATTCTGAATATTATGCTAAGTACTCACATACAGTTTTACTCGATCGAGCAATCACGTAGAGCTCTGCGTTGAGCATTGACATCGTTGGCGTAGAGTAAAAACCGGCTCGGACTTTCGTCCACACATTCAGCATTACTCGATAGTTGTATACTCCAAATCAAGTAAAAATTATCGTGTGGACCGCAAAACTCACACGATTGAGTATGGCTTGAATAAAGCTCGACGGCTCGCGTCGAGTAAGTTCGAAGGAAATTAGATTTATTTGATTCCATCGAGACAGCTCTATGCGAGCCTTCGAGCTGTGAGTTTTGCGGTCCACACGATACTTATTACTAGATTTGGAGTAAAAGCATCGAGTAAAACTGTATGTGAATACTTAGCTTTAGACGTTTATTTGTTTATGATTGTTAGATATGAGTTTTGTTTAGAGTTTATATACACTATACATACAGCCTTTGTAGTGTTCTTCAGAACAATAAAATAATATTATTATTTCTGAAGATCTGAGGTGTCAGTTATCTTTTAAGGTTATTTATGGTCCTTACCAAGCCCTTGAGAAATATTTAACTAGGGATATTTTTTTAAACGTCAGATAACTGTATAATATGTTAAATATGTTGCTGTTTCGTTATCCAAATTTTTCATCAGTTAGTAATTACTTATTTACTCAGGTATAAATTATCTAGCGACAGAAAAATCTGTCCTAAATAACATTAGCAGTACATAGCAATAAACATGTGTGATTATATAGTCGTAACTTTTATACTCTGACTACATTAAGGCCGATTTTAGTGTCACGCTGATCGCACGCATGGTCCTAATGGGCCGAGGTGTATAAAACCCTAGGAAGTGTTTTTGAATAACGCGTACCTGTTTGCGCTGATGTTTTATACATTTCGGACGGTCAGTGCGACACTAAAGTCAGTCTAAAGGCACCGTTCCGATCCTTGCGACAAGCGACCGAGACCAAAGTCAAATAAAAGGCGACTATGACAAGGGTTATAGTCTTCATTTTGCTCTACGCCACTACAAAACATCGGTCGCTAGACCAATGTCGCGGTCGGGTAAAAAATGAAACATATAGCCTAGATCAGAGGTTCCAAACTCCTTTGTGTCGTGGCCCACTTTTAAGGTTTGGTGTATACTGCGGACCCCCTGTAACAGCCCCCCCTCCCCCACCCCTACAATACTAATCCATGAAACTTGCTATTATTCAGTCGCTGTGCTTTTCAGCAAATTATCCGTCTATGCCAGGGATGGCGACCCATGGCACGCGACATAAAATTTTGAGCACGTCAATGATCACAAAATAGTGATTATTCTACAAAAGCGCCAAGGGGCATTACATTTTCACGAAATTTTAGCAAAATCGGTTCAGAGGTTTGAGCCTGAAGAGGTAGCAGACAGACGGACAGAAAGACGCACTTTGATGGCACGCCTGTCATAGGCGTGCCATCTGACACTTGAGTAATTATTCAAAAAAGTGGCAAGTTTCCACGATACAGCTTTAACAGTCTTTGCTAGGTAGCTAGCAAGGCTAATAGGCGGAGTTCAGACACGACTTTAACTAGGCGGGCGGGCAGCATTCGTAGGTCACAGGGACCAAATACTTTTTTATAGACCCCCGTTAGCGACTTGTGGACCCTCATTTTTTTTCCACGCAAGCGTAGACCCCTGTCGGGCTCCCATGGACCCCCAGCACCTGGGGGTCCACCTGTACCACTTTGGGAATCAATGGCCTAGAATCTAGATCATAAATTAGTACTTATTTGAATTGTCGGTCGCGATCGCTCGCGGCTAAGATCGGAAAGCCACCTGCGATGAACTTCGCCTGCCTTGCTTCTTTGTGACTAGAATGTAAGGATTTGTGTTGTATATTATGTATATTAATATTTGCCATATTGTTTTTATGTTTTGTATAATCGTATGTTTTGTTTCTTTTATTTTTAATAAAAAAACAACCAAAAATGGTTTGTTATTCCTGTTTGCCTGCACTCGATCCTTAACTTCGGTTAAATTTATTTTGAATTGAAGGACAAGTCGTGTAGTGTAGAAAGAATAATAAGGCCGCGTTTCCACTGACGCGGAGCTGGGCGGAGAGGGGCGGTGCAAAGTGGTCAGTGTTTTAACTGAAACGAAGCGGAGTGGAATGGAGCGGAGCGGAGCATACTTTTGGAATTGATTGACTAAGGCACTGCGCGCGAGTCACGCACCGCCCCGCTCTGCGCCCCGATGCTCGTTGTCCACCGCATCGCCTCGCTGTATTTTTATTATGAACAGCAACAACAAGCTCGTGCTGTTACCATTGAAGCGGAGTGGAGATTTCGAGCATAGTGATTGATCGATTCGGACACCGCTAAGCTCCTCTCCGCCCCGCTCCGCGTCAGTGGAAACGCGGCCCAGTCATCTATATTTACTTCATTTGTTTTCAACTTAGTTTTTTTTCGGTTAAGGTTTTTTTTTGGAATTTGACAATAAAACAGGTCATAATAATTGTTAATTATTTAATAATAAGTCATTTATTTATTGACAGTTTCACGCTTATACCAGTCTATTGGTGGGTTTTGTAAGTTCACAAAATGGGGAAACTCTAAAACCAATCCATTTGAGTTACGTCGAGCGTGGTACTAATTACACTCTGTAATGTGTATGCAGTTAGAAAAGACGCTTGATAGACAAGGACAAAACATTCTGTAACGTCTGTAAACGCAACGTGGATCTTTGTATCAGGATGCCTTCACATTAAGTCGCCAGCAGTGCGGTAGCCGCGCGAATTCTTTACTCAAGAAGTCTCCGGCTCTCGCGCTGCTCGTTTTGGTATAGAAGTTTCTACTGCTGTCGCACTATTGGCGACCTAATGTGAAGGCATCCTGATACAAAGATCCACGTTGCGTTTACAGACGTTATAGAATGTCTTGTCCTTGTCTATCAAGCGTCTTTTCTAACTGCATACACATTACAGAGTGTAATTAGTCTTCTTATGTAATGTTCGTAACTGTGAAAAAAGTCTTGAATATACAAAGGTGCTGGATTTTGGTCCCGTAATTTAAACTATACGGTCGTATTTAGAGCCCCCACAGACTAGACTTTTAGGCGGCCGATAGTTTGACCAAATTGGGGCTTCAGTACATTATTAACGGACGATACAAATCGTTTAGTGTGTGCACCTTCATATATCGTTGTACTGATTAAGCATTCGATCAAACTATCAGCCGCCCGTATTTTCGGTCAGTACTCAAGATGCATCTCGGTCTCAAGTCCAAATTTTGACAGCTAACCAATCACAGAGCCGAACCGCGTCTTGAGACCGGGTTGCATCTTATTTACTGACCAAAAATACGGGCCTAAGTCTGCGGTGGCTCTTATACTAATTATTATAATTATTATTTCACTAGCTGTTGCCCGCGACTTCGTCCGCGTGGACTTTAGCTGTTTATAGTTGTTTCCGTACATCGATTGAATAGTTAAAGCGCAAAGTAATCATAAAATTATATTGTGTGGGACAATATACTTTTATGATATGATAGATGTTCCGCGCAGCTTTTTCGGATTTTAGCGGATTTCCTCGATAAATAGGTTATCGAACACTGAAAGAATTTTTCAAATCGGACCAGTAGTTCTTGAGATGGGAGTTCCTTATACGTGGGAGAGCCATTCTTCGGCACGAATGGGCCGGCTCGACCGGAGAAATACCACGTTCTCACAGAAAACGAGCGTGAAACAGCGCTTGCGCTGTGTTTCGCCGAGTGAGTGAGTTTACCGGAGGCCCAATCCCCTACCCTATTCCCTTCCCTACCCTCCCCTATTCCCTTCCCATCCCTACCCTCCCCTTTTACCCTATTCCCTCTTAAAAGGCCGGCAACGCACCTGCAGCTCTTCTGATGCCGCGAGTGTCCATGGGCGACGGAAGTTGCTTTCCATCAGGTGACCCGTTTGCTCGTTTGCCCCCTTAGTTCATAAAAAAAAAGATTAGCGCGTTCAAATAAGCCATTTCAAATAAATTCTCCCGTTTTTTCCACACTTTCCTCTATTTTTTCGTTTCTGTTAATTTTAACGTGATAAAATATAGCTTATGGCTTTCTTCGATAAATAGGCTATCGAACACTGAAAGAATTTTTCAAATCGGACCAGTAGTTCCTGAGATTAGTGCGTTTAAATAAGCCCTTTCAAATAATTTTCCCCCGTTTTTTCCACACTTTCCTCTATTTCTTCGCTCTTATTAATCTTAGCGTGATAAAATATAGCCTATAAGCCTTCCTCGATAAATAGGCTATCCAACACTGAAAGAATTTTTCAAATCGGACCAGTAGTTCCTGAGATTAGCGCGTTCAAACAAACAAACAAACAAACTCTTCCCAATTATAATATTGGTATAGATTGTACAGTACTGTTATTTCTACTAGGAAACAAAAATTCATTGCAAGCACATGTTTTATATTTCTTATGATTAGTTTTTTACATTTCGTTACATATTTTCTAATTGATGAACTTTTTCGAGATCTCAGCGGGGCTAAAATGGTCGCTTTGTTGAATCATGATATGAATCATAATATGATTCAATTCTTTAAAATCGCAGAATACAACTCTGCTTGCAATTCATTTCTGTATTTTTGTACTGATTTGACATTTGTCAGTTTGACAGTTTTGACAATTCATTTGCTGAATTGATTGAGAGGAATTGCTAAATGTTACCATTTTAGCCCCGCAGTTCTAAGACACTGTTGCAAATCCTATAGCAGGGGCATTTACCAGTCTGATTCTATAAAAACATATTATATTAGTTCATCTATTTAGGAAATAATAATATGATAAGTATAATATGATAGGTCATATTATACCTACGCCCACATCAATGGTACCTTTGGCACGAATTACTTTCATTCATATTTATATACAAGGGCACGAATTGTTTTCAGGATTGGCGTTTATGCCCTTATGTCGAAGGTTACACGTTCAGTTTCTCAGCAATCTGATCCATCAATCTGTTAAAGTATTGCGCGAAACTGAACGTCTAACCCACGGATTGACAGTCAGTCCATCAATCAATTTTTTTTTAATATGTACTTTTTATAGCCATCAATCTGGGTCCAATCTCAGATTGACGCCAGATGGATGACAAATTGAACGTGTAACCTACGACTACCTTACCGAGAGTACGATCTGTAATATCTTTGATAACACATCATTTTCAGCACGAATTAGATTCCGTTGTTTCTGCATGATGTACCTAATCTACACAGCGGCCTTAATGGAGGCGTCGAGTTCGGCGACGACGGCGGCGGCGCGACGCAGCGACGTGGCGTGCGCGCGCGCAGCTGCGGCCGTCGCGGCGAGGTCGTGCCGCAGCGATGACACGCGCCCCGCTAACCGCGCCCGCTCCTCCGACAGTATCTGGTGCGCTTTGTCGCCTGTAAATAAACAAAGGTTAAATTGCATATTAAGCCTCTACGCCGAATTGAGTGGGTGAGTTATTACCACAGAAATGGATTCATATTTTATGGACCTACGCAATTAATACTTATACCGGGTAATATCAAACCCAACCGTCAGATCACGGCTAACATTATTTGACATAACCCGACCAAACACAGGTTCGTTACTTCTTTGAACCTGCTACAATATTTATTAAAAGCTGCTGCAATGTTAATACGCCTAGCGCAGTCTAATTTTAAATGCATTTCTTTGCAAAATTCGAAGCAGCCTTAAGATTTAATTCAGGAGATCACACTACATACAAGACCCTTACAACTTCTACACTCACCGAGCAGAGGCAGGTAGTCGCCGGCCCTCTCGGCGCGGATGTCGAAAGTGAACCAGTCCTCCAGGTCCTCCTCCGAGTCCGTCGACGGCAGATCCTGAAAAAAACATTTATTTTAAACACTAAACAATTTTTCGTGCACTTTTTTCCACTATATTTGTGTGTACGAAAAATTGTGTTTTATTAGTGTTCAACGTGAATTTCTACCAAGAACCGACAGTATAATCAATTACATCCATTTATTTTAAACCAGTCTAGCACAAGGTACCTACATAATAATTATATAATTCAGTTAGTATATTTAATATTGTATATTCAATCAGTATATAGAAAGACTCCAAAACTTTGCCGTAGTCGGGTAAAAATAAAGAAATTAAAAAGAGCGAAATACTGAGCTATGACGTCACAAGTTTCTCGTTATTGATTGAAAAAAAAAAAACATTGATTGGCGCTACAGTCATCCACATATTAAGTCACAGCGCAAGGGGGCGAACGCTGACTCGCACAAGCACACGTTAAAGCCTAAAATGCGTGACACAAGGACAAGAGTTCAAAGTCGGCACTGAATGTGGACGACCTCTCTCTTGCTAGATCTGCTACGCAGAACAAGGTACTCAGATCAAAACTTTATTGACATGACACGACCTAATAATGTAGATCCGCCACTTGACTATGAAACAATTTCTTAGGGACCTATCAGACAGAGAGCGGTCACGCGGTTGAGCGTTTAAGCAGTCAGTTTTGCGTTCCTTGTGTTATATTACGCTATATAGAGATACCCACACAGGGGGCGTTCTGACCGCCGGAATTCCTACAATGTGATTGACCGCTCGAACGCAGACTGATAATGCAGAGCGCTAGAACGCGTGACCGCTCTCTGTCTGATAGGTCCCTTAGATGATACTTACGTCGTAGTAGCTGTTATCCGAGGGGCTGTCGCCGTCGGAGAGTGACTCCTCCTTCATGCGCTCGGGCCGCATCATTGGCTGCCGCGCGCCCCGCCCCGCGCCTCGCCCCTCATTCCGCATCTCCTCGTCCTCGCCATACTGAAACATTCACATTCAAAATCTATACTTATAAAGCTGAAGAGTTTGTTTAAGCCCGCTAATCTCAGGAAGTACTGGTCCGAATTATATATATTTTTGTAGCATACTCTATTTATCGAGAAATGCCTAAAGGCCTATGCCCTATAGCCACAGAATACATAATATTAGTTTAACAACAGATATCTCACTCCCGAAACCCGTTTAAAGAAAAGCAAGCTACGATACTATAAAGTTAAAATTCCGATGCGCAATGCTAAATTGCCTACACATAAAATTACCTACAAGTGCGCTCTCTTTCTATCGCATAACGCGTACCTTTTCTTACGAAATCATGAAATTGGTTTATAGTTTTTATTGGTTTATACTGTGTTTCTGTATTTAAATACCTTATGGCTTATTCAAATATAATGGGTACATATTTCATTGGCCTTTTTAATTGTTCATTTTTATAAGATTTATAACGATTTTGTCACAGCGCGGCGGTTAAATCAGTATCATAATTCCTATATGATCACTGATATAGTATACAATAGATACGCGACGAAAAATCTTGCGCATGCGCGGTGCGTCACCGCTCTTTTGTGAGTCCCTTATGATTTGCCACCCGCGGGTGGTACTTACAGTTCGATGCCAATACGCGCGAGTGGGACAGGCCTGCTATAGCCTAAAGGCTATACTACATCACGGTGCGACCAATAGGAGTGAAGAATTAGGGGAAAATGTGGTTAAAACGGGGAAAATCATAATTTGAAAGCCCTAATCTCAGGAACTACTGGATCAATTTGTATGTTATTTGGCACATAGGCTACTCTATGGAACGTACGGTTGCCGCGAAATACTTTATTTACGCGGGCGGAGCCGCACGGAAACGCGTAATATTCATATATTTTCTGAATAGATAATTCATTAATACTTTCAGAATTGCCTACTTGGTGCCTACCGACGGCATAGAAGGCAGCAAGACCAAGATTGGCTACCGAGACGTATGATCGTGCTTTTTTTTTATAAAATAAGGCGGCAAACGAGCAAACGGGTCACATGATAGAAAGCAAATTTATTATTACCATCGGCCATGGACACCGCAACATTAGAAGAGCTGCAGGTGCGTTGCCGGCCTTTTGAGACGCTCTCTTCTTGAAGATTTGCAGATCATATTATTTCGGAAACTAGAGATCGCCCAATGGTCGAAATTCGACCTTACTTGCAAGTTGCAACGACATTAGGACTACTACCTACATTTTGTAAAAAAATATTGACTTCATCATAGTTTTTTTCAATTCTTGTCTCTGGGACTCAGCTGATCTCAGATAATAGTATCAAAAAATTAAATAAAAAAAACAATAATCCATTTTCAATTTGTCAAGTTGTTGTCAACAGACTTCAACCATAAATAAAAGAGTATAATTCGTATGTATAGGCTCATCACTCAAAAATCTGTCATCTTTTTTAGTAGTAGTGTCGTAGTGTGTGTAACGTTTTATTTGTTAAAAATATATATGATAAAAGCATAATTTTAAAATAATATTGGCTCGATGCACTCCTTCTCCACATAAACTATAACTGTGCGAAATTTCATGCACCTACGTTTCCCCATTTTTTGTAAAAAGGGTTACAAAGTTTTTCTCTCACGTATTAATATATAGATACTACTGGTGACAGATTGTTGAACGACAAGCACAAACTGTAAAACTCTGGAACGAATTTCGTTCCAGAGTTCCAGTTTGTGCTTGAGCTTGTGCAGTAGTAACAACATAGAACAAGCAGCTTGCTGCACAAAACTCTCATAAAACCTCACCTCGTCCAAGTCGAAGAGGTCATCGTCGAGGAATTCTTCAGCGCGGATGTCCTGTTCTTCCTTCACCTCGACCGCCGGCTTATGCGTCTTTTTCAGCGCATCCAGACGCTTCGATGCTTCTGGAATGTTTATTCTTGGATAATATAAAAAGTAGTATGAATCTTGCGATATGAATAATTATTTTAGTTTTTTTTTTAATAATGCAGCTAAAAGCATATTATCCCATTTTTTTATTTAATTGTCAAACTGTTCCTTGAGACCACATTATGTCAATGTTTGAGACGCTGTTTTTCAGGTGTGGTCGAACTTTAGTGCTGTCAAAGTTGATATGGAAGAATGAATACTGAGCGCGGTATATAAATACGAGTCACACTGTTATGGGCGGCTTATAACTCTTACCTAGCTCTGGATTTATGTAATTGTATAGGCAGTATAGGCCAGGGCTTATGTGCGGCAGAGTCCTAGCACGGCGGCAGAGTTCGTACATACTGGCGACAAAATTAAAGTGGCCTATATAATACTCGTAAAAAATGTAAATCCGGCCCTGGATGCCTACTACGAAATCGTTTTGATACTCAAACAATCGAACGAGAATGCCGCGTCCTACTCTAACTACGTCATTTCACGTTTATTAGAGTAGGACTCGGCATTCTTGTACGATTTGAACTCGAAACGGTTTCGTGGTACGGCCCCTGGCCTCACCTATTTCCCGCTGCGCCTGCGCGCTGTACTTGTTGGCGCCGGGCGTGGCGGTGCTCTTGGCGGCGAAGTGCACCTTCTTCTTCGTTGAGAACATCTTCTTCATCACGTTCTTGTCGTCCGATGACTGGAATTACAATTAAATTTTAAGTATAAAACCCATAGATGCGTATAACAGATACAGCATATCGTGACAGACGTACTATCAGAGAAGTTGATTCTTAGGCAGATAGCGAACCTATGTAGTTTGGTCGAGTTACCTATGTCAGACCCGTAGTAGCCCAGAGTGCCGAGCGTGAGTTTTTTTTTTCTTATTCGATCGTGAACGCGTTTGTCGCCGGTTACACGGTCAAATTTTCATCAATCTGATCCATCAATCTGATTGACGGAATATTGATGGTTATAAAAAATTAATATTAAAAATACGATCAATCCATCAATCTGTGGCGTACACGATAAAATTTTCGTCAATCCGTACCGGATTGATGGATCAGATTGATGAAAATTTGACCGCGTAACCGGCGACTGGCGTTTACTAAGATTTTGTATGGAAGCTGGGCTCACTCCCGTGTGCATCGCTAGGTGGCGCTATACAAATTCCATACAAAATCTTAGTAAACGCCAAACGCGTTCACGATCTAATGTCAAACAAAAACCCACACTCGGGCCTCTGATCACAACTTACATTGAACTGACATAATCCAATGAAATGACACACATCCGTCAACTGCCTATAAATCCATTTCTTCGATGGTACATAATATATGCAGACGTTTCCATATTCGATTTTCGAATTCGTTTTCCGTGTATTCGTACATCCGAATGCATGGTATCAGTAGAATATACATTAACTGACGCACACGTTCATTTTTTTCCGAACGGAACGAATTCCGCACGTACGTTTCGAGAGAAAACTTACTCTCTCACGAAATTCGAAATTTAACATTAGGAAATCGAATACGGAAAACGCGTGTATGCGGCCAACGCCTAGCGTGCCTAATATATTATGTCTACTTCGGTACTATTTGGGCCAAGAAGCTTATATATACAACACTGGAGATTGCAATTCAAACTGTGCTTTGAATACTTTTGAAGACCAACAATTTGGCCTTGGGTGACGTCACTTATGTATTTTGTCTCACTCTTTGAAGTGACCATGATGTATATATACTACGGATTTTCCCAAGTAAAAAGAAAATAATGATTAATAACGCATTACTGTATACTTCAAAATTTCATTTTATTTTGCAAAAAATTAGGGGGCAAACGATCAAACGGGTAACCAGGTGGAAATCAACCGTTGCCCATGGACACTCGCAACATCAGAAGAGTTGCAACTTGCTAGTGCGTTGCCGTTTGACAATATTTTTTTAATTAAGTATATTCAAAAAACTGTGGTTCTCAGTTCACACATACCTACTTCACATAATAAATCATTAAGGATTTGATGAACTGTAAGATTAACGATTGATTGATGAACCTTAATAATACTGTAGAAATGAAAATTCTGTACAATGAAGATATTATTTTTAAAAAAATAATTAGCAAGGAGTGGTCTTACACCCATATAGAAGCCAAATATATGGTTAGATTTTTTTCTGTCTGTGTGAAGAATTTTCTGGTGGATTTTTTTCACCTTGTTTTAGAAAAATCCAAATATCTTACGGAACCCTACATTTTCCGAAATAAAATGTAGCCTATGTTACTCGTAAATAATGTAGCTTTCGAATGGTGAAAGAATTTTTTAAATCGGTCCAGTAGTTTTTGAGCCTATTCATTACAATTAAACAAACAAACAAACAAAGTTTACCTCTTTATAATATTATAGTATATAGTATAGATTTAAATTGCATTATTTTTGGTTTTACTAAGATTCACCTGTAAGTCATTTTTATCTAACCATGATATTATGTCATTAAGAGCATTTATTAATTCTTGTTCGTAGAGTAAGATATTTTGGCATTTTACCAATATCGTGGTGTCGTCTGCAAATAAGACTTTAAGATGCCTTGTTGCAGTTGTGACTTGTGACATCATTAATATAAATTAAAAAAAGAAATGGGCCAATCAAACTTCCTTGTGGAACCCCTATATCCAAAATGGCATATTTAGATTTATATGCTTTTTTTATTTTACCTACAGTTTTTGTTATCATTCTACATACTTTGCGATTACTTCATTCAGATTTTATCCAGTCATACGCCTTTCCTCTTCTATACTTATTATAAAACAAAGTCGCTATTTTTTCCCTCATGTCCCTTTGTTCCCTTTAATCTTTAAAACTATGCAACGGATTTTGATGATTCTTTCAGTGTTAGATAGCCCATTTATCGAGGAAGGCTATAGGCTATATTTTATCACGCTAAAACTAATAGTAGCGAAAAAATAGAGGAAAATGTGGAAAAAACGGGGAAAATTATTTGAAATTGCTAAAATCTCAGGAACTACTGGTCCAATTTGAAAAATTAAGGCTATAAGGCTATACTTTAACCGACTTCAAAAAAAGGAGGTTATCAATTCAACGCGTATGTATGTAATATTTCCAGAACTGCCCAGTTTTGTATATGTTAATCTATAACAGCTTCTAAACAAATGTGCCAAATTTCATAAAGTGTATGTATGTATGTATGTATGTGTAATGTATGTATGTATGTAAGAATGACCAAGCCAGGGAGGCCTGTGGCCCTGGAAGCATTGCGCAAGGGCGCAGTTATAGAAGCTCGCACAGGGAGCAAAAAAGACTATTTACGGCACTGAGAGATACTACGTATAGTACAGCTCGACAAGGGTTTAAATGAACGTGGCGAAAAAAGGAACTAACGCTTCCATCATACAAAAACGTCATTTTTGACAGTTCTCCTTTACGAGCAGCGCCACCACCTTGCCACCACCCGCGTTCATTTAAAGCCTTGTCGCACTGTAAACAAAATGAAGTAAAAGATCCTGATGATTTATTGAAGCTGCTAAAGTCGGTCGACTTACATAAGGGTGCTGGACCAGATGATATTTCACCTGTACTAATTGTTGAGTGCGCCTCTAGTCTGGTTATTCCCCTCACCATACTTTTTTCGAGATCCATGAAGGAAGGATATGTACCTAGTATTTGGAAAGCAGCGTTTATAACACCTGTTCATAAAGGAGGTGACAAGGGAAATATCCAAAACTACAGACCGATATCAAAACTATGTATTTTTGCTAAAATCTTCGAAAATATCGTACATAAGCAGGTTTTTTCTGCTCTTAAAGGCTGGTTTGGTAGAGCAGCATGGATTTCTTAAGGGGCGTTCAACAACCTCTAATCTTCTTCTAACTTATGACCATGTCAGTTCGGGTATGGACTCAGGTGTACAGGTGGATTTGATATTCACCGACTTTAGCAAAGCTTTTGATTGTATTGATCATCGTATCCTGCTCCAGAAGCTAGCTCGTGCCGGTATACATGGAAACCTTCTCCGATGGTTCTCATCGTATATTTTCTTAACAGGTCCCAAGTCGTTGCTATTAATGGGTTCACTTCTAGGTGGATATTTGTACCTTCTGGTGTTCCTCAAGGCTCCTTGTTGGGACCTTTACTTTTCGCTATATTCGTTAATGATATTTTCTCTTGTTTTCGTCATTCTCACTTCTTTTTGTATGCCGATGACACAAAAATATTGAAAAATATAGCTTCGCCTAGCGACTGTCACCTTTTACAAGAGGAATTAAATAGATTTAGTGACTACTGCGTACTTAATAAGTTAGATCTTAATGTATCCAAATGTTTTGTCGTCAACTTTAGTCGTAAACTAAATTTAATTAAATTTAACAATGAACTCCAGAATAAGACTCTTGTATATAAGAAATCTATAAGGGATCTTGGAATTATAGTAGACTCAAAATTGATTTTTGATGAGCACATCGAATATATTATTAATAAGGCATCAAAAGCCCTGGGTTTTGTTATTAGGTCCTGTAAAAATTTTAAATCTATCAAAGTAGTCAAAATACTATACTGTGCGTATGTTCGAAGTATTTTAGAGTATTGTTCAGAGTTATGGAACCCTGCTTACAGTATATATATTAATAGAATTGAGTCCATACAAAAACGTTTTCTCAGGTTTCTTCAATTCAAATGCAACCAATTTCTGACTGATTATGATGCCAAGTGCAAAAAATTTCATTTTCTGCCTTTATATCATCGGAGACATAATTATAGCAGACCTATCTTATTTATGTAAAGTATTAAACAATAAAATAGATGCGCCCGAATTACTTAATAAATTTAATATTAAAATTCCCTGTAGAAATGCTCGTTACTTTATGCCCCTTTATGTTCCACATTATAACACATACTATCGTAGAAATTCGTTTATACTTAGGTCCAGCACACAACTTAACACATTTTTAATTGCCCATCCGCTTGAAGATATGTTCTCCCTAAAGTCAAATAAAATTAAAAAACTTATGACTGATAAGTATTTTAACTAAATTAAGCACACTGCCTATACTTGTTTATTGTTTATTGATTTATTTACGAAATATTAGAATTGTACCATCTGCTGTGAGTATTTTTATTTTTATTATAGTATTTATTTATAGTATTTTTATTATACTTAATATTGTGTGAGTGCAGTTTCATTATCTTACAATTTCCTAATCGCTTAACCATTTCTTGTGGCTTGATAAAATTTATAGTAGTTTGTTAATTATATTTTAACTTAAAATGTTTTAAGTTTCGTTTTAAGTCATATATGTGTGATGTGTCTCGTCGGAATTTGGTGTGTAGAAGTGTTAATTGTTAGCTTTAACTTATTATTTATTAGCGAAAACTTGTTATTGGCATGTCGCTATTTAATATGTATCATTACCCCTATTGTTATCTGCTGTAAGTTTTCCCAATAAAATAAAATAAAATAAATAAAAGTTTGGTATTTGTTGTCCATGTGTGGAAGGCCGTATTTTCCTTTATTTGCTTGTTTGTGTATACGTTAATAATTTTGTCAAATGCAACAAATAGCCGTGTGAAGTGCCTCCATTAGAGCATATTTTATAATATCGCTCACCAAAGTAATCCTATGAACCATCCTTGGAACCATCACACACGACAAAGTTAATTTATATTAATTCATCTTCAGTATCTTAAGATACCCAGCGAATACGCAAATATATGAAAATATATATTTCGTGTCTACATAAGTTATCATAAGATACGAAATATTACGCAGACTCGAAGGAAATGATTTTTAAATATCGTATCTTAGCCGTGGTCCGTGTGTGATGTGTGCCTAAGATGGTATAATATTTTACATTTAGGTATCTAAAGAAAAAATAATAATGTATCTTCACCGTGTGTGAGGCGCTTTATACTTATAATAATAATAATAATTTATTTGCAGAAAGAAGTACAAAAAAGTTGTTGAATTATTAAACATGGTTCACTCTTTCTACCTATAGTTTTTAGGCATGCAAAAATATTTTTGATATAAATAATTACATTATAATATAGTTTCAAATAATAAATAGTTATTGATACAATATTAATATGTTCATAGTGAGATTATTGTGATAAATATAATATAATAGTATTAAGTAAGATCAAATTAGAAATGTCAATTAATTGGTCAAAAATGTATAAATTTAATAATATCATTAGATGTCAAAGAGAATTGAATATTATTGTATTAAGTATTAAAGTCATGTTCAAAGAATAATAATAATATATATCACTAGCTGTCCCGGCAAACGTTGCTTTGCCATAATATAATATTTGCCATATTATTTTATTGAAGTGACTAAATAAGTATGTCACCATGGCAACGTCGATCGCTATCCCGTCGCACAAGCAATGGTCGCCGTCAGTCTGAGGTTGTAATAATTTACTATTATTTATTCAACAAATGCACTTATCAATATATAAAGTACCGAGTAGCCGATTCTCAGACCTACTGAATATGCATATAAAATTTGGTAAAAATCAGTAAAGCTGTTTCGGAGGAGTTCGTGGACTAACATTGTGACACGAGAATTTTATATATAAGATATATGTCACAATAGTCTCATTTTAAATAAAAAGATAATACATTATGTCATCCTATAGCTAAAAAATAAAAACAAATTTCATCAATTAGTATTGTCAGTCCAATTTTGTCATTTAAGTATTCTGAGACACTATAGTAACATTTTTGTATTAGAAATTTATAAACAGATTTTTTGAAGGAATTAACATTATTTTCTCTACATGATTCAGGTAGTTTGTTGTATATTTTAGAAGACATTCCAATTACACTTTTAGACACGAGTGTAGTTTTATAGGTTGCAGTAATAATCTTATTTTTATCACGTCTATTCCTATCTACAATAATAGATTTTTTAGGAAACAGATCATGATTTTTATGTACAAACAATGCTATTTCTAGTATGTATAATGACGGAAGCGTGAGAATTTTATATTTAACAAAACTTGGCTTTCAGCTATCAGTTACTCTCAAGCCAAACATTGCCCGAATACAGCGTTTTTGCATCTTGAAGATTATATCATTGTCTGTTGAGTTCCCCCAAAAGATTATGCCATAACGTAGAAGCGATGCGACCATACCATGGTAGGCAGATAAGAGTCCATCAGTGTTCATTATGGATGCTAACTTCAGAAGCGCATAAGAACTACTGCTAATCTTTTTACTCAGTTGTTCAATGTGAGGTTTCCAATTTAGTTTATTGTCAATAATTAGTCCCAGAAATTTAGCACTGTCAACTTGGTCAATTTTTAGTGTTATTATAATGCACACAAATCTTTGGTGGCAATTTTCTTTGAAAAAACTGGATGATGGTTGTTTTAGTTAAGTTAATTTTTAAATTGTTATTATCAAGACAAGCCATAATTGATTTGAAAGTTTGAATAATGTCATTTTTATAGTTTTCTAAATTGTCACAATCAATAGTTATGGTACTGTCGTCAGCAAAGAGTGTAAGGGGTTTGTTAATACATTTGGGAAAGTCGTTTATGTAAATTAAAAATAAAAGAGGACCCTACACACTGGCTTGTGGTACTCCATAAAGTAAGTGTCTAATTTTTGATATAATACTCTCTTCATAAAGTGTTTTAAAATTTAGCCGTATTATTTCAGTGTATTGTATCCTGTTTGTGAGATACGATTCAATAAGTTTTAATGTAATCCCGCGTACACCATATGCTTCAAGTTTTTTAAGTAGGATTCTGTGATCAATATAGTCAAAAGCTTGAGTCATATCACAGAATATAGAGCAAACTGGGTTTCCATTGTCCATATTTTTCATTACATTTTGTAAAAAGTCAAAAATAGCTCTATTAATACCTACATTTCGGCGAAAACCTTTTTGTTCCTTACATAAAATGTCAAATTTTTCAAAGAAAGTGTACAGGTAATTATATACATATTTTTCAAAGATTTTAGATATGACAGATGTCAGAGCAATGGGTCTATAATTTTGTAATAATCTTTTATCATTTTTTTTATATAAAGGCTTTACAATTGAAATTTTTTGTTTAGCAGGAAATACTTCATCCATGACACCTAGGTTTAAAATATAACTAATGTGGCCTGATATAATATTACTCACCGATTTTATAACTTTGGTTGATATTTCATCAAATCCAACGCTTTTTGAGTTTTTCAGATTTTGAATGATTTTGTGTACGTCTTGAGGTAAGCTTGCTGGAATAAACATTGAATTTGGTGAGGTTTTAATATTTTTTGTGATATTTTTACCGTACCCTGGGATAGGATTAATTTTATCCACAAAATAATTATTAAATTCATTGGCAATAAAAATTGGCTTAAAAAATATCGCGTGATATTTCATGTTACTAATGAAGTTTTAAAACTGAATTTTCGTGTACTTCAAAATAAATTATAAGATCAATGAACTGATAATAAACGATCGATAATACGATTTAATTAAATTTTACAAGGTACTTTTCGTTTTACCATGGCAACATTATATAATGTGTGAGAGAGAAAAATACATGGTCGATAAACTTGTCTTCAAAAAATTTTCTAAGCGCAATCTCCAGTGTTATTATAAGCTTCTTGATTTGGGCCCATACGAGATGCAAGTTTTCTACAAGCAAAAGTTATAAATAAACAATCTACACCTGACAACAAATTAAATCTGTATAGTGTAAAGTGCTATAGGTGTACCAGAATCTGATGGCAAAAAGTGAGAAAATAAATTGACTCTAGTCTCTAGCAATACCGGGGTAATTTAAATAAAACATTTTGATCCTTTTCTTTTAGCAGCTAATCTGTGCATTAAACATGCAAATATAAAAATTTATCCAATGATTTAGAATATTTTTTGAAAATTTGCTGTCAAAAATTGCCATCAGATTCTGGTAGACCTATACATGACACTATAAAGGGCCCATTCACGGCAGTCCGCCGTGCAGGACTGCAAATGGCCATAGCTCACTGATTGGTTCACACTCGGTGTTTCCGGTCGTGTGAACCAATGAGTGAGCTATGTGAATGAGCCCTTTTAATTAGTAGTATAAAAGCATTTTCTTATTTTTTTAATTCATTGTCAAGCAGTTTTCATTTTAGTAACTAGATGGCATAATTATTACTGGTAGACAACTGTCGGTGATACCATCATTGATTGCCATTTGCCACAAAATAGGGGAAAAGAATGTAAAACTTGATACTCTTAAATTTGAAAAAGACGCAATAATATTTCAATGAATAGGATAATAAAGTTATTAATATGTTTTAGTTGAAACTCATGTAAGAAATAGCCCTCAGAGGAGTTTCATTTTGCCTTCATTTGTGCACGATAATGAATATCCAATGTTTATCTAATGAATATCTAATATTTTACTAATATTGCACATCAAAAACCCAAATAACACAATTTGGGGAAAAAAAATAAAACCACATCATCAATAAAAAGTAGAAGTGTCAAAGTGACATGCCCGCCAAAACTCCTTCAGTTTTCAATTTTCAGTTCGACAAGTGTCATATTATTATGTCAGTGTCTTCCTAAACTGTTATTAGTATACTGGCCTAAGCGATTAATGTTGTTATAGTGAAATTTAAACTAGAGAGAAGCAAAAAACAACATAGAAATATTATATGGAAATGTTTAAATACATGTACAGTTTTATGTTAATTTAACGGTAATGCAATCTAGGTTTAAGATATTTTGATTAATGTCACACTTGACAGTACACTGATATTTTTTAAAAACACAACCAATATGAAGTCAGTGACGGCAACCTGCAAATAATTTCAGCCCCCCTACCATGAGCTCATTACTTTCAGATTTGGTACAAACAAAAAACATAGTTTTGTTTATATAAATACAGATCATGTTTGCTTATTACGAAATTCAAATGTAATATTAAAGTAATACTTCTATAAGAGCTCATGGTAAACCCGCAGATCGGTGGGGAACCGATAGAAAATCTAGGTGTTTCTACCGTTACGCCATCTGTTGCAGATTCTAAAAATTAAAAGAAAGAATTCCGTATTCCGCGTAAGAGCAACTAGTAAAAACCGCGTAACAGCAAAACGCGCAAAATTGAGATATTGTGCCAGCCGATTCGATACGCATATTGGCTTAATTAGTCTTCACAGAATTTAAATTATCCAATTAGAAACGTGCATTTTGCCATCAAAACAATACCGCAGAACAATAGGAGGCTAGAAGTTGGAAGCAATTCCACGTATTTACTATAGCGACAAGAAAAATATATAACGAAATTAGTAAATACTCCCAGAAATAACTATTTTGCCGAGATAAACCACCACGTAAGTATGTTTTAATTGTTTAATATTGTTCGTATGAATAAATTCTTGCTAGAATGTTTAAATTTAATATTTTTACCGCCATTATCACTGCCAAGAAGATCAAGGAATATTACGTATAATCATTATTTCTTCACTTTAAAAATCCAGACGGCAACCAATTACCACGACAAAATATGATCACCGGGTGGGGGATTTGGCTCAGTTAAGCTGCAGCACCTCGGGGATATGTAGGACTGGCCGTCGAGAAGCGCTAAACGTACCCACTAAAACCACCTGCGATTTTGCTTCAGCCGTATACGTAGGGATGTTCTGGGCTAGTCAAACATAGAGCTCCCTCCACTACCGAATGGTCTTCTTCAAAAGGGAACCAGACTTCCACCAAAGTAAAGGGAACGCTTCGGAAAATTGAAGCGTTTCCTTCGGCGTCGGGACTAGCTAAGTCGGGTAGGTTTCCATCCTCACCCGGAGCTCCGATTACATAGAAATTGGGAGGTTCGCATAATGACGCCTCCGCCACTCCCGATTCCCGATGCGAAACAGAGAATAGATAGTTCTCTTTGTTCAGCTGCCACGACGGATCTCCCGCTAGGGAAGTAGCTGCCGCCTAGGAGACCGTACGGCACCACCTGGTAACCCTCACCGCTACGTTGCGAAGAGTAGCTGCCACCCGACTAATATTTCCGCTATATTACTACAAAATTAGTGATGGAATCTGCCCATATTGGAGCACCGTACAGAGCTAAGCGCCGTCAGACTGGAGTCTGGTGCCTATACTCTGGAGAGTGCTATACTCTCCAGAGTACAGAAGCCGCTTCGGTCCCTTTGTTTAAGCGTCGGACTCATTTTGACCTTCGACCCTTCGATGACAAGTCGTGCTCCGGGAGGGTGTCCTTTCCAGATCCAAGGAAGAGCAGAGCTTCAGTATGTACTTATCATTGTTATTTTTAATTTTTAAATGATTATGTATTATGATCTCTGTCACAAGAATTCAAAAATCCATTAAAAATTAAGATATCAATTAAAAATAGATAATATTAGATAATATTATTAACTGATTTCGGTAATAAATGCATCATGTTTTTGATACACTGCAAAAAGCTTTACTAAATTGTCTAATTTCAAAACCGCGTACCTTCAATATTATGTCTACTTATTTTGTAATTAGCTAATACAAAAACGCGTAAGCAACTTTACGCAAAATATAAGCCAATTACGAACAAATTTACGTTACTTACCAATAAATCGGTAATAGGAATCAAAATAGCTGAGTTTTTTTCTTCCTCCTGTAAAATCATCAAAAGCAGATTCACGGTTTTTATAAGTTGCTCATACGCGGTATCGCACGCGCAGCGACGAAATAACTTTAATGATTAACATAAAATATTGAGGTCAATTTTCCAAAGGCACTATGGTCCAAACCACAAGACAAATCACATTTTTTAGACTCGTTCGTGGTTTGCGTCATAGCACATTACTACAAACTTACAACATTGTCATCGTCGGAGACTTCAGGCTCAGCTTTAGTCGCAATTTTCTTTAGGCCCTTTACTTTAGGAGTCTGAAAAGATTATATTGAACTGGATGATGCCCGCGACTGCGTTGTGCTAAAATTCGTTTATCGCTTGGAAACCGTGCATTTTCCGGGATAAAAAGTATCACATGACCTTTTCCAGGACTCAAAGGAGTGACACCAGTCCAGTCGCGAATCAAGGAGATATTCTGCGACCAAGAATTCTGGAAAATATTTTTTTTGTGGATGCCTACACCCAGGCGCGGTCCGAAGGGGGGGGGGGGGAGGGGCACAGGGGACACGACCCCCCCCCCCCCCCAATCTAAGGTCAAATAGAAAAATTTCAAAATCTTGCCAAATAATAAAAAGCTATCTATCCCCTAACCACCAGTACGTCCAACCTTAGACAGCTGTGGCCTCTGACTGTCAACCCAGAACCGTCCGAGAGCGCAGATAAAAAATATACATAATATTAGCAGTGACTAGTGAGTGACCCCCCCCCCCCCCAATTTCAGGAGTCTGCCTCCTACCCCGCGCCTGCCTACACCATTAGACGAACTATAATGTGTGCGTAATTTCAAGTTTCTTTTAAACTATAATTGTTTGATCGGTTGATATAATTATTTTAAGATTATTGTATGTTAAATGATACAGATCGTTTAGTTAAATTATGAAAAACATGTCCAAACTATAAACACTTACTATATTTTCTTCGTCGCTACCACCGCGTTTTGTTTTCGATGGTGTCTTCTTTAAAATCGGTTTCTTTGGTGTTCTAAGTCTTGATTTCAGATTTGTACTCTGGAGAGAAAATAATTACTGAATTAGAATCTGATATTTAGGGCCTGTTTCACCACTTCCTGATAAGTGACAAATAGGCTATCCACCACTTAACTTGACAGATCAAGTATGGAGAAACTGTCAAAAAAGCTGTGAATAGCCTATTCGGCACTTTATCAGCAACACAGAATAGGGCCTGTTTCACCACTTCCTGATAGTGGATGGTGACCTTTCTCGGAACTCAATTAAGTAACTTCATGTAAATTCATCTCCATAAATTCATGCGTTTAAAAGAAAAGAGATAATAGACAGATACACGCATTTAAAATATTGGTGGATTGAAGAAAGTTAATAGGCTACTTGACCGTTAATAGACTACTTTTCTCTTCATGCTAATCGCTTCTTAATCATTCATTTTCACAAAATAAAACTAATATTTTAATATTTTACACAGTATAAACCCATAAAAATGATTATTGAAAAATATGCCTCTTAAATGGCGCCGGAAACACTGTCCGCCATAGTGTGACGTCACACGTTTTGTATTTTGAACTCTCTTTATTGAATATTTTTATGTGCTAAATGTACGAGTCTAAAAGTGCCCAAAAATTATAAAAGAATTAAATAAGAAATTAGAAATCATTTGTAACGTTGAAAACTTTTGGAGAAAAGTTTTGGCCTTTTCATTTCCCATCTACAATAAATGGAGATAATATATAAAACTGATGTTTTATTTGAATTATTCAAGAAAATATATTTTACAAATCTTTCTAGGCTTATTCTTATTATTTATGTACAATTATACTTACATATAACGGGCGCGTTAAATAAAAGATATTAAAATACTATGAGGATGACGTCACATCCAAATCGGAAGTACCGCAAAAGCGTTTTCGTCAGTACAAATCATCTATATATATATATATATATATATGGCAATTTTCGTTGTCACTTTATAACTCAAGAACGAGCTCACCTATCCAAACCAAATTTTCAGGGTTTGTTCGGACTATTTAGTAGATGGTTTATGTGAAGTTTGCACATAATCAGTCGCGTGGTTCTTCATTTATCACATTTTTTGTAACAAATGAATTCAATAAATGGCGGGTCATTTTGTTAATGGAGATTTTTTTGACAGGGAAATTTTTGTTTTCTTGTATAGGGTATGGTCGTGGATTGGTACCGGTGATCTGATGATGGGATCCGGAAGTAATCGAGGGAACTCCTCAAAATTTAAATGGAAACATATGCCGATTTTGCTTTTGTATGAAGTATTCCAGGCATATGGTTCGAAGGTCCTGAACAGAACTCCGAACTCCTTATAGATACAAGTTTGGGGGTTGGGGCGCTGTTTTAAGAACTGAAAGCATGTACTACTATGCAAATTACATTCATCATCATCATCACCATCATCATCACTACCACATCAGATTCACCAATGTCACGTGATTATATGCGGTACGCTCTGGTATTAAGGTTGAATTTGTTATGTTCAATATTAGTGAGTCGCTTCGATGCGCTTTGACTTACGAGTAGTACGGTTGCGGTTACTAAGATAGCAATTAGATCACGGGATTTATGATGTATGTATATTGTATAGGAAAGTCTTTCAAAATTGGGACAAACATGATATTTTTTTTAATCGGGCTTTGGCCCACCACACATTCCCACCACTGTATCTCCTGTGTCGCCAGGATCGACAGCGGTATCCAACCACGAAAACCCTTTGATATGATCTCAGGGAGCCCGAGGGACATGCTAAAGCTGTCTTGGGACCCGCAACGAATTTAATCAGAAGATAGGAGGAGTAGGAAGACAAACATGATAGTTCTATTGATGTAGTTATAAGCAGTTAGTTTTATGATGAGTTTCCATGCGGAATTAGTAGGTACTATAATAATAAAACGAAAGTCAGAGAACAGAACTGTAGAGCCTAATTATTAGCGATAGGTGTTTGAACATGTCATTTTCAGCATTGCTTGATAAACTCTAAGCATATACAGTATAATAATGATATGCTTGGAGTTTTTTAAGAAATTCTAAAGTGGTAGTAAAGTCAGCTGATTATGAGTTTTCGTATTATGAAGGTGTATCCTGGATCCAAAGTCACTAAGCAGAACACGTCACAAGTATTTACAGAAAGCCTTATATAACTATCTAAAAAGAGTGAATTTATTATTTTTTCAACTGGATTGTCCCATGTTTATATCAATCTTAATCATAAAGTATTCGATAGTTTTAAAAATTCTTATCCAACAACCTAAAATAGCATAAGTACATGTTACAGATTCAGGGCCAGATTTATCATCAAGTTGGTTCGTTATTGCCGTATCCCGACGCTGATCATCAATTTTTGCAAATTTATTCTATTGGTGATGAAAATCGTGAATTGGATCAACGTTGTGCAATTATTTCTAATACAAGACGAGAAATTATTCGTGAGCTACAATGGTTTTTCCATCAGCATAACGCATTATTCAATTGTTTAAAATTGCTCTCGATCGTATGCCATCTGATACTCACAATTAACGTTTGTGGTGTGAATTTGGAAGAATCATGTTTTTCACATGGCCAACTTTATGTTGCCTGTTCCAGAGTTGGTACTTGGTACCCCCCAGCCATTTGTTAATTCACACTCAAAATGGAAAAACAAAAAATATTGTTTATCCCAATGTTTTATATTAAGTTTTTAAATAGCTAGCAATTAAGTTATAATATATTTTTTAAAGAAATGAACTGATTTTTGTATTATTTCACTTTATACGTAGAGAAGCACGTACCGGGCCGTACGTTTACGTACGTTTCATAAAATCATATTTTCAAATCGACTTTATTAAGCTTTTATTTGATGATAAGGGTGAAATACGGTTTCCTAGGCCAAGTTCTACTAGAAATATGCTTTTGTTCAATGAAATTCAATATAGGTCAAGTAGCCTATTATAATTATCTTTTTTAACGTGGGAGAGCCATGCTTCGGCACGAATGGGCCGGCTCGACCGGAGAAACTTGTCACAGAAAACCGGTGTGAAACAGCTCTTGCGCTGTGTTTCGCCGAGTGAGTGAGTTTACCGGAGGCCCAATCCCCTACCCTATTCCCTTCCCTTCCCATCTCTACCCTCCCCTATTACCCCATTCCCTCTTAAAAGGCCGGCAACGCACTTGCAGCTCTTCTGATGCTGCGAGTGTCCATGGGCGACGGAAGTTGCTTTCCATCAGGTGACCCGTTTGCTCGTTAGTCCCCTTATTTCATTTTTTTTAAAATTATGAGATACAACAAGCATACCTCATCATCGCTCGTAACCTCGGGAACAGCTTTTGTGGGAATTTTCTTTATAAGTTTCGATTTTAACCTTGTCATTTTACCCTGAAATATAAGACAATTAATTTCATTAGTTTTCATAATCCGACCGTAACTTTATTCCAGTTTATTTTGATCTTAATGTAAACACAAAATTATAAGTTATAACTAAGCCAAATTGATATGCTATTTTTTATTGCGTATTGCCCATTGAAATTTTGTTTTTAGCCTATCACATAAGAAATTATTTACATTCAGAACAAAATGAAATGGAACCAATAACAATGAAATCAGCAGTAAGAGACTTACGGTGAAGACGTCCTCTTCGTCGGTGGACTGATCGTCTTTTGTCTTCTTCTCGGCAATCTTGCGCACCTCCTTCTTCTTCTTAGCTTTCTGATCATCATCACCCAGCATCCGCTGTAAACCAAGCATCAAGTGTCAAAAACTAAGGCTGACTACAGATTTTTACCAAGAAAGATGGAATGACTGTAGGCCAGCTATGCAGGAGTAATTTTATTGTTTCCAAGTGTGTGAGCAGCACTCATTTAAGTGATCTCACTTATTTTACTCTGATAATCCAATTGACACGACTAGAAATAAAGATAAGCTACGATAACATGGCGCGCACCTCCAAAATTCAAAACGTTTGAAGTGCGTCGTCTTGCGCGGTCGGCTAGTTATGATTAGTTGACCAACAAATCTTGGTAATAAGTGACATTCAGTGAAATATTACGAGTACTGGTTGATTGGTTGAATACTTACTACATACAAACTCTTTCATAAGGATGTGACTACACACATTGAAACAGTAATTTAGAGGGGCATGGGCGTAGCCAAGTTTCTATATGTACATATAGGGGTGATTAACAAAATCCTAAACTTAGATCGAATTCCTGATTTTTAACATACAGTATCTCATCTCTCAATGGTAAGAAGAGGTAAAAATTAAAAACAAAATATGAGCGAGCGAACTGGGATTGAATGCCTCCCCTCCCCACTCACCCTGCAACTCTCTCTGCTCCACGTTTAGGTATAAAACTAGTGAGCATTTTAGCGACTGATCGCTCTTGTAGGATTGTTGTTCTATATTCTGTGCCAAATAATATTAAAAAATGCTTCAGTAGTTCGTCCGCGTAGAGACCCTTTCTAACAATTTTCCCGTTTTTTTCCACATTTTCCGCTGTTTCTTCGGACTTATTAGTCTTGGAGTGATAATATATAGCCTTCCTCGATAAATGAGCTATCTAACACTGATTTTTTTAATATGACCAATAGTTCCTGAGATTAGCGCGTTCGAGCGAACAAACAAACTCTTTAGGTTTATAATATTAGTATAGATTTTTTTAATCGCTTGACAAACTCGAGTCTGGATCTAAAATACTATAAAACGTACCAATAATAGGGTCATAATCATGGGACGATGCATGGTATAATATGGTAGTGACGATGATAATGATGATAAATGTATTTTGCATAGTACCATCTGCTTTTCGTTCTTAAAACAATACCGAAACTCCCAAACTCGTATCTATAAAGAGTCAGGAGATCCCTCAGCACCTTCTGAACCATGATATACTTCGGTGCAAAATCTCATTTGTTGGTAGTATTATATGCTTCAAATACTTCTCACGAAACTGAAGTCACACATGTTTCCATACAAATTTTGAGGAGTTCCCTCGATTACTAATGGATCCTTTCATCAGGTCACCACTTTTGTGAGCGTGGTACTAAATTGGGATAATACCCTATACCTACACCAAAAGAAAAATTTTGAAAATCGGTTCTCAAACGGTGGAGTAATCGTAAAACATAAACGAACATATCATCTCCTCTATTTTGAAAGTCGGTTAAAATTGTAGTCTATGTGTTATTCTGATGTATAAGCTATATTATTGTAAAGTTGCATTAAAATCCGTTCAGTAGTTTTTGCGTGAAAAAGTAACAAACATCCATACATACATATATCCTCACAAACTTTCTCCTTTATAATATTAGTAGGATACAGGTCAGTTAACAAGAGCTGGCACGATCAACACATTTAAACATTGCGCTTGTGTAGTGTCTGTGAATAAGCGCGTGGCGTGACGTCGTACTGCATACGTATCAAAGAAATTCTGCCCGTCTCTCTCGCGCGCGGTCTACCTTATTAGCATGAAGGGAACAGTTATTGTTTTTCTTATGCTACTGTTTATAAATACAGCGTGATGTTAGGAGACCGACCTGCGCTGTTTTCTTTGATGTCGCAAAAGCATTCGACAAAATTTGGCACAATGGGCTAATTTATAAACTTTTAAACTCGGCATTCCCGATAGTCTTGTTATAATAATAAGTAACTACCTCAAAAACCGTTAAATTTCGTTTTAGAGTCGAAGGCATTCTGTCTTCACTTAGAGATCTAGAGGCTGGAGTACCGCAGGGCTCGGTTCTCTCCCCGACCCTCTACAATCTCTACACGTCCGATTTGCCCACCCACCCTCGAGTACAAAAAGCGCTATTCGCGGACGACACGGCCCTTTTCTTTGCTCATCGCCAAATAGCTTTCGCGTCCAAAAAACTCCAAGAAGCAGTTACCGAACTCGGTAAATGGTTCGCAAAATGAAGAATCGAACTAAACCCCGACAAAAGTCACGCTATATTATTTAACGGACTAAAACGTAAGAAAATGCAACCCATTAGTCTGCACGGAAAATTAATTCCCGAAGTCACGGCTGTCAAATACTTAGGAGTAGTACTAAACAAGTCGATGTCATTCACGAACCATATATCGAATACCGTACGTAAAGCGAAATTTGTATTATACAAATTATATCCTTTACTCAACGCGAGTAGCAAAATGCCCTTAAGACATAAGCTCACCTTATACAAAACATGTATAAGAACGACATAAGTGACAATCAGATGAACCAATTGCAATGAGTTCAAAACCGTTTTTTGCGCATGGCAACAGGTGCCCCCCGTTACATGCGAAACATCGACTTGCATAGAGACTGCGAGCTTATCACTATCAAAGCCTATATCAAAGAACTCTCGGAGAGATTCTTTGAGAAAGGAAAAGTACATCCCAATCCGCTCATTCGTAAGGCTGTGGACTACGCGTATGTCACCTCAACCGGACTCGGAAGGGGAGAGGGACGGCCCTCTTTTATGCAATAACATTAATAACTTGAGCTCATCTACAGAGATAACTCGTACGCAGCTAGTTTGTGCTACCGTGCGCGAGTAGCCTCACTCGTCAGAGAGTGAGTAAGGGGTCGGACCCCTTAAGAGCAGGGGGGATCCGTGTCCCCACGTCAGATGAAAATAGCTTATTTTTCGTAGCTCTCCCCAATATTGCCCGATTAGAATGTCACACGTGTGACTTTAGGGGAGGGGGCCAGCCCCCTCATTGTTTATCTCCAAACCAACTAGCAACAGACTAGTTATAGACACGATTAAACTACCATGGTCTTAACCAGACCAGAAGCTTAGACCCTTTCGAAAAAAAAAAGCGTGATGTTACAAGTCGGTAACGTGTGATCGGCGAGCGGCCAGCGTTCGGAACCGTGCGATAATTATCGTGCACATACGATAATTTTGTGCGTACGTACGATGTACGATAGCATATTAAACACTAGACCGATAGATAAGCTCTCTTATAATAGTATTTTATTACATAAGTCGGTAGTATCTACCATGTGTGATACCGAGATTTCTGGCACTTTAAGTTCTCACGTTTTGGTAAAACATGTTTTAAAATCTATTGCACTGAAAAAGCCTGTACAACATGAGTCACAGATTTGGGATATAGATTTACTTACTAACTTTTTGAAGTCTTATACTATTGATTATTTATTTGCAGTCTCAAGACATACAGCTATTTTGCTTTTGTTGTCATCGGGCAGACGTGTACATGATCTTACCCTACTTACAGTAGATGATAATCATTATAAAGAATTTGATGATCATGTTATTATGTGGCCCCAATTCGGTTCTAAAACAGACAATTCTGATTCTAGGCAATCGGGCTGGAAGATTTTGAGCAATCCCAATAATAAGCATCTTGATGCAGTATACTGGATTAAATGCTGTAATCGCTTTCTAAATCACAGGCGCAGCGAAGCTAAATGTGCTAGTTTGTTCATGAATCTGCGAGGAAAGCCATCTGCCGCCTCAAAAACTGTGATCGCTGGCTGGATAAAGGCTCTACTGTCAGAGGCAAAAATTACTGCACCACCAGGTAGCGTCCGCTCAGCTGTGGCGTCAAAAAGTTGGACGGACAATGTGTCCATTGACGAATTACTTTCGCGTGGTAATTGGAAATCAGTACATACCTTCAGAAATTATTACAGAAAGCAAGTGATTTCATCTAAGTCTAATGATTTGAGGAATTCTTTTGTTCCTTTGAGTTAATTTAATTATAGCTATGTCCATGCCTAATCATTTACATGTTGTATTTTTTAATTATATCAACAAGTTATTCGTGTTATAATCTTTGTGTAATAAACACAATGTTTGATTATACTTAATGTTTATAATCTATTCTATCACTCTTATATCACCTCGATACTAATTTATAAAGTTTTTAGGTAATTCTAAAAGGAAATTCTATAATGAATATTTAAATGTTATGTGATATTTTCTTTTCACATTGGCATCTAACTTTTATTTTGTCACATTGACGTCCATCATCACCAGGCAAACACGTCTCAATTATTATGCTTCAAATAACGGTCTAGTGTTTAATAGCAGCGTTTTACCCTGAAATAAAACGCTTATTAAATACTCACCTTATTTGAAGCATAACTTTTAATTTCTGCCTGGTGTAATTTCGACTCAATGATCATAGTTGAGCGGGAATTCTCCCACTTCCTGCTCGATGATGGCGCCAAAAATGACAGAGCTACCAACATTCAGGAAAGAAAAGGAGGTAAAAACTGCGGAAACAGAAGTGCCTATCTCAATTATTATGCTTCAAATAAGGTAAGTATTTAATAAGCGTTTTATTTCAGGGGTCTTACCCTGCTGCTATTATTATTATCGTACGCAGATTATACGATAATTTTTAACATGATACAAACATATTTTATTTTTAAACATACTGTATGGTGAAATTGCATAAGTGACAGCACTGTGAACGTGCCCGCTTTAGTTAACTGATCTATAGGATAGTAGGATGGATATGACTAGAAATAAAATATTTACAAAGCAGGAAGTAAATCCACGACCTCAACCACCGGACCACAGAACCATACGAAAGTTGAAAGTCTTACCAATAACTCATCAGTGTCATTAGCATCTTCATCAGAGTGCTTCGGAGACTCCATATCAGTGTCATCTCTTCTTTCCTTTGTTTCTACTATTGTCCCGTCCGTCTTTCGCACCAAAAATGTACTCAGATCTCCTTGCATGTCGTACTGCAAACAAAACAAACAATAATTTTTAGTAGTCTATCAAAAGAAAGTTATGATAGAAAAAAAATTGACAGAAATATTTTTGTTAAATACAGTATGACCTCGGTAATCCGGACTCCCGCTTGTTCGGTGATCCCTATAATCCGGCCGGCCAATGGGAATCGCGGTGGTGGAGTTTAGGTGTGAGCTGTCATGATCCAATGCACCGTCAGTCTTTTGTTTATCGCCTTTCATGTTAATAAAAAAAACGTTAATACGTACAGCGTCAATTTAGCGCGTTCCTAACATCATGGCGCCGCCACTCGACATTGATATAAAAAAATATTAAAGAAACTAAGGTTAAACATGTGTTTTATTAACATTAAATATTGCATACTATAATCCAGACGACTCAATAATCCGAAAAGGGTCGTGTTTTTGCCTCTCCGGATTAACAAGGCCCTACTGTAGTAGTAGTAATAAGACTTTGGAATTTAGATAGGAGTAAGTAATGTGAGAATATGAGTTGAGTTTGCCAAAATTGGAAAGTGTCAAACAAACAAACAAACCTCATTATTATCAGTTTTTTCATTTTCCATATTGTCCAGGGCCTGTGCTATCTTATCCGTTTTGAGTTCAGCAACATTCTCTTTGTCTTTTTTCTTGTCCTCTGTTAGTTCTTCAAGTTTCTCTGTGGTCTCCTCCAAGGCTGGCTCCGACTCCATTGTTTCGTCTTGGCTTTGGACTGCACTTGAATCATTATCTGCCTATGATTTAAAAAATATAATCAGTGGTACAGTCATATTGGGTTTTTTTATACGTTAGTACCAAATTTTTAATAATTTATTGCAAGAAATTACACCACTTTTTATTTTTCACGCAACGCTAAAGGTACAGCTATAGCTAGTTCTTTTAAGGAAACGTCTGCATACTCTACAGAAAGGTAACATAAAAATTACAAACCATAGGATTCACATCATCATCAGTCAGAACACCTTCACTTAGCCACTCCTCCTGTCCCTCGTCCATGGACTCGATGGAGCCCTGTAATATGTAAGTTGAAAGTGACATTTACTAAACATTTTAATGAGTTAAACTGACCAGTGACCTTGATGTTACATAATTATTACTAGCTATTTGATCGTGCTTTGCTCAGTATTAGATAAATCACGAATAAAATGACATTTTCTAAAAATGATTCCTAGCTAGATCGATTTATCGCCCCCGAAACTCCCATATACTAAATTTCATGAAAATCGTTGGAGCCGATTCCGAGATTCCAATTTGAACCAAAACCAAACAAGAATTGCTCGTTTAAAAATATAAGATATTATTGATTTATGGGTATGTTAGTCAAAATGCCCCATTTTACATTGCGAAGGTTTCATAACTTATTTATAAGTAGGGCTGCCACCTCTTCGGGTTTGACCCGGAGTCTACGGGTTTGCATGGTGCATATCCGGGCTACGGGTTTAACATCGATATCTCCGGGTCACCGCGCGGATTGCGTGCGCCGTGCGCGCATGCCGTCCGGCATGCTTTTGTAGAACGCGTCTTCTCTTTAAGGTGACGCCGCGTTAAAGTAAGAAACCGTGTTGGATATGTTTTAGATCGCTTGTTTTCTATGAGAGGCCGGGCCGGCCTCTCATAGAAAACAAGCAATGGAACAGCAAAAAATGGAAAGGGCATAAGCAACAAAATGGTTTTTGTCGCGTAATTTAAAAACCATAAATACATTTCATATAAGCTATGCACGTATTAAAGTGTATGCTTCAACCAATTTGTGTACAAATTTTGGAACCTTAAATCACTCTCCTCTGTTGGAAAAATAGGAATCCCTTTTTTTACAGAGGTCTTTTCGATTGATAATTCTGTGTTATAAAAGTTGTCCAATCGTGTTATGCTATGGGCAATTCAAAGACAAAGACATGATGAATACTGACAATGAACTTTAGTTTCTTAGCTTTAGTCATTGCTGAGAAAAATCGGCATCGCTACAGCCAAATTATCAAGGCGTCGCCTTAACGGGAAATTTGTGGACAGACGAGCGAAACTGTTTATCAGTGGACATGGTAAAGGCCGAGCTAATAGGCTACTTGACCTATATTCAATTTCATTGAACAAATGCATATTACTAGTAGAACTTGGCCTAGGAAACCGTATTTCACCGTTATCATCAAATAAAATGTTATGATTGATAAATAAAGTCGATTTGAAAATATGATTTTATGAAAATAGGATTTGTACTGACGAAAACGCTTTTGCGGTACTTCCGATTTAGATGTGACGTCATCCTCATAGTAATTTAATATCTTTTATTTTTCGCGCTCGTTATATGTAAGTTTATTTGTACATAAATATTAAGAATAAGCCTAGAAAGATTTGTAAAATATATTTTCTTAAATAATTCAAATAAAACATATATAGTGAATCACTTTTATATATTACTAGCTGTTGCCCGCGACTTCGTCCGCGTTAACATAGTATAATAACAAAATTGTAGGGAATTTATTTCTCTACGCTATCATAGCGTTGAGAAATATGCCGTTGGAGCACCAAAATGATAGCGTAGAGGCTATCATAGCGTAGAGAAAATCAAACTTATCTCTGTAAATAATACACAATGCGATTTGTATTATAGCCCCAAACATGGCCCTTTTGACTACTCACATGATGCATTGATCGTTTTATGTGAAACAGTAATACTTACATTTGTGTCACAAAAAACTTCCTTTAAAAAAACTGTGTACACAGCCCGACTGAGGTTCAAATGTGAACTGTCGAGAAATGGCGAATATTACGAGATTTTCCATAGAATACGTAAAAACTCAGCGTTGCCACTTCCCGATTTTACCTTCCCCAACACCCAACGATAACAATAAATCGGTATTATTGATGACGTTTAAAATGTGGGGTAGAATTGTTGTTTCGAACGATTCATTTGATTTGAAAAAGTTTATAAAGAAAGTTATCTTAAAATACTATAATTTTTAGACTTATTGAAACTCAAATAATTCTAATGCATGCTTGAGTACTTTGTTTTCTTCGTTAGAATCAGTTTTCGAGCATAAGATAAACACAGTACTTTTTAAAATACAAAGGGCGGAGAAAAATAATTGCAAAATCAGCAAAAATTGGCGGCCTCGCCCGTATGGTCAAGGTCGTTTGCTTGGGGGATGGCCTTAATCAAATGACACTCGAAAACAAAGTATAATATGTTAAGTTTAGGTCAGAATAATTTCTCTTTGAATTAATAACTTTGTACAGAATTAACTTTCTTACGATTTTATTATAATAATATGTATAGATTTATATCAGGCTACGTAACATTGGCGACAGCTGGTAGGCACTTGACAATATATGACTGCAAAATACTCAATTATTTGTTCGTCTTAATTTATTCGTTCCAATAGGTTCAAAGTAATACAATTACGTCCTCCATCATCTCTTATTTTATCCTCATGGGGGTTGAATTTACCAATATCCTATTAAAGCGCACGTCTTCATCATAGAAGCTCAAATCTTTAATAATTTCAGTTCAATCAGTCGAAAGTCTAAGAAAATGTCTAAAAACTTTCATCCCCTATTTCATCCCATTAGGGATGGAATTTATTAAATTCCTTTCTGAGGGGATGCCTACGTCATAGTAACTTTATGCTTACAGTCTCAGCCCGATCGGTTTAAAATTGACAAAGTTTCATGCAAAATTCCATCCCCTATTTTACCCCTTTAGGGGTGAAATTTTTGAAAATCCTTTCTTAGGAAACGCCTACGTTACAGTAGCTTTATGCGTGCAAAGTTTCAGATCGATCGGTTTAAAATTGACACAGTTTCATACAAAGTTTCAACCCAAATTTCACCCCATTGGAGGTAGAATTTCCAAAAACGATTTAATACGTATTCATTTATTTTTATTCAGTAGCCCAAAAATAAAGTTTCATGTTTCTAACTAAAGAAATGACGGACTTTCATACAAACTTTCAACCCCTATTTCACCCCCTTCAGGTTCAAATTTCCAAAATTCCTTCCTTAGTGGGTGTCTACTTAATAAAACAACCCTACTCACCAAATTTCGTGGCTGTAGCTCTAACAGTTTTTGCTCAGCGATGATGAATCAGTCAGTCAGTCAGTCAATCAGGACTTGTAATTTTATATATGTCGCAGGGAAAAAGGGATATCAGGGATTTCACGATATCCCTAGGGATATCACGAACTCCCGGTAGATGCCTAATATTCTTGTTTGTTACGTTTTCTTACTAAAAATATCTAGTGATATTTTTAGTAAGTAAGATAGTGACAAGTAAGATGTTACATGATCCATGCGTCGGATGGGCATGTAAAAAGTCGGTCCTCTCTCTCGGATCTCTCGCCGGTCGTGTCAGTCTTCCGTCCCACCGGGTTATGCGAGTAAAGGAATATAGAGATTGCTCTTGTGTACTGCGCACACACTTGGGCACCATAAATTTACTCTTGGCCTGGTTTCAATGAAACCAACCACCATCACCAAAACTAGAGTGGGAGTTATTATTATTATTATCACACGTGTAATGCAACTATAGCAGATCTGAGGGGGCATCACCATATCTCTGAATCATACAGTTGAAGCCAACTGAGGGTTCTTCATCAGATACTTCAGGCCTTTGATTTTGGACGTCAAATGAAGTGGCCGACCAAGTTGAATATTTTTTGTAAAGGTCGATCGGCATGTCGATCTCTAGTTTGGTTAGGCTCTTGTACAAGCACAGGTACTACAGGTACTCCAGCTCTTCGATTATCCTAGTTTTTACGGTTCCGTACCCAAAGGGTTAGTCTGTCTGTCTGTCTCCAGGCTAGACGAGCCGCGCCAGCTCGAGCGACGCATTTGTTTCACTCCCACTAGTGCCCGTGTCACGTGTGGGAACTAGAGCGAGCGAGAGAAATGGGTGGCTCGATTTTTATTCGGCGGTATCCGCGTTTCTGACATTTCACTAGATTTAGTTTAGTGAAATGACATATCACTAGATATTTTTAGTAAGAAGACGTAACAAACAAGAATATTCGGCATCTTCCGGGAGTTCGTGATATCGTGAAATCCCTGATATCCTCTTTTCCCTGCGACATATATACGAATTACGAAGTTATAACAAAATTATTTATGTATGCCTATTATAGTACTGGATGACGCCCGTAACTCCGTTGTGCCAAAATCGCGCAGGAACCGTACATTTTTCCTGGATAAAAGTATTTAGTATCCTATAGTCCTTTCCCGGGACTCAAAGTATCTCCATACCAAATTTCATCAAAATCGGTTCAGCGGTTTGGGCGTGAAGAGGTAACAGACAGACAGACAGATTTATAATAATATTAATATGGAAGTATGGACAGAAGTATTACTTAATAAATATTCTGTTTCCGTTGTCTGGTACCTGTAACACAAGTCCATAGATATTATTATTATTGTTGCTCGGATAAAAAAAAAAACAGAATATGAGTGCTGAAAAGTTTCTGGGGAACATATTCGAGTCTAAGATTAATAATATTTATTTTAATCCAATTTGGCTGTGTTCATAAAAAAAAGTAAATTTCAGTAAATAATTGTAATTTTAAATGTTATCAAATTTTGCTTTCGGTTTCAGTTTCGGCTGAAAACTCAGTTTTGGTCAGACACTATACGAGAATTTGTAAATTACTCAGTGTGCGCGCACTGGTCGCCGCGGCCACACATTTTTTGTATACAGAAAACAAAATAATATTCAAAGTTTAGTCATCAAATCACTACTCATACGAGTGTGGTTGCAGACGTGGCCGCAAAGTGCGCAGGGTGGTCGCAGCGACCTGGCCGCACTACCTGGCCGCCTAATGCGGACACCAATATCTGCAAAGGAACGTTTAGGGCCCCCCCTAAACGTTCCTTTGCAGATATTGGTGTCCGAAACTGGGTCATTTGTTTCTCAATGTCATTTTCAATAATTGAAACACAAATTGATCTTCATTCATTCTTAAATATAATTTATAATGTCTCTCGTCCTTTTGTAAATCAGGATGCAAGGTGTGAAATTCACCAAACTGCAATCGTTTTTTATTAATATTATGGACCCAAATACTCCTTTTTATTCTTTTTTTTTGGCAGACAACACAGCGCAGCTACCGCTAAATAATCATCCTCACTGTCGCTGTTTGACATGCTTCCCGCTAACAATTTGAAATGACTGGCCAGATGTCCGAAAACCAATACAACAGTGTCATGTGCTAATATCTGACAGAAATTGATGTTAATTTCTATTACTGCACATGTGGGAAAGCTGCACATGCGCGTAGAAAAATGAAACGAATACGACTGAACGTCTGCGGACGCGTCCCCGCGCCCCATTCATAGCGTCCGCGGATGCAAAAACATCTCACTAGCCAGATTCTTTTCAGACGTCCGAACGCTCAAGGTCGCGTCCGCGACTTATGTCAGACAATGTGCACAGTTTAGTGTATTTTGTATTAACCAGATAGAAACAAGCAGCATCCGAGGAAAACATCCGAGGACATCGTCCGATTATTTGTTCCCAGCTTAATTCACCATATTTTTGTACTTGCCTTAATTCATTAAATACTTTTTAATGCTTAAAACTTCAAAAGATGTTTTATTTTAGTAAAAAAATCTATATTTCTAAAACCTCCGGGTCTATTGTTTTTGAAAGGTGGCACTTGGCAGCCCTATTCATAAGCCAGCAATTTTATCCGCAACTTCATTCCAAAATTCATAAAATGCTCGGAAACTGTCCTGTCTTTTTGCACAAAGTATCTTCATGAAAAAACTTCATCTAAATTCGTTCTACAGGCGTGAAATGGGCGGATAGCTGCTGCCTGATAGACACTTTTAAAATGTTGAATGTTAGTATACTGTATAGATTTTAGTTAATAGAACAAACCTCTAGCTTCGCTAATTTTGCCACCGGTTCCTCTTGTTCAGACATTGTTTACCACTTCACAATTTAACGCGTAAACAATAGAGATATTAAATTCCACCAATTTATCAGTGTCGTTTTCATGTAATACTAAATAATTTAACTGAAAATGATCCCTTTCCTTTTCGCCGTTCGCTTTTAATTAAAAATTATAACCTCAATTTACATAGAAAGCATCAACAATAAATTTGTCGTCACTTGTCGATCCCATCCATGCACAAACTATCAAAGAGGATGTAAACTGTATACTACGTAACAAGAGGTCGGACTTAGAAGAAAAAAAATAAACATCCGTTATTTTTTTAATTTGAAACTGAAGTTAAAATTTTTAAGTGCAAAACCTTTCACTCTAAACATACCAAAAATTAAAAAAAAAAATAATAAGCTCAAATAAATGTTTTATTTCAATAAAAAATATTGTACACAGCTAAATAAATAGGCTAATAAGGTAAATTAAACAATAAAACAGATTTAATCCACAAGCTTTTGTTGATTTCTATTACTCAATATTATAATATTACAGTACAGTTTTATGTATTTTATTTATAAATATAATAGAATAGCTGTCTATGCTACTCTTGATTGGCTTACACAGTAAACTCTATATAGGGAGGGGATTAAAGCTGCGCGTCCACCAGGTCAGAATCGGGGCGTACGGTGCGGACTGCGCGTCGTGTCGTCATATATATTTTGTTAGGCGCAGAATGACGTTCCAGAACTTCTAGTGCAGTTCACAGTAGTCAGTACCATATATACAAAGCAACAAATCCGTCCGCTGCATACCTACGCAGCATGCTCCGATCCCGATCCAGTAGACGCACACCTTTATACACTTAAGTATCATTACTTTGTTTTGTTACACCCTGTATACGACAGCTGAAATCTATCGCGTGGGCTCAGGCCAGCTGCATACCACCTCACGTCTTGATCAGAGGATTTTTCCTTGGTGGCCGTACCACTCATAATCCCATACCTTCCTTCTCCAGCTATTGCTTGCAGACTAAAATGTTGCAAACTAGTATAGGGACCTAAAAATCTGAAATTAATGAAACATTTTTCATTTACTACATTTCCATACAGTTTACATAAATTATTAAGTATACTTATCAACCTTATGTATTATTACAATAAAACAATATACACATTTTAACATTTTCCAAATTAACTGCATACTGATATACATTATACTGATATTTTCTATGAAATAGATTACTATCTTTTTCATATTAATATAGTTTATGTAGTAAATTATTGTACAAACATGCAAATAATACTGCGACATACTTTGTATTAGAACATGGTATGACATAGTTATGTTTTGCTTCAATTTATCAATTTACGGTTACATTTATATTTTACAATGGCTTACCTTTCGTTTTTCATTAATTAATCCACTTAATTTACAATTTTTGTATGAGTTGCTACAAAATAATTTTCACAAAATGAAAATCGAACTTTGAATTTTAAACTCCTTCCTCGTCTTTTTTCTCATGTAGTTTATATTCTCTATGGTCTTTTTTATCAGCCAATCACAGTCGACCTTGCACAGATTATCTAATTGGGTACAGTTGCTACGTTTAAATTTGGAACCCAAATTTTTTTTGTTCGGGAATTTCGTCCACCTGCAAACTATAAAGAATGCATCCATGTCAAGCCTACTGCCAGTTGCCTACTGCCCAGGGTTGCCAGCAGTGTTGCCAACTCGGATTTTTTAAAGGAGCTAGATCATAATATCTGAAAAAAAGCTAAAAGAGAGCTAGATTTTTTTAGAAAAAAGAGCTAAATTATTTTATGTACTTATATTAACAAACATCTTTTAAAATTAATGAAATAATATTTACTGACTTTAAGTTTAAATAATTCCTAGTCAAAACTTCTAAAGTGATATTTTAGTCCATAATTATTGTTGTCGGGGGACCGCCAACAGCGACTTTTGCATTTTGTATCGCCACAGTGACTTGGCGATACAAAATGTCTCGATTGACTCGATTCGGTTCGCACTTTGCTATGAACTGAACTGACTATTATATAATGTTATGTGAAATCAAACATCTACATTAGCGGTCCCCGACATCCCCACACACGACACACCCGACACAACAATTATGGACTAAAATATCACTTTAGACTAGAAATTATTTAAACTTAAAGTCAGTAAACATTATTTCATTATTTTTTAAAGTTGTTTGGCGTTTTTTTTTTTTTTTTTTTTATTTCTTAATTACTTCATGCTTTTTAAACTTGTGTTGGTTATAGTGCAAAATAATTCCTATCAACAGGATCATATTATATCCCAATGAATATCCATCTATGAATGTCCTCTTGGACGAGGCCGTCGATATGAGTCTAAACATGAAACCTTCACTTTGGGTTCATATGGAGCTCGGCTCCTATAGAATCCAGGTGATGCTGTAGCAGCAGCATGCAAAATATATTTACAGTTTATCTACGTCTTACTAGTTGTTGCAATTAAAATGGGCCCAAACACGAAGTCATTGTCTAAGTTGGTGAGGAGTTGGGTATCCATGGTGAGGAGATGTTGAATGTATGCTTGAATTTTAATAAATTGGTTTTACTTTGGAAGCTGATATCATGAGTATAATAAACAAAAATAGAAAATTTAAAACGGGGAAAGGAATGTTGACATACTGAAGAGTGAAGATTATTACTGTATTTTTATTATAACTTTGTAGCTTTCAAATTATGAGTTTATAGTCTCTAAAATATACGGTAAATTACGGCATCTCCGTAGGGAATGCCCTTAAGAGCCCGGGTAACCCTCGAAATTCTCATACATACGTAATACCAAAATCATTTTGTCATACGAAAATATTTAACATGTTTGATTTATTTTTCAGCATACAATAGTAATTACCTAGGTTCCTGAACAAAAATTAACTTCAAAATATTTAAACACAAAAAATTTTTTTTGTGTAAAATTTTTTTTTACTAAATTTACTACTAAATATTTAAACACTAAAAAATAGAGTAAAACACTAAAAAATATATAAAAAAATAGTAAATATACTACAAAATATTTCAACTCCAAAAAATATTTTTTAGTATTAAAATATTTTGTAGTAAATTTACTAATTATTTATAATTTTTTTAGTGTTTTACTCTATTTTTTAGTGGTTAAATATTTAGTAGTAAATTTAGTAAAAAAAATTTATACACAAAAAAATTTTTTTTAGTGTTTGAATATTTTGAAGTTAATTTTTGTTCAGGAACCTAGGTAATTACTATTTTAAGCTGAAAAATAACTCAAACATATTAAATATTTTCGTATGACAAAATGATTTTGGTATTACGTATGTATGAGAATTTCGAGGGTTACCCGGGCTCTTAATCTATTTTCTAAGGGTTTATTCATAGTGTACATGGAAAAAAGATTGTAGAAGAAACAAAGCTTAAGAGCTAGACCCACTTTTTTAAAGCTAACCAAGCGGATTTAGAACTAAATTTAGCTCTAAAAACTCCGTGTTGGCAACACTGGTTGCCAGATGACAATTTTTTTTTCTCGTACCAGGGTTGCTAAATATCTCGTAATTTCAACAAATAATCTCGTAAAAGCATACATTTAAAGAAACTCAAATAAAATTAATGATTTTGTGCTATTTACTGTACTATGTAACTTGTGTAGTCATATTCTTTGCGCTCGGGGCTGTTAAATTCAAACAAAACAATTAAAAATCATATTTTTTATTAATTATATTCAACATCAGGGATGTTAGTAAAATCATCTTTTCAGCTGTCATTGTGGCCTCTCTCATGGATCATTCTGGTCATTCGGAATTACCTTTGCGATTTGGGCCTTTAGCGCTTTCGGAAGCTAAAAATGCACCGTTTAGGTACTGTATCTGTGATAAGACAATTTCTTAAATCTGTTTTAATTAAGTAGGTTAGCTGTTATTACTAAATAGTCTGCATTTGCATAAAGCAAAGCAAATACTGCGATTTTTGCATTTTTACTACTACTACTAACTAAATTAACTTTTTGGCTGATATAGGCAGCGAACGTAGTCGTCATTGTTAAAATCTCGTAAAAAAGTGTACGAGATTTTTGTTAATCTTGAATCTCGTACAGACCCTCTAAATCTTGTAATGGTACGAGATTTCTCGTACGTCTGGCAACCCTGCTACTGCCTGCTTAATAGGGATGTGAAAAAATAATCGATTATGAAAAAAAATCGATTAAAAATCGATTATTTTTTTTATAAAAATCGATTTTCATACGCGATTTTTTTGTTATAAATAATCGATTAATAATCGATTATTTTATATTTTATTTTATAGTCATGCAAAATCCGACATTACGTTTGGAGTTTGGACTTCTGGCTTGCAAGTCGGAGTCGGAGCCCCGAACGCGAACTGCTAAAGTTGGAAGTTCATAACTTCATTATTTATTTACACTGTGTTCATACTATGTGTCTTGACACGCCGGCGTAATTTCCGCCGATTACAAAACGCGACGTAATAGTGTGTCACCCCTAGTATTCGGCCGTATTTTGTATGTAATTTAAACGCGGCCTAAACGCGGCGGAATTTACGCCGGCGTAATACAGCCTATTGTGTTTAGACCCTACGAATTACTATCATAGCTCCATAATATTACATTGACGCCATCAGCTGTGCATCTATAACACCTCCGTGGTCCAGTGGTTCAGAGCTCGGCTCTTGATTCGGAGGTCGTGGGTTCGATTCCCGCGTTGGAAACATGTTATTTCCAAGTTTAGTTAGGACAATGTAGGCTGATCACCTGATTGTCTGATAAGTAAGGTGATCCAAGCGTCGGATGGGCATTTTAAAAAGTCGTTCCTGACTCCTGACTCCTGCACCTAATCTCTCGCCGGTCGTGTCGGTGTTCCGTCCCACTGGGTTAAAAGAGTAAAGGAATATAGAGAGTGCTCTTGTGAACTGCGCAGACACTTGGGCACTATAAGATTACACCTGCGTAGCTAGCCTGGTTTCAATGAAACTGGCCACCGTCACTGAAACCGATGTGGGAGCTGTAATTTGTGAGTTGTGACGTCGTAGAATTTATTTACGTAATATGTAATAATATATATATGTGTAATACGTTAATATGTAATTCACACGAGCGTAATTTTGTAAGTTATGATTTGTATGAAAAGATATTTACGCGACCGAAAATCTGCGACTTACAAGCACACACAGCACACACAATCTGCACTCAGCCGCGAGCCTGGGGGCATGGTAACCCCCAGGCTCGCGGCTCGCGGCGCGCGGCTCGCGGCTCGCAGCTCTATGCTGACACACAGGGGATTAAGATCGTCGAGCCATAAGTCCGCGTACTTACTCACGTGTCTGTCACCCCCTTTATGAATATCGATTTTTAAAAAATCGATTTTTTTAATTAATCGAAACCCTTACAATCGATTAAATTTTTAACCCTTTTTTTTATGAAAACCGTCTTTAAAAAATCGATTTTTGTAATTAATCGAAACCCTTACAAAAAAATTTTAACCCATTTTTTATGAAAATCGATTTTTTTAATTAATAGAAATCCTAACAATCGATTAAAAAATATCGACAATCGAAAAAAAACAATCGATTGTTCGATTAATCGATTTCGATGTTACAACACTACTCTCCAATCGTCTTACCATATATTATTTCTCTATGCGTCTTACGGTTTTTCGATCAGCACGAGAATCTGACGCGAGTTTCACAGTTTTTACCCATCCCACAAAAGTGCTCAACGCCGCTAAAGAAGTTTTCACTTCAATAATACTTAAGTTTATTCCAACTGAACATCTGACCTCAGCTCACCCATATTATAATATTATTTCCTCTTTGCCTAGACAACCTACGGCACCTTCAAGCGTTTTAATAATGTATGGTCTGTTAAATGTAAACTACTATAATATTAAAGTGACCAATAATGAACGCATTTACACCCACTGGGACCAAGCTTGCTCTGATTTTATTAAAAGGGAATCTAAAAGAAACAAATCGTTAACAGTTTATTTGATATATTTTTAGATAAATAAAATTCATGTAATGAACATGTACTATAGGTATTATATAACTAATGTCTTTCACTTTTGTTTTGAGATTATTATTTTTTAGATAATATTTAGTATAGGACTTACGTTTATCATATTTTTTTTAACGGGGCTTGTAGTACCTAGTAGTAGATGAAAGCAGCTAAAAGCAAAGTGCTTCAGTAACTATAAGTACTACAGTTATGTATTATCCTTTAGTAGACCTTCTCATGCTTAGCCCCAATTTCACCAACGTCTGTTAGTGTTAACAGCTTGTTATAATATCATGTTTTCTCTTTCATTCATAAAAAAAAACAAAAGAGATAACTTGATACTAATTTGAGCGTTAATTTTAACAGTCGTTGGTGAAATTTGAGCTTAATGTTATAAAATTTCTAAATCTAGTCTGTTTTGCTATTAAATACATAGATAAATTTTACAAAAATCTTTCTACCTATCTGCGACCGCACTTCAGCAGTATTTATCTTAAAGCATAATTAAGTAACACAGTTAAAATATCTGTGGTTAAAATAATATAAATAATTTATAATAATATTAAGTATACAAACTTTTCTTAAAACAATTGAATTTCATTATTTTGTATTTTGTACGAATCGATTCATATAATAATATACAGAAATATTTATGATCTCAGTCCACCTTAGAGATAAACTACGATAACATGGCGCGCCCCTCCAAAATTCAACAAATTCATACAAACTCTTTCATAAGGATGTGACTACACACATTGAAACAGCAATTTGGAGGGGCGCGCCATGTTATCGTAGTTTATCTCTACATAATATTCATAATTTTACGAATCCTCCTTGTTCTCAATGACGGCAATCAGCGCCTGTCTGTCCCTCTTGTTTTCGCAGGCGCAGGTGACCAGCGCCTTCAGATGTTTATCCGAGTACTCGGTGTGCGTTTTGACGAACTCCTCCAACTCGTTTCGCGGCAAATAGTACGCCTTGACGTACCGATCCACGTAATCCTGGTACGGCACCGGCTTCAACCCGGATATCTTCTCCAGCTTGACGAATAGCTGCCGGTAGTCGAGCTGCATCAGGCTCCTGCCGCCGTTGGAACACTTCGTCGCGTTCGAGAACCCCTCCACCAGCAGGTGAACTATGAACTTGGCGACCATCGACCACACGGAATCGATCACTCGCGCGTTCAGCGAGACTCGCGCGGCCACGTTGTCCAGGCGCAGCGCGAACACCTGTATCTTGCGGACGACCGTATCCACGTAGGGGCTGTGCTCGACCGCCACCTCCTTCACGTTCCACCGCACCTGGGCCATCGCCACGAGGGTGGAGCTCGCGTCCACCGCCCTCGACGCCGAGCACATGTACACCGGCGCCCGCAGGTCGGTCGCCGCGGCCAGTGTCGACTCCTTGAAGTGGTCCAAGATCATCCGCTGAGGTTGGGCGACTACGAGCTCCAGGTACGGGTGGAGGAGCTCGAACTGCTTCGCCAGGAACACAACGCTCTCGACGGCCACTATTCGCTCGCTGAGGCCGTGCAGGTTCTCCTCGGAGATCAGGTCCAGGTGCTGCGGCACGATCGGGAACTCGACGCTCGAGGCCCGGTCCGCGCCGCCGATGCTGCTCGTTATTCTCTTCAGCGTCGCGTTGAGTTTCGTGCTGTACAACGTCGATGAGGAAACCGGCAGGTCCGACGTAAAGAAGGAATGAACGGTGTAGAAGTAGTAATCGAAGAGCTGGTTCATGAGCATTATAACCTCCAAGGATATCTGCGGCAGGTAGCGACCGATCTGCAGGTACTGGCCACAGTTCCGGAGCACGGAGAGCGTGGTGTTGGTGACGATGACGCTGTCCCGCGCCCTGGCGGGGCTGGAGGGCGCGCGATCGGCGACGTCGGCGTAGTCGCCGCGCTCCGCCTCGTCGACGAAGTCCCGCCTCAGCTCGTCGGGCTCGTCGTCGGAGTAGTCGCTCGCGTCGGACTCCGGCTCCAGGCCGAATATGTCGTCGTTCGTTATATTTTCGTTCCTGAAGATGTCGAACGGAGTCCGGGTGGAGTTCGGCGCGAAGTACCTGAGTATGTACTCGCTGTCGTCCTGCGACGGGACCGACGACGTCGCGTCGGACTGAGTCCCCCGGGGGCCGGCGATCGCCGAGTCCGACGTCGCGGGATTGAGATACTTCCTGAACTGCTTGAATTCCTGCAGGCCTAGGACATCGAAGTCGGACCTGACGGGGCACTGCTCCCAGCCCTCGTTCTCCAGAAACAACTTCAGCTCCTCCATTCTCCCTCTGTGGTAGTTCTTGATGTAGGATACGCTCTGCGTCTTTATGAAGTCGTGCAGCAGATCCGACGTGTCGCCGCAGAAGACTTCCGCGATCTGCGTCAATTTTCTTAAAATACCTAGCATCTGGATGAACTTCTCGAACGGGAACTCCTCCAGGCCCGAACTCCTCAGGAACGTGGACACTTTCGCCTGCACGTCGTGCCATATCCGGATGAGGCCGGCCTTCAACTTCTGTCTGATGTACTCCCTGCTGACGTTCCTCTCTATCTCCAGGACGTCGCCGGAGCTTGGCGGGCGGTCGTCATTTTTCGAATGCCAGTCGACCAGGAGGTAGTAGCTTCGCATCACCAGAAAAAGCTTCTCGCAGAGGCTCAACAGGCACGTCGGGGCCTTCGACGCGTGGACTGCCCGGCACATTTCCGCGAATTTCATCTCCGAGGCGTCGTCGACGAAGGGTCGGACGGCCTCCCCCGCCGACTCGTTGACGGCGGAGCAGTAGTGCATGTGCAGCTGCTCCATCGCCGCCTGCGTCTTGCCGAGGAGGTCGTAAGCTTTTTTCAATTTTCGAAAGACGCGCTCGTCGAAATCGTAGCAGACGCCGGCCAAGACGGAGTCCAACTTTTCTTCGGTCATGTCCAGGGTGTCCTGCAGGCGCGCCGCGAGGTCTGCGATACACGTGTACTCCTTGTGCACGGCGGCGGCTCTCCTACTTTTCAATATCAATTCTATAGCCTCGTAGTACTCCTTTTTATTTAACAGATCCGCTGCATCCTTTTCGACGCTCCGGAGGCTCCGCAAAAGATCCAAGGATTTAAGTATAGATTTTATGATTTGTCTCTTCCGGACGTTAGCTAGTATAACGAAGGTGGAAATAGTGAGGTGATTGGAAGCGGCGTGCAGCCGCTCCCTCGCTCTCTTGCAGGTCTGCAGGGTGTCGGCCAGCTGGGCCCTGATGTTCTGTATCTCGGCGAACTCTCGGTCGCAGTTGTCTCGCTGCTGGGATATAAGATGGAGAGCTTTACCTGACACGACCTGCGAAACAGAAAAAAAGCATAAGTCACATAGACAACCGGAAGTAATGCATCCTCGTGTTTTCTAAATGATGTATCACCTGCTGTTGACGTTTAAGTTTGGTAAACATCCGCTCGATAGCGTCACAGTTGGGCGGCGACGGCGCGTGCTCCAGCGCGTACCGTGCCGCGTCGAACTCCGCCGGCGGGGAGAAGTACACGTGTTCTATTTCACGAAGTACCTGACGAAAACACAAATTATGAGGCGTGCTAGGAGTATACTAACTAATACACAGAAGTCAAAACTGAGGTCAGGGATTTAAGGCGATTTGGGAATAACTTGCCAAAACAACAAATCTATTGGTGACATATTCTTATTCCTTCGATTGTGGATTCTTGGAAATCTATTGTTATTCTATTGTTGTCGCGATCACCGGTGATCTTATGGGGCTTGATAGGTATTAAGCCATTGCCCTAAGTCACTAGCAGTAGCAAAAAAGATCTGTAACTTCGAGAGAGAGAAAGTCTGAATGCACGAGAGTGCCTTCACTTCACACTATCACAAGCAGTGCAGATGTAACGCGAACCATAATTTGTCGCGGGCGGCAAACACAGGAATGGCAGCGGCGCGGCGAGCACTTTCGGTGTCATATGATTTTGAACTTTAGCTTCATTATTGTAATAAAATATAGTATATTTGTTTTGCCGAGTATTCCCTTGTATGTAACGGCCCCTAGTGAGAGCCGAGTATGTAGTGATATATATATATACACATATATTTTATTAAATAAGGGGGCAAACGAGCAAACGGGTCACCTGATGGTAAGCATAGTTGCTTACCATCAGGTGACCAGTCACCCATGGACACTCGCAACATCAGAAGAGCTGCAGGTGCGTTGCTGGCCTTTTAAGAGGGATTACGCTCTTTTCTTGAAGGTTTGCAGGTCGTGTAGGTCCGGAAATACTGTTGGTGACAGTTTGTTCCAGAGTTTTACAGTGCGCGGCAGTTAGTTACGCGAAAAACGCACTGTGGAAGACTGCCACTCATCAAGGTGATGATTTGCAATTTTATATAATGGCAATAAACGAATTATGAATTATAATACTGAAACCAAACCTCGAGGTCGGCTGCAGACTGTGCGGCAGTCATAGACCGTGAGTTGATACCTGGCGGAGCATTCCGATTCTCAATATTTGATGGCAGCATTTTGTTCTGAAAGGAAATGAAAAGGTATAATACACTTTTTTGTTATAAATATGTAAAAATCTTGTTACTAATATTAGTCATGTTGCATTAATGCTTCAACACCCAAGAAGCTGCAAGTGGCCACGAGAACAATAGATTTCCAAGAATCCACGATCGAAGGATTAAATACATAAAATTTGCAGAATAACTTTAGCAACATTACAACATTCACAATATTTACCATTAAGCAGTTCTTATTTTTGATACTAAATATACAATGTTTAAGTCAACAGCAATAACAGCATACTTTTAATATTTAATAGAGCTTATTATTATTATTATTATTATTATTATTATGTATTCAAAGAAAACTGGCTGTTTTGGTATAATATATTTAGACATCAGACAACCACTTTACACTGTAGAAAACTTACTGTGTCTGTGAAAACTTGCAGGTCACATTAGAATTTGAAAAATACTCAGAACGAGCGTGACTTGTGGTCTTTCTCACTGCAAAACAAATAATAATATAAGGCAAATAATTATCATGTCCTACATTATGAAGTAAAACCAATAAGAAAGTAACAAGCAACAATATTATGTACCTACTAATGCCCAAGTTATAACACCTTTGTTAAAGCCTTACCAACATCATTCTCTTATGTATTTTGAGTCTGCAACCATTATTTACAGTAATGAAAAGTACTTTAATTTATCTTAAACCAAATTATTTGTTAACTTTTGTCGAGATTGTTACAAAATTACACAAAGTACAAATAAACAATACGAAGTCAGCTGCAAGATTCTTCTACTTCTTAAAGCTGTCAGGTTTATAAATTTTACGTCATTACTAAAAGTTATAACAGCGTTTTTTTTTGTCCTCTGTCATTGGCAACTCACTAAAGGAGATAATAACAAAAAGAAGAAGAAGAAGATACTTTTTTTGACGCGTTTTTTTTTTATTTACCTTTTGATGCAAAGAGATTGTAATGGTTCGTAATTTTTTAAAGAAATCTACGAAATAAATTAACTTTAAAGCACCGCACCTTGGCTTGTATAAACTAAAATGACTTAATTCTCGAGTAAAATATAAAAAGAACGGTGAAAATAACTTCTATAGCTGGAGAAACCTCTAACCAGTCTCAAAGTAACATTGACATTTGACACATATGACATAGGTAGGATTGTTGCCATCAGTCACTTGACGTGCACTTGACTCATAAAAAAAATATTTAATCGTGAATCGTGCTTGACGTCATGCGAACGATGAATATTTAGCAATAATTGTTTTAGTAGTTATTAGTGATCTTCTTTGTGGACTATCATTATTAAATGTGTTTAGTGAATAAAGGAAAATGGAAACCGATTGGATGATAGAAGATTCGACCACACCAAAGGTATTTAAAATTAATTAGGACACAGTAATGTCACGATTGTCTGTTCCGCCATCTTTGGCTCTCTACACATAATTTGTTGTACCTAATTTCTATCCTTTCTTTATGATACATGTTTGAATTTAAGCTGGAGACAGCCTTAATAACATTTTAATATAATGGACCGTTTCAAAAATTCAAGCCAGGTTTAGAAGATGATAAAGACAGCACTACGTCCGCAATGCAGTTTTATGATTTGCACGATCTCAACCTCATTTCTCGCGTTTCCTTGGTCACCAGTCTTAGGATCTTGTATTCTCTTCAGACTTTCAACGAGATTCATTGTTTTTTAACATATATGGACATTCTATGATAGTAGCAACTTAGGAAATAAGTTGTCCCACATTCTGACTCAAAACTTGTTTTTTTTTATTATTTATTTCATGATTATTTATGCCTGCTAAATGTACAATTAGTACATTTTATGTGCACATCAATTATTATGAAGACAATACAAATAATGACTCGTGTTCCACTTTCGTTTCAATTTTGCAATATGGTAGTTAAAATTGAGGAGTAGTGATATAACAATTATGGTGCTTTGTTTGAATGTATGAACATCTAACAATGCTTATTGCCCATTTCGCATGACTTTGAGGCTAAGTACCTCGTAACATACCTTTTTTATGTAGTCAGCATGTCTACTCCTTTTCAGTTCATTTTGACCTAAATGTAAACAAAAACATTGAAAGTTGTACATAATAAATTGCCTTTGTAATTTCAACATAAAAAACATAATATTTAAATTGATAGCATTATGGCTGCCCCTATTAAGCTCTGCTTATATTAGGATCTAAATCAGTGATCCCCAACCTTTTTTTCATGTGGGGTCTTAGTGTCACGGGCCGCAACAAAAAATTTTAGGGTAAAAAAATAATGTTCTTCCAAATTAACAATTTAAATGTTAATTTGGAAGAACGTTTAAACTCATGCGGATAGTGGGCCACAAATAAAGCCGTCGGGGATAGCGGATCTAAATGAATTGAAGCAAAGTAAACCGACAATATCAAATTGAATATTTACTTCTGGACAACAACATGGTTTCTAAATCTAATATTTAATTCATAAAGCAGCTCATTCCACATTTATGTGTAATAAAATGCTCAAAGTAAAAGTACATACATATTTTAAACACAATATAAACACTTATAATTTTTTTAATAATAATAATAATTGTGGCATTCAGTAGCTTCAGTTTTAATATATTCTGTAGTAAAAAAATTCGACGCCGACTGCAAGTTTGCAAAGTTATTTCGGTTTGAACTTCGAGCAGGGTCTGTTCAGTTCAAACCCTATGTCCCATGCTTCCCATACAAAGAATTATGTTTGTGTTTTCGGTAGTGTGCAATCAATCTCTAAATAAAATGTCTTGAAATAACTTCTGCTTATGTTTTTTTGTAAAATTCTTTGTTGTAATACATAAAAAGCTTGGAATCGGTCAAATGATTGAAATATTGCACTGAAAATTTTGTAAGGAACAAATTTGGGTCTATGAGAGCTAATATTTAGGAAATAATTTTTTTACAGCAAAAACTAATTCCATCTGTCTAGATAACTAAAATAATACTAACCATAATATGTTTAGTTACATTTAAGCTGTAATTACATTTGTAGTGGCCTTTACCATGTGAAATTGCTGCCAATAATTTTGTCCATGTTTGACCTATGTCAAAATTTTTATGGTATATGTTCAGAAGCTTAAATTCCAATTTTTATATTTAATATGGCTTACTTTTATAGAAAATTAAGGCAAAATGTTTTAAAACTTATGTTTCTCATATAAAAATGACATTTTTTTGTCACAGGTGAATGAAAGTCTTAAAAGTGACTTTTTTACTTAAAATCCTTCATTTTTACAATATAATTTAAAATTTTGGATATTTAACCCATACATTCCCTAAATCAATTGTGTTTTAAGGCATTTAAGATGAAAATACAAGCGGTCTGTCAGACCCCATGTCCATAAGTATGTTACTACTTTTAGATGTCCATAGTTAAAGGTTAGAATTACTAGAAATAATGTAGGCTCATTTTTTATCTGGTTGCATATTTAACATTGTGAAACAATTTTTTTAAACCTTATAATACACTCCTTGAGATAGAGCATATTTAACTAAAAAACAAATGCTAATTGTTCTATTATTGTCATTTTTATTTATTCTATACCCTCTTATTAATAAACATTCAGGGCCCCCGCTACCATATGTGAAGGCACGGCCCCTTTCTCTAGAGGCGCCAAAACGCCATCTTTAAGGGTACCAAAACCAAGGACCCAAAAAATTGACCTAAAGGGGCTGCAAAATCCTTTTTTTTTGCACACGGGCGCCAGTAGCCCTTACGAGGGGCCTGTAGATATTCATACATTACACATTGTATAGTATTATATATATATATATATATATATATATATATATAATAGTTCCACAATGTTTTCTCCTTATCTGTCAAGCCACTTCTAACATATCAGACAATGACAAAACATTGTGTAACTAAAACTTGTTATATATGTAGCTATAAGTCCTCAGAATACCGGAAATGCAGTGATCCTACAAAATATTTCATTCCACAGGTGACGTCGTTGACATGTTTAGATTCGGGAGTGCGACCAGTACCGAGTGGGGCGCAGTATATTGCGGAACGTAACACATGCCTCAATTTATTCTCACGATGGAACGAAACGGACCAGGTATAATTTAAATATTTTATAATTCAGAAACATTCCATGAAATCACTTCTTATAATATTTTGAAAACACTATGATAATGCAAAATGCTGTACAAGATAGTATTAATAATTCATGTTGAATGCATTGAATGGTTTAATAAAATTGTTACTCGTGTAAACAGGAAAAATGCTAAAATAGAGGATTCAGAGATTTGAGGAAAGAATCAAGGCTTCTCAGCAATTCCTGTATAGAACCTCTGATGAATTTATTACCTGCAAGAAGAGTTTTTTTTTATTAAAGAAATTTTAATGTGAAAGTATTTTCTTTTATCACAGACATACCCAAGCTATGTCATTGGGTTTAAAAGGTTAATGACATGTCCTGTATGGGCTGGTACTATCAGAGACGTTGATTCATAGGCAGGTCGCGCGTTTGTTCACGTTCTGCAAACCCAGTCGACAGATCACAATTAACATTGAATTGACATTATCCAACCAAAAGACGTTGGTCTGTCAACTGCCTAGGAATCAATTTCCTTGATGGTACATACAGTTACTTAGTGGTTACTTCAAGTGACTCTGACTTGGAACTGAAATTCTTTGTTTGCAGGTGGAGTTTGTGGAGCAGCTGTTATCACAGATGTGTCACTACCAGCATGGCCACATCAACTCGTACCTCAAACCCATGCTGCAGAGAGACTTCATCTCCATGTTGCCCAGTGAGTTGATACTGTGACAACTGACATGTCATTGGATTGGATGTTAAAAACAGACCATGTATCAGTCAAAATATGCCGCCACGGTTAAGAGTACTGTGTACAATTAATATTGTAAAGGTTTTTTAAGGCTGACATCTAAAGAGTTCCTTTACTTCTTCTAAGAGCTTCTTCCACACGACTTTTTTTTGCGCACTGACGACGTGCGTTTCTGATGCGCTCGTCTTCTGCGCGTTTTCATCGCGTTTTGGCAGAATATTACACGTTTTTTGACGCTAAGGAAACGCGCGTTTGTATCGATACAATACAAACGCAAAATAAACGCTAATGAAACGCACTTGTAACACGCGTTTGTATCGATACAGACGCAAGTTGAACGCTATTGAATTTGAAACGCGCTATACTGTAGTCAAAAGCGGCGCCGATCGATAGACAACGCGACACGAACGCGTTATAAACGCGATACAAGCGCGCGCTTACAGCACGTCCTAGTTGCGTTCGAAAAATGTGGCGTTTGTAACGATACAAAAATAAGGATCGTGTGTAAAGGTTTTAAACGTGTCACCTTTCTTCTGTTTGCTGAGCGTTCAACTTGCGTTTGTATCGATACAAACGAGCGTAAAAAAACGTCGTCGCCCTTAAAGCCACTTAGCAAAAAATATAAGTACATATTATGGTAGTAACCAAAAATATCTAAAACAGAAAGTTGGTCTTATAAGAAACATAATTTTATTGCAAACAGGACGACACCCGCAATTCCTTTGCGCCAAAATTGTTGTTGATATGTTACCTAGTAATACCATTTCATATTACAGAGAAGGGGTTAGATCATGTAGCGGAGAACATTCTGTCGTATCTTGACGCGAGCTCGCTGTGCGCTGCGGAGTTGGTGTGCCGGGAGTGGCAGCGTGTGATCTCGGAGGGGATGCTGTGGAAGAAGCTCGTTGAGAGGAACGTGAGGACCAACTCCCTGTGGAGAGGATTAGCTGAAAGAAGAGAATGGTAATATTTTTTTAAATAATTTACTTAGTTTTTAAGTATTTTATTTTCTGTCTGTATACCCATTTATATGTGAGCAATAAAGTGTTTATCTATCTAATTTTAATGAATTTGCGGCGTTTGGAAAAATAAGAGCTTAGAATGCGCACGCGTATTTGTCACAAGTCTAAAGTCAGTTGCTTGTTGTTTCAACTTTATACAGTGAAGTGTCGGTTATTATCCGAACGTCGCTCGCTTGATTCTCGCGATTACCTCGCCAGCTTACTCATGAAAGATCTAAAAGCATTCATTGCTATGCAGATGACAGTACAGGTAATGCTGTATATACGGCTCCCCCAATATTTCTCGGAAAAATGTCACTGAGAGTCGAAACGAACTTGTGTCTAAGGTGGAGAATTCATTGGAGAAGGTCTCTGAATGGGGTAGACGTAACTTGGTCCAATTCAACCCCGCCAAGACACAAGTCTGCGCGTTCACCACTAAAAAGTCACCAATGGTCGTATGTCCTCGTTTCGAGGGCACATCTTTAACTATCTCCCCTAGCATTGAGATACTTGGCGTCAACATATCGAGCGAAGTCCAGTTCCGATATCATCTAGAGGGTAAGGCCAAATTAGCCTCGAAGAAGCTTGGTGTTCTTAACAGAGCGAGACAGTACTTCAGTCCGGACCAACGCCTACAACTCTACAAGGCGCAGGTTCGGCCTCATATGGAATATTGTTCTCATCTCTGGGCAGGGGCGCCAAAATACCAACTGCTCCCTCTGGATCGTATCCAACGAAGGGCCGCTCGAATTGTTGACTGCCATAGTGTTTCAAACAGCTTGGACCCCTTGAAATTACGCCGAGATGTAGCGTCACTCTGCATCCTCTATCGGTTGTATCACGGGGAGTGCTCTGAGGAATTGTTCGGAATCATACCACCTGCAACTTTTCGCCATCGTCCCACGCGAAAAACATACCATCCTCATCACCTTGATGAGTGGCAGTCTTCCACAGTGCGTTTTTCGCGTAACTTTCTGCCGCGCACTGTAAAACTCTGGAATGAACTGTCACCAGCAGTTCTTCCGGACCTATACGACCTGCAAACCTTCAAGAAAAGAGCGTATTCCCTCTTAAAAGGCCGGCAACGCACCTGCAGCTCTTCTGATGTTGCGAGTGTCCATGGGCGACGGTAGTTGCTTACCATCAGGTGACCCGTTTGCTCGTTTGCCCCCTTATTTAATTAAAAAAAAAAGCATTTTCAAACACCTGTTTCGCAATTAGTATGAATAATAATTTATCGATTGGTGTTTTAATATGACGTGATTTTTCAGGATAAAGTACTTATTCAAACCAAAGCCGGGTTGCCAGCATCCGTCTCACTCATTCTACCGGCAGCTCTACCCCAAGATCATACAGGACATACAGTCTATTGAGGACAACTGGCGACAAGGCAGGCATAACTTGCAGGTACTTTATAACCTTCTTTCAAAAAGGAGGAGGCTATTTACTTGTCATTTATTTTTTAAAATGTTTCTTATGTAGAGATTCAGAACTTGATATTGCCCGCATTTTCGTAGCGCCGAAATTTGTTTACTATCGTAAATATTTTCGTGATAAAAATTTTTCGATGTCTGTCCCGGGACTCGAAAGTATTTTTAAACCGAATTTCATCAAAATTGGTTTTGCAGAGGTAGCAGACACACTTTTACATTTATATTAGTATAGATTACATATAAAAAATGTTTCAGAGGATAAACTGCAGATCTGAAAACTCCAAGGGCGTGTACTGTTTGCAATATGACGACAACAAAATCGTGTCGGGGCTCAGAGACAACACCATCAAGATTTGGGACAGGAAAACACTGCAGTGTGTTAAGGTAAACCTTCATTTAATACAAACTAGCAACCCGCCCCGGCGTCGCACGGGTATAAAAAATGATTAAAATCGATAGCCTATGATCCTTGACGATAGTAGACCATACTTCTTATCTGTGCCAAATAACATAAAAATTTCCCCAGTGGTTAGCGAGATAAGCCCTTTCAAATAATTTCCCCCGTTTTTTCCACATTCTCCTATTAGTCGTAGCGTGATAAAATATAGCCTATAGCCTTCCTCAATAAATGGGCTGTCAAACACTGAAAGAATTTTTCAAATCGGACTAGTAGTTCCTGAGATTAGCGCGTTCAGGTTAGCCCTTTCAAATAATTTTCCCCGTTTTTTTCACATGTCCTTCTATTTCTTCGCTCCTATTAGTCTTAGCGTGATAAAATATAGCCTATAGCTTTCCTCAATAAATGGGCTATCTAAGGGCCGGGACACAAAAACACGGCACGACGTCGTACGGCGTCTACGGCGCCGTACATATCGGACGCACGTCGTAAAAAACCACGGCACGGCGCCGTACGGCGTCGTACGACGTATTGAATTTCTACGTGAGTTTCTACGGCACGACGTCGTACGACGCCGTACGGCGCCGTGCCGTGGTTTTTTACGACGCGCGTCCGACACGGCGCCGTACGGCGTCGTACGACGTCGTGCCGAGAAACTCACGTAGAAATTCAAGATGAAGCGACGTCGTACGACGCCGTGTCGTGGTTTTTTACGACGCGCGTCGTTGATTCCCACGACATGGCGCCGTACGACGTCGTGCCGTGTTTTTGTGTCCCGGCCCTAACACTGAAAGAATCATCAAAATCCATTGCGTAGTTTTAAAGAGGGAACAAAGGGACATGAGGGAAAAAAAGCGACTTTGTTTTATAATATTACTAGCTGTCCCGGCAAACGTTTCTTTGCCATATTATATTAAGTATATCGCCCGTTTTATTTTATTGAATTAGTGACTAAAATATAAGTATGTCACCATGGCAACGTCCATCGCTATCCCGTGACCCGCGTCGCATAAACAATGGTCGCTCTTTATAGACAAATAATTCGCAATAAAATAAAATTGCGACTATAATTAAAGATCTAAGCTAACCTATCTCTCAAGTTGGAAAAAAGCACACATTAAAAAACAAAAAACATTAAAATCGGTTAAGTAGTTTAGGAACCCATCGCGGACAAACATCGTGACAGGAGATTTATATATATTAGATAGATGTATAGATTACTCGTACAGCTGATATGCGTTGTCTTACAAAACTACTTAACGCTAATATATTATAATTAATATAATAGATCAAAGTTCCTCGACAAGACGTAATATTCATAAAATGGTCCAATGTTTTTTTTTAACATACTTTTATTACCTTGGCTGTATGTATGTAACGCAATGTTTAAGCACGATCTCCAGTAGTCTAATGAATTCGAAACTTTGCATACTTATTAAGAGCCCGTACTCTCTTTTCTACTGCTCTCTTCACACTCACGCCCATCTTTCATATGCCAGGTGAAAAAGGACGATCGCCAAGTTAGCGGGCAGATAGAGGTTTTCTGTTTTATAAAGGGGTTTTTATATTAAAGTGGTAAAAAGTAATTCCAACATTGTATAGACGACTTTCTCAACAGTACATTGTATTTTTTTCATACCGTTAAGACGTCAATACAATCCATAAAAAGGTGATATTCTAAACCTTTTACAGCAAAAATCACAAAAATGTCGCGTGTTTGAGTTGGATTATTTAAAGATACTTAAAAAAAAAAAAAATCTAGCTCCACCATTAGATTATAATTGAAATTATCTTACATGTTGTGCATTAAAACTTATAGAAATACTGTATTTTAACTGTTAAATCACGTCTGTTAAATGAGCGAAATCGGCAAAATATCGTATACGGACTCTTAAGAGCCAATGACAATGCAATAATTTGTTAAAAAAAATCGAAAAAAAAACCTGTTTTTAATTTTTTTTCAACTATTGTTATTCAAGTCGAACATAACAATAACTTTGCAAAATGATCATGCTGCCTTTTTGAGTTTTGACCTTACTTGAAAATAACTCTGTATTGATCCATTGTATTTTTTATCTAATTCAAGCACATTCATAGTTCTACACAAATCCAAATACATGTGGTCTTGTTTATTTTCTGTCAACTCTATATTCGTAGGAGCTGCAAGGTCACACGGGCTCGGTGCTGTGCCTGCAGTACGACGAGCGAGCGATTATATCCGGTAGCTCGGACAGCACGGTCCGCGTGTGGGACGTCGCCACCGGCGCCATGCTCAACACGCTCATACACCACTGCGAAGCCGTGCTCCATCTGAGGTTCTGTAACGGCATGATGGTCACTTGCAGCAAGGTATGATTTTAATAGTTTGTATTGTAACGGTAAAGTGTAACATGTAGTTGTAGGAGCAAATAGTGGCTAGAAATTAATTTGGCGTCCGTTTGAGATGATACACTATTCTCAGAGTGAAGAGTGGTTGCTTCACTTTGAGAATAGTATTCCATTCTCAGAGTGAAGCAACCACTCTTTAAATACTGTATTGCAGCCCTGGATTTATGAATAGGCCGTATAGGGGCGGCAGCGTCCTAGGGGGTCGCGGAAATAAAATTATTATGCCTAAGCACATACATTCTAACAAGGGGCCATCCATTTATTTTATTCCATGATCCATCCAATTATCTCTCAATAATAATCGCTCAAATCCTTCCAACTACAGACCAATCGCTATAACCTCTCTTTTCTCGAAGATAATGGAATCCATTATCAATAGCCAGCTTCTTCGATACTTGGACGGCCAGGGATTACTAAGCGACAAACAATACGGGTTCCGTAAGGGTCGCTCGGCTGGTGATCTCTTGGCGTACCTGACTCATCGTTGGGCTCAGGCAATTGAGTCGAAGGGAGAGGCATTGGCTGTTAGTTTGGACATTGCGAAGGCCTTTGATCGGGTTTGGCATAAAGCGCTGCTATCAAAGCTTCCATCATACGGGCTGCCCGAGAAATTATTCAAATGGGTCACTGGCTTTTAGCAGACAGAAGCATAAAGGTCGTAGTTGACGGCGAATGCTCGGAAACTCAGTCTGTTGATGCTGGTGTCCCTCAGGGCTGTGTGCTATCGCCTACTCTATTCTTACTGCATATCAATGACATGTTGCAGACCAGCGGCATTTATTGCTATGCTGATGACAGTGATGACAGTACACGTTATGCTGTATATACCGGCTCCCCCTAATATTTCTCGGCAAAATGTCACTGAGAGTCGAAACAAACTTGTGTCTAAGGTAGAGAATTCATTGGAGAAGGTCTCTGAATGGGGTAGACGTAACTTGGTCCAATTCAACCCCGCCAAGACACAAGTCTGCGCGTTCACCACTAAAAAGTCACCAATGGTCGTATATCCTCGTTTCGAGGGCACATCTTTAACCATCTCCCCTAGCATTGAGATACTTGGCGTCAACATATCGAGCGAAGTCCAGTTCCGATATCATCTAGAGGGTAAGGCCAAATTAGCCTCGAAGAAGCTTGGTGTTCTTAACAGAGCGAGACAGTACTTCAGTCCGGACCAACGCCTACAACTCTAAAAGGCGCAGGTTCGGCCTCATATGGAATATTGTTCTCATCTCTGGGCAGGGGCGCCAAAATACCAACTGCTCCCTCTGGATCGTATCCAACAAAGGGCCGCTCGAATTGTTGACTGCCAAAGTGTTTCAAACAGCTTAAACTTAAGCAGGAATTACGCCGAGATGTAGCTTCACTCTGCATCCTCTATCGGTTGTATCACGGGGAGTGCTCTGAGGAATTGTTCGGAATCTGCAACTTTTCGCCATCGTCCCACGCGAAAAACATACCATCCTCATCACCTTGATGAGTGGCAGTCTTCCACAGTGCGTTTTTCGCGTAATTTTCTACCGCGCACTGTAAAACTCTGGAATGAACTGTCACCAGCAGTTTTTCCGGACCTATACGACCTGCAAACCTTCAAGAAAAGAGCGTATTCCCTCTTAAAAGGCCGGCAACGCACCTGCAGCTCTTCTGATGTTGCGAGTGTCCATGGGCGACGGTAGTTGCTTACCATCAGGTGACCCGCCACTATCAAAGCCTATATTCCGAGATTCTTTGAGAAAGGCAAAGTACATCCCAATCCGCTCGTTCGTAAGGCTGTGGACTATGAACATGACGCACGGACATTCCGATACCCCTTCAGGCGGCCTAAGCATATCTTAGCCGACCCTGTAGACCCCATCACAGAATACGTAACGTACTGTGTACAGTTACGTAAACACAAATCACACTCACCCGCGTGGTTAGTACTGCACCGGGGACGACGCCGGCGCCTTCCCCGAGGACTTAACACGACCCGAACGACAAACAGACAGACCGACCGAAATCCGGTACCGAGCTCGATCCCGGGTTCGAGTTCGCATGCGGATAGCATAGGAACACAGCTAAATCATGACCGCGACCGCGACATTGTCGTAGAGTGCTCTACCAATTACTTTGACATTAGAACATACACGCGTATGTCACCCCAACCGGACTCGGAAGGGGAGAGGGACGGCCCTCTTTTATGCAATAACATTAATAACTTGAGCTCATCTACCGCGATAACTCGTACGCAGCTAGTTTGTGCTATCGCGCGCGAGCAGCCTCACTCGTCAGAGAGTGAGTAAGGGGTCGGACCCCTTAAGAGCAGGGGGGATCCGTGTCCCCACGTCAGATGAAAATAGCTTATTTTCGTAGCTCTCCCCAATATTGCCCGATTAGAATGTCACACGTGTGACTTTGGGGAGGGGGGCCAGGCCCCCTCATTGTTTATCTCCAAACCAACTAGCAACAGACTAGTTATAGCCACGATTAAACTACCATGGTCTTAACCAGACCAGTAGCTTAGACCCTTTCGAAAAAAAAAAAAACAAGATGTGTTTTACCAGGACCGATCGATAGCGGTGTGGGACATGACGTCGACGACGGAGATCATGCTGCGGCGCGTGCTGGTCGGCCATCGCGCCGCCGTCAACGTCGTCGACTTCGACGAAAAATACATCGTCAGCGCCAGTGGAGATAGGACTATAAAGGTGAGTGAAATAATTGGCTATTGCAGTGCTTCCTAAACTATGTGTTGCATTTCCTTAATCTGTAATAAATTTGTGGCGGTACCCACAATTAGCGCCACATTTCTTCATCGCTCTATCGAAGTTTTCTAAGTGCGTATATATACGACAGCTAAAATCAATCACTGGGCTGACCAAGCATAATCCCTCGCTCGGTCGGAAGATCTTTCTTTGCGGCCTCAATGTGTATTCCACGAAGATTGAATATTTTTTTGTGTCTTGTATTTTGTGTGCTTCATCTATACTTATTATAAAACAAAGTCGCTTTTTTTCCCTCATGCCCCTTTGTTCCCTTTAATCTTTAAAACTACGCAACGGATTTTGATGATTCTTTCAGTGTTAGATAGCCCATTTATCGAGGAAGGTTATAGGCTATATTTTATTACGCTAAGACTAATAGGAGCGAATAAATAGAGGAAAATGGGGAAAAAAAGGGGAAAATTATTTGAAAGGGCTAACTTGAACGCGCTAATCTCAGGAACTACTGTTCCGATTTGAAAAATTCTTTCAGTGTTGGAATTCCATTTATTGAGGAAGTCTATAAGTAGGCAATATTTTATCACGCTAAGACTAATAGGAGAATGTGAAAAAACGGGGGAAATTATTTAAAAGGGCTTATCTCGCGAACTACTGAAGCAATTTTTATGTTATTTGGCACAGATAAGAAGTAGACCACGTCATAAAGGATCATAGGCTATCCATTTTAATCATTTTTTCAGTGGCTATATATTTTATACCCGTGCGACGCCGGGGCGGGTCGCTAGTACTCTAATAAACCAAAGATGCTGGGTTGTATTGGTTACAAGCTTTGTAACTTTTGCTATTTTTAAATTATATTTAAATGCTATGTGTGACCATCTTATGTATCTCTTAATAATAATAAACATTTTCATCAAAGCTTCTTTTATGTCATCTGAGGTAGTAAGAACTTAATGGGCACACCCCACAGACTCTCCTCCATAGGCAGTGTATTATAATCTTAAAACTGTTATAGGTGTGGAGCACGTCGTCGTGCGAGTTCGTGCGCACGCTGAACGGTCACAAGCGCGGCATCGCGTGCCTGCAGTACCGCGACCGGCTCGTGGTGTCCGGCTCCAGCGACAACACCATCCGCCTGTGGGACATCGAGTGCGGCCAGTGTATCCGCGTGCTGGAGGGCCACGAGGAGCTGGTGCGGTGCATCCGCTTCGACAACAAGCGCATCGTCAGCGGCGCCTATGACGGCAAGATCAAGGTGTGGGACCTACGCGCCGCGCTCGACGTGCGCACGCCCCACCAGGAACTCTGTCTGCGTACGCTCGTGGTGAGTACACGCACACAAACACACACTCGACGTGCGCACACCCCATCACCTGCTGTATCTGCGCACGCTCGTTGTGAGTACACACACACACACACATACGCTCGACGTGCGCACGCCCCACCAGGAGCTGTGTCTGCGCACGTAGTTCCAGCTTTCACAGTAATAAATACACACATTCAAGATACTAACTTGTACACTCTGCGTAGGAGCACACGGGGCGCGTGTTCCGGCTGCAGTTCGACGAGTTCCAGATCGTGTCCTCATCGCACGACGACACCATCCTCGTGTGGAACTTCCTCGACTGCGGCGCGTCGCCCGACCAGCCCGCCCGGGACCCCCACAGACCCTTCTACGACTAGGTATATACCACTCTATGTTATGGTCCTTTATCTTTATTTGTTAATATGAACCTACTGGAAAGTATACTAGATGTTGCGGCGGAATTACTCTATCACCAGGAACCGTACATATTGCCGCGGTAAAAGCTATCCTTTGTCCTTGTAAAGGACCAAATGACCCAAAGAAAAAATAACGAACCACGTGACAAAATCGGAACAGATACTTTTTCGCATTGATAACTGCATTAGTGTGGAGGGGCGAGGGCCAAGAATAAATCTTACTAGTACGGTTCTTCTGAGATAGTAAAAAGTACCAACTGAAAGATAATTCTTTTCATGTGTAAAGGAGGCTCATTTGCGATTGTAATATTTTCAGGAGCGCGCGAAACTCAAGAGAATGTGTGGACATAAAGTGAGGTGATTGTGTTACTGGTTCACCGGCAGACCGCAGCCGCTGCGGTGCGGCGTCGCTCGTCGCTGCGACGGAAACGCGTCGCGTACGTACTGCCTAACTATAGAATAGTCCAATTTTGTTACACGTAAGTCAAATTTTTATCGTCGATAACGACAGTTTTGATCTTGATCGAAGTTCTAATCGCGTACCGCGTTAATAAAGATTTAAACATGTATATAAATAAGATATTGTATAAAACGACGCTTTCACAGTTAAAATATCAATATTTATAATTAATATTAGTAACGGCAGTCTATGTGATATACTGTGGAACACCACGTGTAGCGAACAATGCAAGATAAAATCACACAATAAAAGTAAAACTAGTTCTGTGAGCGCGAGTTACCAGATATAGGAAGAGTGATGTCAAATTTTGAATGTCCCACAAAATACCTCGTGTAGAGAAAAATTAGACACTCGATATTGTAGGTAATGAATAAATGATAGTTATCTATCGTAGTCGAGAAAATTTGAATATTTCCATTCATTCAAGGAATCTCACATTTCACACTAAAGGTGAGACTGCACGCGACACAATACGACGCGACACCTCAGTTCCATAAAACGTGAAGTATCGCCTCGTTTTAGTGCGGTTTCGCCTTTAACATTCGACAGTCGCTCCCTTCGGCGACTATGACGTTATATCATTTTATCATAAGTCATTAATCATAACATGCCCTTGACTTACAAAATCGTGGAAATCTTGGCCCCTATCGAATTGGTTAGGAATAGCTTCCGTCTTGGTATAAAATGATGCTGCTGCTGGAAAATCTTCGTAGCGTTAGAAATATGTACAGAATTAGTCCCTGAGGCATATTATTAATCTATGCTTACGTAACCTAATTATTCTTAAATCGTGTGCGTCCCCCCAGAAAGCCCAATCGAGCTAGGTGTATTTTCAATATATCAGAATTTAGAGCAAAAATAGAGCACCTCTACAGTCAAGTAAAAAAATTGGAGCATTAATACGAACGACGCTGCGAGCTAAAAACCGTGGGCTTGCTGACGTCCTGTCCCGTCAGCACGCCCAAGCTAGATCTCGGGAACCGTTGAGAGTACTATCGTGTATTGTGGTTCAAATTTTCGAGCAAAATTGGAGCACTCTGCTCCCGTGAAATCAACTTCGAAACTAGAATGTGAAAGGAGTTAGACGTGATTAACCGGTGGGCTTGCTGGCGTCCTGTCCCGTCAGCAAGCCCACGCAGATCTCTGAAACGGTAATGATTTGGATTATGATTAAAAACTCTACAATAGAGCCCTATTTAGAGCACTCTGCTCCAAAAAAAATATTAATGTAGCTTCAATAGTTATCGAGTTACAGGCCTTTGAAAATGGGCTTGCTGACGTCGCGTCCCGTCAGCAAGCCCATTTGGAGCGTGAAAACTACTGAACGGAGAGTCGTCAAAAATATCTCAAATCGTAGCTTAGAATGAGAGAACTATGCTCCAAATAGATCAAAATCCTAGGTTCTACGGTTTTCGCGCTATCAGCGAAAAACACTTCAGCCGCCAAAATTTGTCGATTTTCACAATCGCGCGACGTTGCCGTTCCGTGCGACAAGCAAATGAACGCTTCATTTGCCGTTGGTGTACACGAGAATGAACCTTCCGATGGTTTATTTAAGAGTCTCTTTACTTGCAATCCTAAGATGGCTTGTAGTTTATGTCAGAAATAATAGACCAGCAGCTATCGTTGCTAATTCGACATTTGTAATCTTCTTGTAAGTTCATGTAAAAGTAAGCTTGTTTGCCTACTCCCTATATTGAAATGTTACCTAATAATATTTCATTTGATGTGATGTGAGTCAGCACAGCATGATTAAGGGCCTACACGAGCCATAATGGCGCCGCCATTAGTTAAAGATAATTACTCACGTAAGTAGTACCTACTTTTAAACGAAAACTCAGTTTTCAAGTTAGGCATTTATTTAGAAACAATCAATCGGCAAAATATAGAAAGCTGTGTAATATTTATTATTTTTAACTGAGAAATTATTTTTTAACTGATGGCGGCGCCACTTAGGCCTGTGAAGTTGTGATCTTAATTATAGAAGTGTTGAAATAAAACAAGAAACATACAAATGTGTAAATGTTATAATTGTTACAAATCAGTCTTGTTTTATAAATTAGAATAGGTAAGGTGCCTGAAGGTACCTTTCGCACCTTTGCTTCTTATAAAACAGTCTTAATCATCATTTGGTTGCTTATGTTACTTTACTACGATTATGATTAAATAAATATAGCGTTTCATTTATTGTAGTGTTCCTATTACGTTTTTTCCAAACATGTTGAAATAAAATTTAAAATAAACTAACAGACAATATAAGTAAACATCGTAACAATAGGTAGGTATAGTGCTTAAGGGCTCGGGTTACGCGCCCGATCAAATGAAATTCGATACCGCGCCAGTACAAGTTTTATATGTTGCTGTCTCGTACGCCGTGCGCCCCGCGCCTGAGACCCCCTCCACGGCAGCGTATTATATGTGTGCGTGCGTCGTCATTCATTATTTTACTCTGATCAAGTTATTCAACCCGTGCGTTTGTTGCGATTTGCGAAGTATTATATTTTACTGTTTCATGAATCATTAACAATATTGTTTTTGTGGTTGTTTTATATATTGGAATAGTAGGAATACGGGCGCGGCCGTAGTGTCGTCGATCTTGTCACTGAACTGAACAGAATACAGATTCTACATAATATATTAAAATAATATACTTACTATAATATCTACATTGGACTCTTCACAAATCACACCACGTCAGCCTGGCCCCGTGCTAAGTACACTAAGGACTTGTGTTACAACTTACAAGTACCAGACATATAATACCGAATATATTATAATTTATACTAGCGACCCGCCCCGGCGTCGCACGGGTATAAAATATATAGCCACTAAAAAAATGATCTATCCTATGATCTACTTCTTAGCCTATGATCTACTTCTTATCTGTGCCAAATAACATAAAAATTGCTCAGTAATTCGCGAGATAATTTTCCTCCGTTTCAAATAATTTCCAACGTTTTATCCACATACTCCTATTAGTCTTAGCGTGATAAAATATAGCCTATACTCTATAGCCTTCCTCAATAAATAGGCTATCTAACACTGAAAGAATTTTTCAAATCAGACCAGTGTTCCTGAGATTAGCGCGTTCAAGTTATCCCTTTCAAATAATTTCCCCCGTTTTTTTCCACATTTTCCTCTATTTCTTCGCTCCTATTAGTCTTAGCGTGATAAAATATAGCCTATAGCCTTCCTCGATAAATGGGCTATCTAACACTGAAAGAATCATCAAAATCCGTTGCGTAGTTTTAAAGATTAAAGGGAACAAAGGGACATGAGGGAAAAAAGGGACTTTGTTTTATAATAAGTACCTATATTATTTAGATATAGATTTCCTTTTTATTATACTCAACTTATTTAAGATCCATACTTCCATACTAATTGTAAAAAATTAATAAAAAAGTGTGTCTGTTTGTCTGTCTGTTATTAGCTTATTACCTCTTCACGCCCAAACCGCTGAACCGATTTTGCTGAAATTTGGCATGGAGATACTTTGAGACGGTCAAAAACTCGTGTCCTTTGACATATAATACTTTTTATCCCGAAAAAATGCACGGTTTCCGCGCGATAAACTAGTTTTGGCGCAACAGAGTTGCGGGCGTCATCTAGTTTTTACAATATTATTATACACATATTTAATACACATCCATGAGTCATGACTCATGAGTCATGAGTCATGACCCAGGAAAACGTTTTGTTCCGTCAGTGGGATTCGAATTTCGAACCAGCGACCCCCGGCTTGAGCTACCATGCGCTCAACCACTGCGCCACAGAGGTCGACGCTTTTATTTAAAAATTATTAAAAGACAGTACGTAACAATAAAGTTTCAAAAACAGAAAAAAGGCTACTCCAAATATTACTCACATTGTTATCATTCAAAATAATAAAATCGGACAAGTGCGAATTGGACTCGCCCATAAATGGTTCCGCAATCCGCAGCAACAATAAGGTTTATTTTTATGAAATTATAAGGTTTTTTTTATAGTTTCGGAGAAAAGTGGCTGTGACATACGGACAGACAGACACACAGACATGACGAATCTATTAGGGTTCTGTTTTTTGCCATTTGGCTACGGAAGCCTAAAAATCAAAAGAGTATTATTAATTACTAGCTGTTGCTGTTCAGTGTTAGATAGCCCATTTATCGAGGAAGGCTATAGGCTATATTTTATAACGCTAAAATTAATTGGAGTGAAGAAATAGAGAAAAATGTGGAAAAACGGGGGAAGTTATGTGAAATTGCTTATTATCTTAAGATCTACTGGAGCAATTTTTATGTTATTTGGCAAACATAAAGAATAGACCACTTGAAGGGACATAGGCTATTTTTTGCGGAAAAATGTACGGTTGCGTGAAATTCCTAAATTACGCAAGCGAAGCCGAATAATAAAATCGTAGGAAAGTCAATTCTGTACATTGAATATTTTTGTACAAAAAATAATACTTGGGATGTGATCTACTATGATAATGCGAACGAAGTCGCGGGCAACAGCTATATTATAATAAAGTCATAGGAAAGTCAATTCTGTACATTGAATATTTTTGTACAATAAATATTAATACCTACTTGGAATGTGAACTACTATGCTAACGCGGACGAAGTCGCGGGCAACAGCTAGTATGGAATATCTATTTCTTCGCTTCTATTAATCGTAGCGTGATAAAATATAGCCTGTAGCCTTTCTCGATAAATGGACTAACACTGAAATAATTTTTCAAATCGGACCAGTAGTTCCTGAGATTAGCGCGTTCAAACAAACAAACAAACTCTTCCGCTTTATAATAATATTATTTAATTATTAAAGTATTTATATTATTTAATTGAATAAAATTGACATCAGGAAATAATTACTAAAAATACAAACTAAAATAAAATATACAAACATAGGTATACAAACTTAGAATACAAGTTCACTTTTATATTTTATTTTATTTCAAGACAGAAATTAGCAAGTCTGTTCAGAAGTTCTCGAGTTTTAGCGAGACTAACGAAATTAATTATACATAATATCAATGTATATTGTATAATCATATTATAATATTATGACTATCGCTAATATTCCTAAACGTTATTTACAAAATACAGTATATAAGAAAATAATAATATTATGATTTATGATATTCATAATTATTATTTATTTTAAACTACTGTGTGATACATCATACATCCCACCTTTCGGTATCCATTATTAATTATTATCAAAAGTTTAAGCAATAAAAGCAAGTTGTTCAAGCAATTGTCTTCAAGTATCACATAAAAATTTTCAAAATCAACATTCAACAACAATAACATTCTCTCGATCGCGGATTCTTGGAAATCTACTGTTATCGCGCGCGCGGTCGCATGCGACCGCTTGGAGCTTGAGGGAATATTGTACTTGAATAATGAATGCCTTGAATGAATTATTGTCACGTGCACCGGTTACAACACTCCGCCACCCTGAACGCGCCTCCCGCCCGTTGCCGCGCTCTGTCGTGTGAGCGGATCGGCACGATACCATGTTGGAAATTATAGAGAAATTTCGTTGCGTTTACGAATACCAAAAATGATGAATGAAAATTTATTATATTGCCATTCTTTTGAAGACATTCTGTAACTACACAATATAAGCTGTGTTCCCAGGAAAAATACATTACAATTCGATGAGTTTTTAATATAAAACAAGTGTGCGAAAAGTATGTCGACAATGGCGTAAAAATTTATGAAATGTAATCGCTTATATTTTTTAGTGTGTAAATATTTTGAAGTTAATTTTTGTTCAGGAACCTAGGTAATTACTATTTTAAGCTGAAAAATAACTCAAACATGTTAAATATTTTCGTATGACAAAATGATTTTGGTATTACGTTTGTATGAGAATTTCGAGGGTAACCCGGCCCCTTAAGCAAAGTTATACAACAATTTTTATCACATTTTTGGTCATAAAATGGCACTAAAATTATGTAAAGTTTCATGTGCACAATCACCTCTTTATTTGTGTCCATTTCGCTATAATCCTCACTTTTGAAACCTTCATGAAAATCAATTTTGAGTAGGTATGCCAAAAAATATTCATGAAATAGTCGTGACTACATGCCGAATCTCGAAAATAGTCCTTCAACGATTCCAGAGTTATAAAGGTGTGTTGAGGATTTTTTAATATTTTTTTAAATTTCTAAATAAATGCCTAACTTGAAAAAAATATCCACAGCCGAACATATAACCTCCTCGTTTTTGGAAGTCGGTTAAAAACTGAGTTTTCGTTTAAAAGTAGGTACTACTTACGTGAGTAATTATTTTTAACTAATGGCGGCGCCATTATGGCTCGTGTAGGCCCTTAATCATGCTGTGCTGACTCACATCACATCAAATGAAATATTATTAGGTAACATTTCAATATAGGGAGTAGGCAAACAAGCTTACTTTTACATGAACTTACAAGAAGATTACAAATGTCGAATTAGCAACGATAGCTGCTGGTCTATTATTTCTGACATAAACTACAAGCCATCTTAGGATTGCAAGTAAAGAGACTCTTAAATAAACCATCGGAAGGTTCATTCTCGTGTACACCAACGGCAAATGAAGCGTTCATTTGCTTGTCGCACGGAACGGCAACGTCGCGCGATTGTGAAAATCGACAAATTTTGGCGGCTGAAGTGTTTTTCGCTGATAGCGCGAAAACCGTAGAACCTAGGATTTTGATCTATTTGGAGCATAGTTCTCTCATTCTAAGCTACGATTTGAGATATTTTTGACGACTCTCCGTTCAGTAGTTTTCACGCTCCAAATGGGCTTGCTGACGGGACGCGACGTCAGCAAGCCCATTTTCAAAGGCCTGTAACTCGATAACTATTGAAGCTACATTAATATTTTTTTTGGAGCAGAGTGCTCTAAATAGGGCTCTATTGTAGAGTTTTTAATCATAATCCAAATCATTACCGTTTCAGAGATCTGCGTGGGCTTGCTGACGGGACAGGACGCCAGCAAGCCCACCGGTTAATCACGTCTAACTCCTTTCACATTCTAGTTTCGAAGTTGATTTCACGGGAGCAGAGTGCTCCAATTTTGCTCGAAAATTTGAACCTCAATACACGATAGTACTCTCAACGGTTCCCGAGATCTAGCTTGGGCGTGCTGACGGGACAGGACGTCAGCAAGCCCACGGTTTTTAGCTCGCAGCGTCGTTCGTATTAATGCTCCAATTTTTTTACTTGACTGTAGAGGTGCTCTATTTTTGCTCTAAATTCTGATATATTGAAAATACACCTAGCTCGATTGGGCTTTCTGGGGGGACGCACACTCTTAAATCGCTCTGCTTCAAAGAACACCACATATTATGTAATATTTCCATCTTGGTATCAACTTACCAGAGGATTTTAATTAGTTTATTGCAGTTTTTTAAAGGTTTTACAACAGTTAACAAAAGGCCTAACAATTGTTTACATCTTTAACCGTTTCAATATATACTAGTCTTTTAATCTTCTGCGAAAGTTAAGTTTCATCTTGTCCATTAAACATGACCATAGCCCCAAAGGCTAAAACAAGGAACTGAACTCACAATGGTATAAATAATTAAAACATAGCACATAGATGTAAAATGTATAAGGAGTTTAATAAATAAACTAGCGATGGTAAAAACTGAAAACACCAATAGCATAAAACCATTTCAAACAATCATTAAGCATAAATAAAATGTCGCATTCTCATAAAATATAACCCAAAAATAGCCTCATACAAGACAGAAATTAATATTAAGTTTACACATAGAAGTGTAGTCTTCCAAATGAAATCGTCAACAGCTTCAGAGCTGACGATCCTTAATGTCTAGCGTAGGGGTCATTCGGCAGGGTTCCTGTAACATAGCGTAGTCCAGATGACGACCCGTTTCTGTACAGTATTACTGGCCAGTGAGATTTGTCTTAGCCAAGATGTAATCAAGATTTTTGTCAAGGCATGGCAAGGCAAGACCTCGCAGTTTCAATAAGCGTGATCTTTAAGAGGCCATACTGCTCTAGTGCATTACGTCGAACTGTATGCCGCATACCTGTGTTGCAACGACGCGCGTCGACACAATACAAGACGCTGACAGCGCTAATCGTCATTCCCCCATTTCATCTTGTATCAATCGTTTTGACTCTACGTCACCGGTTACATGGTCAAATTTTCATCTATCTGATCCATCAATCCGGTACGGATTGACGAAAATTGGATCGTGTACGCCACGGATTAATGGATTGATTGTATTTTTAATATGAAATTTTTATAACCGTCAATATTGCGTCAATCAGATTGTTGGATCAGATTGATGAAAAATTGACCGTGTAACCTGTGACTACGACCGACGACGCATCGTATCAATGTGGCAAATCATATGACATGTATGTAACTTGAAACGTCGGAGCGGCGCCGCAGCAGCTTTGCACCGCGACGCAACGTGACTTAGCTCTATGTTACAAGCGTAAAAGTATTATCAAAGGTATAATAATAATACTATAACATTGGACGCCACACTGAATTGGACATATTGACAATATAGCGACAAACTGGCCAGTAATACTAGTATAGAAGCATCCCAAGATAAACGATCGGCTATATTAGTTCGGTTGGTTAACTGGCAGCACTCGTGTTGCACCACTGCCTGTGTGTTAGTGCGTTAGTGTAGATGTAGGTGTCGCTAGTGTCCGCGGTGAGTGATACTTAGTACGAGAATAGGACGGTCGCGCCAAAGAGCTAAAGCTCGATGCGTCCGCGCGACAGAGCGGTTTGGCTGCTACACGAGCAATTGTATCAGGGGCGGAGCTGTCGTCGTATATGCCCGTATCGATTATATGGGGCCACCACAATGGCCCCCAAAGTACGTTAGCAAAAATTAATAGAAATTTTCCATTTCTTTTATTAAATTCACAAAGTATGTGAAAAGTAAAAAAGGAAATCTTTGTCCTTTCCTAAGGACAACAAACAAATTTTATATGGGGCGCTAAGGCACGCTACGCTTTTGAATTGTATGTAATAAGTAATAATTATCTATGTGAATAGCGCCGCGACCGCGTATATACAGTTGTCGCGCGGGCTCGTCGCTATTCTCATGCTTGTGATTTGGTTGAGTAACGGCCGAACCGCTCTGTCGCGCGATGCATATAATTCGAGTCTAACTCCGCTTTATATTGGTAGCTCAAAAATCTAAATGAGTTTCGAAGTTCTTTGAATTTAAAGTTACGGCTGTCTTCTTTGGTTGCGAATATTTTGCTGACGTTGTTAGTACTCTGATGCTTTGAAATGCGAGATATGTTAGAGCGAGATGCAACATAATGCATGAGTGAGACAGAAGATCTCGGCCGCTTTTGCGTCAGTGTGCTAACGGCGTCGTGTGCGGCCTACGAATAATAAAAACTAAGGAAGAGTAACTCCGTCATAAAACATGCTCCAAAATACTTGTCAAAAAAGTGTACCTTAGGTTCACTTTTCATACATTTGCAATATTTAGGTGACCTTGAGCGGTATAAAGGCTGACGTTACATGACAGTTCGAATGGAACCAAATTTAAAACTGTATTAGTATGGGAGTTACGTTTCCTGGTTTTATTATTCGTAGTGTGCGGCATTGTTGTATTAGGTTATATTTATACTACCCCGGTCTCTTTATTTATAAAATAGACTTAAAGTTTTTTTTGTAAGTTGAACTTTGGATATGATTAGGATATGCACCCGGATAGTGTCTAAATTAGCTTGTAACAATGTACAGAATCATGAGGTAACTGAAATATGATCATCGTTGAAATTGAAACCAAAAGCGAATAGTCATTTAAACATCACATGGAAAATATTGTGTACGGCCGCGCCATTGAGATGTCGCATCGGGATGCTTTCAGTGTGTTTAATATTCCGCTTTCTATAGGTGACTTTCCGATCTTTGCCGCAAGCGACCGCGACCACCAAAAATTCGAGGAAAATTCCACTTTACCACCTAGGCTATAGGATTCATTTTGCGCTGCGCCACTACAAAACAGCGGCGGCATGGATCGCTAGACCAATGTTGGTAGAAAATGACATCTATGGCCTACTTAATAAAGTGGCATTTAGTTTTTATCGGTCGCGGTCTTTTGCGACAAAGATCGCAAAGCTATTTTTAAGTCCAGTGTGATATGTCAATGGCGTGGCCGATGATTCGGAGGCCGACATCATGTAAGTACCCCGCGCGGGTACACCGATTGTACATAAGTGTATAGTGGTTAGGTACTGTGTATATATTGCTTAATTATATTTAAGTTGAGTGAGGGTCAGCTCACAATGAAATGTGACGCGACGCTGCACTAAAAAGGCAGTTATTCAGAACTTTAGTCTTAACGCTATAAGTTTCATTGGAAGAGCGATATCCCGCAACTATAATTATTAAACTCATACTCAGGTACGGAAAAAGATATCTTCTTCTATTGAATAAAGTTCTAGCAGCGTCGTTGCGTTTCGTTGTGGCCTGACGCTTAGGCGTGCTTCTACAGTTAATCATATTGCCTAGTAGGTTTAAGATATACTACGCCGAGTTTAAGGTCCGTTACTGGTTATGTGTAAGTCTGTGTACATGCTCGCCTCTCTACAACGACCGTGCTCTATAACTGTCGTCTACCCGCTTACGATATTCGGAGACATTTAATGATAATTAAACTTAAATATAATGAAGAGTTTGTGAGAACTCAGATGATGAAATGATGTAGATTTTTCAAGATATGATATTAGTAACAGAAAAAGTCCCAATTATAATATATTAAATAATAATAATGTTATCTGTTTATTATCAACCAATGACCATCCGTGTAGAAAATTACAATCTTATATATAAAATTCTCGTGTCACAATGTTCGTTCAATCGTTCCCGTACTCCTCCGAAACGGCTTGACCGATTCTCATGAAATTTTGTGAGCATATTGAGTAGGTCTGAGAATCGGCCAACATCTATTTTTCATACCAAAAATTATTTATATGGCAAAACAACGTTTGCCGGGTCAGCTAGTAATAATATAACTTTTCAGCAAGCGACATGTCAGCAGTTATAGAGTACTAGAGTCGTCACACTTGTGTTAGGGTGATCGCAAATCTAGTGATGACAAAATGTGTTTTGAAAGTTGTTTGGTTCTGAAAGTCGATAGATATCAATCGGTAATGTTTTGCGATCTCTTCAATATTTTTGTATGTTTGTTTTTTTACTATTATTTTACTGAATTTGTGTTACTTGAAACGTCTTGAGACGAATTCCTATGATGTTAGTTTGTATTTTATTGTTTCGATGCTTAAGTCTGAACAGCCTTATGTTGGTATAAGACTGTTGCAGAATTCTTGTTGCTGTGGATTGTAACGACTTTGAAGCTACCGTATTATTAGGTCGCAAATATTTAAAATTGTGTATAGATAAATTAAAAATAGAGACTGCGTCACTTTTTTATTGTTTCGTTGGTAATCTTGAAGGATGTTAATATAAAATTGTAAATAAATAAAAAATTCTTAAATAACACGCGTTTTGAATTTGTATCCTTATCTAAAAATATGCTATGCCCAAAAAGGCCCTAAAATATTAATACAAAATATGTACTTACAATTTACATATTGTATGTACTTTATTATGTCTGCTATGTTGCTAAAAGCAAATTCTTAACAGTTAGGCCGGCCATAGACGGACCGCATCTCGCAGTCGAGACCGACTGCGAGATGCGGTTGCCTCACGGCGATCTGCAGTTTTCATACCAAATTCATATTCGCAATACCGCTCAAACAGTTCTTGAATGGTCCATGCGGTCCATGCCACATTGAAAAAGTGGCTTGACCGACAAAGACGAAACATTACAACGTCTACATATCATACAGTGTCAATCTTTGTATTAGTAAATAATTAATAATACAATCCCCTAACATGTAACTTCGGTAGATTCTGTATTTTACGCGCGAAATCCTGGTAAGTGCAGCAGAAGCTGTGAGTCCCGTCTCGCGGCCGCCATCTTAGCCAGCGATACTGCGGGTTGTCGTCGCACACGTCGGCGCAGAACGTCAGCTCGTCGGTCCGCGACGAGTTGTAGTACGACGAGTTTATGGAGATGAACGCTGCTGCTGTACGGTTGGCTTCGTCGTGTACCACCTGAAATATGGCGGGTTCGTAAAACATTTTTATTACACGCTGGTGTAGCAGGAGTCTTATAGGCTGCTGTAAGACTCTCCACTAGACGATGAGTCGTTTTGAGCGTTGCATGAGCGAAAATAATGACGTCATGAGTGACGTATTCGCCGCGATCACAATGGTCGCGGTCGCCAAGTGGAACGGCAGAAGGGGCATTTTCAGCGTTTGATCGGCAAGTGGAACGCCCCCTAGATGAACGTCTTGCTGGATGAATAGTAGACCCAAATGATCGACACTGACAGATTTCGGAAAGAATCCGGCAGGACGATTTCATGTCTTGTTGACCGACAAGCAACAAGCGTTTGACGAAACTCTGTAAAAGATCTGCTTGCTGCTTGCCTGTCGCAAGATTATTAAAATCCAGCGGTTCTAAGGTGGCCATGCCGAACCCGCATAGCGTTTTAACCCACCTTATAGAAGTACAGCGGTACGGGCACCACGCCGTTGTTGTTGGTGTCCACATCCAGGTACAGCTCGGTGTCCTGTCCGCGCGCGTCCGGCAGAGTGCTGACACCCCACGTGCCCGTGTATACTGTCACTGGGGTGCCGGATGTGTGCACGCGGCGACGGAGAGCCTGGGGGAGAACAGTCTTAGCGTGTGGATAAAAGGGGGATTGCAGCTCTATTGGTTTAATTAGGCAATCAAACCTTTCAAAATTACATCTTATGATATATATACACTCTACAGATCTTGGATAACTCAGACTTCTTCACATTCGCTGAGCATTTTTTTCGGTTTGAGGATGTTTGAAGTCGAGTCTCAGGACATTTTCTGTTAAGAAAATATGTGAACGCTATTATAAACTTTACCCAAACGAAGTTGCAGGCAGTTTTAGCTTTGTAGCTGATCATACAGCGCACAATACTGCATCAATCACGCTATCGAAGTTTCTGCGATCGGCAAGACATGTACAAGGTCTGAAATGACGTCAGTGAGGCTTCAGCTTGACCGAGCATTCAACCTCGTTCGGTGGGAAGTTTCCTTTGAAGCCGCCACGTAACTAAACCCGTACTAGACGGTACCTCCTCGAGCGCGGCCCAGTCGCCGGCGTTGCCGCGCTGCCACTGCGGCGCCGTGTTGACGTAGTGGAAGGAGGCGCGCTGCTCCGCCACCAGCGGGAAGTCCGCGCGCGCCGCCAGGTGGCCGCGTGATAGGTACTGTCAATATTTATTGGGTATTAGGGGTGGCGTACCTAACCTAGGGGAACCCAAGAGCAAATCTTTTGGGGCTCGCATAATGGCTGGTAGCTGGTAACCAGCCATAAGTGCCGATTATTTTCTTACGCGTCATGTTTGGGGGATCCGTTGCACTTACGTATAATGTACCTAAATTGAAATAGCCGACCTCAGTCATGATTTGAAAGTGACAAGTCCATAGGATTCCAAAATATTAACGACGCTACAGTCATCTTTGCTTGGCCTGTAAATTGCAATACATTTAAATGAACCCACGTCCGTGTTCAACCACAACATAATACGTATGTTCATGTGTCTGTAGCTGACCTGCGTCTTGGTGACGTACTTGGCGCCCATGCCGGGCCCCAGCAGCTCGTCCAAGCGCCGCCGCTGGTGCTCCAGTTTGTACAGCCTGTTCATGCTGTGCTTCGCGAACAGCTCACCTTCTGAAACACAATCACAACTTGCAATTAACAATTTGACATTTTTGTTTTCTAACCTTCATCAGTCAGTTGTTTTCTAACCTTTATCAGTCCACAGGCCACAGCATAGGTATAAATTGGGGCACTGTCCAAGAAAAGATTCGAAACAAATAAAGTGTCCAGCTAAAGTTGAAGCGTAAAGGGCAGAGTTTTTGTCACTTCTGACCGTAACGACGTCAACTTGAATGAGAACTTGAGAAGGGATTGACAATTTGTATGGGATCGAAACAGCACCTTGGTAAACAGTGGTAACTACATAAACTCCATATAAGTTGTCGTTAACTTCCATTCAGTGCCATAATTGCCAAAAATCAAAACTGAGATCACATTTTCAATCTTTTTACCTATATTTCTAAGTAGGTTACATTCTGAATGTTTTCAACTTACCAATGAACCCGGTTCTGGAGCCGTTCTGCAAGTAATTGTTGGCGGGGCTGAGCAGCTCCCTCACGTACAGCGTGTGGAGTCTCCCGCGGTCGAAGCACGCCGAGTACCGCGCGTGCAGCTCGCCCGACACGCGGTAACCCACGCTGAAACATGTTTGCTCTAATTCGTCTTCAAATATTTTGATGTGCGTTAAGGCTGATTTACATTGATACAGTAGCTGGCGCCAGCATCACTGGATTCCGTCGCTGGATCAGCACTGTATCAATGTAAACATGTTTCAATCCAGTGCTGGGCTGGATTGAAACATGTTTACATGTATCAATGTAAATCAGCCTTTAAGGTACAAGTTGGAAGCCGGCTACATGAAGAATTGCACCAGACGATGTGTCGCGGTCGTCGCGACACTACTAGTTTAGATCTATGTATTTGTATGAGTGTGTGTTGTTGTGTTGCTAAGCTTCGTGTCGCTAGCTGCAGAGGGTATTTCATAGAAATAGAGATCAAATACGATAATATGGCGCGCCCCTCCAAATGACTATTTCAATGTGTGTAGTAACATCCTTATGAAAGAGTTTGTATGTAGTAAGTATTCAACCAATCACAGTACACGTAATACTTCAATTAAATGTCACTTATTACCAAGATTTGTTAGTCAACTAATCATAACTAGCCTACCGCGCAAGACAACGCACTTCAAGTCGTTTTGACAACGCACTTCAAAGGTTTTGAATTTTGGAGGGGCGCGCCATGTTATCGTAGTTGGTCTCTACATACAAACCAGTAGGTACTTAGTGTCGCTGTGACACGTCGCCCGCTGCCAACCGGCACCTTTAGTTTCAATTTTTAGGGAGTCTCACGCAATTGACAGATTTCAAGCGTGAGACGCTGCGCCACCTTACTACGCATACCTATAGGTTACCTAATGTGTACTGGAAACATGTGACTCACTCACCTGATGCGATAATGATGATGAATTGTTTCGGAACCGGTCGTGTATTATTATAGTCTTTTGTAAAATTTTATAATAACTACTGAATATAGTGAAAAAAGTGCACGACATTAATAATTGTGTTTTATTAGTGTTCAAAGTAGGTACCGCCCCCAGACCGCTATAAACTCATGAATAGATATAGCGATGTGTTCTGCAGGTTTTCCTAACATTTCCTCTATAGTAACGTATACAGTATTCGTAGCGCCCAAGTTAACTATATTTTAGCTCTGTTGTAAGACAGCCAAGGAGATGTAGACCAACTATAGTCACCTGTAGAGTCTGTTCCCCCCGCTGCAGGCGCCGACGTCTTCCGCGCCATACCAGGGCGGCTGGGTGCAGGCCACCTCCCGCAGACCGCCCACCCACGGTCCACCCACCGCTTGGAACGTCGAGTTGCGTACGCATTTTATGTCCTGGAAGAGCAAATATTCAATATCAAGGCTAGTTCCAGGCGCCATAAAATACAGAAGAGAATAGAGGTAAAGGATGCTTGTGGGATCTGGGGGAAGGTGGACTTAAATATAAGGCGAATGATTAATTATGAAGGAAGCGTTAATGTTCATATTATGTTCCAGCTGTGACTAAACTGTGCAGTTTTATTGTTTTCATTTAAAGCGGGCATAAAATGAGAGCCACATTTCTCGGTTGCATTGCTGTACGTACGTCGCCGACGCGATGTTCTGGACTTTTAGTAAAAAATACAAAACGTGTATTTTCTGGTAATTGGTATACTGCAACTTACAACGCTGGTTGCGTGCAGCTATGCATGTGCCTAATATGTGGCATATGCCGTGCAGTGACGGATTAACCTTTAATCAAATTAAGCAATTGCCTAGGGCATCACGTCTGAGGCCTCACTGTTACTACCAGAAGAGTAAAGTTTCAAAGACCGATTCTAGTTAACATACGGATAGGGGGGCCCACATTCATGGATTGCTTAGGGCATCAAGTAGTCTTAATCCGTCAATGCATATGCGTTAAATCCGTTTCGACGACGCAACACAATGTAGCAACAGGACCGTGGGTCGTGGCTCGCTATCAAGTTCTATCATAGCACTTTTTTTCGAAAGGGTCTAAGCTACTGGTCTGGTTAAGACCATGCCCAACTAACATTAGGCGCTAACATAAGAGTTAGAACAGATCTACAAGAGAGCTAAACACATCCAATGGTGTTCAATAAGTGCTATCACATGGAGTTATAGCTCGCTATAACTCTACTGTACCCTTGAATTGGGCACAAATTCTTATCGCCTTATGTTCCACTATGACGATATAGTAGAGCTAAAGCATGAATTTTAGAGATACAGTAAAGTTATTGTGGATGTACAATAGCGATAACTGAGCCTTAAAGCGTTTTAAGTGAAGTATTTAAGTGACTAATGGCTCTTCTAGCGGTTTAATAGAGTTACAGGTACCTAAAGACACTTTGAGTGCTACAAAGGAAGAAAATTCATGAATATTAACCCTTTTAGGGTTATGGTAGATCTATAATTGCATCTTACTAACTTTTTGAGCACCGTAAGGGTGGCAATACGGTAAATTGTAACGTAATTATAATATGTTTTTTACTTTTTTTCTAACCGGTTTAACAATATTGTATTTATGTATATTATATAATAGTTATAGTGTAATAATCAATGGTTATTACACTATAACCATTGATTTTTATGAAAACATAATGGCGGAGTTGAGTAGTGAAATAATATTTTGACTTGTTTGAGTGGAAGGCTGAAGCGGAATTTTCTTTGCGAAAATGAGTTTACTGTGAATGTGACTATGTATTATAAGTAAATAATGAAGGGGCCTACTCTTTGTTGTGTATTTTAAGTAAAAAAGTATCGCTTCAAATAAAGCAAAACATTTTTTATTGATAAAATGTTTTAATGTTTTATCTATTGTCTTAAAATTTTCGTGACCCAGGCATCAAAACGCTACAAAGACAAGTAACTTCATTGTAATAAGTTTTCATTTTGTACTTTCTTTTTATTATTTTTGTGAATTAAGTTTATACTAAAAAAATGGTGGACTCATAAATTTTGGGTTTTAATAGGGGAAAATAACTCTAATATACAGCCCAAAATAACATAGAGGAGTTTTGCATCCCTTTGGGAGTTTGGCTTTGCAAAAGAGTTAAAAAACAGCCTTGTAGAGCTAACGTAGCATTAATTACTTCCTCTGTTCAACTAAATGCGCTAGAGTTAATAGGAGATGATAATTTCTTATATAGATCTTATAGTGGTATGATTCGCTCAAAGCTATAACACAGAAGCTCTGGTCTATACTGTACGGATAATAATCCCTGCAGTTCCACTTTAGCCTTCATAATCGCTCTTATAGACCCGTTTTGTCACCATAGGTGTTATATTTTATTACTAACTCTGTTTTGTCGCCGCAAACTATAATTACAGCTCCAAGTCAACCTTTATAGCACTTCAGGTGCTAAATAAGCTATATTTGTAGCGGTAATGTTAGTTGGGTGGTAGTTTAATCGTAGCTATAACTAGTCTGTTGCTAGTTGGTTTGGAGATAAACAATGAGGGGGCTAGGCCCCCTCTTCTCTAAAGTCACACGTTCATAGCACAGCAGGAAGTACTAGGTCTCAGAGAAGCTGATTCCTAGGCAGATGGGGGACCTAGGTAGTTTGGTCGCGTTAGATCACAATAATTAACCATCAATTAATATTGAATTGACATGATCCGACCAAATGACATTGGTCTGTCAACTGCCTAGGAATCAATTTCCTCGATGGTTCAAAAATGTCCATAAACTCACAATACTATCAGCGCCGGTGCTCTGGTTAGCCAACACCACATACTTCTTGGTTCCCGGGCAGGCGACCTGCAGGCGTTCCGCCCTGCGCAGGCTGACGCCGCCATCAGCCCCAGGAGATAGGAGTTCGCCGTTGCGGAGGTACACCGGGGCCGGGGTACCAAAGTCGGCACGCAGAGATAAATTACATTCTGGAATTTAAAGACTTTTTACTATTTTTTTTTTTTTCATTTTATGCTCTTACCGTGACTGCAGTCTCGAGAATTAGAAGTGAGGACTATAGAGAGGTAATAAGGAGGCAGACTGCTGACACACAGTTTTCTTTTTTAGGGTTTCCGTACCCAAAGGGTAAAAACGGGACCCTATTACTGAGACTTCAATGTCGGTCCGTCTATCTGTCTGTCTGTCTCCAGGCTGTATCTCAAGAACCGCTATAGACTTCTGAAATTTTCACAGATTGTGTATATTAGTTGCCGCTATAACAATAAATATACTAAAAACCAATTTTAACGGGCTCCTACCAAAAAAACATAATTTATTATATAAACATAAAAACATAATTTATTCCCTGATACGGAACTCTTGGTGCGCGAGTCCAAATCACACTTGGCTGATTTTTATAATTTATGTAAGGATAGGGATTTGTGCTACGTTCCAGATTCCTTTTCGATATCTTTAATTTACTTAGTTATGCTTAGGTAGATTAAATTGGACACGAATGAAGTGAAACAAAGCTGCAAATAATCGCTACCGTTATCCGAAACTGCGCATCATAGATTAATTTATATTATGTTAAATTATAGTAACTAGATACCAGATAATGCGTTATGTAGAAACTACATTTAAGCAACCGTAATTACCTCATATACCTAAACACACACCGGGAAAGGACATATAGGGCGTACTTTTCATCTCGGAAAAATGTACGGTTTCCCGCGTTAAACGAATTTTAGCACAACGGAGTTGCGGTCGTCATCTAATATAAAATACTTACATAGTTAATCGTATTCAAACACACTATCCACTTTCGTATCCCGCAATCGGGTAAAAATAGTAGACGTTAATGTGCGTAGATGTTAAGTCCGCAGGATTCGAACCCGTAGGTAATAATTATTCTGTGTATTCCTGTGTTTTCAAAATTAAAACAAAGGTACAAAGAATATCATTTAATAACGTAAAAATACTCACCGCCACGATTTTCCCGTATGCACACAAGAAAATACAATAAGAAAATTGTTCTCATCATTAAAACGCGTTATCACTTTTTGAGTCGTTATCTAACAACGTCTGTCTGTGATTCAGACGCGCCGCCGACTGCTAAAGATCTCTACTTTGTAAATAACTACAATGCAATGTATTATGACGTAGTGTACAGTCATTATAACATCATGGTTTACCGTTATATAATGCAAGTAGGACAACAGATTTTAGCTAACATTGATTTATTTCAACAGCACCGTTTCTACGTAGAAAATAAAGATTGTATAGTTCTGTTTACAATAAATACTATCATTTATTGAAAAACTTGATGTTTATACTACAGTTGCAGTGTTTTAACAATAAGAAAACACGTTAAAAACAAATACGTCTACGTCCGTTGTTCTGGTAATAAAGGTGTAACAAAAGTCGGCTAGAGCCGCTATCCCCAACCCGTGGCCCGCGAGCCGCATGCAGCCCGCCGCGGGGACTTTATATGTTGTGGCCCGCGTGATGTTAAACAATTTTGAAATTCACGCCCACCAGCAAATTAACGTAAAGTCTACGTGATAGTGTCGTTAATTTTATTTCACTTTTAAATCGTTAATTTTGAACCTAAAAAAAATTTGTTGCGGCCCGCGACACCAAGACCAAAACATGTTTGTGGCCCGCATGAAAAGAAGGTTGGGGACCACTGGGCTAGAGGTTCCAGTATATAATAAAGTACTCTGTGGCTAGAGTCTAGACCCGCTATCCCCAACCCGCGGCTCGCAGGCCGCATGCGGCCCGCCGCGCCGGGACTTTATATTTATTCCTATTTTCAGTTTTATACTGAAGTGTACTTTTTACCATAAGTAATTTTTTATCGCAAGTTAATTGGATGATAAGTAATTACGTAATTTAGATCACGGCGAAGTATTGTTAATCTTGACATTATCAATCATTGAGCTCAGCTGTATGTTGCGACAAAAAAGTACCATAAATGGCCGATCATAAAAAGATCGCTCAGCTAAAATGGCAGGGGAGGGCACACCACACAGTGATTGTAGGTCACTTAGGCGAAGGAGAGTTGGAAGTGGGGTGCATGCAGGTGCACAGGGACACGCTACTGGTGTCTAATAGAACTGTGATATAGACTAGTAGAAAGTGTCACTGATCGCAGTCCACCAACACAAACAGTATTGGTGGATTGCGATCAGTAACACATTAAATTGGTAGCTGTTGTATGTTTTTGTAGATGTTTCACACGCGCCTATTGTCGATCTCAAACTTATGCGCAGCTCTAGACTAGTCCCATAAATGTACTGTTGAATGAAAGTAAATAAAAGAGAACATTATTATGTAAGAATTTTATTTAACCGGTAACAAGTCTCCCCAATTACTAGAGCGAGCGCACCGGTACGTGGTCTGATCGTGTTTGCCTTTCGAGAATATAATTTCCTTCAACTCCCCCTGAGCCGTGCACAGTCTACATATTGTGTGCCCAGACCTCACAATTGGTGCTCGTACTATTCTGGGCCACTGTGGATCATCCGAAGGTCGGTCACCTTTCCTTAAAATTACGTACGAGAATAAATTAGCCTGCACCTCTGTTTTAGAAGGAAAATTCAAGGTCTCAAACTTCATCAGAAAATTACAGGGTGTTTTGTGCTCGAGGTAGCGAGGACACACTGCATCATTAGGACACGGAGCAAACGCATAGCCTTTATCTCCTTGTTCAGAATTTATGACGAATTCTCTCGCCTCATTGACTATTTGGAACCCGGCATTACTTCCCTCCTCTACTATGATTAAAAAATCTTCCGTTTTGTTCCAAAGCTTTTGTATAGTTTCTAGCCTGCTTTTCATATTGGGCATTTCAAATAATGTGAAAGCAGATAAAACAATGCTGTATGTTATATCCGCTGAGGCCGGAAGGAACTGTCTTTGAAAGTATGCTTTGAATGGCATCTCTACATTGTGTCTCCCCTGACACAGTATCAGCCGAGCCAGATCGTTCATGTGCGTTGAAGTGTCCACTGTAAAATACTCGTAAATTTCCTTTGGCCAAGTGCTATTTATAGCCCAAGTTCCCGTTCCTATGCCGGAGCCGAAGTCGAAGAAACTTCTCGGCTTATAGTCCGGTATCCTCCTTTTGATTTCGTCGAGTACTCTCACGAGGGTCGCGTACTCGGGCGCGGCTCGAACCATCAGATACTGCAGGCTGGTGGGCTGGTCGTACATGATGTTGCCCCATCTGTACACATTTTTCTTTAAAATGTTGAATACTGAGCTTTGTACCTGTTTGTTGTGGGTGTCGAGTTCCTCTTGAGTCAACTCCGTCTTGATTTTGGAGAAATACCTCCTCGACACGGAGTTGTGAATTTTGGCAGCTTTCTCCTCGATGTCACCCTCCTCTGGCGGCAGTTGTCGGGATTGTATGTAGTTCCTGAGTTTGAGACTATCCTGATGTAGTGATTTTGCCCCGGTGTCGTGTAGTATTATCTTTATAGCGTTTTGAATCTGTTCAGGGATTGTGGCTGTCTTTACTGTGGTTCTGCCAGGATGCCTCCTCGGTTTATATTCTTGCGACTCGAAACTGTCACGGAGGCTTGCGTCTATTTCTACTCGTGTAGAGTATTTTGTGTACATGGAATAACATGAGTTATATTTTATTCTATTGAACATTTTGATTTTATAATCTAAGCTTAAAAAAATAACCTAAATTTCTAATATTTTGTAAACAGATCTTCGCCTTCTTTATACTTATGTCAGATTACAAATACTAACTGTCAGTGTCACAATAAAAAAAACTTTTTTTTTAATGGCTACCTTAAACGGTCACAGTACGATCAACAGTAATATGGTAGGCAGGGCTTCATAACGTTATTGAATAACAGAAAAAATATCGTTACGTACCGTTATTTTCATAATGGTAGCCAGATAACGTTATTTTTTTAACGATATCTAGTAAAATAACGTTATATTTACCGTTATTATTATAACGTTATTTTTTCGTTATGGCATAACAAAAAAATAACGTTATAATAATAACGGTAAATATAACGTTATTTTCTGGTATCAGGTATGCGATCGTGCACGGTGCACCAAATCTCACTCATATTTAAAATGTAATAAGCGTTCTCTGTGAAAATACAAAGAAAAAAATACACCTTATAAGCGTGATTACGTTTAGAAAATTTTCCCGCCTGTCATGACTTTCTTGACGGACTATAACGTTATCAAAGAACATATATTTACCGTATATATAACGTTATAACATTTACCGTTATTAAATACATTTATAACGTTATTTCTAGTATCGGTTTAATTTTCATAACGTTATCTATGCCCTTGAAGCAATAACGTTATGAAAAAATAACGTTATTTGAAGCCCTGATGGTAGGTACTAGGCTAGGTAGGTATTAATGATTAATAACTCTTTTAATCCGTGCTGTTGGTTCTCATGTAGGTATATGGGATCTCGATTAGAACTATTAATGGTGCCTCTATCCTATCATATTATTGATTACATAGTACATACACATTACACAACTTTCTTCCAAAGGTAGGTACACTATTTAGGTTTACGAGTCGCAACTTGGGACTCCCAAGACAAGCCCTACATTTCTACACACTTGTAGTATACTGTATAGGTAAATCGAGTTGTCTGTATTTTTGTATACAGTTTACTGATGGAGTACCTTTATATTATAATGATAATTAAATATTATAGAGGTCAGTGAATATTATCAATTTAACAGTATGTAGCGTAGCTACATTAAATAATTTAATATCTCCTCCTTCTTCTTTGTCAGCTGTTTTTCAAATCAATTATTCAAATCGATACAGAGCGCGCCATCTTTTGATAGTAGTGCGGAACTAAAACGACACTATCTGTTTTGATTAATACTCTTTGCTAAAATAACTTTATTAAAATATTTTGATTCTATTTGGCTATTTAAACTTTATAAAGTAGAATTATCTAGTTTTCAATATATTATTTGATAAATAATAATGAAGTACTTTTTTCCATAAACAAGCCCTTCGGATATACACCTTACCCCTGTCAACGTGACAGTTAAAAAAATAAAACCGCCGGCCTATAAAAGCCGCCGATTTGCTCGTACGCGTCCCTTTTGACACCATCAAAAATCAAAATGTAGGAGTCATTGAACCCCGTTCATAGATAATACAGATATATATATAGAGATAGATGAGACACTGAAGATTTGAAACTAAAGTTTGATGCTGTCGATACATGATGGCGCTTTTTGTATGAAAGACCGCCATCTAGTGGTGAACGTCTTAGTTTGTAAAAGTATCAGCTAGATGGCGTTTTAATTTAATTTACCTCTACTGTTTACTAATTTAGATGTATTTTACATTTAAAAATAATTTGGGGACAATAAAACACAGTTTTCTTTCATCATTGCATAATAATTAAAAACAACAAAATTTCCTCATTTGGAAACAAAAAGTAGACAGCATACATAGTTGAGATAGACGATAAAGACATGCTCTTTTTTATTTTGTATCATGATACAAAATAAATTACTTTTTAGACCAAAACACCTTTTTATGTACACATACACAAGCGGAAAAATTAATGACAATGATATTTAAATTTAAAATCAGCTAGTATTAATTCGCAATCGATTTTTCCCACACCTTGTACCATCGGGAAATTGATTCCTAGCCAGTTGACGGACCTACGTCATTTAGTTGGAATATGTTGTCGGCTCGATTTGAAATAACGCGACCAATTAATTACGGTCCACAATTATCTGGCTATGCATCAACTTTCCTGATAGTACTATACTCTGTTTCAATTAATTTTGAGCTAAACATAAGCTTGATATAACAAAAAAGATAAAATTGAAACAAATCAATGTGTCGTAATTTTTTAGCCGACTTAATCTTCAGGACGTAAGGCTTATAAAATAAATAAGATTAAAAAAAAAAAAAATGTGTCGTAATTTTAAATTAGTTGCAGAGCGGCCTATGTTTAGCTTTGCTTATATTTAGATGAAAATGCTTTGAAACCGAGTTTACCTACCACTTTGCAAAAAGCAAAATATGGATTTGAAAAAAACTAAATTAGTATACAAAAACATGCAAAACCAAAAAGAAAGGAGCATACATGCAATAACAGTGCAAATTTAAAAATAGTTCTTATTTTAATAAGTATGTGATAAATTTTATAATACTTAATTGAGTGTATAATATTATTATGACTCATTGTGAAAGTAGCAGCAAAAACCACTTGCCCAGTGGTGACAGTGCTAATGTCCCAACGTAAATTGCCTAGATACAATAAATAAGTTAAAAAGTAATGGTTAATTGGTTACAGCTCTGCTAAATTCACAGCAACCTTCATACAAGGCAAATATTATACACACCATTAAGGTGACGCCGCGTTAAAGTAAGAAACCGTGTTGGATATGTTTTAGATTGCTTGTTTTCTATGAGAGGCCGGGCCGGCCTCTCATAGAAAACAAGCAATGGAACAGCAAAAAATGGAAAGGGCATAAGCAAAAAATGGTTTTTGTCGCGTAATTTAAAAACCATAAATACATTTCATATAAGCTATGCACATATTAAAGTGTATGCTTCAACCAATTTATGTACACATTTTGGAACCTTAAATCACTCTCCTCTGTTGGAAAAATAGGAATCCCTTTTTTTACAGAAGTCTTTTCGATTGATAATTCTGTGTTATAAAAGTTGTCCAATCGTGTTATGCTATGGGCAATTCAAAGACAAAGACATGATGAATACTGACAATGAACTTTAGTTTCTTAGCTTTAGTCATTGCTGAGAAAAATCGGCATCGCTACAGCCAAATTATCAAGGCGTCGCCTTAAGTATTATAAATCGTTTATGAAATACGTCAATATACATTATACATGCAAAAGCAAAAGTTTTGCAAGTGGAAAAATTATTGTAATTTAATAATTTTTCAATGTCGTTTCTTGTGGCTTTTGTAATAATTAAAAGCTTGTAGTTTTATTTTATCATTATTATCAAAAGAAATAATTTTTCCACTTAAAATTCTATTTATACCCTTGCACCAACTATTGACAATTAAATTAATGGATAAATTAATAATATAATCGATTAAATCAGATTTGTGTTTGGTACAACTAATAAGAGAAAAATCACACCTACAGTTAATACAAAATATAATTTTTTGCTTTAATTGTTCTATTTCCGGAGTCTCTCTTAAACATGTAACAATCATAAAGTAAATTTCATTTAGTAACCGAACAAAACTATCATTTGCATGAAATAAAGATTTTTTCGTATAATCAATCGCATAATTAAAAGAATCAGGATCAATTTCCTCTTTCACAAGATCATTATGACATTGTACACATTTTTTAAATACATTCGTTTTACATTTTTTTATTACATACCCGGCAACATATTTTTTTGATTGATCATGCACTATAGAGTTACTAGCTACAATTTCATTCATCGCTATAATCAAAGAATCAATTTCACATGCAAAATCAGGAGTTTTTTCATCACATTTCTGTGATAGTAAAAATTTCATTGATTTTAATGGTTTATAATCATCATTTTCACAATTGGCATTAATCGAATGAGGTGAATTCAAATTGTTAAGTAATAAAGTTTTGTACGCATTAACAAACTGCAAACATGTTGGATTGGTGTTTTGGTATCCATTGCTTCTAATGCAACAAAAGAAGTTTTCAAGAGGGTCTTGATTGAAATTTCTTGTCAAGATATTTTTAACTTTATATTTTTCGTTAATATGAGTCCACATTTCGGGAAAAGTATTTATATTATGTATCCAGTTTTGGACTGATGGCACATTTTCATATTTTTTTGTGATTGTACCATCTATATTTTTTATAATTTTTTCAAATTTTATTGATTTTAATATTGGTAAAATTTCGTTCCAAAACTTAAAATGAGGAGAATTTTTTTTTAGACACCCCTTAAGAACTTTAGTTGTATCATGATACAAATGGCCATTGAAAGAATCAAACAATTTATCGAAGGTTATTAGGAGATCTGCAGTGTCTTCACACTCCTTGGGTAAAATGTTGTGTTCTGAAAGAAGAAAAAATGTATGTAAGTTTATGAAAATATAATATAACATATGTGCATTGCACAAAGATAACAGAAGCAGAGGTCCCTATATAAATTGAATTCAAAATGCATATAATGGCAGAGATATAAGTGGCTTAGATTATTATAATTGAAGTAATAAAATGCTACGACATGATGTGCACTGACTAATTTGTACTATTGTTGGTATATTATTACGTTTGTATTAATAAATAATTTGAATTTTTGAATTTAATTTGAATTTAAGATATTTGCAAAGCATTGCAAATAAGTATCGTAACAATGTAAACTTTTTTCTATGTAACAGTAGAAATCAGTGTCATGTTAAAAGACATAATAATGATATTATTGTTCTGACAACAATCATAAGTATATCTAGTATTATTTTAAGCAATACTTTGTAACACTTACTTGATAAAAATCTCATTACTGCAGAAACTCGTTGGCTGAAAACTTGGGCTGCATATTTCACTTTCATTTTTGGCACCTTATTTGGATCTACGTGGTATTCAGTTAATTTATTTAATATTCTTATTTCGTCTTCTCCTTTGTCTGCTTCTAATAACATTTTTAAATGTTCCCATTTTGCTTGTTTTTCACAATTATTTTGGGTAAATATTATGTTTTTATTCATAAAATTATTTCTAATGCCCTTTAAAAGGTGAGGCGTGTCAAATAATGGAAATATTTTCAATCCATTTATTTCAAATGCATTGCTATTAAACACTTCATTTTTTCTTAAATATTTTTCTTTTGTTTCTTTTATTAACATTTTAATTGTGCCAACATTTGAGGCAGCCTGGTCACATATAGTTGCAACTACAATTGCACCAGCCCCAGTTAATTTTTCTATTGTACTCTTAATAATAGATTTTAAATCATATTTTTTTGTTGTGCTCCTACAAAAAGTGAACAGAATTGGTAGTTTTATTTTTGATTTAATTCCCTTAATCATTAACACCAGGGCATGGTCAGCAATGTTTTGATTTGTTTTTTTTCCAAAATCTTCAAATCCTGTTATTTTATCATTATTGAAATATAGTCCTGGTGCCAAGGCAACCTCATCAAACAAAAGTGTGAATAGCCTTTTTTCTATGGGTAGATTTTTCATCCCTCTTTTGATTACTTGCATAATGTTTTCATTTATTCCTGGATTTAAGCTAAAAGCACTTATCAATCGTTGCAGTGTTCGCTTAGATGGCAAGATTACATATTTTCTCAGATAATTATAGCCCTTCTGGCTCTGCTTCCAAATTGATGCGGCCATAATTTTTTCGTCTAAAGTAAATTTTCTACCTTTAGGTTTTTTATTAAATTTCATTTGCATCTTCACAAATGTTTGTAACATATCTGGCATATGCTCTACAATTTTTAAAAATGATTTTGTTTCGGATATTTTTTTTGCTTCTTTTATTTGTTTTGTCAAATTTTTGGACTTTTGGGTTAATTTAAAAACCTTCTTATTTAATTGCTGAATTATTTTTTTGTTGGTTCCGCCTGAAATAAAAATAAAGGTTTAGTTAAACAATTTAGTAAATTAATAAAACAATAAATTAATAAAAACATCATGACCTAGTCTATATTTTTTAGGGTTCTGTACCCAAAGGGTAAAAACGGGACCCTATTACTAAGACTTCGATGTCTGTCTGTCTGTCTGTCGGACTTATATTTTATTATAGTTAGCAAAAAAATTATTTGTTTGTTCAAAAATATTGAAATAGTTGATACAGGAAGTTAAATCAAAATTATCATCACAAGATAGTTATCAATTTTAAGTTGATTCAACAGTGTCATTCTCAATTGACAAAAATATTCAAAGTGTCTGAGTGTTATTTATATTTTCTTTTAATTTTTAGGGTTCTGTACCCAAAGGGTAAAAACGGAACTCCACGATACTAATGGTCGATTTACACAGGTGACTAACGGATCGATTTTATTCACCCGGCAAGTCACCAGTCGAATCGCCACCCCATTTACATGGGTGACTAACGGGTCGATTTTAGTCACCCGGCAAGTCACCAGTCGACAGTAGTATTCGCAGCACTGAGCGTTTGCACAATGCACGGTCGACGGCCATTGGCCGCACGACTTTGGGGCTTGTGGTTGTGACTTTAGCCGCATGCGGCGTAGTCGAATTGCCATTTAGACAGTCGACTTTCGCCGTGCGGCGTAAATCGTGCGGCGCTTTAGTCACCCGTGTAAATCGGCTATAAGACTTTACTGTCCGTCCCCAGGCAGTATCTCAAGAATGGTGATAGCTAGACAGTTGAAATTCTCATAAATTATGTAGTTATGTTGGCACTTTAAGCACAAATATTCTAAAAATAAAATAAATATTTAAGGGCTCCTTTACAACAAACATGATTTTTTGGTCATTTCTTGTCTCTTGTAGCCACATGAATATATACAAAAAATTGTGTATCAAGGAATATGGAAACTGTCATACATATCTTCTTAGAATGCATAAAGTATAGGAGTATATTGTACTTAAGAAATCAGCAAATACTATATATAACCAACCTTGCACACAGTGTTTTTGCTTTGAGAACTTTGTACTTGGTAAGAAACCACTCTCCAAGCATTTAGATGTAGCTGGTTCTGGGTTATGTGTAGCAGGTCCTAGTTCTGCACTGGTTTGCAATACACTTATTTGGTTGTTTGCTTGGGTATTGTCTGAAAAAGAAAAGTTTTCCAAATATATATTAAGGTTGTGTGCATATGTAACATACTTTTATGTTTTTTCACACTCGTGAGAAGTTTGTAAAAATAAAAATTCTAATACTTAAGGTTTTAAATAATTTCAAAATCTTAGGGTGTAATTTAAATAATATGATGATGATAATAATAAAATTTAACTATTGGAAACTAAACTGAATTTCTCAATTACAATTGTTTTGATGTTTTGAAGTTACATAAAACTAAAATTAATTGATTGTTAAAATAATTTAAGAAATGGAATCTAAATTGTAATTACGCTTTTTATGATGTCTGGTTATTATAACTTAATAGCTTTGTGCATTTTTCTGTTCGTCAAGGACATGCGTTATAGCACAGTCAACAGCAAACATGAGGCATGCCCGCGACGCATGCCCTCTGACCGTATCCAAAACTTTCGCTTTGTTATTAAAAATGGCAGTTGGCGTTGCGTTTGTTGACGCATTCAATTATTGAATGCGCCAAAACGAAAGTTGAATGAAAGAAGATTACGAAAATTGAAGACGAAAGCGCATAATGTGGACATAGCTAATAGTCAATTCCCTTCGATGTCATTATTAACTGGTTCCACTGTATTTGCATAGCATGGAGTGTGAGATTTACTATGTAACTGTCATTAGGATTATTAAGCTATAGTGCGGTTAACACACAAAATAGGTACTCACGTTCTAAGAATAATGTTGGAACTGCATTCCTAGTTAACTGGTTACTTGGCAATATATAATATTTTTCAAAATGCTTATTACATAGCTTGTATGTATTATAAATGTACATGTTACTTTTTTCTTGGCTTTCGTCATAGAGCACAGCCTTCCAAGCAGCAAATCTTTCCACATTGTGAGGCTTGGGAAAGTGATGCAATGGCCCTGAAAATGTCAATGCTTCTATTTCAAATACATATCTAATTTTTTTTATAAATAATGTTAGCTTTGTCAGCTACACAATATACTGTGTAAACTCCATGTAATGTCACTCAATTTAATGACAAACTAAAGGGTCCTTATAAAAAGTACCTTTTAAGAGTTTTAAGTTACTAGTATTAGTAAAAGCTGTGCAGCTGTATACATTTTTTGTTGCTTTACTATCCTAGACCGCAATGAACTTGACTTTCGCCATTATGCATACCAAACTTTCTGAGAAATTCGTTCTTTTGTTTACAAATTTGGATTGCTCGCATGTGTAGACTTATTTGAACATATATTAAAAAGGGGGATTTTTTCCAATTTTATTCATACAGGGTTATTTATTATATGTAATAGCAAGAGCATGTCTGTGAAATTAAAAAAATGTAACAAATTTTAAATGAAGCATGAAGAATTATCATCAGTAGAACCATTTATAATATAGCAAGTAATTTAGAATGTGCTTCAATAAGTATTTGACTTAGCACCAACTTTACTGTTATAAATAGTTTACATGAAGCCAACTTTGGTGGCCAATGCTATGGATGGCCAGCGCTGACTGGATATTTGCTACATGTAAACAGTTTCTAAAACTTTTTTATCAAGGCCAATATCAAGCCAGCGCTGGCCGGCTGGCTGTCGTGTTGACCACCAGCGTTGGCTTCATGTAAACTATAATCTAATATTTACTGTCAAAAATGTATCATGAATGCCAAAAATGTATGATTGAATAGCTCTAAGTTTGTTACTACTTACCCCCTTCATCACATCCAAAGTAGCAGTGCAGGCGCGAATATTCCGGTATCTTCGACATGATAATTTCCAACAGAAACAAGCCAAGTCTTCAGAAAAATCGGGCACGTCCAAGTCCGTAAAGCAAAGCTGGGGTCGATCGGTATGGATTGATCAGTGTCCGTGAGAAATAGCCAGAGGTCGAAAGTATTAACAGAAATTATCAGGTACCAGTAAACGAGCCGAGGTCAATAATAAAAAGAGTAAACCAAGAAACAACAGCAACAAAACACAACGAACGCAAGAAAGAACTTTTGAAAAGTGAAAAAGTTTTCGATAACGGTTAAGTCAAATACATAATGTTGCCAGTGCCAAAAAAAAACTTTAATTTACGTTATGATTTTTTTAGTTCAGCGTTTAAAAATACGCGAACTAAGAAATAATGTAAAACTTTTATAATTTTAATTAATGAAATGATTATTAATGTTTAATAACACATGAAATCATAAATTACTTCCACATGTAGCGACATCTAGGTGAATTTAAATGCAACAAGTCTGTTGCAGCCTGCGCTAGTTGGCAGCACCTTCCATACAAATATATTTTTAATAGCAATGTACTAAGTGTCACCCCCATGACCCCGTTATCGGTGAGTGCGTGTTCAGTGTTGTTTGTAGGATTTTCCAAGTTTCTTGTCTTTTAATACCTTTTATTGTAAATTCAGTTTAATTCTGTATTTGGTTTTTATTGTGGCGAAAATCACATTATATATTTGTCTAAATTGTAAAATTTCTCTTTGTGATAGACCACGTGTTTGAAGGCTTCTTGTTTCAACCTTTTATTTTGTAAAGTAGATTCTTATTTGTAATATTAACTCTCTAATATTAATTCTTTCACCGTGGTCAAGTTATTTTCTTGGTTTTCTTTGTTGTAATAACAAAAATGGCCCTGACCTAGTTTTGAATGTCAATGTCAGAGGTTCAATAACCTTTTGCTCTTTAGTAATCGTATTTTGATTTTCTTAATTCCCTTTTTAATTAGTGTTTTTTTTAATGTTTGTGATGGACCCTGCAACCACGTGCTCGAAGTCTTCGGGTGGAGAACACGTGCTTGCAGGGGGGGTCATCAACAGCGTGAACACTCTCCTAAGGCCTGCCTCGAACATTCCAGGTGTTCACCGTCTGGAGCAACTCCTTGTTCACCGTCTGGAGCAACTCCTTTGCTACGTCCTGAGTAACTCCGCTACGTTCCGGAGCAGCTCCTTGAACTGTGCTACGTTCTGAAGCAACTCTTCTGCCACGTTCCGGAGGTTCTACCACCCCACCGGCTTGCCACGTGTCAGCCCATGCCGTCTGGCTGACGCGCCACCTGACGCCACACACCGTACCTGCCACCACATACGGGATCCCGTACACTGCCACCAACACCTGGCCATCGACGCTGCACCTGTTGCCGGGATCGCGGAGGCTTGAGGAGCTGGAGTCCCGCAAGTCGCTGCCTGTCCCCAGATAAGTGTCGTGTCCCTAAACCCGAGAGCTAAGACCGAGAAATAGACCGAGGCTAGGTTTCGTGCCCGCGTTCCCTCTCTCCGCTGACTACTAGTTTTTTTTTTATATTTAAATAAATTTGTTAACTGTTAATTCTCTTTTTATTTATCTCTTTTTATTGTCCCTGTGCCGGCCAGGTGACAAGTATACAGTTCTTGATTACTTAACACTTACTCTACTGGACTTAAAAAATACTATGGACTATGGTTAATGAATCAGCAAAAGAAAGGACTCATCACTCATCTCCATTAATATTTATGTATATATTTTTTTTGTGTTTTACTCTATTTTTTAGTGTTTAAATATTTAGTAGTAAATTTAGTAAAAAAAAAATTATACACAAAAAATTTTTTTTTAGTGTTTAAATATTTTGAAGTTAATTTTTGTTCAGGAACCTAGGTAATTACTATTTTAAGCTGAAAAATAACTCAAACATGTTAAATACTTTCGTATAACAAAATGATTTTGGTATTACATACATATGAGAATTTCGAGGGTAACCCGGGCTCTTTAATATAACTTTTCACATATTGAAATATTCTATATTGAAAGGTTTGAATGGAAAGCCAAAAACTCTAACTAAATTTAATCAATCATAATTTATCTTACAAATAAAAACTATACCAAAGTCCTCCGATGTAATCTGTTTCTGACTGTAGTATATTTTACCGATCCTTACATGGTTTTATGTTTTAGATTTTGATAATTCCTCTTGCTTGTGTTTCGTAACACATGTTCTAAATTCATTCACCTCATTTTGGCATTTCCTCCAATCCCTTGTAGTGGCTATACATTCCTGTAAATTAAATTAAATTCCAGACATTCAAGATTATGCATTAGATTAGGTTAGGATTAAGATAAATAATTATGGTTTAAAAACCCAAAGTCATAGAATTTCTGCTTTAATTAAGTTAATTTATACAGTAATTTAGTGTATTTTATAAAGAATATTTGCTTGTTTATGTAAAACAACCTACCTGAACTTTGTAATGTAATTCTAGACAACCCGAATTTTTTAACATTGACTCTACGGGATCATCGTTATTTTCTGATGTCCTTTCGAACGGTTTAATAGTCATTTTAATGAATAAACAATTTTACTTGTAATAAATTAGAAATACCAGTGGAAATGCCAAATTTTATTTACATTTCTAAAAATTGATAAGAGATTTGACAGATGTTATCACTGTTGTCAACTTGTCAATGTCCATCCATGTCATATTCTTGCGCTTATCCCATTCAGTGCCAGCAACGCACCATTTGCGTTTTGCGAGTTTACTTTCTGGTGCCACTAACGCACCATATGCGTTGAGGTACCTTTGATATTTTTCCCGGTTTTTCTTTATAATGGCTATATTTAATTTGAATCTTTGGCCTCATTGGCTACTGGAGATATATTTTACATGTGGTGACACTGTCGTTTTTTGGTCTGGACCTCCCCTCTTTTTTTGACAGTGAAAAAACCGTTAGCCCAAAAACTGCCTGATTTTAATTCAACATATTTTCAGTTTCATTGAATTAGAGTAAGAAGTTTTTGACTAAGAACATAAAAGTAAGCAATATATTTAGGTATATTACAATTTTTCTTCGATTCATGGTATATTTTATGAATAAAATTACCATAACGCAAATGGTGCGTTCAATGGCATTTTAACGGCGAATTTTGTTGGATGGTTTCATGCATGACGCAACACTACTATGTTCAAATTGGTAAATATTGGTAAATTCGTTGTATTTATAATTAAATTGATACAAAATCTTTTACTAGCTGACCAGTTGTATTTTTCAATATTTAAGAAAAAAATATTTCAAATAAGTAAGGATTTTATTTATTTTATAAGGATTTTATTTCCACTATTTAATATATAAAATACGTTAAACAATGTATTTTAAGTTAGAAAAAACAAAAAAATCAAGTGGCACCACCGCGCCGGTATGTTACAGGTGGATTGGTGGCATTGAATGGGTTAATCCCAACTTATTCTACTTATCCTAGCTAGGATCCTAGCTAGGATCTTAGCTTTCTAAATGTTATTCCACTCGACTAAATTTTTCCTAACTAACGCTAACGCTAAACGCTAACCCCTTGTAACTTGTAAGCAACGAATACTATACTCACAAGGAGACAGAATGCTAACGCACCAAGGAGACTTGTAATATCCGACGACCGACATGCCTATAATGCCTATATAGCTAGAGTCTGGCTAGCGAAAGAAGAGACTGGAAAAAGGCGGCAAATTAAAAAAATCGACGTGTAGCAACCCTGTCTATAGCCGGCAATGACGTAAAACGGCCCATTCACTATCCTGCATTGCAGTCCTGTTGCAGTCCGCCGGGCGCCGTGTAGGCCTGCAACAGCCAACACCATTCACAGTTCACTATCCTGCGTGCAGTCCGCCGGCTTATGCAGGATAGTAAATGATGTCACAGCCCACAGGCCTGCAGCCATGCAGGCCTGCAACTTGCCTGCAACTGAATGGGCCTTTAGACTTTTCAGGATAGTATCCTGCATGGCAGTCCGCCGGCTTGCATGATAGTGAATGGTGTGAGGACTGAGGTGTGAAGGTGTCGAGGCCTGCATGACGGCAGGCCTGCGACACCATTCACTATCCTATATAAGCCGGCGGACTGCCGTGAATGGGCCGCTTTTTTTTTAATAAATAAGGGGGCAAACGAGCAAACAGGTCACCGCGCGCGGTTTGTATGTATGCGCCATAGTATCAATGCGTCGTCGCACGCACACTTATTAAAATCTCGGACCATACCAGGCGGGGCTAACACTTCACGCTGCACGCCCGCGTCGCGCCACGCCGCGCCACGCCGCGCCAATCGAATCTAAAATGTCCGATCTGGCAGGAGTAATAAATATTGCTGTGTGTTTGGGTATTTTAAGAGTAATGCAACAATTCCAGAATTGACTTTGTTTAAATTACCAGTTGAACAGGAAAGGTAAGTAAGTAGTAGGTACTTACTCTATTATTATTACGCTTACGCTTATTCTAGCATAATATAATTTTTACTTGATGATCAGATACCTACTTACTTATTTTTTTATTGTATTAATTTTCTATCACACAAACTTTCCCACTAGAACATAGTAATGGATACTATCCATACTAATATTATATATATCCATATTATATATATCCATACTAATATTATAAATACGAAAGTGTGTCTGTCTGTCTGTCTGTCTCTCTGTTACCTCTTCACGCTCGAACCGCTGAACCGATTTTGCTAAAATTTCGCATGGAGGTACTTTGAGTCCCGAGAAAGGACATAGGATAGTTTTTATCCCGGAAAATCCATACTTCCATATCCATACTAATATTATAAATGCGAAAGTGTGTCTGTCTGTCTGTCTGTTACCTCTTCAAGCTCAAACCGCTGAACCGATTTTGCTGAAATTTCGCATGGAGGTACTTTGAGTCCCAAGAAAGGACATAGGATAGTTTTTATCCCGGAAAAATGTACGGTTCCCACGCGATAAACGAATTTTGGCGCAACGGAGTTGCGGGCGTCATCTAGTAAAATATAGGAGAATGTTTTAGGTAAGTACTTTTGATCAGTCAACTAATTTGCCGCTATTGCTTTGTTTACGTTTAGTAATGCCGATTTCTCTGTATTGTAGGTATATTATATTAACTAAATACTTACAGTCAATTACTTATTTTAAATCGTAATTAAAAATAAGTAATTGACTAATTGTAAATCAGATATTAATTATACACATAAAGCAAAGTTCGCATCATAACAACAGATTTGTTTATAGTAGGTACCTATAAGAGACAGGCGTTAGTTTTTAATGTTGTTTTAAAGGGTATATTTATAGTTTTATTTAGACATCGGATTATATGCACGATCAAGTGCCGAAATATGCATGCAAATAGCACGCAAATTGGCCGAAATATGGACAATCAAGAGTCACTATTATTAAAAGTCGGAAGACCGCGACATTGCCGCTGTTTATGCGGTTGCGAACGAAGCGGTCCGCGCTTGCCGCTCCCAGATCACAACGCGACGCCGCCGCCTAAAATTGACAACCCTAAGACAGTAGGTAATTAAATCGCGGATTGGGCCGGAGTTACTTCCCCTCCTTTTAGTATGGTGTAGTTATTAAGTGTATATAATTTATATGTATGTTAGTCATTAAGGTATATATTGTATGGGCCTATGTAGCCTGAAATAAATAAATAAATAAAAATTATTTTGGCCAATCTTTATATAAGTACATACCACATACATTTTTTGGCTATAATGCATGCAATGGTTACGATTACAGCTCACTGATAAGTACCTAGCTAAAATGATTTGTAGTTCAGATAAAACCTTATAGGTATCATTATAATTTTAAGGTATTGTAATGTGTAAAAATCTAGGCAGTACTCTATAATCCGAGTAATTCGCTAATCTGACACGACTATGCAAAACGTTTTTTGGATTAACACGGGTCTACTGTATTGTTAGGTACCTTCTCTTCTTTTACCATACACTTACTTTAATTTTCAACATGGTAGGTATTGCAAATAAGATAATAAACATATAAATAAAAAATTTAATAATAAAATCTAATAACTTAAGATAGGATTTTAGTTTTGTTGAGTAGTGCGGTGTACGCAATGAGGATTGAGAGAACTGTGGCTAGTACTTCAGAGTTAACCCAGGGTCCGGAGTAACCTGTGAACAAATACAAAAATGTTGACTTCATTATTATAATATACATACTTTTTAGCAAATAAACAATTTACAAAAAACATTTGTTTATTACAAGAGCAAAATTTAGTTTCTTCTATGGAACTTCTGTATATGAAATGATTTTTTTCAGAATAGGAATAGATCTTACTTCCTGGATGTTGCAGCTGGATGGCCAGAAGTGGGGCAACAGTAGCAGCAGGGTCTGAGCGGCGGGCCCTGCGGAGGGAAGCCCAACCTTCCTCATCCAAAATGCGGACCTCGTGCACACCAGAGCGGGCCTTGGCGGGCTCCTCTGTCCATGAGACCTGTAAAAAATGAACATTTTATTCAAGCTGTTGTGAGTTGGATACAAAAGGATGCTTGCTTTATACTTCAAATAATCCTTCAATCGCGGACAAACGAGACAGATATTATTAATATATTATTATTATTATTAAAACTAAACTTAAGCTTAAAAACACACTATAGGAAAACTTTGTACAAATAGGCGGCTAACAGCAGTTTCTAGGCATACTACAAATTTTCAATAACATCACAATACCTTTTTATCGACCCTCCTCAATGAAGTCAAACAGCTATTTTAAAAGGTCGTGTGTATTTTAAGAATGTAATTAAACTTATAAAATTAGACTTTCATTTATAAATTGATCTGAAAGACAGTAGTGAAGTATGATAGACTTACCTGATATTTGTTTTCGCCGATGCGAGCTGCTGTTAACGCTTTACCGTCTACCTCGGCGTAAAGGGCATAGTTTTCTTGAAGAGGATTATCGCATTGTAGGGTAAATTCAGTGATATACGCTATTTGAGTGACCACCGTAGCGTCCAAGCTTGTGAAAGAAGCAGCCTCAACTTTTGGGTTCTGGCATGATTGGGCATACGCACAACTGAATACCGCCGCGAAAATAACAATTAATTGTTTTGAGACCATTTTGTTCGTTTCTATTTCTACTATCTAATTTAAAATAACAGAACCTCTCAATGGTCACAATCTCCAAATTCAATCCAAATTGCTCCAAATCACAGATCAAGAACTATTAGTTACTTCGTAACTCCAAATAACCTTTCTGCTTCCACGTAACGTCACGTAAGCGACAAATGTCTAAGCGACAAATGTCAAATTGACATTAAAATGTCGCGTTCCATAAACGTGTCTTGTAGTTATACATGCGTTCATTTTAAAGATTTATAAATAACTAGATGACGCCCGCAAATTCGTTGCGCCAAAATTCATTTATCGCGTGCAGTGTTGCCAACTTAGCTACTTTGTAGCCAGATCTAGCTATTTTTCTGTATCAGGCAGCTACAATTTTAAAAAAGTTGAAGCTAGATTTTTTAGCTACTTTTTCTAGCTACTTTTCATCTTTCGAGATTCGTAAAGTATTTACCGAGAATCGAAGGAAATAATGTAAAAATATATCTTTTTTAGGGTAAAAACGGACCCTATTACGGAGACTTCGATGTCTGTCCGTCTATTTGTCGGTCTTCAGGTTGTATCTCAAAAATCGCTATAGCTAGACTTCTGAAATTTTCACAGATTGTGTATTTCTGTTGCCGCTTTATTAACCAATACTAAAAATGAAATAAAGTTAATATTTAATTTCCCATACAACAGACGTAAGTAATTTTTTTGGCCTTTTTTGCTTGTAGTCAATAAAGTGGTGCCTTTATAGGTAGGCACTTGAACTTTGCACAAAATCCTTAATTTTATTAGTACTTTCTAAATAAATAATAAAATAAAAAAATAATAATAAAACTTAAAGGGGGGCTCCCATACAAAAAACACAATTTTTGCCTACTTTCGCTCTATAGCGGTACGGAAACCTTCGTGCGCGTGTCCGACTTGCACTTGGCCGGTTATTTTTTTGTCACCAACTAAAAGATACGGGTCCTGTCTACTGACTACTCTAGCGCCAAAAACTGGCAATCTAGCAACTTTTTAGGAGCAATCTAGCCACTTGGTAGAAATAGCAGTTGGCAAAACAATGTCCGTTACATTTAGCTACTTCTAGCAACTTATTTACTTAGCTAGGGGAACGAAAACTGGCAATCTAGCAACTTTTGAACAATAATCTAGCTACTCGGCAAGGCTAGCAGTTGGCAACACTGATCGCGTGGGAACTGTGCATTTTTCCAGGATAAAAAGTATCCTATGACCTTTCCCATTCCCGGGACTCAAAGTATATCCATATTCCAAATTTCAACAAAATCGGTTCAGCAGTTTGAGCGTGTAGAGATAACAGACAGACAGACACACTTTCGTATTTATAATAATTTAGCACGCGTTTAGAAGTAATAATTAAATAAGTACAATCTTTCATCCCCTATTTTAACCCTTTGGGGGTAGAATTGATCAAAATCCTTTCTTAGCGGATGCCTACGTTACGTCATAACATCTACATTCTACCTGCACGCCAAATTTGAGCCCGATCCGTCTAGTGGTTTGGGCTGTGCGTTGATAGATCACCATGTCAGTCAGTCACCTTTGAGTTTTATATATTGATTATGAAATTATTAATTATGATTATGATTATGATTATTATATAAGTACAATCTTTCATCCCCTATTTTAACCCTTTGATCAAAATCCTTTATAACGGATGCCTACGTCATAACATCTACCTGCACGCCAAATTTGAGCCCGATCCGTCTAGTGGTTTGGGTTGTGCGTTGATAGATCACCATGTCAGTCAGTCACCTTTGAGTTTTATATATTGAGATAGAAGATAGATATAGATGACGCCCGCAACTTCGTTGCGCCAAAAATCGTTTATCGCGCAGGAACCGTACATTTTTTCGGGATAAAAAGTATCCTATGTCCATCAGGCAGGCAGGCAGGCAGGCCACTGAACCGATTTTGCTGAAAAGTATGGCGATACTTTGAGTCCCTAGAAAGGACAAAGACACACAATATGGTACTGGTATGTCCACACTTGAACAATCACCTAAATATGGTGTTAAAATCTGAACAACATGGATTTCGCAACAGAATGTCCACCCTAACTAACCTTAGTTCATACATTGATGATTAATTGTGTAATGCTGTAGACAAGAATTTAGAAGTAGATGCTATATATATGGATTTTAGCAAGGTTTTCGATAGGGTGGACCACAAACTGTTATTGGAAAAGTTGAGAAAGATAGGGATTCATGGTAATTTATTCATTTGGTTTTGTACTTACTTAGATTCTAGAATTTTAAAAGTAACTACAAATGAGTATGCATCAAAGCAAGTTATTGCAACTTCTGGAGTGACTCAGGGCTCGCACTTGGGACCCCTACTACTATTGATTTTTATTAATGATATTGGTAATGTCATCAAATATTGTAAATTTTTACTTTTCGCTGACGATCTTAGGATTTATAAAATTATAAGGAGCAATCTTGACATCATTCAATTGCAGCTAGACCTTGATCAAATACATATTTGGATCGAAATTTAAAATTAATTAATTAATTTTAATTTTACTTCCTTTAAACGCAAAAAAATGTAATTTTATAAAATTCTCGAAAAAGCAGAACACTAATCTTGATCGGGTATCCCAGGTGCAAGACCTAGGTGTAATTCTAATTATTGATGAAAACTTAACATTTATTAACCACATTGATACGATAGTTACTAAATCTCTCAAGATTTCATCTGGAGGAACTGTAAAAATTTTAAAACGTCATCGCCCTTTAAATTATTGTATTTTATGCTTGTGAGAACGGTATTGGAGTATTGTTCCCCAGTCTGGAGTCCACACTATCGACGCCATATTAATAGAATAGAAGCGGTTCAACGAAAATTCTTATTCTTCTTAACAATTCACCAAAAAAAGTACAATGTTTTAAATACATATGACGAACGATTAGAATACTTCAATATTCAGAAACTTGAGCATCGTAGGTGGCTATCTGATCAGGTGTCTCTTTTTAAAATGTTAAATAACTTATATAACAGTCCTGACTTCCTGTCACGAATAATGTTTTCAGTTCCAAGACCTAACTCTAGAAAGCGAGAGGTGTTTTCTGTAAAGGGTTACAGAACCAATTTAGGCCATCATAGCATGCTACCGAGAATTTGTCGAGACCATAACAAGCTGTACAAGGAGTTCGATGTTGACATTACCGCTCACAAACTTGCTCCTTTCAACCGAGTGTTAGTGGAAATCTCCTACCCAACGTAATGTGCGATATTGTCATCATCGACCTCAGAAAAACAATTTCGCTATAAGTAAATATATGATTTGCTCGCTGAGTCTGCCTGTAATTGGGTCTGCACCTTAATAAGTTTCGTGTTGTAATATTAGTGAAATAAGTTTTTATAAGATGTAGACCTGTGGCAGACCAAATAAATAAATAAATAAATAAATTGTGGGTGATTTGAATCATATTATTCTTTCCTGTCCTCTGTATGATCACTCCTGTCTTTATGATAGTCTCTCCTCTATGTCTATTCCCTTTCCTACTTCCGTACCAACTTTATTAAATTTATGTAACAAATTAGTTTATTCGTCTTTATCTCAATATTTACGTAGCAATTCAATTAACCTTTAATTAATATACTAAACCTTGTAGTGAAACTTCCTAACTAGATCCGAAATCCTAAATTCCGTACTTACTTTACTTTTCCACCGCCTATTCCCTACCTTTGCATATCGACGGGTGAAAGCAGAAGTGGCGTAACTTGAAAAATCCAACTTTACAGGAGAGCCAAAAAACTTTTAAAAAAATTCATAACTTCTATATTTACTAAGGTAGAAACTTAAAAATTGGAACGTATTTAAATTAACCTAAGACCTATACGATGAGTTTGTTAAAATTTTTCTAAAGTTGATATTTCATTGATTTTTAACAAGTTACGACAAAAAATATTTCTATTTTACGCAGCAGAAATGTTGTATCTTTGAGAGGAAATGTATAGATAACTTAAAAAAGCATAATTTTTTGAGCGACGAATCTGTCGTATCTCAAATATAACAGGCCCTTACGCATTTCATTTCGCCGTATCTTGTTTACTTAATTAAATTGCCTTACAACTTTTGGTTCAAGTGCAAAATCGGCGACAGACGTTGTGAAAATGAAATGCTGTATCTTAAACTAAATGAATTGTTTGTTTTAAAAGAATGTCATTATAACAAATTAAAAGAAATAATATGACTATTTACTATTATTTGTTTATAACATAAGAAAATAAAGGAATGGAAATTTGTTTTATTAATCATTAATCAACGTTGAAATATAAAATCACTGTAATAAAATGAAAATTAATGTAATAAAACATTTATTTCTCTTGTTTTTTCTACTTTATAAAGGTTTAAGCCCTAATATTTTATTCATGCTCATGAATTTAAAGTTATTCTTTTTATTTTATAAGATATGGAGGCAAACGAGCACAAGGGTCACCTCATTGAAAGTAACTACCGTTGCCCATGGACACTAGCAACATGAGAAGGGCTGCTGGTGCGTTGCCGGCCTTATCCGGTACTAATACGCTATCTTTTTAAAGGTTTGCAGGTCGTATAGGTCTGAAAATATTGCTGGTGATAGTTCATTCCACAATTTTACAGTACGCGGCAGAAAGTTACGTGAAAATCGCACGGTGGAAGACTGCCACTCATCAAGGTGATGAGGATGGTATATTTTTCGCGTGGAACGATGGCAAAAAATTGCAGGAGGTATGATTCTGAACAATCCCTCAGGGCACCCGTGATACATCATGAAGCCGATAGAGGATGCAGAGTGAAGCTTCATCTCGGCGTATTTTCAAGGAGTCCAGCCTGTTTGAAACACTATGGCAGTCAACAATGCGAGCGGCCCTTCATTGTATACGATCCAAAGGGAGTAGTTGGTATTTGGCGCCCCTGCCTCTGGGCATGAGAAGAGTATTCCATATGAGGCCGAACCTGCGCCTTGCAGAGTTATGTATAGTCGTTGGTCTGGACTGAAATACTGTCTCGCTCTGTTAAGGACACCAAGCTTTTTCGAGGCTAACTTGGCCTCACCCTCTAGATGACATCAGAACTGGACTTTGCTTGATATGTTTACGCCAAGTATTTCAATGCTGGGGGAGAATGTTAAAGGGGTGTCCTGAAAACGAGGAGAATATGAACGAATATGATCATTGGTGACTTTTTAGTGGTGAACGCGCAGACTTATGTATTGGTGGGGTTGAATTGGAATAAGTAACGTCTACCCCATTCAGAGACTTTCTCCTGTGAATTCTCTATTTTAGACACAAGTTCGTTCCGACTCTATATCTAGAAAAATATCAGAGAAGCCGGTATATAGGGCAGCGTACTGTACCGCATATGTATGTATCCGCATAGCAATAAATACCGTTGCTCTGTAACATTATCTGCTAAGAAACTTGTGACCCATTTGCATAAATTCTCGGGGAGCCCATATGATGGAAGCTTTGATAGCAGCGCCTTGTGCCAAACCCGATCAAAGGCCTTTGCAATGTCCAAACTATCAGCCAGTGCCTCTCCCTTCGACTCAATCGCCTGAGCCCAATGACGAGTTAGGTACGCCAAGAGATCACCAGCCAAGCGACTCTTTCGGAATCCGTACTGTTTGTCCCTGGCCGCCCAAGTATCGAAAAAGCTGGGTATTGATTATGGATTCCATAATCTTCGAGCTGACGGAGGTTATAGCGATTGGTCTGTAGCTGGAAGGATTTGAGCGGTCACCTTTTTACACCAAGGCTGTCTTCCAAGAAGCCGGGACAATGCCAGAAGAGTAGGAGAACTGAAAAAGACGCGTTAAGACCGGAGCCAACTCTGGAGAGCACTTTTTTAACACAATAGGAGGGATTCCGTCAGGCATCTCTGCTTTTGGATATCAAGGGAACGCAGGACTGAGCGCTGATGAAACTCCGACATGATGCTCGTGCATCGTGGTATGGTCGGCGTTTTCTATCCCTCGTCATCTAGGGTCGAGCTTGACGCAAAGAGCTTGCCCAGAAGATCGGTTTTGTATTTTGCATCGTGGGCTAGCGATCCATTTTCTACTTGTAGGGATGGTAGCTTGCATGAAATTGCCTTCAATAGCTTTGGCCAGAGACCATATACGGGTTCCCGGAAGGAGTCTCGAGTCTCTCACAGACAGAGACATCTCTCTCTCTTAAAGGACGTAGAGGCAAGGTTGTACTCCATTTTATATTATGTGTGTGTCCACGCATAGACCCGAAGGAGCTCAATATTTATTAACAACAACAATTATAGCTCAACAATATTTTTTATTCATCAATTAAAAAAATATATTAGCAAAACATAAAAAAATGAGTCGATAATCGATATTGTTAACAGAAAATATACGGGCTTTTATCTTTACAAACATGTAAAATCAACAAAATATGTATACAAGAATAAGTGTGTAGATGTCCAGAGCAATGCTCAGGGGAAAAAAATATACGTGGACACATACATGCAACATTTCACTATACGTCTTTAAGCTTCATATAAGAATAAGCGTGTTCAGTTCCATTCAGAATAAACGTGCATTGATACACACAAACACGTTTTCTCAAATCGACGCTAACAATCTACTAAAAGGCGTTAAGAACGGCTTATATGGTGCGTCAGCGAAGGTGTCATACAGGGGTAGGAGGGAGATGAAATGGCGTTACTTATCTCTGTACTCATCACTTAAGTATATTAATTGGTTGTAAGTATAGGTTTAAGAATAAAATTATGTGTTTGAAATGTAATAACTTTCTCATACCTATAAAATTAGTATGAAATAAATTGTCGTATCTTTGCAAATGTTGTATTTTAGGCGACAAAAATGTCGTAACTCATTTAAATCAAACTAGAGAATTAAAAAACCTGTGTCGTATCTTTTTCTAATTTCTCACGCATTGTCGTATCTATCTTTTATTCAAAAATTGCAGTTTTTCGTGTAGTTACGACAATTTTTTTTAAGGTCTGTGCTAAAAGGTGGTAAAAATCCATGGTCGTATCTTTACTAGAATTTATCGTAGAAAGACGAGATATAGACCATTCGACGCAGAATTTTTTTTTATACAACAATCAATTAAAAAGTGATTTTGGCCAAAATTCAAGTTACGCCACTTCCGCTTTCACCCGTCGATATGGCAAAGTACACCACCGGTGTCAGTGCCAAAAAGAAAAAATAAAAAAAATAAAAAAAAAATAAAAAAAATTTAACGTTGTTAGTGGCGGCCGAAAAGGAAGATCTTCCGACCGAGAGAGATAGCATGCTCGGTCAGGCCGAAGCCCGCTGACGTAATTTCAGACGTTGTATATATCTTGTCGTTCTCCGAAACTTCGATAGCGCGATGCAGGATTGTTAGGCGAATTGTGGGTACCGCCACAAAATAAATATGATCACACAGCATACATTGCCCGTTATCCTTGGATAGAATATAACTTATATTCTCCAATATATTTATGCATTATTATTATTCCTTTTTATGCTGACAAGAAGGATTCCATAATTACTTCATCACAGCCTCACGCTGGTCTAGACTCTAGACCAGTACGGTACTCAACTTTTTATACAGGCCATAAACACATTTTGCTCTTGGTCGATGTCGCAGACCGCAACCAAAATTTTTTAGGGCTAAAAGAATAACGTTCGTCAAAATTAGCGATCTAAAAGTGGAAAAATCATAACTTTTAAGACAACTGCACTGTTTTGCCGGTGGGCATGAATTTCAAAATGGTTTAACTTAACGCGGGCCACTGCCGAGTCCCGGTGGGCCGCACGTAGTATATAACAGCTATCCCCAACCCGCGGCTAGCGGGCCGCATGCGGCCCGTCGGGACTTTATTTGTGGCCCGCGTGATGTTAAACCATATTGAAATTTACGACCACCGGCAAAATAATGTAGTCGTCGTGAACGTCGTGTTTTTTTTTCACTTTTAAATAAACCACGTTTATGGCCCGCATGAAAAAAAGACTGGGGACCACTGGACACTGGTATAGCACATCAACTATCAAGACTGTTGTCCTTTTTAACCGACATCCAAAAAGGAAGAGATATCTCAATTTGACTGTATATAATTATGTTCTTTATTTTATTAGACCGACATAATAACTTAATAGTTGGTATATCTGTTGCAGTCCACTGGTTATAATATTATAGCCGTTCAATCATACAGCTAGCCCTTTGACTGAACAACGCCATTCAATCACACGGCTATACGTCGTTTAGCCGACTTGTTGACTACAACGTTCAACGCTACAGCTAGACGTCGCTTAGCTAACTGGTTAAATGGCAAATGAACTAAGCTGACCATTAGTTTAGTGTTATTATTACACTAATGGTCAGCTCAATTAAGAATACATAATAAATTGTATTCTAACTCGTTTTGGACACAATAATTATTGCAATTAATACCTTGGTGATGCAATTAATAATCTCGTAATTTCTCCTCGAATATTTGTTTAAATTTTGATTCACTCGAATGTGCCGGGTGCCCCCATAATTTCTATCACTTTAATAGCACTTGTAACGTATATTTACAAAAAAATTTCTTAATACAATTACAAAATATGGGCTTGTTGATGCCACATAGTAAACAAAACGCACCTAGCGCCACGGTGGTGAGCGCTGAACTAATTCAATCAAACGGCTGCTTTTGAGTCAGCTGTAGTGTTGAACGTTTCGAGCCACTATAATATTCGATTAAAAAGCTAGCTGTGAGATTGAATGGCGTTGTTCAGTCAAAGGGCTAGCTATTTGATTTAACGGCTATTTTAACCAGTTGGCTGCGACATATCTAATAACAATAAAAACAGGAGGTTAAAAAACAAGTGAGTTAAGAGTTAACACTTCAAAGAGAAAGATAAGAGGAAGCGAAAAATAAAAAGCATTTAAGATTTTTGTAATTTATTATGATCTATTAAATAGTTTATCCTTACATTAAATATAATATACTAGCGTGTTTTACGGTCATTTTACTATTTACAGCCACGAGCGCTACAACGTATACACGCCAGTTCCAACGCAACGCAAAAGTGCCTTAGAAAAGTGAAGAAACATCCCTTAACATATACTAAATTTTGTGTTATTTACCTTTGGAGATTTGGCGCGAATACATTTAAGTCTTGTGCTGAACATAACAATAAGAACTGGATTCGACCGCCTTCCACGGCGAATGCAACACGCTCACACGTGTAATGTATTATGATATTTATCATAATACGGATTGTCGCGTTGGAAGAGAAATATATAGTATGTCGAGTGTGTACAGCTTGACCAGGAATAAAGAATTCACAAACCTCGGCACATGGCGGAAAATCTACGAAACATTGTTATGCAAAATTTTCAAAATTCAACCAATTACATTCCAGTCTTTCGTAGCGTTGCTGCAATTAAAAATGAAGCGCAGGTTTCTCATGTTCCTTGGTCAAACTTTGAGGTCAGTCACACTGAGATGCGAGTCGCGAGCACTTAATAGCGTTACGAAACCGCGACGCAGCGCTGTTTTCGGGCGGAATATCTGTGGACACGGCTTGTGTTGGTACAACTTTAAGATCGGCTCAGAAGGTTCATAGTTCGCGCACAGATGACGCTTTGAGTATATCGCGATAACGGTTACAGATATATTACTACTATGCCACTGCCATCTGTTTACCCTCTCCCGTTTCCTCAGTTGTTAAAGTTGCATCCAATATGCAATAATGCCCGCGCCTTTAAGTCCACAGATGATCTCGGCTCGTGCTGGCGTCGTAGAGGGTGTGAAATAAAACGTCGTGGGGTGTCCGTATTGGGCTATATATTATGTGGGCGCGGTCAGTGGGCGGGCGGCGGGGACTTGGGCGGGGAGGCGGGGGGCGCGGGCCAGTCGGCGTCGCCCTCGTACTGCGTGTTCTCCAGCCGCGTGATCAGCCGCTCGTCCTCGTCCCCAAACTCGCCGCCCATCAGCGACGGCTCGCCCACCACCATCACGTCCTGTAAAACGCACGCATTAGTACTAAGTCACGTTGATATTTACGCACGCGTCAAATAATGATCCTTGACTACAGTGTCGTAGAGCTAGCTATTTATTGTGTGTTTTGGGTGGAAAAGTTAAGGGTCATACCTCACCGGGATGTGCGGCGTACGTAACGTCACTGACCACGTCGCGATAGCGTCCCGGTGATTGGTGAGGTATGGCTATAAAGTTATGCATTTCTACTACATACAGCGTGACAGTCTTATTTCATTGGCCGACACTTTTAGCTGACATCTATTTTCTTTTTGAGTAAGTACATTATTATTGATGATCACCATGGTAATTATTTTCACACTTTCGGAGCACCAAAAATTAATACTGCAATAGAACCATAGGATTGAGGTGTAAAATTTAGCAAACTACATGCAATGTAGCTGAAAACTGAAAAGGCACAATCTCTAATTCCCGTGCAAGGAAAGTATTGATTATCATGACAGCGGTGTACCTGTGAGGCGAGGCTGAAGTTGGGTCCGGGCGAGCGTTTCTTGGCGGGCGCGGGCGGCGCCGCGTTGGCGCCCGCGCTGCCTTTGCGCTTACGTCGTTTACTCGCCGGCCGTTGTGATTCTAAAACAAAAAAATATGTTATTATGGATTCAATTATTCCTTTAAAAAGTTAGTTTAGGTAGAACCTTACAGACTTTTGGTCACCACTTTTAGGCATGGCATGTTTCTATTTTTTTACAAGAAAAAGGAAATCGTACTTGTTTTTGTAGATACCAATTCAGCGTCTATCAATAACAATACTGCCAGAGAAGTTGATTCATAGATGGCAGACCTACGTATTTTGGTCGCGTTTTGTCAAACCCAGCCGACAGATGACGACTTTAAGGTATCCATTAGACGGTAGGTTTTGCTGTCAGTTTTACCACAGTGTGACTGTGACTGATGGGTAACCTACCGTGTAAGAGCGTGACTGACGGTGATTGACGAAAATCTGGATACATTCGTCAGTCCACCAGTCACCATCAGTCAAACATAATTCATGATTAATGGAATTGACTGACGAGGAACCTACCGTGTAATGGATGCCTAAGTTGGCACAATCTGACCAAATGACGTAGGTCCGTCAATTGATACATAATCAATTTCTTCGATGGTACATAATATAACGTCAACATACCAGGTGGCGCGACCATCCGCTGCCACTTCTGGAAAAGCGTGGTCTTGAGGCAGTCGCGCGGCGAGAGCGCGTACGCCTTGTGCCGCGACATCAGCTCCTGCATCGGCTCCAGGATCACGCACAGCCGGAGGTAGTTGAGGGTGGAGTTGGTGATGCCCTGGTCAGATATTCGTTATTAATATTAACTTCAGAATAATTAAGTTTTCCCACAAATAATGGTGTAGTTTCACTAATGGTACAACCTGCTACACCATGCTGGTTGCTGGTTATTTCGTTATTTTCGACATTCTTGGGGCACTAAAAATGTACCATTAGTACACACTGCTACACAAACAGTTTGTACTAATGGTACATTTGTCTTATTATAACAATTTAGTGATTTTAGTCTGTTAGTAATTAATATCTTATATCACAACATTATCACAGAGACAGTTTAAACTAAAGATATGAGTGGCTAAGGACGTTTTCACATTACGCGGTGCGGTAATTTTCCTGTGACATAGGTGATATAGAAAGATTTTGAATAAATACACTTAAAGTACACTGCCCTAGGGTACTAGGGCAGTGTTTCTCAACCATAGCCGCAAGACACCCTAGGACAGTGTTTTTCAGCCATAGCCGCATACGGCAGTGCGACGAGACTTATTAACAATAAACAATATCCATGGTTTCGTCACACCAACGGCGACGCAACACGTCTTAGAATATGTATACACATGTCGTCGCAACACACCACAACCTAATGGGGGTGATAGACACGCGAGTAAGTACGCGGACTTATGGCTCGACGATCTTAATCGCCTGTGTGTCAGCAAAGAGCCGCGAGCCGCGAGCCGCGAGGCTGGGGTTTACCATGCCCCCAGGCCGACGCGAGCCGAGTTAGTTCGCGAACTTAAAACCCGAGTACTTTAAGTTCGTACGTGTGTCACCCCTTTAACAAGCTCCATACCTGGCGCGTGATGTTCTTGCCAAGCTGGTCGAGCGCGGCGTGGTCGGGCCCGGCGTGGACGGCGGCGCGCGGGATGAGCTCGCGGTGCGCGCGCACGGCGAGGTGCCACGACTTGATGCGCATGAGGTCGTCGAACGTGAACTCGAGGATCAACCGACCTTCCGTGCACACCTGGAATTGCAAATGTTTTTTTTTTAATTTAAAACTAGATGTTCCGCGCGGCTTCGCCCGCGTAATTTAGTAATTTAGGAATAGCATAGGTCTATTCTTTATGTGTGATAACTGATATTCATAAAAATTGCTCCAGTAGTTCTTAGGATAGTAAGCAATTTCATATAATTTTCCCCGTTTTTTTCACATTTTCCTCTGTTTCTTTGCTCCAATAATAATTGGTCTTAGCTTAATAATATATAACCTATAATAGCCTTGCTCGATAAATGGGAATCTAACACAGAAATTACATTTTCAAATCGGACCAGTAGTTCCTGAGATTAGCGCGTTCAAACAAACAATCAAGCTCTTCAGCTTAATAACATTAGTATAGTTGGGTCAATCAACTTTTATTTGTCCTGTAAGCACTATGTTTTGTCCCAGGCCAATAATCGCAGTTATAGAGAAAATTATGTGGTTTTTGGCATATGTCGCATTTATCTTTTTATTAAGCAAACATACGACTAAATTATTTTAATTTTTTTTTCATTTATTTTTAATTATATTATTAACTTACAATTTACTACTTGTTTTTACAGTGCACCATAAACCCTATCGGTTTATCTGGGCACTAGGTATCGCACCAAACATACGATTTGCTTTTTAACACACAATAATATTATACTAGGTACCTAAGTTAATTTAGAGTCTTACACACATGATGCAAATTTATAGAAATAATATTTTTTTTATACGTAATTTTAGTTTATTATCGCGAAAACGCAATAATAAACCAAAACTATATTTACACAAGTATGTGACTTTGCAAATAAAATCTACGGTTAACTTATTTACTGATATAAAGTAATAAAGTTATGCTAAATACTAAAGCTAAGGTGAAACAAGTACGTAAAAGGCTTTAAGACTTAGAATTAATAGGAAACAGTGTAACAGAAGTAAATTACTACACACAGCAGCGTGGAAATAATTAAACATGAATAAAGTATAAACAATACCTATGATATAGAAAACATTTTTTTTTTTTAAGCCCAGCATAATCTACCAGAATTATCTCATAATACATGTGTATTAAAAGTGAAATCAATAATTAAATATTAATTATATACATAATATTATAAAATATCCCCAGTCCCATTACTCACAAAATATACATTTATAAACTGTCTATTCAAAAGTTATGTTTCATTTGAAGAGACATCCCATAGATCATAGTAAACACTATTTCTTAAACACTTCCAGCCACCAAAAACTTCTTCAAATCACTAATAAATTTTGGTTGGTAGGTACTATATTTCTTAGGGTTCTCGAGCCGTATATATTGTTAGTTTGAAAAGTAACATACTTATTTTTGTAATTAATTTCGCGTAATATATTCGGTCGTACTCTTTGTATGAGTAAATGTTTATTTTGGCATTCATTTAGAATTGCAAATTTAAATTTATTAAAGACACTCATCACATTGCAGAACTTAAACAAACCCTCTTGGTCATTTTTGTACTTAGCCTTGACATTTTTGGGCACAATTGACTTTAGGATTCTTACCTGCAGATTGTATATGTCCTGTAGGTAAGTCGTGTATGTTCTGCCATAGCTACTGATACCGTAGCCAATGATCGAGTCAGCGAGGGCCATGTATATTAGCCTCAGGGTGCTATATGGTAATTTATATTTAAGAATGCTCAGTTTACCCATAATAGACCTTAATTTAGCGCAAACGTGATCTTTATGTTGTTGCCAATTGAATCGGCTGTCGATAATTAGACCGATGTAAGTATGCTGGTTAACAAATTCTATGTTGGGGCAGTCACAGCTGATTACGTTCTCATTGTGTAGGCAGTTGTGAGTATGAGCGATGACTTTAGGATAGCAATTACTTTTATTATGCGATGAATGTATGTGTATCACTTTTGTTTTTTGTGCATTAATTACCAAACCGACGTCATGCGCCCACTTACACAGCGTTGTAAAGCAACGTTGCAGGATTAATTGAGCTTCGTGAACACTGCTACCGCTGGCCAGCAGGCAAGTATCGTCTGCGAACTGGTATACCGAGGCACCTCTCATCAGGTTAATCATGTCGTTTACATATAAGAGATATTCTAGGGGTCCTATATTCGAACCTTGAGCCGTGCCTCTACTACAAGGTATCGAATCACTTGTTTTATTAGAAATTTTTACCCTTGAGAATCTGTTACTGTGATAATTTTTTATTAGTTCTAGTAGTGGCCTAATAAATCACTATTATACTAGAATTTTAATGGTTGTCCGGGCGACAAAACCTCTGATGAAGCGTTGAATTGTTTGTCCCACCAGTATAGGTTAGTACAAGAAAACGTTACTTTAAACAAAAAATAGTATATTATGACAATTAATTACGCTTGTAAATAATAATTTATTACAATGTCTATTATAATGCTTTCATATAGATTTATGTTTACTTTATAATTGTAACGAGTTTTTTGCATGTTCATTTTGGTCCCTATTATATTTTATTATATTGACGTCCACCGGACAACTGCAAAAAAGTTCCGAAACCACAACGCAGATGACGTGATCAGTGCCTTAAGATAAAGTCGATTCATTTGGTGACAAAACTCATCCAAAAAACATTTTGATTTCATTTTTGCCACGGCGTCAGTTGGCTTTTTCCAAACACACTCGGTGTTTCCAAACACACCCGCTTTTTCCAAACACACTCGGTGTTTGGAAAAAGTGGGTGGCTTTTTTGTGTGTCTACCGGACAACTAGCACAAAAATGTAAGTACTTAATATATCATAGTAAATTAATGTGAAATGTATTCTACTTAATCTTTATTTTTCACTGCGCGTAAGACCTAATTCAAAATATAGGAAGCGCAAAGACTAATGATGAGACTCGGACAACCAGTCACTTGGACAACCAAAACCGTTGATATTTTGACCAACTTCATCTTTTTACTTAACTTGTGTGTTACCTTACTGAACACATTTTTATAGTCTAATATATCTCTAATCTAAATTATATTTATTATTATTTTTAGATAACGGGTTTGACAGAAAAATAAAAATCAAGACGCTATAGAGAAAAACTTAAAGGAGACCCGGAAAATTTTGCTGAGCGGAAGAGGAAATAATCGGCCAAGTGCGAGTTGGACTCGCGCACGAAGGGTTCCGTACCGTATAAAGCGAAAGTTGGAAATTTTTTTTTTTTTTTTGTAAATTGAGTATTTTATTTAAATAAACTTTCTGCTCTATGTAAATTCTTAAAATATATTTAATTATCTTCAGAAAATATGTTAAATTATAAAAAAAAAATCAGATAAAATTTATATACTAAAATTTATCGTTGATGTACACTTAAAAGTTGATCGACCCATTTATACATTTCTGAGTCAATAATAATACTTGCACAGACGCATTGTCGTTAAACTCTATGAGTGTGTCCATGTAGCTTCTACAAGTAGGTCCACAGTGAACCAATACAACTGATTACAAATGTGATCATAGCTTCATAATATCCCAACGTGTCAGTGGCACATTCTTGATATACAGATTACAGCTTTGGGTACAGCTTCTGCCCAGTCAAGTATGTAGTACAATAAGTAATATTCAGTACAACGTCTTCATACTAGACAGCCCGCTCAAACGGGCGCTCGCATACAGTAGCGTGATTTGAGAAGCAAATTAAAGCAGTATCACGCCGATCTTGAAGCTTGTCTTTCATTCAATATCCTTACCGTTCAAAAAGGAAATATTGAAATTGTTTTACATGCTTATCCGGAAAAATGTATGCTTACGTACGATTGACGTCAGGCGCCACAAATCGGCGCAAAGAATTTTCTTAGCATCATCACAGTTGTTTGATTAATATAAGTCAACTCACTTTAGTGTACATGGGTTTCCCGTGGTGCGTGACCATGGTGCAGTGGTCGCAGTCGAGGGTAATACTTGTGTTGTGGAAGGACTCCTTGGGCTGGCGCATCGTGTAGTAGAGCTCCGACACGCCGCCCTCGTATATACTGCGGAAGTACCGCGGTATCAGCGTCCTGCCGATTGCTGGAAACGGGGAATGGTACCAGTTAATGTTAAGTTTAATCAGCATCTTTAAAAGGGTCCTGCCGATTGCTGGAAACGGGGAATGGTACCAGTTAATGTTAAGTTTAATCAGCATCTTTAAAAGGGTCGTGCCGATTGCTGGAAACGGGGAATGGTACCAGTTGATGTTAAGTTTAATCAGCATCTTTAAAAGGGTCCTGCCGATTGCTGGAAACGGGGAATGGTACCAGTTAATGTTAAGTTTAATCAGCATCTTTAAAAGGTCCTACCGATTGCGGGAAACGGGGAATGGTACCAGTTGATGTTAAGTTTAATCAGCATCTTTAAAAGGGTCCTGCCGATTGCTGGAAACGGGGAATGGTACCAGTTAATGTTAAGTTTAATCAGCATCTTTAAAAGGTCCTACCGATTGCGGGAAACGGGGAATGGTACCAGTTAATGTTAAGTTTAATCAGCATCTTTAAAAGGTCCTACCGATTGCGGGAAACGGGAAATGGTATTTACATTTTAGAATGTATATATATATATATATATATATATATATATATATATAAATTCTGAATGAATGAAATTTAAATATATTAAATTTTTGAAACTTACGTTTTCAACACATCCATATCCATACTTCTGAAAAGTCTGTCCGCTGAACCGATTTCGCTGAAATTTGGCATGGAGATACTTAGAGTCCCGGGAAAGGACATAGGATACTTTTTATCCCGAAAAAATGTACGGTTCCCGCGCGATAACGAATTTTGGCGCAACGAAGTTGCGAGCGTCATGGTTTTCAATCCGGAAATTTTGATATCAAAGATGCACGTCGCTCTGGTCGCCCTGTTACGGACAAAACTGATGCAATTTTTGAAAAAGTGGAGCAAAATCGGCATATTAGTAGTTACGATGTAGAAGAACTGGGGATTTACCACAAAACGGTTTTGGCGCATTTGAAAAAATCTGGGTACACAAAAAGCTCGGCATTTGGGTGCCTCATGAGCTCACTGAAAGAAACCTAATGAACCGTGTACTCATTTGTGATTCATTATAAAATAAAAGAGTGGATCACGTACGACAAGAACGTGCGAAAAAGATCGCGGTCAAAGGCCGGTCAGGCTTCACAGACTGTGGCGAAACCCGGATTAACTCGCAATAAGGTGATGCTCTGTGTGTGGTGGGATTGGAAACTGTCAGGCAGGACCATCGATTCTGAACTGTACTGCGAACAACTGATGAGATTAAAGCAAGAAGTTGGGAGAAAGCGGCCGGAATTAATCAACAGAAGTGGTGTGGTTTTTCACCATGATAACGCTAGAGTCCAGACCTCGCACATCTTTAGCCACTCAGCAAAAATACGGGAGTTTGGCTGGGAGGTGTTAATGCATCCACCGTCCTGACTTTGCACCTTCAGTCCCTTCAGATTTCCACCTGTTTCGGTCGCTGCAGAATTCCTTAGACAGTATCAGGTTGACATCACATAAGAGGACTGTCAAAACCACTTGTCGCAGTTTTTTCATCAGAAGCCTCAAAATTTTTATAGCAATGGGATCATGTCCCTACCAACAAGATGGCAAAAAGTTATCTAACAAAATGGTACCTACATATTTTAGTCATTTGTAAATAAACTTTATAAGAAACCTTTTAAATTTTTATAATATAAAATGCGAAGAAACTTTTTCTCCGACCTAATATCATATGGAGAATTGTTCAGATGTTTTGTGCATTTTGCCCAGCCCTACACTGGTAAAATAGACGTAATATTTAGGTGACACTCACTGTAACGTTTGGGTCCATCTTCTAGACAGAATGTGAGGGTGAGCGTCGCGTCGTCCTCGAAGAACTCCGTCGCGAACGCGTCCCACCATAAATTATCAGAGTCCTGAAACGATACAGAGAAATATTTTAATACTCATTTATACAAAATATATAGACTAGATTCTAGAACATAATAATTATTATACATATTATATTTTATTATTTGATCACTCAATAGATGGGTATACAAGCTGTTACATAAATCAGAGGTCTTTATTTTCAATGTAGTAGTCAGTGTTGGGTGCAAACTATACATATTATACAACACTGCCTCTATGTTTACTATATATTATTATTTTAGAAGTCATAAAAACTGGTACTAATTACAATGCCCAAGAAGTTAAAAATCATTTAGGTTATAGAAAATCTTGCTTATGTAAGTAAATCGCAAGATGATATACGAAATAATATTTTACCTATAATAATAAATTACTTTTATTCGTTAATATTTAAATATTACAACATTGAAGTTGAAACTACACGACAAAACTGGATTCTTACAAGAAGCGTCCCCACGTAGTCGAAAGTAAACAAACTTAGTTCGGGAAAACCGCCAACAGATGGCGCTAGCAGGGCCCATCGCGACGGCTCGTATTGACACAAACGAACCCATGTTGTTTAGTTGTAGATATTGATTAAATATTTTACATATTTAGCTGTATAAATATAGCATATATTTAATTATAATGTTTATCGGATGAGAATTTAAAAGCAAGTGGTACGATCGCCGACTACTTTTCGATCTTATTGCAAGAGCAGTAAGGCTTATAAGTAGTACGCCACTACAATTTCTATAGAAACAAAATAAAAGTTACCTCTGTCCTCTGTTGTAACCGCTTATTTAGTTCATATACTCTATAATCTGGCTGACCGAAGTATGGCGCGTGCCTCCTGAAAACACAAAAACGATTTCATCAATAAATTGTTCAATATACAATACGCATAAACATAGCATGTTGGGGCAAAAAGCGTGGCCAAGAAGTGAGGCCACTTTGACACTGCTTAGGGCCATTTTGATGATCCATGTCACTCCATGTACGACATTGGCCGACGTGGACGAAGGATGGAAACAGCACGTTCTGCCAAAAAAAGTGGCCGCGAAATGGGGCCACTTTGGAACTATTTAAAGCCATTTTGATGTTCCAGATACACTGGCTGACATGGACGAAGGACATGCAGATCTCAGAAAAATTTAACCTGTTATAAAATTCGTCAATTCTTTAACGCGAAAAGGCGGCAAACTTAACATTGGTAGAGTTTGCAATACACAATTATATTTATTATTAACGCCTCCGTGGTCTAGTGGTATAGAGCGCGGCTCTCGACTCGGAGGTCGTGGGTTCGATTCCCATGTTGGAAACATGTTATTTCCGAGTTTGGTTATTAGGACAATGCAGGCTGATCACCTGATTGTCTGACAAGTAAGATGATCCATACGTCGGATGGGCATATAAAAAGTCGGTCCTGCGCCTGATCTCTCGCCAGTCGTGTCGGTGTTCCGTCCCACTGGGTTATGACTTATGAGAGTAAAGGAATAGAGAATGCTCTTGTGTACTGCGCACACACTTGGGCACTATAAAATTACTCCTGCGTAGCTGGCCTGGTTTCAATGAAACCGGCCACCGTCGCCGAAACCGGTGTGGGAGCTATTATTATTATTGGAGTTTACTCCTTAAGAGCCCGGGTAACCCTCGAAATTCTCATACATACATAATACCAAAATCATTTTCTCATACGAAAATATTTAACATGTTTGAGTTATTTTTCAGTTTAAACTAATAATTACCTAGGTTCCTGTACAAAAATTAACTTCAAAATATTTAAACACTAAAAAATAGAGTAAAACGCTAAACAATATATAAATAAATAGTCAATTTACTACAAAATATTTTAATACTAAAAATATTTTTTAGAGTTGAAATATTTTGTAGTAAATTTAATATTTATTTATATATTGTTTAGCGTTTTACTCTATTTTTAGTGTTTAAATATTTAGTAGTAAATTTAATAAAAAAAAATCGGCTTCGGCTTGATCTTCCTGGATTTTTCTCCTCTATTCGATTGTGGCCTTAGAATTGGGAAAAAAATATTTTGAAATAACTATGGCAGAAAGGGGTGTAGATAATATTGCCAGAACATCTGATTTCATATTATATTAATCTTTTTTTCAGTTGAATAAACTCTTTTTGCGTATGGTTAGATACTCGTACTTAAGGAGTAAACTCCAGTCGTGCGTCGGAGCTGACACACTTTTTTTACTATTATTTATTATTATTATTAACCACCTATGGGGTGGTTCACAAATCACATACAGTGTTACTGTGAGGGCATAGTATGTAACATATAAAATATGATGGTTTGTGTTGCGTTGCTGTTGTTAAGATAATATAATTGAAGTCATTATTCATTATCTTTCAAAATACCTAAATTGTACCATTTGCTATGATCCAAATCCAGGAAGTGAGTAACAACTAACAAGTCAAATAGACACAAAACAAGGTCAAAAGTATGAAATTCGGTGATTATACACGTGTTTTCGACCGAAGCCGATAGTATTCGAGGCATTTCGAGTATTCGAACTACATAATATTGAATAATCACGTTTAGCGGCTTAAAGTTATGTGACACACATACATAATGAGTGTAAACGATGCTGTTATCAACAATTTTCCTGAATTTCGGGTTAAACCACTCTCAATTTCACTGCGAATTATTCAATTATGAATATCGAACTTAGGGTATTTCTGAACATGCATCATTAATCATTATTAAGTTTTGTGAAAACTGTGGCAAACCCTTCGTCTATTTCTACATTATTAAGACGCTGACAACTGCCAATGACCTTGATCTCGCATCACTCTCGCACCTGTGTCGATTTTCATGCCAGAGAGACAGAGATGTGAAGTGTTCACTCGGTAGCGTGGATACATTTTTCGTTTGTTAGAGGAAAAAATAACTATTATGGGAAATCTAGATGTCAGAACCGAAAATTAAATCCGGCAATCTTTGGATTTTTGTAAAAGGTATCAAATAAACAAATTTTTAAAACATAGATTGTATTATTACTTTAGTTAGATCTGTTTAAAGTTCCTGAAAGATGTGACTTTGGTATTTTTTTTCATCCAGTAGGAGAACATTATTTTATTATTTTAATTCGACAAGCTTTTCCAAATATAATCAAAAATCACATATATTTTTTTTGTGCCAATCAATGAAATACATAAGTACGTCTATAAAACTGCACAAAGATTGGCGGCTGTCTTCCCCTTAATTTTATTTCTTCATTATTCGCAACTTCGCTTGCATTGCCTGTAAGTTACACACGTGACCAATTCTTTCGACGGTAAAAAAATCCTCTCGATTTTTTCGACGGTAAATAAAATCCTCCCTAAAATCTTTGAGTGTTTCTATTCTTTCGCATTTCAACTGAGGCGCACTGTAAATTGTATTAATTTACCAGTTTTTCAGACTTTCAAAACAAGCCCAATAATTATTGTAGAATTTGCATTATTATCGCATTTGCTAATTAATGAGCACTTATCGTACATGTATCGGTTAACTGCCAACCCAATACCAATTTGATAATTTTAACTACACAATGTACTTAATTGGATTCGTCTGGTGACGTCTACTGATTATCAACTCTATCGGCTTAGGTTCTAAGAGGGAAGAGAAGTAAGCTTCGCCGAATTATTGAACGAGAGTAAGACACAAACCTATAGGAGGATTGAGAAGCCTTGTTGTAATCCTAGAGGCTAGAACTAAGATGGCTCATGAATCAAAGTCAACAAACCACGCAAAGGTTTAAGAGTAAGTTCCTTTTAGTTTCCTAGAGAAAGGGCTCTATCCGAGAGCTTAAAGTCTCTATCCGAGAGCTAAGGCTCTAACCGAGAGCTAATGCTCTAACCGAGAGCAGGCTCTAACCGAGAGCTAAGGCTCTAACCGAGAGCTAAGGCTCTAACCGAAAGCTAATGCTCTAACCGAGAGCTAAGGATCTAACCGAGATCTAAGGCACTATCGGGGAGCTAAGGTTTTATTAGGGAGCTAAGGTTCAACCCCTAGGCTAGGCCTCTATCCAAGAGCTAAGGCACTATCGGGGAGCTAAGGCTCTATCAGGGAGCTAAGGCTCTATCGGGGAGCTAAGGCTCTATCAGGGAGCTAAGGCTCTATCGGGGAGCTAAGGCTCTATCAGGGAGCTAAGCCACTATCGGGGAGCTAAGGCTCTATCAGGGAGCTTAGGCTCTATCGGGGAGCTAAGGCTCTATCAGGGAGCTAAGGCTCTATCGGGGAGCTAAAGTCTCGGAGTTAGGCTCTATCACGGAGTTAAGGCTCTATTACGGAGGTAAAACTCTAGTACGGAGGTAAGGCTCTATCAGGGAGCTAAGGCTCTATCGGGGAGCTAAAGTCTCGGAAATACGCTCTATCACGGAGTTTATTACGGAGGTAAAACTCTACTACGGAGGTAAGGCTCTATCAGGGAGCTAAGGCTCTATCAGGGAGCTAAGGCTCTATCAGGGAGCTAAGGCTCTATCAGGGAGCTAAGGCTCTATCAGGGAGCAAAGCTCTATCAGGGAGCTAAGGCTCTATCAGGGAGCTAAGGCTCTATCAAGGAGCTAAGGCTCTATCAGGGAGCAAGGCTCTATCGGGGAGCTAAGGCTCAACCCCTAGGCTAGGCCTCTATCCAAGAGCTAAGGCACTATCGGGGAGCTAAGGCTCTATCAGGGAGCTATCAGCTAAGGCTCTATCTGGGAGCTAAAGTCTCGGAGTTAGGCTCTATCACGATTTCACGGAGTTAAGGCTCCATTACGGACGTAAAACTCTACTACGGAGGTAAGGCTCTATCTTGGGGGCTAAGGCTCTTTTCTGAAAACCGTGAGGCAATTAGCAACCATATTGAGTTCGTGAGTGATCTGTTTGTGACTGGTGACTGGTGACCGGTGGTCGGAACTCGAAAGACTACTTAACATTTACTTAAACTCTAACAATACTGTCATAACAGAACTGTCCTAGAACTGTCAATTACCTAAAGTATGGGTCCGGTATGGGGTGGTACATGGGCGGCGGCGGCGCGTACTCATGGTACTGCAGCGGCAGGTGGTGCTGGTGGGCGGGGTGCGCGGGGTGCGGGGCGTGCGCGGCGTGCGGGGGGTGGTGCGGCGAGAGGTGGTGGTACTCGCCCTCGCCGCCGAGCGAGCCCAGCGCCACCGGCATGTAGGCCACTTTGTCACCGCCACATTCCGCCCCGGGGAAGCTGGAGCGCCCCGCGCCGCGAGCACACCACTCTATCTTCTAACCCCGTGGACTCAGACTTTGAAACTTGAGCACCGATGACGAGAATGCCGAGTACGACAGCCAATGGAAACGTTAGTTTCAGTTTGTAGAAAAAAATATCAATGTAAATTTCTCTACGAGTAAATAAATAATTCTTTAGCACTTTGTAAATAAATATTTTTAACACTAGCTTTGGACACTTTGGTATGTAAATATTGCACTTTCGTTAGCGAGCTGTCACTGCCGCGATGCCCGATGGAACATAGAGAACTGATAAGTTTTTCACATTGTCTGCGCGGAAACCTTCGGCCCGAGGCTCTGGCGGCTGAACGTGCCGTTCGAGCGAGCCGAACGCATCACGCAACTGATAAAAAGTATTTCGAATTTTTCGCGCGGGAAGTGTCACCGTACAGCGAACAAAAGTCCTAAATCCCTTATATACTTTGCACTGATACGCGAGGTTGAGCTCTATCCCCGCGAGTTAGAGGCGATAAGCGGCCAGATAGCGGTCTATGGGCGCGGAGCGGCAACGTCGCGTCAGCTGGCCGCGCTAGTAACGAGCCGAGTTTTGAAAGGTCAACATCGGTTACTATTTTTTCCATACAACAGTAACATTTAATATTTTAGATTTAAGTTGACTTTTTCGTTTTAATTATCAATAAATATTGTAGAGTTCCTTTTAAATGGGACGTTGAAATATTATATTATTTTACTTTTACGAAATTAGTAATTTCTAGTCCGTAGTCCAAGCCGGGCTGTAACTTTCAGTGACTGATAAAATAAAATAAAAAATTGAGAATTATTCCAGACAGGTAGACGGAGGTGTCATGTACTAAAAAAAATAAGTATAAAAAATAAAATAAAAAGGCATTGTTTTCACCGCAGCGGCCTCGGATCGCGCGAGGTTGCCGCTCCGTGCGCTCGCGCCATACTTTTTACTGTTTCTTAGCACATAGAGCGCTCATTACGACACGCACACACAGCGGCGGTGAAATTGTTGTACGTACACGCGTCGCACATAGGCCGGCTAGTGCAAGACGTACGCGGCGCGGTATGTAGGTACCTATAAAGTAGTAGTATGTAGGTGAGCGCGGTACACAAATCAAACGCGACGGCTATAAATAACCGGCGAGATGTGTCCGTGAAAATTTCACGCGTCATTTTGCCTGTGTGCATATGTACCGCCGACTCCACACGAACAGATTCCACTCGATAGGATCCTGCCACGATACCGGAACACCACTTAGAAAATATATCCGCAACGTCAAAAAACACCCTGACTCTCGACACTCGCTCTAGCCTAACGCTAACTACTCTACTTCGAAACTTTCTAAAAATTTCAACGCACTTCGCGAACTAATAAAAACTTTATAAGTTAAATTAATATTTTAAACGGGCGACCGTAAAAGAAAGCAATAGATGCAAATTTTTTTACCAAACTCCGACTCATTCACAGAAACACAACCGTCTTATTGGACACCGAAAAGAAAGAGCGTCTCGTGAAAAGGCGCGGAACGTCTCGCAGAGTCGCGGAGTTATCGCGGCCGCATCAGATACACAAACAATACTGACGCAGATAAGCGCGCGGCCGATAACGATAACGCGGCGGAATTGATGAAGCACTCGCGAAAAACGTGTTTTCGGGCTGTCGGCCGCGGAATGTATGTCAGCGGTGTCAACGACTCCGGCCCACGTAAACAGTACGGGCAGTACGGCACACGGTGGACCTATCCGGAACTAGGCGGTGCTGCCGGCGCTGGGGCGGCCCGAGCGTCCGCGCCGCGTCGAGGGCGCGACTGTGCGTCCGCGGTCGCACTCCGCGGTCGTCGAACGTTGCATCGATTCATAGAAATAGTCGCGGGGCGATCGTAAATCGATTCCGAAATTCGAGTGCAGCGGAGAGCGTTAGGTACCGTCCACGTACAATGCACCTATGTAATCGAGTACATAGCTCGAGTGTGGCGCTGTGACGGCCGAGTGACGAGTGGCTGTCAGCCGGTCGGCCGCGCTCGGCGCCGCTCGGCCGCCGTCGGGGCGGGCCCGCGACGCACCGGCCTTATGGTTTCTAACGCTTACGGTAAACATTACGACTTCCCCGCGTTAGATACTCAAACTCTAACTAATCCTCGGTAAAACTTCGCCTTCGACAAAATTTAAAGTCGAAGAACAAAGCTCACGAGTCACGGCTCACGGACCACGGTAAACTGGTGTCTAGCCGGCATAGATAAGTCCTATAAAGTAAACCAACCAGGCTAATGACTGTGAGTTACGACCCACATCAGCAACGTATTCCCCGCGGGGACGTTCAGTTGTTTAAAGACAAGGGCATATCGAGTATTCTGTAAGGTCTACTCTCTGAAGAGACAACAAATCTTAGTCCAGGCGATATCGTAGCCTAGACCCTCCGCCCGCGCCCTAGGGGATTCCCTACTAAAATACCCAGCAAGATAATAATTTAATACTAACGTACATTGTTCCCAAATTCAATGTCAGCTGAATCTCAATAATGTTATATAGTGACGACCTTACAAAGGTCTCCTGTTCAGCCAGCCAAATCATTGCATCATCAAGCACTTGATGGATGCAGCTTTAGCATCCGAAATGACTTTTATAACTCTTGTGTTGTCTCTATAAAGCCTCATCCTCACCGAAAATCAAATCCTCATTTAGCCAGATGTGACCCCATCCCAAGTATGGGGTCTATGAAGGCTATCTAAGCTACTGCGATGTGTGTAGCTCGGCGTCGCGTCGGCGAGATTAGATATTAGATTATGTCTCATTGATTAATAACCGACCGGTTCCGGTCAAGTGTGCGTCGAGTTACATAATGTCGGATGCAGCACGAGCCTTGAGCATTGTACTCATGTACACTACGATAAACACGGTAAATGAAGGATCTATTTCGAAAGCAAACCATAGGAGTGGTGACTCGTGGAAGTGTTACACGTTTTAACTTATAAGACTTACAGCTTACAGTAAAAATTCTTCTCGAAATCTAGTATAGCACCTACAGTTTTTCTGAGTGAAGGCTACTGTAGTCTGCAAGCGCTAAAGTAGAGATCGTAAATAATTCTACTGTATCTGTGGACTGTGGCACCAACTAGCAGTGCTGTGACACCACTGTGACTACCACTCCGGTGGGTTGCTTTCTAAGGAGTAAGGCCTAAGAGCCATCATTCAAGGCATGAGAAAAAATCCAATAGATTTAATTTTCTTGTCATGATTGGGATGTTTCGCGAATCACAAGGATGAGACGATGAGGGATGATAAGTTCTCGTCCGTCTCTGTTGGACACTTCTAATTATTAATATCTACAAAACAACACAGAGCTAGAGATGTAGACTGTGGTAGGGTAGAGTTGAGAGAGACAAGGAAAATAACCCGATCACTGATGGGGCTACAAACAGAGTAACTTTAGTTTTTAGTTCAAATGCGAATGTACAGGTACACTAACATCTGGGTTAAAGTAAGCCTAGTCTGAACTTTGCAGTAAAAAATAAACGCTAGAAAGCGAGTGAAAGCTGCGGAGTGCGGGTGCCGGGTGCCGGGTGGTGACGACGCGGCCGGCGAGGGGGAGTCTCGTCAACTTTTTGCACTGAAACGTCTAACGCTGCATTAGATTCTGGGCAATACGAAACAGTTCATCGCCATACAAATACAGGCAGACCAAAACCTTTTATTTTTAGCTCCAACTACTTTTATTTTTAGGAAACACTACTTAACTCTACAAAAATGAAGGTACATTTTGTGTACAATTTTGTCTTACAGCCTTAACGTGACTTACAGCCTTATAGAACCTCTCTCTTTTTGTGAAGTCGGTCAAAAATTATGTTGATTAGACTAGAGTATGACTCTATTTTCTTAGCTCTGACCGAATCGCAATCTCGATGTAACTTCGCGAAAGGCTTCTGTCGCCTTTGGAAATATTTAATTAGATCATAATAATTGTGTGAATCTGTACAAATGCCAGTCGAGCTCTGCGCTCGATTTTTCACCACAGTCCACAAAGATTTAGAATTTGTTGTAATTCTTCTTCTGTTTATTTAATTATGGTACTGTAAAGAGTAATTTATAGCATACTAGCTGTCCAGGTGAACTTCGTGTCACTTTAAAACCTTCCCTGGACTTCTATGAATATTTTAAGACTGAAATCAGCCCAATCCGTTCAGCCGTTTTCGAGTTTTAGCGCGACTAACACATTTGAAAATCCATTTTTATATATTTAAGATTTTATAAATGTATAATACTCGAAACTTCGATGCACCTCTTATTATTTAATCGCGAGGGGACCGTGTATTTTCCAAAATAAAAATTATGCTACGTTATCGTCCTTCGTGCTGTTCTGAGTGGGTAACACAGTCTTGCATAGTTATAATAATATTGGCATAAAAAATGTTACGTCTTTAAAACATTTTAACTTTAATAGGATGGCGGACAAAGTAGGATGCCGAATGTAAGAACCTAAGGTAAGAACTAAGAAGTTGCTTTGAATTTGAGTAAGTATAAATGCCACTTAAAATTAAACGGATAATTTATATATGTATGTACTAATTAGAATAGCTGTATAATGGTCGCGAAAATAGCGACAGGCTAAGTACAACGAATACATCTTGATAGCAGCCTCAGTAGTCTAGAAATAAAAACTATTCCTTGACTCTAGCATTAAAACAAGGCCAGAAAAATAATAAAAGTTAAGATTTTGCAACCGTCCCAGAATTTTGTCTAGTTCTTGATTTTGCTTCTTTTGCCTAGTTTTTTTAATAACTTGTGTCGCCAGGGCTTGAGCTAAGATATTTTCGTTATAGCTTCGTTATAGAATCGTCAATCAAAATGTACGGAATTGACATCTTTTTTTATTGGCGATATGATCTCAAGGATCCCGAGGGACATGCTAAAGCTGTTTTAGCACCCACAAAGAAATAAATCAAAATAAAATAAGAGTAACAATTATAATATTATATGTACATATTAGTTACATTACAAATGTTTAAAAAATCCACAGATGAAAAAAAATCTATACTTATAAAACAATTTCAAACATAATCCTAAAAAGGCAAAAAAAAATCACCCAAATGCCAACGAAATGGAAAACTCTATTAAAACTTTCACACATCTCAACAAGTTGGTTAAAATAGTTATAAAAATCAGCCTAGTTTAGGTACTGTGAGCACTGAGAAACAAAACAATTTATATGTTATTATTGTAATTTTAAAAATAGTACACAAATGTGATCTGACTAGGTTTTCCCCATACCTAAGTCCTAATAAATTATCGCATTGTTACGACTTACGACCCAGCCAGCACATAAAATATTTTCCTTATCAGCTTATCGCGGGTTAATTTTTGGGTTCGGTAATCCGTACACCAAAGAGTTAAAAAAAATTGTACCCGACGTATAACTCTCTTTTTGAAAGTCGGTTGAAAACTGGATCCTATTGCTGCTGTTATGACGCCTCTACATAAAACATACTTGTGTTTCATCTGGTTTCATAAATTCACAATTAAAGAGTTCGTATAAAAAATCTTCATCATTTTAACTCGTCGTTAACTTTTAAGTTTTGATCTATTCCCACAGATTACATAATATTAGTACAAGCTATTCCTCCAAATCATTTGTATTCCGTGTCAAGGACAAGGGCTATCTCTTATCAGCTTGTACAGGTTCTCTTTTGGAACTACAACCTGTGGATTTAAGAGTCATGTGGTTTGTTCATTATATCTCCCTCAAATTACGCTTTAGAATGTTCTACTGTGAATAAAACCATCTTAAAGGGAAGACAGCTGCCAATTCGACATCTTTGTGCAGTTTTCTAGACGTTTGTATTTCATTGATTGGCACAAAAAAATATATATGTCATTTTTGATTATATATGGAAAAGCTTGTCGAATTTAAATAATAAAATAATGTACTCCTACTGGATGAAAAAAAATACCAAAGTCACATCTTTCAGGAACTTTAAACAGTTCTAACTGAAGTAATAATACAATCTATGCTTTGAAAATTTGTTTATTGGATACCTTTTACAAAAATCCAAAGATTGCCGGATTTAATTTTCGGTTCTGACATCTAGATTTCCCATGATATTCATTTTTTCCTCTAACAAACGAAAAATGTATCCACGCTACCGAGTGAACACTTCACATCTCTGTCTCTCTGGCATGAAAATCGAAACAGGTGAGAAAGTGATGCGAGATCAGGGTCATTGGCAGTTGTCAGCGTCTTAAGAGTCATGTGGTTTGTTCTTGACCAGGGGTCGGAGTTCGGACAGTCAATTGAATTTTTTTCGAGGTTTTGCTCGAATCCTAGTCTTTTCACGCCGTCAAATCTTGAATTTATTATAATTTCAATCGACAACTACAGAAACTTATGAATGATTAAAAACAATTCAAAAAACGTATAGACGGAATCTATTGCTGCTCGACTTTTTAAACAACGCAGCAGTTAGATGTTAAAAATAATATATTAATTTGGTGCACGCATTAATTTATTTTTAAATAGGTCAACCGCGGAGATTGACGTAGAAAAAATCCTGCCAAGTGCCAATGCATCTTCCGTAAAAATCGAATTCCAAATTCGAAATAAATTCAAATAGGGAACGATCATCTTTATCGAGAGGGAGCGAGCGAGAGGCTGATGATTTAATTCATTAGAGGGAAAGAGACGGAGAGACCGGCGTGCGAGCGAGACGGCCGTATACACGTGGCTCTTTGACAGAAAGGGACAGTGTCAGTCTGTTGACGTAGTAGTAGATGAGATAAGGGGCTATCAGCAGTTTAGTACCCGTTTACTTGTAAGCAAGTACTCGACGAGTAAATCAAATTATTTCAGTAGCACAGACACATTAGTTTTTTTTTGTTTTCCATTCATACTAATATTATAAATGCGAAAGTCTGTCTGTCTATCTGTCTGTTCGCTCATCACGCTCAAACCGCTAAACCGATTATGCTGTTTGGCATGGAGAAACTTTTGAGTCCCGGGAAAGGATATAGCATAGGATACTTTTTATTTCGGAAAAATGTACGGTTCCCGCGCGATAAACTAATTTTGGCGCAACGTCAGTAAATATCATAAATTAATCCTAGTATAATAATACAAGTAGTTTAATTACAAATACATACATTTAAAATATAAGAGAAGAATATAGTAACCTGAAAAACTATTTTTTGCATTAAAATTATCAATAGAAAGAAATTTAAAAAGCTATAATATTTGCATAATAATATATATTAAAAAGATAAAATCTTACACATGAAAAAATACCTTAATTATAAAAATTAATTAGTATTATAATATTAGTACGCAGATTAGTAAAATTTAGATAACTGCTCATTTTGATATTATAATAATTGAATGTAAACGAAGCATCATGTACACACACATACACGAAGCGAGGCGACTACACTCGCAACGTTTATTATTATTAGTACAGCGGGATGTATAGAGAAGAGCACACGTGAAAAATCAAAAACATTTCATTATGGATAAAGGTTACGAAAAAATTTAGGTTTGGACTTTGGACTAGACACATTTTTTTATATTTTTTATATTTTATTATTATTAAATGGGCAGGCAGGCAAATTCTTAAACCTAAAGTTTCGAAAAAAAGTTCGACTTTAGATAGCGAAATATTTTGAAGGTAGTTGCGAGTTCGATAACACAATAAAAAACCGGCCAAGTACGTGTCGGGCCACGCGCAATATCTAAGGGTTCCGTAGTACTTACCGCTAGTTGTTGGAAATTTTTGTATGGTCAATGAATGTACATTTATAACATATTTTACACTAGTAACAACATCATCTCAGTTACTTTCAAAGAAAGGATCATGGACATTTTGGTATACGTCTCAACAGAGATAAAATATAATATAGGTACCATTAGATAGCTCTTAGTGAGTAGGTAATAAAGTTATATGGCGCCCAGCCTCTAGCAACCGTACTTTTTGAAATAATGTATAGTCAACGTACAAGGCCGGCGTTACCGACGCGGTAGTTTTTGTCGTCTATGTGGTAAGATTTATTTGCGCGGTATTTGACAGACCGAAACTATAAGGGTTCCTTGTTGACTACGGAACCCTAAAAATGAAAACTATTGCAATTTATTTTAACCGATTCAATGTGGCGCACCGCGCGCACATTTTCTAAAACTTTCAGTAGTGGCAGCATACAATTTTCTCGTGACACGTTAGCCGTGTCATACGCCATGTTCAAAAATGTTTATTGTTTTTCTTGGTGTTTACACGTCGTGTAGGTATTAACTTGTTTCTTTTATTTGAACCCAAACCATTGATGTTAACGGAAGGTTACGTTGTTTTTAATAATTGATTTCGAGTAGTTTTAATACTAAGTTTAAACCTGAAAATGGCAGGTAAGCGATTTTATTTATTCAGATGTTGCAAATCTTTTGTAGGTTTCAAAGTAAGTAAAATGAGTACATTAAATATATGTGGGTTTCTGATGTAAATAATACGTTCGTAGATAAATTTAATGAAGTTCGTTGTTAAGTTATTAACTTTGATGTCAACGCAATTATTTTTCTACATTATCGTTTAAAAAAATTCGCAAGAACTTGAAAGTCTGAAATAATATAGAATGATATGGACTCCCAAAATTAATTCTTTATTTTCTTAAAGTGTACTACTAAAAAGCCCGGCCGCACATAATCCTAATTTTTGATCTGAAAAATTCGGATGCTCATAAATTTTGACACGTCAGAATTCTGATAGTATGCGGGGTCCGGTTCCAGCGGGCGTCCAAATTTGTCTGATCAGAATTCTCGGATAATGTACGGGCGGGCTAAAAAAGGGGGCAGCCCCTAGTTTTTTTCAATTCACAGAATATTCAGGAACGAAGCCTATAGGCATGTTCTACGTGAAAAATTAAGACGCTGACAACTGCCAATGACCTTGATCTCGCATCACTCTTGCACCACTGTCGAATTGCATACCAGAAAGACAGATATGTGAAGTGTTCACTCGGTAGCATGGATACATTTTTCGTTTGTTAGAGGAAAAAATAAATATTTAACATCTAGATTTCCCAAATCTAGATGTCAGAACCGAAAATTAAATCTGGCAATCTTTGGATTTTTGTAAAAGGTATCAAATAAACAAATTTTTAAAGCATAGATTGTATTATTACTTTAGTTAGAACTGTTTAAAGTTCCTGAAAGATGTTACTTTGTTATTTTTTTCATCCAGTAAGAGTACATTATTTTGTTATTTAAATTAGACAAGCTTTTCCAAATATAATAAAATATCACATTTTTTTTGTGCCAATCAATGAAATGCATACGTCTAGAAAACTGCACAAAGATGTCGAATTGGCAGCTGTCTTCGCCTTAAGATGGTTTTATTCAGAGTGGAACATTCTAAAGCGTAATTTGAGGGAGATATAATGAACAAACCACATGACTCTTAAATCCACAGGTTGTAGTTCCAAAAGAGAACCTGTACAAGCTGATAAGAGATAGCCCTTGTCCTTGACACGGTATACAAATGATTTGGAGGAATAGCTTGTACTAATATTATGTAATCTGTGGGAATAGATCAAAACTTGAAAGTTAACGACGAGTTAAAATGATGAATATTTTTTATACGAACTCTTTAATTGTGAATTTATGAAACCAGATGAAACACAAGTATGTTTTATGTAGAGGCGTCATAACAGCAGCAATAGGATCCAGTTTTCAACCGACTTTCAAAAAGAGAGTTATACGTTCGGGTACAATTTTTTTTAACTCTTTGGTGTATGGATTACCGAACCCAAAAATTAACCCGCAATAAGCTGATAAGGAAAATATTTTATGTGCTGGCTGGGTCGTAATTCGTAACAATGCGATAATTTATTAGGACTTAGGTATGGGGAAAACCTAGTCAGATCACATTTGTGTACTATTTTTCAAATTACAATAATAACATATAAATTGTTTTGTTTCTCAGTGCTCACAGTACCTAAACTAGGCTGATTTTTATAACTATTTTAACCGATTCAGTGCGGATGACACGGGAGCCGTGTCATACATGTTTTCAACGTGTGGCGTATGACGCGTGAGCCGTGTCATTTGAAAAACGATTGTATCTCCCTCAAATTACACTTTAGAAGGTTCTACTCTGAACAAAACCGTCTTAACTTTCCACGTAAAACAAGCAAGTTTCTGAATATTTTGTGAATTTAAAAAAAGTGGGGGCTGGCTCCTTTTTTAGCCTCATGGTTCCCATTATCAGACCACCACTTTTGTGAACATGGTACCAACTCGGAACCGGATCAATATAGATCAATCAATATAGAGATAGAGATCTGCACAGTTTTTACACTGAACTGCGCAGTTTTTCGAAAAGATCTGTAGAGTTTTCATAGAGAACTGCACAGTTTTTTTACATAACTGCACAGTTTTGAAGAGATCTGTCCAGTTTTCATAAAAAACTGCACAGTTTTTTCAAGAGATTGTACAGTTTTCGTAGAGAACTGCACAGTTTTTTCACAAAACTTCACAGTTTTTCGAAGAGAACTGCGCGATTTTTCGAAAAGATCTGTATAGTTTTCATAAAAAACTGCACAGTTTTTTGACAGTACTGTTTTCAAAGAGAACTGCACAGTTTTTTCACAAAACTGCACAGGTTTTCGTAAAGATCTGTACAGTTTTCATTCAGAACTGCACAGTTTTTCGATGAGATATGTACAGTTTTTATTCAGAACTGCACAGTTTTTTCACAAAACTGTACAGATGTACAGTTTTGATAAAAATGTATACATACATATTACGTGACAAAACTTCTAATTTAGTTTATATTGACAATCTAACTTAAATTATTATATCTGACAAGATAAACTCTAGTAGTGTCAAGTTTCAACTTCGAAACTATGCCCGTAAGTTTGTAACTTTTTTAACAGAACTCAGTTGCCACCGTCTACCGCTGGGCCGTTCAAGCGTGTTGAACTCACACACACAGGTGAGCGCGGAGCTGAGTGCGCGAGCGGGCATGTGTGCATGAAGACAATAAAGTGTGTGTGTGCGCGTAAAGTTAAGCTAGATATAGTAAAACGCGACCATATGATTATGATCTTTCTGACATGCTTATAAATGACACATATCATAAGTCATAATAACATAAATAATGTTTGTTTGTATTTCAGAGACGACGTCTCGAAAACCGGGCTTGTAGAAGTTTACCTTACTATTGTTTGACAAGTTGGATTAATATTAAAAGCCTAAAATAACAATAATGTGTAATATCTGAAGGTAAGATCATAGATACATAGAGGACAAGATGAATGTACCACACACATACATATTTTTATATTATGGCATTACACATCTATCAGTTATAAATTATTATAATAGTCATAATTAGACAAAACTCAAGATTACAAAATATAAAATAAAAATTTACACTAAGTCTTACTAGCTTTTACTTTTATTGAACATTGTTTTTTTTTAAATTATATTTAAAATTATTAAATTTTGATTTATAATTTTAAGCAATGCTAAAATTGCGATCTCTTTACCAACTATTGTTACCTGTGTTGTGGTGTTACTTTTGATTAATTAACCTGCTACTCTTTGACCTCCTTCATCATAATACCTATGAAACGTAACATTTACATAATCGTCGTCAAAAAAAGTTCTGTTGTTGGATATAGGGCAGTAGGGCACGGTGCACCGCCGCGCTGACCGAACACTTCACATCACATCAAAGACTTTTATCATATTTTTTTTCAAGCTGTCGCGTCGCTCTGCTAATAACATGAGTCATGACGTTCTGTTATTTGTTGTAAAAAATTAAAAAGATTTAAGCCCCGTAGTAAAAACTTACACCTTATCCAAAATTAAGTGATAGATAAAGTCTTGTAATTAATAAATATTTTATAATATAATTTTAAAATTGATCCCACTTCTGATAATAAAAAAAATCTCCAAGGATCAAAGCTATGCAGTCACAGTATCTACACGCACACAGCCGCAGTGTCTCCGCTACACGTATTGAGAGTTGAGACAATTACTTGTGTTTGTGAGTACGTAACGACCTTACAGAATTCCAAATTTCAAAACCCAAACTTAATTTTTTAAGACATTTGTCAGTTTGCCAACAACAGCAACTGATTGTAAGCAAATTAGCCAATAATGTGCTCTGGATTTAGGGTTACCAGTTGTCACACTTTTTAGGGTTCCGTACCGACCGTACCCAAGGGGTAAAAACGGGACCTCACCATTAATACTTCGTTATCTGTCCGTTCTGTCTCTCTCAAGTCTCAAGGCTGTATGCTGTATCTCAAGAACCAAAATTTCACAGATTGTGAACTTTTCATAGAACAAATGCCACTATGACAACAAATTCTAAAAATTTAATTATGTAAATTAACATTTAAGGGGGGGCTCTCATACAAGAAAAAAAAAAGACAAATTTTGACGTATTTTTGCTCTAAACCGTAACGAGCCCGTAGTGAGCGAGTCGCAACTCGCAACTCGCACTTGGCCGACTTTTTTATATTGTAAAGATTTGAGAAATCAAAAGTACCGTTCGCGAGTCGCAGTTAAACCTTCTCATCCGTAAAACCTAACGGACGATGTGCGGACGATATGTTTCTGTCCTCTGCCCCTCCAGCATACGCCAACGTAAAAATTTTGTCTACACGTTTTCTCGATGTTTGATGGCTTTTCTCTTCATCTCTATTGACCCTAACATGACATAGATTTTTTCTCGCGTAGATCTGTCGTTAAAATCTGTCGTTATAATCTGTCAAAAAATGATTTTGACATTATGTCGTTATCGACAATATAACTACACACGAGAGTGAGATATATCTAGAGATTTTCTCGTTTGCGCATCTTAGGCCGGCTGACTAACTTTCAAGATTTAACTAAGTTACATTACCGGCGGTAATATATATTTTAAACTTACGTTACTCACGTTTGGATCTATCCGCTAGCGGACAATATGAATATGAATAAGTAAAAAAACAGCCTATAGTCTTCGCTTGTTTAGATAACAATTAGTCTATACATTATAAATATATATACTAATATTATAATTGGGAAGAGTTTGTTTGTTTGTTTGTTTGAACGCGCTAATCTCAGGAACTACTAGTCCGATTTGAAAAATTATTTCAGTGTTAGATAGCCCATTTATCGAGGAAGGCTATAGTCTATATTTTATCACGCTAAAACTAATTGAAGTGGACGAAATAGAGAAAAATGTAGAAAAACGGGGGAAATTATATGAAATAGCTTATTATCTTAAGAACTACTGGATCAACTTTTATGTTATTTGGCAAACATGAATAATAGACCACGCGAAGGGACATATTATTACATAGGCTATTTTGTTGCGGGAAAATGTACGGTTGCGTGAAATTCCCAAATTACGCAAGCGAAGCCGCGCGGAACATAATATTATATAATAAAATCGTAGGAAAGTCAATTCTATACATTGAATATTTTTGTACAATAAATAATACTTGGGATGTGATCTACTATGCTAACGCGAACGAAATCGCTGGCAACAGCTAGTAAAATAATAAAATATGTCAAAAATATATGGGACTTTCCCTGTACTGGCCTGTACTTCCAGTTTCCGCGTATGTCCCTGGACTTCCTCGAACATCTTTAATACATCTCAAGACTAAGGCATCCATTAGACGGTAGGTTTTGCTGTCAGTTTTGCCACAGTCATGACTGTGACTGATGGGTAACCTACCGTGTAAGAGCGTGACTGACGGTGATTGACGAAAATCTGGATACATTCGTCACCATCAGTCAAACATAATCCATGATTGATGGAATTGACTGACGAGGAACCTAGCGTGTAATGGATGCCTGAAATTAGGCAAAAAGCGTGTAACATACGCTACATTATGTCAAAAGGGGGGCAGAGGGGGCTCCATTATCGATGTACATTACAATTAAACGCCTCCGTGGTCCAGTAGTCTAGAGCAGTGGTCCCCAACCTTTTTTCCAAGCGGGCCACAAACATGTTTTAGTCTTGGTGTCGCGGGCCGCAACAAAGATTTTTTAAGGTTAAAAATATCATTTTTCAAAATTAACGATTTAAAAGTGGAAAAAATTTCACGACTATCACGACGACTTTACATTATTTTGTCGGTGGGCACTGGGCGTGAATTTCAAAGTTGTTTAACATCACGCGGGCCACAAATAAAACCCCGGCAAGCCGCATGCGGCCCGCGGGCCGCGGGTTGGGGATCTAGATCGTTCAGAAACAAAATCGTTTCTCTCACAACGTAGTTGGAGCTTGGAACCGTGTCCTTTGGCAGTTGGCACGTACGCAGTTTTCTTCCAAAATGTAATTACATATTAACTTATGTTTTTTCAAATGTTATTTATGTACTGTGTCAATGTCCTAGTAATTTTCTTTTTTGTCCCACTGTTAGCTTTAAATTTGGAGCTAACTTTTATACTAACTTTTTCCTACTGCCTTTACAAATAACAAGTGAGAATTTTATGGAAGCGCCGATCAAAATTTATGGAATTGATAATGTGAATCGAATGTCAGCTTCATAGTTGAAATTATCGAACGCGTATGTCAATTCTATACATTTTTGTTTGGCGATTCTACTAGCGATAATGAAAACGTGTTGGGTAAGGGTCCAGAAATAACTGCCCTAAAACAGCATACTGAGAGGACTGAGAAGGAGGCCAGGTTAGCAGGCTCATGACAGCATTCGTAATATCGAAATATATTTGTATGAAAATTATGAATACGTGGTGCGACAATCACCACTCACCACTATCCTGTCCATCATACACCATCAAAATATGATTTGACATTAGATATTAGAATCAATCTAAACCATCAACCAGAGCACCATTAACGTCGATATTTATCACATATTTACAATTCGGTTTAATTAAACTAACGTATTTATAGAAGACAATTTCAGTACTCTGCCAATTTTAGCCCAACTATTTTGATAGTGACAAAAAATGTGTTTAAGAATGGTCTCGCGTGTTTATCGCGTCTATTTATATTATGTTTAATTAACAACATATCCTGGCGATCTGCCACCGCATAATATTATACCCAATCAGCCGCGAGTGGCTGCCGACCCCTAAAATGCAGATAGCAGAGGGCAGATCCTCCCATATTTTCACCCATTTACGGGGAAGCCAAAAAGAAGGAAAGATTTTTGCAGTCTATGTCACTCGTAGCTGCTAAACTTTACTGCTGGTCCAAGGAATCAGAGAATCCCATCCAGGATAAAGCTCGTCGCATTCTAAAATTTTCAAGCAACAGCTTGATCTCCATTTCCTATCAAACTACAAAACGGTTTCTCAAGAAATGTTAGAGCAACGCGCAAGCGCAACCTAATTGGTCAGAACATCAAAGGTCAGCCGTGAGACGTTTCTTTGACGTTTAGGCCGGCCGCATACATAATATGGAAAATGAATTCAGAAATCGAATACGGAAAACGTACGTTTACGGCCAGCCAGGGCGGCCACATACATCAGTTTTCCTGACCCGATTTCCTGATCCGTTTTCCGAAACCGGGCCTCCGAACGCAGTAAATTCATACAAAAGTAATTGCGTGTCACACACATTCGATCAGTTTCCGTGCGGTTTTTTTTCGTGATACGGTTCCCGAATCAGGAAAAGTGATGTATGTGGCCGCCCTTCGGAGGCCCGGTTAGTAAGTACTTGTGGGTCTTGTGGATTAGGTAATGTAATAGTAACATCGCAATTCGCAACCGTATTCTCTTAGGTCGGCCACATACATCAGTTTTCCTGATTCGATTTCCTGATCCGTTTTCCGAAACCGGGCCACCGAAGAGCGGCCACATACATCAGTTTTCCTGATTCGATTCCCTGATCCGTTTTCCGAACGCAGTAAATTTATACAAAAGTAATTGCATGTCACACTTATTCGATCAGTTTCCGTACGGTTTTTTTTCGTGATACGGTTCCCAAATCAGGAAAAGTGATGTATGTGGCCACTCTTCGGTGGCCCGGTTTCGGAAAACGGACCACCGAAGAGTGGCCACATACATCACTTTTACCTAAGACCGACCTAAGAGAATAGGGTTGCGAATTGCGATGTTACTATATTACATTACCTAATCCACAAGACCCACAAGTACTTATTCGCAACGTTATCGAAAGTCACTTCAATGGAAACTACAGAATATTTCTTTTAATTTTCTAATTTAAAATTTAAATGTAAATTCATTCAAGTTGGATGACGTATGTTTGGTCGGTATTTAGTTATTTTAGTAATTTTCTATTTGCTTGGAATTTGGATAATACCATGGCAAGTCGTAACTCTATCATGAAATACATTTTAATTTTAATTATTAGTTTAAGTCAACCCTGTAATTTTAACCCAGATCTGCGCAAATGGGCTCAAAACCTGCGGGGATAAAATGATCACATAGCAAATCCTCTCAATCAATTATTCACAAAATGAATTGTCAAAACTGTCAGAGTCACGAATGTCAAATTAGTACGAATTTAGATTTTAGACCAACTGAAATGGTCAAACTCACGAATGTCAAATTAGTACGAATTTAGACCAATTGAATTGGTCGTCTGACATTCAGTGAGTTTGACAGTTTTGACAATTCATTTTGTGAATTGATTGAGAGGAATTGCTATGCGACCATTTTAGCCCCGCAGTTCTAGTAAGAATTTGCAAGCTGATTCTTTCCTTTTCATAATTCCACGGACTTTAAAAGGTCCTTTAGAACTATAATAAATTATAATTAGGTACCTACAGCCTACTAATTTCTTTATAATTTTTCATGGCATAGCGACAACCTTTACAATGGTTACGAAGGTGACTGAAAAATCGACAAAAATCAAGTCCACCGACCTAACACGTCACCCAAGACGGCACGTACAAAATTCTGAGCGATTAAACAGTACAAGACTAGAAGGAGACAAGTGCACCATTGATTTTTCATTTGCATGACGAGTGAGACGGCGAGCGGGGTGCGGCGCGGGTGCGAGAGGGACGGGGGAATTATTATTAATAAGGGTGCGTGTCGCGCGCGGGTGTATCCCTGCGCGCTTGTGAATGAAGCGCGTGTAGTAACCACTAACCGCCGATATGTCCCTTATTCCCATAGCAATAAGGTCGACGAGTACAGCCGCTCAAATGGCCGACTTTCTGAGCTGACTTTGATGGAGTCCCACAACTTTCGCCGGAGTCCATGACCAATTCTTTTGTTAACACACGGACACGAGATATTTTAATTGACATTTCGTCGCTCATTACAAACTTTAACTGGGCTTTTATTACTTTAACATCTTATTTAGACTGTAAAGTGTAAGTCACACTATTTAAAGTTGCTATTTTTAGTAAATTAGCACATAATTTATCTCGTTAACGGCGCTATATTGAAAGTAATTTTACCGCAAGGGCAATTTTATACTTAATTTGTATGACCATAAAGTCGTGAATACGCTGCGGCCAGAAGCTATCGGCTCGCTCGGAAAACATGCGAAAAACGTAATTTTAATTATTTAAAAAATAACTAGGAGCATTTAAGCAAAATGCTTCTATACGATTTTGAGTTGCAAAGGTGTCTATCAATTAGACTAATTTCCTACAATACATCTATTTTCGTTTAAAAATAATCTTCAAATTTCGTATTTTTAAGAGGTCATTTCGATCGAGAAATGTATCGAGGCAAAATATAATCGTGTTTCTGGTTCTTCTCAAACCTAGATAAGGCTATGAAGATAATTATGTATATCTCATTACTAGATTTGTAACATTTCTGAGGGTCGTATAGTACTACGTCAAAAAGGACAGTTTTTAGGGTTCCGTAGCCAAAATGGCAAAAAAAGGAACCCTTATAGACTCGTCATGTCTGTCTGTCTGTCCGTCCGTATGTCACAGCCACTTTTCTCCGAAACTATAAGAGCTATACTATTGAAACTTGGTAAGTAGATGTAGTCTGTGAACCGCATTAAGATTTCGATACAAAAATGGAAAAATTATTAAAAAGTTTAGGGGTCCCCATAGGTACACAACTGAAACAAAAAAAAAAAAATTTCGTCTAACCTACGCGTATAGGGTATCTATGGATAGGTCTTCAAAAATCATATTGAGGTTTCTAATATAATTTTTTTCTAATCTGAATAGTTTGCGAGAGAGACTCTTCCAAAGTAGTAAAATGTGTGTCCCCTCCCTCTAACTTCTAAAGTAGGCGCAATTCTAAAAAAAATATATCATGTACTTACATTACTATAAAAACTACCAACGAAAATTGGTTTGAACGAGATCTAGCCAGTAGTTTTTTTTAACCTTAATTTAACTTTCATTATATCTTATTGCTGCTGCGGAACCCTTCATGGGCGAGTCCAACTCGCACTTGGCCGGAAGGCTGCTATACACGTGTACATTATTTAATGTTCCAGTGAACTGTGTAGTCGAAAAGGTATGAGTAATAATTGAGTATGGCCTATATTATGTATGTAACGAAATCTTGAAACACGATTTTTACCGGGGGTATTATAATTTCGAAAAAAAAAAGTGAATAAGTAATTTTAATAAATAAAAGATGAATTATTTTATATCTCAAATTTTAAAAGTCCACCCTGCGGGATCCCGCAAATACCGGGATCCAGCGGGATTGTGACGGTTCAGTCCCGCAAATACCGGGATTGAAATTATCTTGTGGGATTGCATTCCCTAAGTATGACTATAATTCTATAACAAATTAGTTATACGTATAACTTAATAATCATTAAATTATCTAATATAAATAAATGTGACTGCACGAAAAAATTACTATTGAGGTATAATAAAATTCCCTCGATCGTGGAAAAAACGAGACAGATAGATTTGTATTGTTATCGCGGCCGCATGCGGCCGCTTGGGGCTTGAAGGATTGGGGTGTCCACAAATTACGTGAGGTGTTTAGGGGGGGGGGGGGGGGGGGGGGGGGGGTCGAGTCAAATCTCATCTAGTCTCACGTTGGGAAGAGGGGGAGGGGGTCTCGGCAAATCTCACGTAATTTTTTTTCACAACAAAATAATATTTTTTCATTTCATCTAAGTTGTAACTTGTATCTCTATGGTTGTACGTATGCTTAAAAGATTTATTCGTTACACGATTATGATCATTCACAAACGTTTACGCAAGAAAGTAGAAACCCACATTTTGTAAAATCTCATGTGAGATTTGGGAGGGGGGAGAGGGGGTTAAATAAAATTTCACGAAATCACACCAGAGGGGAGGGGGGGGTCAAAAATTTCAAAAAAACACCTCACGTAATTGTGGACCTTTACAACATAATAAAGCTTAATTATTATTTTTAACAAAAAATTAAAACCGACTTCCAAGGTAAAAACAATAATAACATCCTTATAATATGAACTAAAAAGTGTTAAATAATTTTTTCTATCTCATGGTGCCTTTTTCCGAATTCGGCTAAAACTCAACTATTTCTGTACTCAATCTTCATAATTTTGAAGTCGGTACCAAATATAGCTGAATCCAGATGCCAGAATATTTGAAACATTTGTAACTGGCACCGACTTCAAAATTATGAAGATTGAGTACAGAAATAGTTGAGTTTTAATTTTTTGTTAAAAATAATAATTTCACTCTTTTTAGTTACCTAGTAAAATCATCGCGTACTATACGTAGATTAGGGCCGATTCACACCGGAATGGCAGAGGCGAGGCGAGCAGTTTCAGTGCATTATTGTAATACATAGTATCGCTTGAGAAATCTACGGCCGCCGGCGGCGCGGCACTGAAACTGCTCGCCTCGCCTCCGCCATTCCGGTGTGAATCGGCCCTAATACACCTGTATACTATTCTACGTATCTTATTACAATTTGTTAACAGTCACACTTACAAAATATAATATCAGCTGCAGATAATTTTAAACAATACATTTTAAAAAATCGAAGTGGACACGTGCTAGGGCCGCGCCAAACCGGAATTTTAGCAGCGGCGAGGCTTTCAGTGTCATATGATTTTAAACTTTATCTTTATTATTGTAATACATAGTATCGCTTGTGAAGTCTACGGCCGCCCGTGGCCGCGATTGGTTAGTGTGACAGCTGTGCAGTCTAGCATGTAACTTGTATTATAAAATAAAAAAAAATATCCACAGCCGAACATATAACCTCCTCGTTTTTTGGAAGTCGGTTAAAAAAAATTGCCTCTACTAAGTAGGGGAGACTGGGGCTGGAAGTTCCCGGGGTAAGTTGTTCCGACAGTTATAACTTTGTAAAGGACAAAGATATCAATACTCGTAAAGTGCGTCGTTTAAGGATCAGGTGCCGCGCCGATTTGGCGGCCATTTTAGTTGCTCTGACGGTGGCGGTTGAGTGGCTGTGCACACCGGCTATTAGAACACCACCTTAGTAAATAATATTTTCGTATTTAATCTTTTTGGTCTATTTTTATTTACTAATGACCGATTTATTTGCTCTTTGTTATTTAAGAGTGGCATTAGTTAGGTATCTTATTGTTTGAATGTTTTCTTAATTGATTTCGTTAATTTACTTATATTACAATTTTTATACAAAAACTTAATTTGGGGCTACAAGTTCCCTCCTAAAAGGGCTGGTTGTTCCTCGAAACAACTTACCTTACTTGACTGACACGCCAGAAAAAAATTAATTGGCAGAAGAACAAGCAAGAAACAATGCAAAGAAGAACAAAGGCATTACAAATTACAATCAAGGGAAAAGAAAACAACAATAATTAAGGAAAAGGCAAAGGCAAGGGAAAAGCTCAAGAAAAAGTTAAACGAAGAGTATTACAAGACAGCGAGAGTTTTGTTGTGATAAATATTCTTTTTTTTTGTAGTTTGTAGCACTGAATTAATATACTATAAATAAAACTTTAAAAATGACTATTTTATAATAAAAGAAAACTATATTATTCTCATATTTTATACAAGCGGAACAATTTGCCCCACACATGGAACAACTCGCCCCAACGCGGGGTTGAATGTTCCCTTCCGAAATTTTACAAAAATATGCCTGTAGAAAAAAAAACTACTGAGACATTGCCAGAAATGACTATACTATTACAGAGACAGATTAAGGTTCTTTAATAGATGCAAATTTTAAAAATTAAATTCATCATTTTCATCATACAATTCCATAATCGGAACTTTCAGCCCCGGTCTCCCCTACTAGTAGAGGCAAAAATTTAAGTTTAGCGAGACAAGGTGGACTAGACGCACGTCAATCATAATTCAATAAGGGCTGTTAAGGCTCAGTTACAATTGGTCAGATATTCAGAATGCCTAAGCGTTCCCTAACTTGGTTGAAGTCCGGTCCCTTGTGAGGTAGACCGGCCGGTCGTGGAGGGAGGGAGGGTCCTGTGTTAGACAGATCCAGGACATCCCTCCGTATTCGGCTGAAGGCAAACCGCACGTGGTTTTAGTGGGTAAGAGTGGGTAAGGTTTAGTGGTATGTGGGACACCCCCGGGGTGCTCCAGAACGCCAAGATATTCAGAAACACATTTTCGTTTTTCGTTTTCGTAGAGCTCGTAGAGACTTTACTCTCTACAGTAAAGTTGATATTCGCTGTGTTCTGTAGAGCAACTACAGGCTAACTACACAGATAATAGGAATTCTGCAGTTGGATGAGAGTAAATTTGGATTTTAGAAATGTTGGCCCACTAATCTTTTTTATCAAATCTAAACTGGTGTGATCAAAGCTTTAATATAAATACCTCGATCGTGGGAATCGCTGATACATCACACAATAGGATATTCAATTGTTATGCGGCACCCGGCTGCCGCTTGGGAGTTGATGGGTTTAAAATAATAACAAGTTATTAAAACTTTTTTGAATTTCGTTATGAGACTCTATAATTGTAAGTTGTATTTATTTGGTAACTTAATCTTATCCATTGACTTACAAAGGCATACTACTCTACAGATACGAGGAATTATTAGGAAAATCAACACAAAGATGTAAAAAATAAAATTTTGGGCACCAACGGCTAATACGGAGAACTCCTTTGCAGCTTGCCAGTGAAAATTAAAAAAACAAGAAAACGTCAAAGCATTTCGAATGATTTTGATCGGAGCGCGGGCAGACGACACTCGAGCGACCGAGTGGTCTATACTCTATAGTCTTTGGTTATGTATGGCGACCAGCGGCGGCTGAGCCCCGCAACGTCAGCGTCCGCGGCTGGCGGGTACGGGACAGCGGGCGCGGGCGGGGGCGCGGTAGCTCACGGTATGCTGGCCTAGCGGTGCCGCGGTACGTAGCCGGTGGATAGGTAGGTGGTGCTCGGGGTGGGCGCGTACTGTCGCCCACACAACCGCAACTTAATTAAATAATAAATAGCCTTATTTAAAAATCAAATGCAGCAAAATAAATTGTACAGAACCAGCCAAAACTGGAGTGATATAAGAAAATCTTGGAATCAAAGTGCACGGAAGTGCGCAGGCCAAGTTCAAGTAGGCCGCGCGCATGCCGTGCACTATTTACAGTAACCGTTTCGACACACCTTTGACCCCCCTGTAGCTCAGTGTCTAATGTCTATTACGAGTTCAAACATAAAATTAAACTTACGTAATTAATAATTATTATTGGAACGAAGTTCCTTATCTCGCGTTCGGCGTAAGTCTTGAAGGCTAGACAGAACGACATTTGACCTTGATTTGACCTCGACACTTTTTTTATTAGTACCTGCATGGTAGGGACAGAGGGCGTTGATAGTAAGTATTCCTAAACGTCAACTAGATGGCGTTTTTTTTTTAAATAAACAGCGACGCGTTGTTAGTATTCCTGGGCGTCAATAGATGGCGATTTTTAATAATACTTACAGGTTTTTTGAACATAACAAATAACTTCGTTCGATTCGGGTGTCCTTTGACACCTCTCAAGTTTTAATTACATAATATTTCGACTCTGAAATATTCATCCTTCCTTTCCTTCCTATATATTCATTAACAGTGAGCTGTATCTGATTGTATGTATAGTTTCTTTCGACGATTTTTCAAGATTTGTACGGGACAGGACACATAAAAATATATTAATTTAAATTCTGAAAAAGAAAATTATTATGTGTTAGTTAAGGATCTAACACATTGGAATTCATATTCCATTACACAATATTATGAACTTCACTCGATAGAAAAAAATCCCAAAGTTACCTAGATTCTTTTAACGAAATTGCCATACTATGTCCAAATTATTTGGAATTTTCAGATAATTCAGTACAAAAATTATCTGCAAATTCCAAATAATTTGAACATAGTATGGCAATTTCGTAAAAGAAGAGGTAATTTTGGGATTTTTTTCTATCGAGTGAAGTTCATGATATTGTGTAATGGAATATGAATTCCAATGTGTTAGATCCTTAACTATCACATATATTTTTTCAGAATTTAGATTACTATATATTTGTATGTCTCCTATCACGTTTAAATTTTTAAAATCGTCCGTTTCTCGAACTAGCTCCCCTTAATGAAAACCGATGCATTTTATGACATGTACTTTTTATTTTAACATTTTATTTTAGGGCACTCAAATAAGACCCAAATTGCAATGGATTTTTTTTACACTTACTAAAAATATAGAAATTCTTAGAACCTGTAATACTTCCTGCGTCATATTTTAAATTGCTAATATTATTTATATCTGAAGTTTCTGATTGTACTTTAGGAGCACAATGATATTAAAAATGCCAAGAAAAAAACATCACACATCAGATACTATACTTAAGAAGATATATATTATTTTTTTTATAAAATAAGGGGGCAAACGAGCAAACGGGTCACCTGATGGTAAGCAACTACCGTCGCCCATGGACACTCGCAACATCAGAAGAGCTGCAGGTGCGTTGCCGGCCTTTTAATCTAGAGTCTAGACTGGGCCTCAAACTGTGGAGCCAAAAGCAGACGCAATAAAATGTAAAATTTCTCCCCTAAATATGTATTACGACCTGCCCACATAATATAATTATCTACGTCACGACGCGCGACGTTGTCAACGTGTAACAGTGCGGTAAGTGGTAACGTGGCACGGTACGTTGTCATGACGTAAAAATTTACGTCAACGTAACGTGAAAATGCACGTCACGGTGTATCAACTTTTTACGTCTTTTTTTCTTAAATCTCTCTCTTCGTCTTCTTAACAATAGCAGAAGTAGAAATTACGTATTGTGCGGTGTGCGGTCCATACCTAGATAAGTAGTGAAGAATGTAGAAGTTTTACAAGGCATGGTGACTTACCATATTGCTACATCGTGACGTGCATTTTTATACGTTGACGTAAATTTTCACGTCACGACAACGTACCGTGCCACGTTACCGCACCGTTCCACGTTAACGACGTCGTGACGTGGAGATGTGGACAGGCCCTTACAGTACCGCGAATAAAAAAAGTTTTTAGATAGTTTTAAAATTAATGTCATGTACCATACTGCTAATTATTATGATTTATGACCCATGTGCTGTGAAGTAACAAGAGCTGCACGTTATAGCAGTGAGCTAGATAAAATAAATCTACTTTCATCGGTTCAACACCTATCCAGATGAATGAACATACAACATTTCAAAATATAATTAAGTATCACTTGTCACGGCGATTGTACAATGGCTTCGGCACAAAATATATACCTACACAGCGTTCACCTACATTTATTTGTACACACACAGACGCGGTTTATAGCTTGAGCGGACGCACACACAGGCAAGAGTCACACACATACATTTAATATTACTGGGAGGATAATTTTTGCGATTTTTACCGTCTCGCAGCTAACTTTTGTGGCTGTTTTATAAAATTAAAATTCAATTGCAATTCAAAGAACCGAAAATGGTCTTGAAATTATTTTAAGAAAAAAAACCAATGATAAAATATTAAATATGACTTCTAATGCCGATCTAAGTGATATTTAAAACGAAAAATAAATCGTATATATTAGGATTTAGGACTGAGCCACTTGCAGGCTGAACAAGGTCACAGACCACTGTAGCTGTCGCCTGTCAGTCATGTCAGTTGTTACTATCACAGACGTCCATTGATTACGTGAGGTGTTCTAGGGGGGAGGGGGTCAAGCTAAATCTTTCCAAATCTCATTTAGGGGTCGTAGCAAATCTCACGTGATTTTTTTCTGGAACAAAATATGTGTAAAAAATGATTTCTTAAATATGGCCAAATCTGGAGATCATCATTCAATAATAATAATTAATCAACACGTTTACAGCCAAAATATAAATTTTGAAAATCTCGCGTGAGCTTTAAGGGGAGGGGGAGGTGAAGGGGGAGTTGTGGAAAAACTTACGAAAGCTCACCAAGGGGGAGAGGTGGACAAAAAATGCCTCACGCAACTAATGGACGCCCCCGTCCTGAGTCCTGACCGTGCGCGTGACCAGCGGGGCTAAAATGGTCACATTTAGCAATTCCTCTCAATCAATTCAGCAAATGAATTGTCAAAACTGTCAAACTGACAAATGTCAAATCAGTAGAAAAATACAGAAATGAATTGCAAGCAGAGTTGCATTTCGCGATTTTAAAGAATTGAATCATATTATGATTCATATCATGATTCAACAAAGCGACCATTTTAGCCCCGCAGTGCACCGCATGGCACCGCGGTCCGCGACTTGCTGGTCCCGAAATCTGGTTTGCCGGTGAAAATTCAGAACACTGATAATCTTATAAATAGAAAGATTCAAAGACGAAATGTCTTGTCTTTATCTAACACGTTCTGAAACTCGCTTGACATACAAGGATAAAACATTGCATGACTATAACGTCTATTAGCAGAAAATATGTGTATCTGACAGATACTCTCTTTTAGCTCTACATCAGAGGTTCCCAAACATATTTTGTCTATTGCCCACTTTAAATCATTATGTTTTAGCGCCCCCATTGTTTCAATTTAAAATGCATCCAGATGAAATAAATTACCCCCTAATTCTCTAAAACACAACGCCTCCATTTTTTTCTGGGTCCCACACCGCCCTCCTTCAGACCTCTCACAAGTGGGCGTTATCGCCCACTTTGGGAAAAGCTGCTCTACATAAACCATATTCATTGCTCTGACTTTTCTCTGCTCCGCATCATGAGTCATATTATAGTCCCAAATCCCAACTCAACAAGCATTCCGGAATCCGGGGTTACCCGCTAACCGCGGCTCGGGTACTGTCATTGTTGGCGCGAAACTCTCCTCTGAGTCAGTGGTTCCTAACCGTTTAGGTATGAGGGACCCTTTTATCAAATTCCTGTTTTACCGGGGACCACTAATATTTGGTTTTGGTAATATACGGTACCTTTTAAATAAATATAGAGCTTCCCGGATTTGCGCCGCGGACGAATGCGAAGGCATTGTGTCGACTCGACTCATCTCATCACGTCACATCATTTGTTTACGATCGCCCCCTGGACCACTTGGAATGCCTTTAGGGACCATCCGCGTGGTCCGCGGACCACCGGTTAAGAATCACTGCTTCAAATTATTTAAATTATGCATCAAAGCAAATAAGGCATCCCTTCACCGATACGAGGCCACTGGAGCCGTCAGTTTACAAGGGACGAGGGTAGAGGGTAGTTCGTACCGACCGCACCGGGTTAGCCGCTAGCCGCCTAGTCAAGAACTTTAACTTTCAAGTATTGAAAGATACATTTTTTTAAAGAAGTGTTTTTTAACCTTTCTCTTTATCTAGCAAACCGTTTTTGACGGAATTTGGGGAAATCGGCGGGCAACACCCCAAGTGTCCTAGTTTCACATATTATACATAATAATAATTGATATTGATACCTGTAATTGTGGAGAGCTGAGTAATTTTATTGTGTTACTTTTCTTTATTATTAAAGGGCGCGACAGTAACGTACAGCTACATACATAGATGATATCGTGCCATGACATACAAATTACAATACATCCATTACTGGGGAATGTCTCTGGTCCAACCAAAATCACAGTCTGTACCGACCTTAAGGGTGCGTTTCTACTGAAGCGGAGCGGAGCGGAGCTTAGCAGTGCCGAATTGACCAATCACCATGCTCGAAATCTTCGCTCCGCTTCGCTGTCATTCCGCTGGAATAGCACGATTGTTCAATTCGGGCACCGCTAAGCTCCGCTCCGCTCCGCTTCAGTGGAAACGCGGCCTAAGATGGTGGCAGCGGTGGGATAATAAATAATATATTAAAAAGTGTTGTATTGCTATGAGTAAGCTACGAGTTCATTTTATAGCAGTAACTTTAACAACCAGCAACGCAACGATTACATATTTATTGCTATTATCCATCAAGATTTAATAATTCTTCAATCTTGAGTTGTGACAATCATTAGCTAGAAGTCGTAAAGAAAACATTCTACAATAATTTATTAGACGAATAATAAACATTTATCTGTGTTTATTTTTAGTCTGAAAACGTAAATGATTGGACAAGAATGTGTGAACAATAGAGAATAGCGACAGGTCTATTTCGGTACCACGTATAAAATCAGACTACATTAATATTGTCTTCTAAACTCTGAGTCACGTATTCACGTCCCTCGACCACCAGTCACAACTCACAACCATGAAAACTGGTCGTCGATATAATATTGTATTAATCTAGATAAAACATATTAATTTGAAAAGAGCTGTCGCTTTTATGTTAAACATACAAAGGTCATGTACAGGCAACAGCCTTGCCAGTGGGCCTTTTTTAAAGTATAGCTTTCCTAATCACTTAGATCTAGAAGTGTAGTGAAAAAGTCTTACCTATCAACTGGAGGTGGTAGCGGCGCCATCATGTGTGGATGAGGAGGCATCGGCGGATGTGGGGGGTGCGGGTGGAAGGGCGAGCCGGGCGGCGCGAACCCGGGGCCGGGGAAGTGCGCCTGCTGCGGGGGCCCCGGGGGAAAGCCCCCGCCCGAGCCGGGCCTCGCCGAGGGGCTGCCGAAGGGGCCCGCCGCCGCGTAGGGCCCCGCGAAGCCCGGGCCGGGACCGGGCGTGGAGGGCGCGGGGGAGGCGGCGAACGCCGGGCCGGCGGGCGAGCCGGCGGGCGGCGCGAACGACGGGAAGGGCGGCTCGCTGGACTTCCACGCCGACGGCACGCCGCCGCCCCCCTCGTCCAGCGCCGGCACGCGCCTTTGGAGCCCCACTGACATCTGCAACACCGGCCGCCGTCAGCGAGGGTCGACAGCGCGCCCCTACTCGAGCAGGTCCAGGGGAAGGTTATACAGGGTCTTATCCCCTACTCACTGCTGAATTGTTACCAGTTACCACTTATCAGGAGATATTAGCGTTATTTTTCAGAAATTATGTCAGGTGCCAACCCGCTAAAATTTTTAATGAATTTACAGTTTACAAATTCAATAGACCAGCGTTGGATTCCAGTACCATGATACTGCTATTATAATCCAAGGTTTAGAAGTTTATTGAACCTCGACTGCATTGAATCCTGATGAAACTGAATGGTTGCAAGAATACCACAATCAGAGTACAGATATAAGCTGCCCTACTCTATCAACGTAAATCAAACTTCTCTTCTTTGTCAAGCAAAATAAACCAATTATAGGTGTACCAGAATCTGATGGCAAAAAGTGGGAAAATAAATCGACTCTAGCAATACCGGGGTAATTGGAATAAAACATTTTGATCCTTTTTTTTTTTCTTTCCGCGCCTGATTCTGTGTGTGAAACATGCAAATATAGAAATTTATCTAATGATCAAGGATATTTTTTGAAAATCTGCTGTCAAAAATTGCCATCAGATTCTGGTAGAACTATAATAATATTTACATTACTTCTTCTTCACTTCTTCACACATGTCACATGTGTGAAGTCAGCAGGTCGGTTCTCACTATGCGACAGTGGCGAAGCGTCCATATAACCCGATTCCCATCGGCTTCCCTTAGGGCTTAGAAAAATCGAATATATGGGCCAACGACATATTTATCTAATAAATATTTTACATACCTACTTAAAAAACTTTGAATTCACAATGTTATATGCAATAAATTTTTCTCTCACTTGAAATACATAGTTTGAATTAATAACTATCGCCTACAAATTTTAAAAGGCAATGCAATGTGCGGGCGCAGAGAATCAAATAAGCCGCAGGATTAGCGGCTTATTTCTCCATACAACGACAGTTCATAGTAAGCATCTGTCCTTTTCATTCCTGTGAACTGGTCGTCATGTTCTGTCTCGTTCTAGCACGCGCGATATATACTTGGAAATAACTCGATGCCCGACGAGTTATTACGGAGAAAGGTTAATTAGCAACGCACAAGTGCAAGCGAAATAGATGAGTCATGAAGTAAAATTGTTATGATTCGAATTTAAGAATGAATGTAGCGACATTATACTTTTGCTGGCGCGTAATACATTTTATTTTGGTAGGATTTTTTGTAATACGACTTTATTAAGAATGCCTTTAGCGGTACTAAATATGACAGGCGCGTAATACATTTTTATTTTGCTGGTTTTTAGATTGACATATTAATATGGCGGATAGTGTGTTTGTAAACAACATGTCGTTTGTTTTGTTTTGTCGAATTTAAATTTTGTTTTAGCGTTAGAACTTAGAAGAGTGTCGTGAATTAAATTAATTTATATTGTGACTTGTGAATTGTGAGTCGTACGACGTAATCGTGTAGTTCGGAAAATATGGCATTAATTCAGAAAGACTGTTGTCTGACAGATTATATTTTGCTGTCGAAGGAAACTTTGTTTTCCAAACTTAGTTTTGAAAATTAAAAGCATGTCATTCAATTATAAATTACCAAAATTGGTAAGTAGATTTTTTACTCCGGCTTCCCTTCTCAAAATATTCACCCCTCGCCACTGCTATGCGAATGATCACCTGAGTGTCAGCGCGTCGGCTACGGGGTCCAAAGTCCGCGACAGCAGATATCGGGGGTAGTACGGGGGTCACACTTCATTCTCTACACGCGTGGAGGTCTAGAAGGAGCCAAGAGCTTGCTGACACAGATGATCTAATACTTCTAGAGGTGATGACGCTGATGTGACTTCCGTAATGCACTGGTATCTATTAGTGACGGAATAAATTATAAAATAAATATGTAGTTAATTTAACATTAAATAAAAACTCGACTAGGCTGGGGATAACCATGGACCAAAATATCCATATTCAAGGTAGTTTTTTTTTAAATGTTCATCGTTGTCTAACGGTTTAGACTTTAGAGTTTCAAGATAAAAATGTAATTTCAAAGCGCATTTTCTTGTATTCATCATAGAGGATATTAATCGCAACTAAACCGTGTGTCAGTATATTTTAAAGAGGTTGAGCCCTTAACATTAAACACATATTTAATGGAGGACTCTGAGGCCATCTGAGGTAATTTGGCCTGCAGTAAAAAGTTTATAATTTGACCTATGGGAGACTCTTTCCAAAGTGGACAACGGGACGCCGGACAAGCAACTTAAAAGTTGCAGCTCCGAGGTCCAGCTTCAGCATTGAGGGTTTTTGATATTCCATTCGCCATCAGGTGCCGCTATGTAGCCTTACGGTCAAACTGCTGTCATATGCCACGATATAGCTGTCATGTGTCACGATAATGTCTATTTGACACGATATACCTGGTGGCAAATGGAATTTCAAAAAACAGAGTTTCGCCCCCGACAAGCTGGGTTCGATTCTTTCGCAGCATCAAAATGTTTTCAAGTTGAGTTTGAGCTTGGATTGCAGGCTGATCTAACAAGAACCCAATTGCCTGTAATGAAAGATGTCCAAGCGTTGAATGGGTAAAGTCAGTTCTGGCCATTTAGCCGAAACTTTTTCGTTTTCGCTTCATTATAGAATCGCCGATCAAAATGTATGGAATTGACATAAGGCGAGTCGAACGTCAACGTCATATTAACGAACGCTTATGTCAATTCCAATCCATTCCAGTCTGATCTCTCGGCCGTCTTACGACCGTCTTTTTAACAGCACACATTTTTCTTTTTAATAGGGCAAAAGAAGGTGTCGTAGAAAGGTTAATTTTGTATGAGTAGCGTCCTCACTTATTGCAGTAACAAAAATAAAAGGAATTAATTCCACATAGCTGCACCTCGCATGCGGCCTTCGTCAGTATTATGTAAACATTGTTAGCACAGCAGTAGTCTACATAGTACTACCCGTTCGCGCTAAGTTTGCCGCTGTCAACTGTCACGCGCTTATCGTTCTCTCAGTCACTCGGTTCTGTTAGTGTATGTGAGTGAATGAGAGAACGATAAACGCGTGACAGTTGACAGCGGCCAACTTAGCGCGAACGGGTAGTACACACCTTTCACAGGACCCTTGTGCTAACGTCAAAAAGTCCATTCTCGTATAACCCAGAGGTAAATTTATTCTGAACTGAACAGGCATCGCGTGTTCAGTGGAAGTCCTCAATACCCCATCACCTGGCGGGGACAGCTCGGCCTGCCACGTTAGAGACCTTCGCATCCGTTGTTTGTACTTGTATCTTACGAAGAAAGTTTGTATGGATAAGTATAGATTTGTGGAATTGTGGGGTATGCGTGAAGACCGCAAAGGAAAATCTTCCAACCAAGCGATGTGATATGCCCGGTCAGGCCGAACTCCGAAGCCCACGTGATACATTTCAGGCTTCAGCTATCGTATAATCTCAGAATACAGAACAAACTTTTTTTGTTATGTATTCTGAGCATTATACCGACGCACTTAGGAAACTTCGATAGCGCGATGCAGGAGTGTGGCGCTAATTGTGGGTACCGCCACAGGTTTCAAGGTTTCATCAAGAAGCTACTCTTCAAGTCTTCAAATACTGTAGAGTCTGGGACAGGTGATCGAAATGAATGAATGAATGATGAATCCAGATGGATACGAGTAGGCGTTAGACACAGGTTAGACTTTAGAGGGTCAAATTTTCATTAATCTCATCCATCAATCTGATTGACGGAATATTGATGGTTATAAAAAGTTCATATTTAAAAATACGATCAATCCATCAATCCGTGGCGTACACGATCAAAATTTCGTCAATCCGTACCAGATTGATGAAAATTTGATCGTGTAGCCGGTGACATGTAAAAATTTCATTAAAAATACGATTAATCCATCAATCCGTGAGTTAGACGATCAAATTTTTATCAATCTTTACCGATTTGATGGATCAGATTGATGAAAATTTGACCGTGTAACCTACGACTAAATGTCGTAACGCCTGATGGAGAAGATATACCGCCGTCCAAGTTAGCGAGAAGTTGAGAGGTCGAGGAATCACAAGTGCGTTGACGCCCTTTTAACTGGTACATCTTACATCTACAGTCTGTCAGAAAAGAGTAGACGCTGAACTAAATTTTCTAATCGTAATCAGTAGCGACTAGCGAATGGTGGTTTTTGCGCCTCGTATTTTCATTGACAACGTTTGTGCACGTTTGAAAAGCTATAGCAGGGGTTACCAATTACCGAATAAGATTCGCTCGGGGTCCATATTAAGAAATAAAAAGACCTTCGCGGTCCACACATTAAAAAAAATTAAACAGGTAATTACGGAATTTACAAAGGTATTACATAACAATGAGAAAAGTGACACACGTAGCTAATTATCTATGATGTTTGGAGTGAAATAGATGCAAGCTATTGATATTAAATCCTGGAGATGTACATCAGTAAGTCGAGACCGAAATTTATTTTTAACGAAGTTCATCTTCGAAAATTCTCGGTCCGCACACAGTGGGTCGGCGGCGCGGCGGTCCGCCATTTGGTGACCCCTGAGCTATAGCATGCTTTCAAGTCCCGACTCGGGTATAACTATGGCTTAAAATAATAATTGTAACAAATTATCAATAGGCCATCTTCTGAATTTCATATCTACTCTAGACTCTAGTGTAACTCTTTAGGTTCCAATTCCAATCCAATAAAAACACGAAGACAAGGACAAGAGCAGTTGTCAGCGACGAATTTAATCGCTAATATCCTGCATTAGTATTGAGTAGTCTCTACGGATGACCTCGAGCCAACATTACAAATGCAGACCTGCTAGACCCTCGCGTATTGAGGTCATGGACCTCACTTCTCTGAATTTTTGTAAATTGTAATTCATACTCTACTCTCTAGTATTATAAACGCGAAAGTATGTCTGTCTGTCTATTACCCCTTCACGCCTAAACCGCTGAACCGATTTTGCTGTTGGTATAGAGATACTTTAAGTCCCGGGAAAGGACATAGGATACTTTTTTCCCGGAAAAACGGTAGCCTCGCGATAAAAGAATTTTGAAGCAACGGAGTTGCGGACATCGGCGTCATCTAGTACTGTATATTTTTTACATGGAGGAAGCCAAGTAGGAGAGTTCTACTAATAGCACTAATAGGGCGTTATTATTTTATAATCAAGAAGTCTTCGATAAATTTCGATGTCTGTTCGAAAATAAAATGCATTGCAATCGAAGCAATTGCAAGTTGCAACAATATATTACATACTTGTCATTGTACATTATCCCACGAGTGTGATCGCTCACTGTGACATTATACGTTCAAAGCGACCTTCGAATTTCGAGGCATGAGAATACGGCCCTAGTAAGTGGCTTGAACGACCACCAGTAAACAAAGAATTTAGAGGTGATATTAAAACATACATTTGACAAAAAGTGTTCGAGTTCAGGTAGCCACTGTCGTCTTTTATCGCAGGAATTCCCAAATCCTGCCGTTGACAGATTTATGTCCGAGCAGATATTTTACAACTTGGAGAAACATGCTCGAGGATTTTGTCAGAGAGTCTGCCATATCTTAGGGTCAATTAGACTGCGCTGCAGCATCGTATGACTTTATAGATTTATAACGGCAACTTTATAGATTTAGTAGCAACGCCGCAACGCAGTGCTGTGGCTTAGTCCTTAGGAAGTTAGGAACTCTTGCTCTCTCCTAAATTCTTGTACAGCTATATCTAGACTAGGTTCTAAGATACCGGGGAGGCTATTTTGAGAATAGTACGTACTCGCTTTTTGGCAGTTCCCAATAATGGATGATGAATTATTAATGAGAGTTTCGCAAATAGTAAGACGAGATGCATGCAAATTATATTCACCTTCTCCTCGACTGTCCTGCTCTACTACAGAGCAGGAACAGGCACCTTGGTCGCCACGAATACTCATCCACAGAGGAAATTCGTGGCACCAATCCCAACCATATCATTCAATTTATGAGCAGTATTGGGTCGGGGATGATTCTCTAGTGCGAAGGACTCACAATAGATCCTCATGGTTCGCAGTGACGTCAGGACTATAGCGAAGTGCCTTCATTAAAAAAATGCAAATTATTTTCAACAATGGACTTAATATAATAATTAATTAATTTCTATTTGCAATACGCTGAGTTTTACCAGTGGCGACCTTACCCATTGCAAGGCCCCGGGCGATACGTCTTTACGAGGCCCTGGGTAGCAGGTCTTTGCAAATTGCAAGGCCCTTTGTCTTCAACACCTTGCGAGGCCCCTGCAAGAGCGAAGCCACGGGGATTGCCCTGTCCGCCACTTGACAGACAAGATGTGTTTCTTAATTGTTGTGAAGTAGTGGGAAAACGTATCTGTTTGTTCACTAGTGTTCAGACTTCAGCGATACTAATTGAGTCCCGGGAAACTATCCAATACAGTTCGTATCGCGAAATAATGTAGGGTCCTGCCGTCCTGTGGTTCTGCGCGATTAACCAATTTCTGCTGTTGTTTGTATCTTTCAAAGAAAGATACAAACAACAGCTTTTACACTATACACATACCCATTATCATACTTCCATACTTTAATATTACAAATGCGAAAGTATGTCTGTCTGTTACCTCTTCACGCCCAAACCGCTGAACCGATTTTGCTAAAATTTGGTATAAAGTTACATTGAGTCCCGGGAAAGGACATAGGATACTTTTATCTCGGAATAATGTATAGTGAAAAAAAATTGTATGTGAGCGTTTTGTACAATAAACTTAAAAAGTTGCCTGTTAAATGGTGATTTTGAAAAGGTACAATACTAGTGGATATTCATTTTTAAATTACCAAAAATATTTATTTTAAAATAAATACTACACTATAAATACTACACTACTGAAGATTAAAGTTAAGTGATGAAAAATCATTCTGCGAAAATTAAAACAATAAAATAGTATATCTTAAAAAATAAATGTTTTTGATTAAAAAACGACTGATCAATAAGTAGACTAACTATTCAGGAATAATTTGACGTAAAAAAAATACTAGAAAAGGATTTTTTTCTTGGCGATATGCTAATAAATGTGTCTCAAGGTAGAGATTTATCGATTTTTTTAAAATGTTTTATAACTTTAAATGCGTAACATTTTGCTGAACATAAATTGTGTTTTTTTTGGTAGGTAATGAATGATCCCAGCTAGCACCCCCTGCAGTATATCGCACTATTTACTGGACACGCTGTATATCTAGTTAAATGGATATTTCAACTAGCACTATCTCCGACAACGCCGGCTCCTCCGCGACCGTGAACTGGTGGGGGTTATTGACATTTCAACAATTTCAAACGTCCCAACTCCCAAGCGAATAAATCACAGGTGACTAATCGCCGACGCCAGAACCAGACCGCGCGCGGCTTTGAGATTATACCCTTATGGAAGACGAATTTCCGCGTGTGCAACAAACGACCTGTGTATCACCTGATGGTGAGCTGGTAAAGGACTATACTATACTCGCCTGTTGTTGAATAGGACTCTAGGAGTTCTCAAACTTATAAGATTATGGACGTTCCATAATTTCATAAGTTTGGTTTTGTTTGCAATCTTATAATTAACAACACCCTTCTACTTAGGGAACCCCAAGTGGGAGGGTAACCTAAAAAAAAATTAAGCATTTTTTTCACTATAACAATTTTTACCGTAATTATGATAGGTGTATGTTTGACGATTGCTGAGCAAAAGATGTTGTCTAACAAACGTATAATTTTTTATGAGGGACCGCGAGCACCATGCTATGGAGTATGGAGACATCTGATTCCACGAGATATGGCAGAACCACTATTGGAAATTGTATGTTCTGTATCCAGGGGAAAAAAGACTGCTAGCCTTAAGAGCCCGGGTTACCCTCGAAATTCTCATACATACGTTATACCAAAATCATTTTCTCATACGAAAATATTTAACATGTTTGAGTTATTTTTCAGCTTAAAATAGCAATTACCTAGGTTCCTGTACAAAAATTAATTTCTAAATATTTAAACACTAAAAAAAATTTTTTGTGTATAATTTTTTTTTTACTAAATTTACTACTAAATATTTAAGCACTAAAAATAGAGTAAAACACTAAAAAATATATACATAAATATTAAATTTACTACAAAATATTTCAACTCTAAAAAATATTTTTTAGTATTTAAATATTTTGTAGTAAATTTACTAGGTACCTAGTTATCTAGGTAGTAGGCGCTTCAACTAACTTGATTTTTATGCAGTGTCTAGCAAATATTATTATTATTAAATTCCTGTTCTAGAAAGATCAAGAGCTGTTTAGATGCTCTTTGAACCAGCAGCCTTGCTCCCGATTATTAATACACGCTGTCAGTCACCACGGGAGCGCGCAGGCGTAGTACGAACCCACGTGACTGCTGAGTGCTGGTGAAACATCATCAGATTATAAACAGGTCTACATGGCCACCTGGATCTCGTCATTTAATAGTTTTAGAACTTCAATAGACTAGATGGCGCGATGACCTGGAGGCGTACCAGCCGGGCTAGCCAACGGTGACGCCGGAGCGAGACAAGTGGAAGACCCTGGGGGGAAGCCTTTGCCCAGCAGTGGAATAGCATAGTCTGACGAAAAAGATAGACCTAGCCTAAAAGCTGTTTAACAGTCAAAGTAGATGTTTCTGGTGATTGATGAATGTCACGACTCACGAGTCACGAGGTAATCTTATATTATATTTGTTTCGCAATAAGTGCCTACTGCCTATGTTCTTCCTCGTGTCTATTCTACATCTGTGCTAAATTTCATCAAAAATGGTTCAGTAGTTTTGGAGGCAATTCGATGCAAAGTGCAAACTGACAAATCTGCCCTAGATACCATAGGGAGACCCGAGACATACTTATAGGACTTTTAAATTATTATAATACTAAATGACGCCCGCAACTCCGTTGCGACAAAACTTGTTTATCGCGTGGGAACCGTACATTTTTCCAGGACAAAAAGTATCCCTTTGTCCTTTCCCGGGACTCAAAGTATCTGCATGCCAAATTTCATCCAAATCGGTTTAGCGGTTTGGGCGTGAAGAGGTAACAGACAGATAGACAGACAGACACACTTTCGCATTTATAATATTAGTATGGATTTAAAATAGGTTTTCACAAGGGTTACGTGATTCGTACTTTGATTGTTGTTTCTATAATTTACTGATTTTCATGGAACCTCTCAGTACAAATTACAATAGAGACGAAGTTTCGGTCATATCAAAATCTTATTTGACAGGATAGTCAAAGAGTTAAATGGTGGTCAGTGATATTGCGAGTTGCGACTTCAGCGTACATAAAAACTAGGCGTTTTAGTTCTATTGGCTTTTATGCATCGTCGCGTGACATCTCGTCTCATCTCTTTTTCGAAACAAGACGCGACGAGAGTCCATGAATTAGGGCCGATAGACTTCTCTTCGTAAATGTGGTTGATTGATAACAGGTGGTTCATGGCTGGCAATGGTTGTCATCTAGTCTTATAGGGTCGCTAGCATTTTCTGTAGTAGGTATCAAACTTTGAATTAACTGTAATAATATTCACTAAGCGCAGTCGAAAACAATGTTTGCTCATCACAATAATATTGCCAACAGATCAATCATGATTCATGACGAGGAGTGATATTGTAATAAGTATTTAACTGTAGTCTAGGGTTCCTCCATAAAGTGTCACAACTCACACCATGGGTCGAAAAATTGTGACATGGTGTGACAAGGACGGGGAGGGGGTCCTAAGTTTTGGGACATCACATTTTTTTTTATTGAGGTGGTTTTAATTTTTGGATGTAAAATTGTAACTGTTGAGCGAGGGAGGGGTCTTACAAATTGTGACAAGGACTCTCTCCTTCTCACAGGGGGTATAAAAATGATGAAAGTCGTGTGACGAACTTTGTGGGACCCCCTGTGTACAATGAACAGTAGACATCATCAAAAATGACATGAGAAGCAGGTGGCTTCCAGTTTCCACATGTTGGCCACATTCGCGAACCAGTTCGAACGAGCTTACAGGTGGTTCAATGTGAACCAAAGAGATATTGCAATGTTACGGATTTTCGTAAACACGAACATTCGTTTTCAACTTTATTCATGACGCGACCTAAATAAAAAAAAAATCTCGAGACCCCCCAAGGGCCCCAATCCAACCTCTGCTTTTTTTCATGCATGTATGTTAATGAATAAATTATACTTTTGTTAAAATGCTCCTACTTTATAGTTTTTTCACTGAAATAGTTCTATCGACCTCTGGCGACTCCCTTGCAGTTGCTTCGCGAGCCGCGACCCCCCAGGGGATCGCGACCCACAGGTTGTAAATCCCTGTTTTAAAAGGAGCTCGAGGATTGAGGACTCTATCTAGAGTCTTGTGCGATTGACTGTTTTAATCCATCGAAAATGCGATGGATCAAAACGGTCCATCAATTTCTATCTAGTCAATTATGTCGATTTTACTCCTTTGGTGATACAGTCTACAGGTAAACTACAAATGGGTTTGCTGTACCTATGCCTAAGCAAGAATTCGCTTAGCAGTATCTTATTTCTTATTTTCAGCTTTGTAATGCTATAGGTAGTAATAAATATATTATGAAGACTATAGGAGTGTATCATGAAAAGTAGCTATAGCTGAACCAGGAGTATCAAGTAAATGTTGATAATCAGTTATTCAGACGTAGCTCATGATAGCCTCTCGAAGGTTAAGGCTACTACTACTTTCAATTATTATTTTAGGAGCTCTATAATTCTTCGCACTCTCTACATAATATTATTTACAGGTAGGTAGTTCAAAGTCATCTTAATTTGTTAAATTGTTAAAAGAAATCACAAACGAAAGGTTGGCACCTGAACATAAACCTAAAAAATGGATTTACACAATTCGAGACGACTCGAATACATTTTGTACAAAATAAACAATGATGTTCCTTTTTTTTTATAATATTATATCATAGAAAATAAAGTTACGATTTTACGCTGGTTGGACAGTAGGTACGACTAAACCAGTTTCGGAGTTAGCTAAACAAGCAGTAGTTCCAGTTTTTTTTTTAGTCAGCGATTGTTGTTACTGTTTTATTTATACGATCCGACTCGTTTCTGAGTCTACATTTTGTAAATCTCGAAATACACGGTATGTTTACATTCACGGTATCGATCTATAACCTAGAAGTCGGACAATTTAAACGTTCCCTCCAAAAAAACTGCAACTCGAAGGGGTTAAGGGACCTGCTCGAATAAAAAAATGAGAATACGAGGGATAGACCTCCGTACCTCTGTGGTTCGATCAGCCGCCCCACACGTATAAACGCTTCGGGCAGGGCGAGCCACCCCGCATATCTTTACTAACAAATAACACTCTCTTCACTTACTATGGTCCGATTGCTTTTCTTCCTCATACGAACATTGCACGACGTTTATACATTTAACTATTTTAATCACACTGCACAAACACTTGAATCCTCACGCTCACTGACATCAAGATTTCGAGTTTCTTTTTTTTAGAAGCCGTGTCGCGTGCCGCGTCGCCGGCCGGCTGGAAGGATATCGAAAATACGGGACGACGGCCGGGGTGAAAACGAGTGGATATTTTGTATTATTTTACATAATTTCACTTAGTATTTCTTAAAAGTATAGCGTTCGACTCATGACAGCCGCGTAGCGTCGCACATAATACAAACCGCGATATACACACACAACACGTCCCGCTCGATCATACTGGCCGAGTAGCGCGTCGGGGCGGGTTGGGTTATGGGTCGGCGGCCGCGGGGTGATGCGCCGCGGGGGGGTTCATCTGTTTTATCGACAGCTGTCAGCTCTATAAACCTGCTTTACCAAAAACATTGCTCAGTCGAGCGACACACGTTTCTGATTTATCCCTATTTTTAGATGAAAACACGTCTTCATAGTTGCAGTGACGCTTAACAAAAGTATATAGTTTATATTCAAACCTAATATTCGCAATAATATGTTCAAATTACATGTAAAAACAAAAAAGAAGGTAAAGGAAATAGGACTACCGATATTTTTGAAGGAACTAGAGCCATCTGTTTTTTATAATAGTCAACGTTCGAAAGCTACTGTATTAAGTAGTAAATATAGTTTAACAAAAGAGGACGCTAGTGGTCATTAAATGTCATTTAAACTTTTATAGTTTGTTCGTTCTAAGATGATATGGGTGACAGTTCTCATATTCCTTGCTACGGATTTTTTTTACAAGAAAACAAAAAAAAACAGAATGTAATAAATTATATTCCATCTACAAAAATAAATGTTTCCTGTAATTGTAAATGAATAAAAATGAAAAGTTGCTAAATGCTAACTTATTGATATAAAATTATAAATATTAACTCTGAAATAGGAGTATAAAATTATTGTTACGAAAATATTTGAAAAATGTCAGATGCATGAAACGGAACTTATGTCAATAGAGATTGACACAGTTGAATCGAAATCAAATCGATAAAAAAGGGCGGCCATCTTAAATCGCCGGCTTCACTCTGAAACATCAGTACGAAATCGATAATTTCGATTGCAATTCCTTTACGAGGTGATTCGATATTTTTAAATTATTTGATTAATTTTTTTAGGTAACTTCCCTACTACTGTCAATTATAATGTGTCACGCATATCATCTTAAAACGAACAAACTATAATACCTCATAAATATACTAAGTTTATGTTAAATGTTATTTTGAATTTTTTAATCACTTCGTGATAATTTAATCTTTGAGGAATTATTTTAAACAATAACCTCCTCCTTATTGGAAGTTGGTTAAAAATAATTTCATGTAAAAAATATTGTAGTAATAAAAAGGCAAAATAAGAGGGCAAATTAGCAAATATTTTGGATACTGACTACCTACTTGACATTTTGATTTTTGACACGATTTATTTTTGGAAGTGTCTAACATGCCGCTAGCGGTCGTTTAGCGATGACCGCTAAAATGCCGTTGTCGACATAATAAGGAGAAAATCGTTAGTATGCCACTAGTGGTATTTTAGAAGGAAGTGGCTAGCGTGACGCTAGTGGTCGTTTAGCGATGCCCACTAAAATACTGTTGTTGGCATAGGACGAAATCGCTAGCATGCCGCTAGTGGTATTTTAGTTAATGTGCGCTAACAAACCGATGCAGATGGCGGTAAAATAAAGCATAGTGTTTAGTCTGCCGCTGTAGCCACTCAAGCTTAGCATTACAATATTTTTAACTGACTTCAAAAAAAGGAGGTTATCAATTCGACGCGTATGTATGTATTTATATGTACCAAATTTTTAAAAAAGGGGGCAACATGCAAATGGGCCACCTGATGGAAAGCAACTTCCGTCGCCCATGGACATTCGCAACATCGGAAGAGCTGCAGGTGCGTTGCTGGCCTTTTAAGAGGGACTAGGGTAATAGGAAAGAGGAGGGTAAGGAAGGGAATAGGGTAGGGTAGGGAAGGTAATAGAGTAGGGAATTGAGCCTCCGGTAAACTCACTTACTCGCTGAAATACAGCGCAAGCGCTGTTTCACGCCGGTTTTCTGTGAGCCAGTGATATTTCTCGGGTCGAGCCGGCCCATCCGTGCCAAAGCATGGCTCTACCACGTAAAGAATGCGTCTGAACAAATGTGCCAAAGTGTATGTTTGTATGTTTGTGTTCGCATATCTCCGGAACTACAAGTCCGATTTGAGTAGTTCTTTTTTGTTGTACAAGGTAAAATACCACTAGCGGCAAACTAGCGATTTCCTTCTTATTATGCTAACAACGGTATTTTAGTGGGCATCGCTAAACGACCACTAACGGCACGCTAGCCACTTCCATCTAAAATACCACTAGCGGCATACTAGCGATTTCCTCCTTATTATGCCGACAACGGTATTTTAGCGGACATCGCTAAACGATCGCTGGCGGCACGCTAGACACTTCCTTTATTTTTTGACTGTTTCATGTTTGACATTTTGATAATCACCTGTCAAAGGCCCAAATACACAGGAAAGCCGATAGGTATTGAAAACTTATGAATTTAGTCACCGTTTTTTAGACGAGCACCACGAATGACTCGTAATATGCCCAGGCTCAGAAAGTCTAATTCACAAAGTAAAAGTAGCCACAATGAATCCAGCAGCAGTTCAGGTGCCGACGACAACACCTCCAGCACTCGGACGTTCAAGGCACTGTCGATGTGCAAAACGTTTGTTGGGGTGTTTTTCTTAGCGGTGGCTGTGTACGTAGGCATTATAGGATACCTAGAAACTAGAGTCAACACGCCGCTGGATGAGGAGAAGGTTTGAGCTTATTGTGTACTGTAGGTATAAATTATTTCCTTTTACACCGTCTTTCCTTAGTATCTCTGAATTTATTTATCAGAAACATGAATTTATAGTCCTAGAATTTACTATAACACTATGGGCTTGCATGTATTAAACCCAACAAGAAATATATCATAAGCTCTATGTAGATGAGTATGAATAATATTCCTGCTAATTCAAGACTCTTTTTTTTCCAGGCTGTGCAGGCCACTGGCCTAAATGTTCCTGAGAGATATTGGGGTACCTACAGGCCTGGTGTATACTTTGGTCTTAAAAGTAGAGAGCCAAAATCCCCGGTGTTTGGGATGATGTGGTATGAGCTCTCCACAAGTGTTCATAAGGGAATAAGGTTAGTGTTTGTGGATGTAGTTTCAATAACCGTTCATCTGTCAAAGCACTTTCCATTTTCGAAAAATTTTAAATTTCCAATAATTACTCTAATTAAACTGAATATATTATCTAAAGAAATAACCATGAAAGCTATATATCATTTCTATATAATTGAATCTTTAATAAATAAGCTATTAGTGGCGCAAATACACATAGTTTTATATAATACTATGACATTATTATTGTTCTTCTGTGGCTTAGTGGTGTGAAACAGTGTTCCTGGCAAAAAAAACCTATTGGCCCCTAAATATTGAAGGCTAATAAATTGACTTTTGAAAAATAGTTTTTTTTGTAAATGGCTCCATCTGAAGTGGGACAGAATTTTAAACAATCAGTAAAAGCTCTCACTAAAAAGTGGCTGTAGTACCTTAGTTTAGGTATTTCTATTAATAAAAAAAATCTTTATTATTTTATATTTCTCTCTTCCAGACATTGGTGTGAGCAGAATGACAATCTACAGACATACACATGGTTGTACCATGACGGTGTTACATTTGGTGAGCAGGTAATCTCCGACTCTCCCCACACAATATATACCTCGTTCATCAAGACTCCTGGAGGAGAGCATGGGGGTCAATGGACGGCTAGAATTAATGTTACTAGCAAAGTAAGTGATCTACTTTTTTATACATACACTTTCTCTTTTTACATAGTGAATAAGCTGCACAATATTTTCAAACTTTTCAATGTATCAAACAAAATCAAAATACTAAAGACCTTATTCATTGTGTAATTATTTTTATTACAAGGGGGTTATTTTTTAGTCCTACCACAGAATATATTATATTAGTTGTACCAACAGAATTCCCACTAACGAAACCCGTTTAAAGAATTAACGACTCATGCTACAATACTATAAAGTTCAAATTCCGACTGCGCAGTGCTAGGTGCCTACAATTATATTTGCCTACATCTCCGCTCTCTTTCTATCGCATAACTCGTACCTTTTCTGAAAATATCAGGGTTGTCTCTTTTTAAAAATAATATTATAATCTTTATATTTAATTAACTACATTTTATTTAACTCGAAATAATCTAAGATATTATGTCTTAGTACTATGTTGATTTAATTATCATAAATTTTCGTGTAACTAGTTACGCGTACTGAGATTCGATAGGTACCATATCTTAATTATTGAAACCGGTCTTATATTACCTTCTTAAGTGTTTGTATAACTTAGTTATTTTTGTAAACAAATGAGGTTTTGAATAGTACGCATCACGTAATATATAATAAGTACGCATCACATAATAAATAATAGCAAAGATGCAAACAAATAGTCCAGGAGCCAACAACTAAAAATACATGTAACTTATTTAGTTCTCTTGAGCAAATTTAGTAAACCCAACTTTTATTAATCAACATCGAAAAAAAGAGGACGTTATATTGTCCATTGTGAGATTAATATCAATTCTGTGATAGCGATTGAATAAGTTACGCAATACGCAGGTATGCAACGAACAACTCGTGCGCGTGCATCACTGCTCGCTTGTGAGTCCCTACTGATTTGCCACCCGCGGGTGGTACTTACAGTTTGATGCCTATTCGCGCGAGTGGGACAGGCCTGGTCCTACTAATATTTCTTGAAATAATAGGAATAAATATTTATTGTATCTTGTATTGTGGCAGTCAAAAGCTTTCCCATTTTATTCAAGTTAGATTTTAGAACCAATTTCATACTTCAAGTATAGAAGTTTAATTTATTTTGTCTATGTTGCAGGCATCCAACAGGTCACCATTTGTGCTGGTGTGGTATGCTGCACTAGATGATTCTCTGGGTCCGGAGCCAGAGGCCAGGATATGGATGGAACAGGGAGCTATTGTTGGTCACACTCCTGCTCTCAAAAACTTCAAAATACAGATAGTGCCTTATAAGGGTAAATGTACCTATTTATATTATGTTTACATACAAAATTATGATGTTCTGTAGTGTGGCGCCGTAAATTATTTCTTAAATCATTTCCAACTTTTAAATATTTGCTTCTAAGTTATTAAATCTGCGACGGACCTCTATAAATTTTAATTTCAAAGCCCCTTATTACCTATAAAAATGCATAAATTAATCAGTTTATCCTGAAAATTCAAGATATTTTGTGCAACTCGTTGTTGCACAAAATAACTCCATAAGAAGATTATATTGTTAAATATTTATTCTCATTTGTCATTGTAGGTGCACTTTTACATACATCTTTTGCCGAAGCCCATGCCCCTGGTCTTCATCAGCTGAAGGAGAAGTTTTATTCTCTACTCCGTGTGGAGCGGCACCCAAAACTGGGTCGCTTGGCAGTCCTGGACATGGATGATGTTTTAGTTGATAAGGTAACCATTTCAGCCATTATATCTATATTTAAGCGTGAAATATATATCACGAAATTCTTCTAAACTATGTATTTTGATAAAAAATAAAAATTAAAGTTTTTAGTACTACACTTAAAGGTAGTCAATATTTTAATGTTTTAAAATCTTACTTAAAAGCCTAACTTTATTGTCTTTTTTTTAGTTAACCATTAACCATAATACCATAATATTAAAGAGCTATCTTGCATCTTATAATTTTTACAACAACAAAGGCACACATTATAAATACTTAAAAATAATATATAAAAACCAATAACTTTTTCACAGGAAAAAAATGTGAACTTTATCCCAATACAATTGCTAGTGGAAGCACCATATGTCGTGGACATCGTGTACAGCACGGAGGGGCAGGCGGCGGCGCCGCTCACTGGTCATCTCTACACCAAGGAGCTGGAGACCAAGAAGAAAGCGTACGAGGAGCGATTTGAAAATGAATTCAAGTTGACGGAGAAGGGGTGAGTCATAGTGGGCTTTAACCCATCAACTCCCAAGCGGCACCCGGGTGCCGCATAACAATTGAATATCTATTGTGTCTGCGATTCCTACGATCGAGGTATTAATTCATATATCCGTTGCGCTTGTAAATTTTAACTTGGCTCACAAACTTGGTTAGGATGCTGATAACATGTTGTATGTAAAGACCGACCACTTAGCAAAAGTAGAAGTCTCATGAACGATTTTCAATTGTTAGATCTACTTGGTTTGGTGTAAAGTGTAGAGGCGATGGTATATATGGGCCAATGCTCCATGTCTCAGTTTATTGGCGTATCGACGCTTAAGCCGGAGGTATCGGGTTTGAATGCCCGCTACCCGTAACACAAGTTGTTCGAAACCATAGCATGGGGACAGACTAGCGTGGTGTGATGCATCCATAGATATCATAATATTATTATTTATTACAGCTACAAAGCCGAAGACGTGTCAGTTGCGCGAGCTGCGCTGTCCAACATGGTGGGCGGTATCGGGTACTTCTACGGGGCGGGACGCGTGCAGTCGCCGTACACGCGCGAGCCCGTGCCGTACTGGCGGGCCGCGCTCTACACCGCCGTGCCCAGCAGGTTGGCAACCCATTATCTTGGTTATAGGTTTCATGGGTCGCTAAACCAATGTCGGTAGGAAATGAAACTAGAATTTTTGTCAGTCGCGGTCGCTTGTGGCAAAAATCGGAAAGTCAACTTAACAGCTTATATCTTGCTGTTTGGCAGGATTCATGCTGTTTAGAAGCTACAATGTTGGATTAAAATATAAGATTAACTTTAACATAAACCTTGTCATCCATTACATGAATTAAAGATGTGAGTGGATGAAAACGCTAAGTAATATTTTTTAACATACGCTCATTTATTCATTTTTTCCTTATAATTTGAACAAATCTTGTAATTTATCTATTTCATCGCCTGGCTAATGTATCTGGCTACACAAAAAATGATTTTTCCGGTCTTAAAGCCTGCATTTATGCAAAAAATGGCAATTCTTTGACTGTCACTTATCGTGTTTTTCCACTCACGCCTTCAATTCCTTACCACCAGGCCGTTCTTCCCGCGTGGGTTCCTATGGGATGAGGGTTTCCACGGGCTGCTGATCGGGCGCTGGTCGCTGGACGTCCAGCTCGACATCGCGGCGCACTGGCTTGACCTCATCAACGTCGAGGGCTGGATCCCCAGAGAGCAGATATTAGGTGAGCTGATATGAGCTAGCTGCAGCTTAGGTTCTTTTGCGCTGATAGTTTGTCTGAGTGGCTAGATTGTTGACTGGTAACTAACAGTTCTACTGTTTACCGTATGACGTGCATTCCCAGAGCTGGCTTGATATAAGCAGACAAAATTTTAAGACAAAAAATCCTACAAAAACTTTACTGAAAAAGTTGACTAGGCTTTAGAATAGATAGAATAGGTTAAATTTCACCGTCAACCAGCCACCAAAATTCAATAAGTGGGATACTTGTGTCGTGTCGGTTGCCGCACGTTTTGATTGATTTGGCGTCCCATCCGCTGCTGACGTGACGTCGCTCTCTTCTTAACGCGCGTATACTAATTTACATTCTGGTCCAGGTGTTGAGGCGCTGGCGCGCGTGCCCAAGGAGTTCGTGGTGCAGAGCAACGCGGCCGCCAACCCCCCGATGCTGCTGCTGCAGGTGGCGCAGCTGGTGCGGCGCCGCGCCCGCGACTTCCGCGCCCCGCACCGCCGCGCCGCGCTGCACCGCATGTTCCCGCGCCTGCAGGTACCACAGACAACACGGACCATAGACACGCGCATACCACAGACTATAGAGCACGTTTGTGTAGCATAGACTAAAAGACGAATAAGCATCTACATTCTACACCGAGATTTATTGGTTTGAAATTTGGTTGAACGTATACAAAGTTGTATAAGAACAAAAACAATGTTATCCAACGAAGATCTTTAGGCTTGCATCGAAAACCAGAATTCAAGTGTCACTTGAGACTTGAGAGACACCCATGCTCTTCTGCCAATGCCAATCAAGAATCATTTTGCATGTATGCGTTTGTATACGAACACTATCAGGGTCCAGAGATTACTAAACAGTTATTGTCTGCGATACCCACGATGGAGGTATTAATAGCATTCTATAATCTATTAGTCACCGGAACGAATATTTTGCAGGCGTGGTACCAGTGGTTCCAAACGACACAGAAGGGGGAGGAGCCGACTGCGTACCGCTGGCGCGGCCGCGAGGACGACGGCCTGCAGCTCAACCCCAAGACGCTCACTTCCGGCATTGACGACTATCCAAGGTGAGTGCAGCTGTTTGAACACAGCAGAGAACAATACCTATTTTAAACATTAAGGAGGCGAGGACTCCACGTTTGCGTTAGAACCTTTATAAAAGTTTTAAATTGCGACATTTCAACTGTTTTGCTTTAGGTACGCGTGTTGTACGCTTGCAGGTTGTCATTACAATCTACCAAATGTTAGCGCTTTTTCTTTTTCTACGCCCATACTAAATCTTTTAGCATCTATATGGCGAATATCATAAGTCGGGACTTACATTGTCATGTCAACACATTGTTGTAGAACTGTGTCAGACTATGTCAATTGTCTGTTTCAGAGCGTCACACCCGTCCCACATCGAGCGTCACGTGGACCTGCGGTGCTGGATGTTCGCCGCCGCAGACGCCATGGCCACGCTGGCTAAAGCGTTAGACAGGGAGAGCGACAAGTAAGTTCATAAAAATAATAAAATAAGCTTGGACGTTAATGCATTCATAGAATCCAAAAATCTTCAAAGAACTTGGAATCTCTTTTACGTTGGCCAAATAAGTTAGATAGTAAATGTGGTAGTTGTGTGAGTACATGCGTGTAGTTAAAATCAGTGCCGGATTTACATTTATATTCATGAGTGTAGGCCACTTTATTTCCGCCGCCTTATTGGCGAAACCTGCCGCCCCCCTAGGATGGTGTCACTCCTAGGCCGCGGTCTATACGGCCTAATTATAACTCCTGGGCTGGTTCAAAAAATGTTTGAATGTATTTTAGATACGAGGCGACCCGTGATCAGCTGGGTGACGAAGATCTGCTGAACGAGCTCCACTGGTCCCACCACACGCAGACATACGCTGATTATGGTAATAGGCGGGTCCACACAGAGCGAGCAGCCTCGCGAGGCATTCGCCGCTCGAAGCAACTCGGTTAGTGTAGACGTGCCTCGCCGAGCTGCTTCGCGCGGCGAATGTCTTACGAGGCTGCTCGCTCTGTGTGAACCCGCCTAATGACCAGATTTATTTATACCGTTAGCTTGACGCTCTGTTCTTTACAGGGATTCTTGTTAGTGCCTCGGATATATTTTTTCGCCAGTCATAATATGGCAATTCTTCTGAGGATTTCCTACAAATAATCTAACTAAGAATCTAACAAATTCAACTGAAGTGTAGCGTTGTGCCTTTTTAATCAGCTCAATTGAACTTACGGAGACCTATCAAACTACACTTAATTCACAAAACAAACCAATGCTTAAAACGTTTGTTTGACGTATATGACTGGATCAAACTAGACACGAAACTGAATTATACTTGCTTAAAATATTACAATAGTATACAATATACATAGTTACCTAAATGTGTTCTACAGGTCTTCACACGGACGCAGTGCGGCTGGCGCGACAGCAGCCCAAGAATAAACAGGAGCAGCCCAAGATGGTGCGGGTGGTGTCCACACCGCCGCAGCCGCGACTCGTCACCTCCGCACTCGGTATATGTTTAAACTTTACCTGGTGGGAGATTTTTGACGTTTGACGTTTATACTTTTTGAATGCAATGGCAAAAGTCGAAATGTCACAGTATTGACGTGTTTAGTTTCTAAATTGCGTCGTATCTAGCCACCGGCCGCGACTTTACTTAAGAATGATCAAAGATGCTTTAGCTGGGTGATAATATATTTAGAAAATGTACAATTTCCTTTCCCTCGTGTTTCCAAACTGTTAGCACTTAAGGATCTATATAAGGTCAAATTCCGTAGTACATCCAATTAAATTATGAAAGTACTAAATATGTAAAAAATTGGACACCCAGACACTTATTATTAATTATAATGATTATTTATAATAGATTCTTAAGGAATTATTCGATATTTAATTATCATTGAAAAAAATTGAGATGTAATTTGACCACCGCTAATAAATTACAAACACAATGGTCGTCATGGCAATGTTCCTTTCGCATGCGTAAATTTAAAAACCAGTGTCAGTGTTAGTGTCATGTGCCAAAATCTGACAAAAGTTGATTTAATTTATATTACTGCACATGCGCGAAAGCTGCACATGCGCATTGAAAATGAAAGAAATATGTCTAATTTAACAGCTGTATCGCCATTACTTTTCAATTGACAATTTGAAATATTTAACCAGAATTACTGGTGAACCCACTTTTTTGTGGGCTTAAAAAATGGAAAATCGTACAAAGTAACTGATAGCAGTTTTTCAGGCATTTCTCTTTGTTACAAAGTTCGCAATTCTGACGAATTCTCAAAAATTGTACCATTTCCGGCACGTTTACGTATGAAACATGGAAATTTTAAAATGAATTATTTCACATAACTTGTCGGTAAGGTATTGATTTTTTGGTATAAATTAATGCAGGATGTTTTATTCTACTACATATTTCGAATTTAGGTCAAAATCTTTGAATTTATAAATGTTATATACATCCTTAAACAGCCTTTGTTGCGTGATGAAGTAATTTACAAAGCGGGATTAACTTAAGATATGTTTTTTCTGCGTTAAAATAACGTGTGTTGTTCTCCAGGCTACGTGTCCCTGTTCCCGATGCTGATGAAGGTGCTGAAGCCCGGAAGCCCCAAACTAGGCAAGATCCTCGACATGCTGGACAACCCCGAGCTGCTGTGGTCGCCCTACGGACTGAGGTATTACTCGATACTTTGAGGTTTAACTTTGCGATACTCTGAGATATTACGTGATACTGTTAACTTTATAATTTTCTGTTTAAAATTCGTTTAGCACGAGTTAATTTAGCGTAAATCATTGTTACACTTGTTAAGATTACAGGAGATGACAGATGTCAAAATTCATCGTATACGCAAAACTATTACGTATACTCACAACGCATACGTACACGCGTAACGCGTACGTATACGCACAATGTGTACGTACACGCTTGACGCGTACGTACATGCACGACCCGTAGGCATACGCATTGTGCGAGTGATATGTAATTATTTTATGTCACCTGCACCCTCAGGTCGCTCTCAAAATCCGCCCCGCTGCACATGGCGCGCAACACGGAGCACGACCCGCCGTACTGGCGCGGGCAGGTGTGGCTCAACATCAACTACCTGGCGCTGCACGCGCTCAAGCACTACGCGCTCGCGGCCGGCCCGCACGCCGCGCGCGCCGCTCACCTGCACGCCGCGCTCAGGGAGAACGTCGTCCGTGAGTATACGAATACATCCGGGATAAGCTTGGCAACGAACATACAAACAGACAGACAGTCGACAGACACACTTGGGCATTAGCAGTCTCACTACAAAAACTTAAACATCTGTTGAGAACGTGTAATAGTCAGTACTCAGTTCTCACTATCGGTATTACTGAACAGAATACTGAACGGCGAGCGTCACTCGATAGAGTAATACTGAAACTATAAAGCCCAAGCCGCGGGTTTTACTCGACGTGATTCTTCGATCGAGTAAAACCGTAAGCTTAAGTTTAGCTCTTACTTGGTATAAGAATTGTTACACCACACTGCGTTTATATATATATAGCTACTTGATAGCGCCTCTCATTTGTTAACCTGCTTGGAGTCAAACTCAAAAACTGTATTAAATACTCGTAGGACACTCAAAACCACTTAACCGGTCCGGTTTTACTCATCGACATAACTAATAGAACGCAGTAGAACTTAAAATGACGCGCAGGGCCCCCGTAAAGGCAACTGGCGCCTGTGTGCAAAAAAAGGATTTTGGCGCCCGTGTGCATTGCACACATTGCACATATGGCAGCGCCCTGATGACGCGCCCCTCCCTCGTATTCACAGCACAAAATATTTCATTTATATCAAGTATCAACTCTGAAGTGGTGGGTTGCGTCATTTCAAATTAGACAAGCTTTAACAGATAATAATAATTTATCGAATTATCGTTTTCCTAGGCAACGTGCTGTCTGAGTACAAACGGACAGGGTACCTGTGGGAGCAGTACAGCGGTGAGGACGGGCGGGGCTCCGGCTGCCGGCCCTTCACCGGCTGGACCGCGCTCGTCGTGCTCATCATGGCCGAAGACTACTAGCCGTGAGTCACCAGTTTGTAAGTGAAGCGGTACTACTAGCGCTACGCTCCTGTAGGCCTACTAGTAAACCGTTTTGAGACTCAAACAATCGAATGAGAATGCCGCGTGCTGCTCTAATAACGTCATTTCTCGTTTGTTTTTTGTTTTTTTTTAATTTCCCTCGTACATGATACAGGCCAATTTTTACAATGTTTTGCCTTATTACATAATAATTATGATGTTTATTTTTAAAAATTTTAGTTTACATTTACTTTATCTTATACTTTCTTTCCTTTGAAAATCTATTTACATTTACTAATTATTATTTTACTTCATTATAATTTAGTCATACCCAGTTACAATGCATGTTCACATTTCATACTTATATTACATATTTTATTCCACATGTCCTATTACAATTTCTCGTTTGTTAGAGTAGGACGCGGCATTCTCGTACGATTGTTTGAGTCTCAAAATAGTTTCGTGGTACGGCCCTTGCATCGCGCTATCGAGTAACTAAGCACAGTGGTATACGACGGTGGGCTTCGGCCTGATCGAGCACCACGCTCGGTCGAAAGATCTTCCTCGGTCTTCTCTCGGTCTCGGTTCTTCGTCACATACACGAGTTTTGTGAGGTCCGCAGTTTACGTGCTGAACTATACACGGCTTGACACAGGTCCGCAGTTTTGTGTAGGCGGCAATAAAGTACAGTATACTGTATACAAGTATACACGCAAGAATGCCACGAGAGTCTAAAGTTCATGAAGTGGACTATATAAGCCAGGTTGTGAAAGGTTCCCAGTTTCCTCTTGAAACAACAAAAAATCGTGGCTAGTAACTTAGCAATAATATTTGGTTGGATTATTACTTAACGTTTGATTCATATGTGAATCCTCAATATTTGGGTCCCAAACCCGAAATCTTTAAATGTAGCTCATTTTATTGAAAATCCACTGATACTGGCGACCATGGGCGTAGCGAGGTACGGGGGGGGGGGGGGGGCGGCAGCTGCCCCCCTACAAGAGCGATCGGTCGCTAATGCTCACGAGTTTCATACCTAAACGTGGAGCGGAGAAAGTTGCGGGGTGAGAGGGGAGGCATTTAATCCCAGTTCGCTCGCTCATATTTTGTTTTTAATCACCTTCAATACCCCCCGAAAGACATATGCCCCCCCTATGTGGAATCCTGGCTACGCCCATGCTGGCGACCCGTTCTATTGAATATACTTAATCATATAAACAGTGATCCTAGGGCATTTACTTACGAGGAAATAGCGATCAGTATTTTTATCAATACCTTTTGACCTTAAATCATAATGGTAAGAAATAATAAATGAAAGAGTAAAGGCCGCGCAAAACTTGGCAAAAATTAAAGGGACTTGACAAAAATTACTTGGAATTTAGCCTTATAATTAGCTTTCTTTAGTAAAGTAAAGCGTTTTAGTAGAGCAAAGCGTGATCAACATCACATAGGTTTGACATGTGGAAACATACAGTTGACATGTTAATATATTATTATTGACGTATTGTACGTTATTGGTAGAAATCAACGACGATAACATGGCGCGCACCTGCAGCTCTTCTAATGTTGCGAGTGTCCATGGGCGACGGTAGTTGCTTACCATCAGGTGACCCGTTTGCTCGTTTGCCCCCTTATTTAATAAAAAAAAACAGTAATCATGTAGTAAGTATTCAACCCATCACAGTACACGTAATATTTCTGTTAATGTCACTTATTACCAAGATTTGTTGGTCAACTAATCATAACTAGCCTACCGCGCAAGACAACGCACTTCAAACGTTTTGAATTTTGGAGGGGCGCGCCAAGTTATCGTAGTTGATCTCTAGATATTGTATGTACACGACATAGGGTAAATGACTAGTAGATTAGACAGTACTAGTCATTGGAAAAAGCACAAAAACACCATATTTATTAATGTTGCTTTAAAAACTGACTGTTTTTCTTAAAAAACAGGCGTTCTTTTACTTTAAAAACAGGAAACTTTTAAAGCAACATTAATAAATATTGTGTTTTTGTGCTCTTTCTAATGACTGGTACCGTCCAATCTACTAGTCATTTACCTTAAGCAATCTGATCGCTATTTTCGATTGTATGATGTTAATAAATAATAAATAAACTAAGATATTGTACACTGCTAGAGTTATGTTAATAATTAGAATAGAGAACGCACAATAAGTATAAGTAAATTATTTAAAATTAAAAGATTTAAAAATGTAGTTTGTAGATGATAATGATTGATGATGCATTTGTTAATAATATTATGACTGCGGGCGATAAAAAATGGGTTACCACTTACCATAAATGTGTACCTCAGTTATTTTATCCATGTCTGGAGTGTTAGGCCGTGTTTCCACCTGCAAGCAAACTCGCGGAAGTCTTGCGTGAGTTTCTTGCAATATTGTTTACGTTTCATACTAATTAATTCCTGCACTTTATTGCTGCAATAAATGTCGTGCGAGAAGCTCGCGGATAAATGCTATACGAAACTAGACCGTATATCTGCGGTGACCCGCAGCGAGATCTGGCGCGAGTCCTCGCAGACATGTTTAGACATGCTGTCGCAACTACTCGCAGGAAGCGCTTGACAAAGCGCGACAGCACTTGCTAGTTGCTACAGGGTTTACATTTGCAAGCTGCTGTCAGACAGACTGTCAGACACTTCTCGCGACAGTTGTCTTGCAGGTGGAAACACGGCCTTAGAAAACTAGCTTGACAGATGAAGACAAAACATTGTATGTATAACGTCTTTATCAAAGTAATGTGTAGTGAGAGACAGAGGTAACCCATTATTTTACCGTACGTTAATAAATACATATTAAAGTCCGGTCGCGTAGCGCGCAGAAATTTGCCACTGCTATTCTCCCTTTTGTTCACGCACAAATACAACATTGCTGTCGCGTTTGTGCAGGTATGCTATAATAGGGAGAGACTCATACGATAGTGAAAGAGATAGCGATCAAATATCAGCGAGCTCCGCTACCTGACTGTGGTCTATGACGATAGTTGTAAGTGAATCTTTCCTTTTATTCTAAGAGACTGTTCTATGTAGAAATTAATAAATAGTAGCAAACGCACCTAAAAGAACGCAATGTATTTACTGTTCAGGCACTAAAGCTATCATTTTTTATATAAAATGTAGAGATAAGATAATCTCATTAAATACAATTTGTATTTTAGGAGATTTGCCAAATTCTATTGTTACTAATTTAGTAGAATAATAATTAATTAAAATTACTAAGCAGTTTTCACGAATTTAATAAACTTTTTGTAACTCATCCTATATCTAGCCTGGTATAAAAATTTCATTGTACAAATGGCAATTATTGGATATACAACATTTATTTACAAGAATTATGTGTTGCCATGTAATTGTAAGAAATTACTTTGCTAGCCTAAAGGCTGATTTACATCAATCCAGTGCTGGACTGGATTGAGACATGTTTACATTGATACAGTGCTGATCCAGCGACGGAATCCAGTGATGCTGGCGCCAGCTACTGTATCAATGTAAATCAGCCTAGTATGTTAGTTTAAGCATACCATTACCTACATACAGGGAAACGAAACGCCTAGTGTCTGTTTCTCTGAGCGCATTTAACACTTGCCATTTACGTAAAATGTTATGAATTTACCTCAATGACAAGGTTTTTTATTTTACCGGTCGTGCTTTATATATCTATCTAGAATTATATTAAATTGTAATTTTGTCTGCTTTGAATTTACAATTAATAGAAGTAACATTAGAATGGTATAGTATAGTCAATTATAATTGTAAACATATTTAAAATTTCACCTAGAGTGTAGATTAAACATGAATTTTCCAACTGCCTTGTTATATGACGTTAATATGGTCGTACTGTGAAAAGAAATGCGCTTTGTTCTAACAGTTAATAATGTTCAAACTAGTTATCAGAAATCAGTGCAATTTGCTCCTCAAGAAAAATGACGTAAAGAAACAGGGATTGCAGCCTGGCCAAAAAGAGTAAAAATTGATTAAAGTGGAACTAAAAATTTTCCATATTGTTGCCATACTAATGTATTTTATTAGAAAAATATGACAGCTACAAAGAATATTTTTTATTTATCCTATTTGGCCAAACTGTAACTTTAAAGTTAAGTTAATCTTGTAAATTAAAGAATAAAAGACGTTTTAGTATAGTGATGCCTATAATATAATGTCTGTGGATAGCCACAATATAATAGCAATTTAATTTAGCTGTGGAGTCACACCATATATTCATATCCTTTATTTTCAAGAAATTGATTAATGAATGATGTACATACTGATTATAAAATGTTTTTCTCATAAAGTTAATATACCTAGCGGTATAGAGAAACAAAGGACTGAGCAAGCGAGATATCACTATCAGTAACACTGCGTATAAAAAGAGACGTGTGATACATGACAGCAAAAGCTCGGCCCTCACCCCTGCCCGTCGCAGTGCCGTACCCTATGGTGCAAGGCATGAGTCAAGAACTATGGTGCAAGACATGCGTCAAGGCACTATGGTGCAAGACATGCGTCAAGCGTCGTGTCGTCACGATGGTGCAAGACTCATGTCTCGGTGTTGATGAATGGTGAAATGGTGAACACCTTGCACCGATGACATCACCGGCGGGAGACATTCGCCCTTAAGAGGACCTCACTCCCGGCATATATGAGGTAACTCAGTTACTTGTATGCCGGAAATAAAGATCACCGCCTGAACTGCTGGCAGCGGTGGCATTGGGCAGGGTCGCCCCTGTCCAATGCCACTGCTGCCAGCAGTTCAGGCACTCCATCATGAACTGCCGCCGCTCCCTGACCTGCGTGAGATGTGCCGGAGGGCACTACGTGCGTGACTGCCCCGTCCCTCGCACTGAAAAGCGGTTGTGCGCCAATTGTAAAGTGCTCGACCTACGCATGGAGAGCGTCGAGGAGCATGTTGCCAGACTCTCCTCGAACCTGTTTTCCCGAGCGGATGCCTCGAGTCTGGTCGAGCTGGAGGACCTGGCTCCCTAGCACGGTCGGCCCCCGGACCATCGCCTGCTACCCCGGGATAATATCACCTATCACCCCCCCCCCCCCTCCACGCCGGGCTCTTAATCCCAGCGCGGCCCCCCTTTCGACGTGGCACCATGGGCCATTACCGCCCCCCAGATGAAGATCTGTTTGACGTACAGTCGGCACTTATCGGCACGTTGACAATTTAATCTCCTAGAAAGATGCGTGTGTAAGTGTATAGGTATATAAACAAATTTTTACACACAGACGTAAATCAAATTTGGGTTTCGTTTGACAGCTCGAGATTGTTGCTCTATTCCGCTAGGTATATGAACTTTATGGTTTTTAGGGTTCCGTACTCAAAGGGTAAAAACGGGACCCTATTCATGAGACTTCGATGTCTGTCCGTCTGTCTCCAGGCTGTATCTCAAGGACCGCTATAGCTAGATCTGAAATTTTCACAGATTGTGTATTTCCGGTGGCGCTATAACAACAAATACTAAAATAAAAATAAAATTAATATTTAAGGGGGGCTCCCATACAACAAACGTGATTTTTTGGCCTTTTTTGCTCGTAATTAATAATAATAAGAGGTAGGCACTTGAAACTTTCACGAAGGCCTTAAATATATGTGTTATTTAATAATTCATAATAATATTTAAATATAATAAAAAATTAAGGGGGGCTCCCATACAAAAAACACAATTTTTAGTCTATTTTTGCCCTATAACGGTACGGAACCCTTCTTGCGCGAGTCCGACTCACACTTGGCCGATTTTTCTTGTATTAATGACATTCATATTATCATATTGTTGTCACCTACAGCTGGCTATTTCTCTACAAGATTTTTGCTTCAAAGAGAATATAATCACTACGTTATAAATGCTTTTCTTGTTTTAACAAACCAATGTTGGCTGTGTTTTTTGGGTTATTTTAGTTTATTTTTCCTTTATTAAGTTTGGGTATATACAGTAATCTTTCTAAAATAAATATTATATTGTTATAGACTTTTTTAATTACTTACTCAATACAGTGTATTTATGGAAAATTTAAAACGTGCACAACGGAGCTGCTGAGGTGCAGCCGCGTAGTGTATACTGTATAATAATAATTATACTCGTGTTTCGTCCTCGAGATTAGTTTAATTAGAATATGAACACATAGTAGTTACGCCAGTGACTCCACTCCAGGCACTATGTTTAGAGATTATAACTCTAAAAAATATAAATAAAAAACTTACGGTTGCTCTCTGGTATATACTTTATGGTCCGGTCCGCGGCTTCCTGTTACGGTGTCTTATCTCGGCCATCCGCCATGATTCGACTTCATTGAGCGTTTAGTGCCCGTCCGCTCCAGTAATTCCGCGTTTTTTTTTTACGAAAGAACCGTTTTCTCGCGTCACAATAGTCGCTTGGGCTGTATAGACGTGGTGATTTATAACGGATTCTTGCAAAACAGCGCTTTTCAATCGCATGAAATTTAATGGAGCACGTGGTCGGTCTTCCCGACAGCAACAGCATGCAATAGCCAATATCTATAGCCTATAACCGGTTTCTCGCGTCGAAACAGTGGTTTTTCGCTGTATGGACGTGGTGTGTCCGCTCACGGCGGTTTTCAGATAGTAATATGGCTACAACCGGTTCTCACGTCACAGCAGTCGCTTGGACTTGTAAAGACGTGGTGTTTTACCGTTAACGACGGGTTTCAGATAATAATATGGCTATAAGCGATACACACGTCACAAAAGCTCCGCCAGGAGTAAATTTGTTCTGTGCACAAAAGTCGCTTGGACTTGTAAGGACGTGCTGTTTTACCGTTTACGACGGCTTTGACTTATTTCAGATAATATGGCTTATGATCTTATCCAAAACGTGCTTCCTCAGACGTATTACGCCTGCTTTAGCGCCTCAGTTAGAGGTGTAAATAAATTTCCATGCAAATTTGCTTCAGAGTAAAAATTTACCTATACAGCCCGAAAGGGCTAGATATAGAAGCTCAAAAATGTAGTAGAAAAATTGCAAATGCCCAATAATAGCAAAATCATAGCCGCACAAAGCTCAAAGCTGAAGGTCATAATCGAAAAGGCAGTAAAATCTGAAAAGTCAATTATATTTAGACAATGTGAAATAGCAACAGATATCTCATTGCTGGGGACTATTATTTCTAACAATAATAAGAGCCTTACAAAGTATATGATGGACCTAGGTTGGCTATTGTGTGATAATCAACACAGCAGTCCATAATATTATGTAAAATACCTTACCTATTTTAAATCATGTAAGAAAGGTATAAGACACAATCTTTCTTCAAAAAATATGGAGAATGTCTTGACTAAAACTTTGAAGAAACCATAAAAACTGCAAACGCAGTGCCTTATTCAAGCTCCCATTTGAAACCAGAAGCATGGAGGCTTCCTCAAATTTGTTTCTGCAAGTTCCTTATGAGGTAATGTTAAACTTCAAGGCGAGGACCATTGCTAGTAAGCAGCATACTAGCAAAAATGCCACACCAACAACAGCCAGCTGCGGGGGCCAGGGCCAGACCCGTGCCAAAGGACTGGTCAACCTTACTCGGGGACATCCAACCAGTCAAGGCCCTTTATGCAGGTACACTCACTCAAATTTATAAGCAGTGGAGTTTAATCCCCTCTATTTGTACTTTAGTACATAATATCTTATATAAAGAGCTACAAAAATAAATTTAATCAGTGTTTTCAACAAAAAATATTTTAAAACTTCTTCAATTTATACATGCTAGATGTAAAAGTTTTAGAAGAACAGGATAATTAAATAGTTAACATGAATGGGTGCTGTGTAATAGTCGTATAATAGTCGTATATATTATTTAATTAGAAACATAGATATTACACGAAAGTTACTTGTGAACCTACTGGAGTTTATTATAGACAAAGAGATAAAAGGGTTAAATATATCCATCAAAGACAGTAAGATATTTATAATCACAGATTCAGGCTCAGACCAATAAAAAAAGATATCCATGCTACGCGGTGAGGCAGGCAATAGGAAGCCGATACGGCCATAGGAAGCCGGCCGCCCGCCATTCCGGTTTTAACGAGTGACGGCGCATGTCGTTTTCATCTGTGTCAAGAAATATCAAAATATGCCGTCCTGCATCGTTAAATGGTGCAAAAACAATTCTTGTGCTCAAAAGAAACCTTGTGGGATTACGTTTCACAAGTAATTAGTTAAATATTTATGTATTACCACCGAAATAACGAATTTAATTTATTAGTTTTAAAAATTGTCTCAGGAGTTTCGGAACACAGAACCTCAATCAGTGCTGCATGCTAGTCGCAAGATATTTTTCCCCATAATAGGGGAAAAATATTACGTGCTGCATTATCCTGACAAATGTTTATTTTTAACCTAAAATTCGTTATTCATTTAAAATCTATTAATATAAATAAAATTGGAGTGTCTGTTTGTAGTATTGAAAGATTTTTTTACTATTTGTATATTAATCTGTATACGATACATACTGCATACACCAAATAACATTATTTACAATTTTTGTCTGTATGTATGTCTGTCTGTCTGTTCTTAGTTGAAACACATAATTTATTAGATATAGATATTTAAGTATTTACTTTTTTCAGCAATTACTAATGAATGATGATTAACAATCTAGTTTGATAGCAACTTTTGTAGTCATTACTTAGTAGTTTAATAAGACTGCAACAGGATGGGAGTTTGACAATCTGGAACCCTGAGTTGGCAACATTATTTTTTTGCACACAAGCGCACGCCTAGCGTATTTATGCTAGGCGTGACGCACACATTGATCGACAGCGACTTCACCCCATTACCTGTAAATACTCCGTCTTTCTTTTTTTATTGGTCTGAGGATTCAGGTTATGTTTATAAATATGTGATTGACACACACAACAGTATTTTAAGTTTGCTTTAAATAAATAAAGATATACTTCTTATATTAAGTAAAACAAACAATAAGTAACTATTCCATTATGCAGTTTAAACTTTAAAGATGTAAAACAAGTTTGCAAACTGCAAAGTTAATAAATGGTTAATACATAAGTACCTTAATATGTGTTTATTAATAGTTTCTTACTTTTAACATCTCCAGCCATAGAATATGTATAAATAGTTACTTATATTAATTTAGCAGAATGTTATGACAAATACTTACATGACAAGTCTACTATGTTTAACTTGATCTGTGATGACAAGTTCACTTTTGCTGAATTTGTAATAAGGTTTAATTAGGTACATAATTTATTCAAATAACAGTATCAAAGGTGACAATAACCGCTGAGGTCCAGAAATATCTCTGACGCCTCAACTATGGGGTGCTATGGGGTAAGGTTCCAGCTGTGGAGATCAAAGGGCTAGCAGCAGTTGACCTCAAGATAGAATTTGACTTTCATATACTTAAATCATTTAAAACTTTTTGCAGCCTATTCTGCCTTCAAGATAATTTGTTTGCAAAAAATTACTATAACTGATAAATTTTATTGACAATGGATAATACGGCAGCTACTAGTTACATCAATTGTTTGGGAGATATAATATATACAATACCCTCGTCTTCCAAGGTAGCAAGGGACTTTTGGTAATGGTGTAAAGTATTCAGAATAATTATTCTTAATGTTTTTGCTCTATTATATTCAAGAAGGACCCATCTAGAGGTCAAATAGTCCTTAAAAGGCTATAACATATTATTACCATTTTTTGGTACTTATCAGCAATGACTGTCATTGACTTATGTGTTCATGGCTCAGTGGTCCAGATTCTTTTGCAATAGATGCTTTTATATCAGATTGGTCCAAAATGATTTTCTTACATTCCCTTCAGTAATAGTTATTCTCCAGTATTCAATAAAATAATTATTTTATTCCAGGCACAGGGTTGTACCGATGTGGTCTACACAACCTTGTAATCGGAACATCCACAAAAAGTGTAGTACCATGGTTGCAGGGATTTTATCAGGACTGCATTATTACAATGAGAAAACCCATGTGCTTCAACAGATGTAATTTTAGCTTCAGTATTGAAAAGTACCTTAAAACAATATGATGTATGCTACAGAAAATGGTATGTTTTTAATATTTTTAATATAACTGTATGGACCTTCAGTTCCTATTGCTTATACTTAATACCAAAACCTTTCTTTTTAAAGATGGTGACCAATAATATGGGACTATCAATTCTTATAGATCTGCTCTTTCATCTATTAATAAACATAATTATACCTGATAATGTTAGGATTTCCAGGTTTTGTAAGGGTATATTTTGATTAAGACCATCATTATCATGTTATAACTTTACTTGGGACGCAGGTGTTACAATTAACTATTTAGCTCCATTTTTCCAAAGGAAAAGTTGACACTTGAACAGTTAAAGTTGGGAAGTGTGTCTTAATTTTTAGTCACTGCACATATAATAAGTGCAAAAATTATCTAAAATTAAATTAAAGGCTACTATAATGATAAAAATCAGTACTTTAATTAAAACTTCAAAATCAGGTACGAAACCATTAATATTATACATAGGTACTTACTTTATTTTTATTTCATTGGAACATTCTCAGATCTTTCATGCTACCGCATTAGGAGCACAAATAGGTCTAAACATATTACAAGACCTGATAATTAACTCTCTCTTAGGTTTAGAAAAACATAATTAGACATTCAGAACCTCTTTCCTGGGATTAAAATTACATTAATGGATAGTGAAATTGACGTTTTCATGTTTAAGTCTAAAAGTACAAGGCATACAGCAACTTTTATAACCGAGAAAAAGACACTAACATTAATTAATGTTAATATTAATAGTATCAGACAATCTGCTGGGTGAAGCGGCAAGTCTTCTACCTTTGCTAAGTCTATGATCGACCTATTGTTAACAACGTAACGTGTCTTTTATATATACATTGAGGTTCTATAAAAATAATGACAAATAAATTAATTATTTGTTTATTGTTCATTATTTAATGTATTTATTTAAATAGGTATAACAAAGTATTGTTCAAAATAATGTTATAAGGTATGGACTATATTACATTTTAACCATGGGACATCATTTGTGATATTTCTTACTCTAAACATCTACTATGTGTTCATATTCTAATTAAACTAATCTCGAGGACGAAACACGAGTATAATTAACGATCAAACGAACTTACCTGTACGTGAAATTCGATCGTAATTATACGAGTGTTTCGTCCGAAGAGATTAGTATAACCCAGGGTGGGTTACCTAACAGGTATACCCATAGATGAAATATCACAAATATCTCTCAAGGAATGAAGTCGAATCATGGCGGTTGGCCGAGATAAGACACCGGAACAGGATGCCGCGGACCGGACCATAAAGTATATACCAGAGAGCAACCGTAAGTTTTTTATTTATATTTTAGTTAAAGTAGAGTTATAATCTCTAAACATAGTGCCTGGAGTGGAGTCACTGGCGTAACTACTATGTGTTCATATTCTAATTAAACTAATCTCTTCGGACGAAACACTCGTTTATTTACGATCGAACTTCACGTACAGGTAAGTTTGTTTGATCGTTAATTATATTCTTTGGTGCAGCGACAAAAAACCAAAACGTGCTAACTATTATCTTCATATTTAAGAGCCCGTTCTCTCTTTTCTACTGCTCTCTTCACACTCACGCCCGTCTTTCATATGCCAGGTGAAAAAGGACGATCGCCAAGTTAGCGGGCAGATAGAGGTTTTCTGTTTTTAAAGGGTTTTTTATATTGAAGTGGTAAAAAGTAATTCCAACACTTTATAGACGACTTTCTCAACAGTACATTGTATTTTTTTTATACCGTTAAGACGTCAATACAATCCATAAAAAGGTGATATTCTAAACCTTTTACAGCAAAAATCACAAAACTGTCGCGGGTTTGAGTTGAATTATTTAAAGATACTTAAAAAAAATAAAAAATCTAGCTCCAACACTATATTATAATTGGAATGATCTTACATGTTGTGCATTAAAACTTATCGGCATTTCGTATACGGACTCTTAAGCAGTCGCCTATAGCTCGCGCACGGCGCGGCGCAGGTATAATGATAATAATAATAATCGATGACACGATATTATGTTATCTTTCTAAAATAAATATTATATTGTTATAGATTTTTTTAATTACTTAATCCAGTGTACTTATAGAAAATCCGAAACGTGTTAACTATTATCTTCATATAGGCAGTCGTCGCGCACGCACGCGGCACGGCACGGCAAGTACATAAATGACTTCATGGCTTTAAGCCAAACTGTGGCCGTGGCAAAATAAAAAGAAGAAACAAAACTTTAAACTGTCAAGTGTCAATGTCAAATAAAAGAGGAGAAGTAGAAGAGTTTTGGCGGGCATGTGAAAAAGTGCTGTTGTGTTTTTGTATTATTTTCCTAAAATTGTGTTAGCTGGGTTTTTAATGTGTAATATTGGTAGAATATTAACCATTAGATATTCGTGTTCATGCACAAGTGTAGGAAAGTGATGTAATATCCAGAAACGTGCTATTTTGTGTTCCCTCCAAAACTCCATCGAAAGTTTCAGTAAAGCGTCTACCACTTTACTGAATCGACCGACTTGACTCCTTGACTGTATTGACTTTTACTTAGACTTTGACTAGACTTTAGACCTGACGATACATGAAAACGATGATGAAAATTATAATAGGAGGAATATGGTTTTCCCGCCATATTCCTTACCTTTTTACCTTGTCTGTGGCATAACATACACATCCTTTGTGTCAAGTTGCCAAAAAAGAAGAAAAAGAAAAAAGAAAAAGAAGAAAGGAGAAGTAGAAATTAAACTTCAAAGAGTTTTTTGAGTCTTGTTTTGAATTTTGATGAATAAAATAAAAATGGCACGGAAATTACGAAAGAGCATATTTAATACATACAGCTAAACGTAAGTCGAACCGTTTGAAAACTATTACAGTTGCAAAATTACTTTTCCATGACTAAAACTATTATTGCTACGTTGCACCTACAAATATGTAAAATCAGTATATTCTGTACTTTTCATTGTTATAAGGTAGCTTTCTTAAGTTATATTAACCTTTAGAATAACTTAATCAAACAACGTGCTTTTGTAACCCTGAAAATCTCATAGTAAAAATATAAAAATGAGCAGTAACAACTGTTTTTCCAAAGAAATCCCAAAGAAATTTATGTTGGGATCAATTAATAGGCTAATGGAAGACCTGAGTAGGATGGATGATCAGGACCAATATATAAGTGAGTATTTTACCTTTATTAGTTACATGGTACCCTAAGGTTATTATTATAGAAATAAAAACTGGAATTATAATTTTTTATGATTTCAGTTTTAGACATTTTATTTATAATAGTAATGACTTAATGAGAAACAAATTTTTGGACAAAAACAACAGAACATTAATTATCCTTCGATCGCAGATTCTTGGAAAAAGTTGAAGCGTTAAAGTCAAATCTAACCAATAAAAAAATTCTTTTCAGCCAATAATACTTTTGTCAAGGAGGAACCAGTAGATTTCAGTTATTTAGATGAAATAACACAATTTAAGCAGGAAGAAAATGTAGAGTTACATGATGAATTGACACGTGAAATACCTGTAAAACAAGAATTGGATGATGTCACTTTTGTAGGCCAGAGCAATATCTTGCCCGAGGAACGAGTAGAACTGCCACTACGATTTGTGACAGAGGTCATTATAAAAGAGGAAGGCGAAGACCTAGATTACCAGTTTCTTAGTTGGTAAAACATTGAGTTTTTAAACTAGATTAACTGTGAATATGTTCAGTAAGCAGTAGCTTATGTTCTTTTTACATTTATCATTTAAGTATTAAAGTATGCTGTTGTAGTTTATGAAATTTTTATTCCATTTCAGCTTAGAAGATTTGAAGCACCAAAATCTGAGAGTAGTTTTGAATAGATTCAAATGCTTTATGTGTGATCACTGTCCATTATTTTATAAAACAAAGAAAACTTTAGCAAGGCACATTCACTCAAAACATTTTTTGTTGTTTCACAACACCAATGATGTGTCAAAATTGAGGATCTCCTGCAAAATTTGCAACAAAAAGCTGTCATACAAAAGTTGGCATGAACACATGAGTATAGTTCACTCAGTTAAAAAGTTTATGTGTAAACATTGTCTCAAAGTATTCAAACATGAGCGTTATCTGAAAAAGCATGTGCTGCGTATACATGAAAAGCGCAAACCCAAGCATTTACTGTCATCTAGTGCCACGGAATGCCCCCTGTGCCTTAAGATGTTTTCCAACAAGCATGCTTTGCACACACACAACAAAACCTGCCACAGCGAACAGACATATACTTGTAAAGTGTGCAACTCGACATTGAAATGCAAGACATACCTCAATGCTCACATGCTGAGAGTTCATTATGACGATGGGAAGATGCATGTCTGTGATATTTGTACCAAAAAATTTAAGTCCCCTCGATATCTTAAAATTCATAAGAAAAATTCTCATTACTCTTTATGATTTTTATTAAGTATACCAACTACCAAGGCTGTGTTCACTTTGTGCCTCTTAGCCTTATGTTTGGTTAGAGTGTGTAGTTATTTAAGAGAGATTTATAAAATTGTTGTTGTATGTACTTGTAAACTTTACTTGAAGATGTTAATTATAAAATAAAACTGAGGCTTTCCAATTGTTTTTCATTTCATAATTCATTCAATACTTCTTTTTGAAACTATTAGCATTATCCATTATTACCCTTTATTATATGTATTTTAATTATGTAATTTTTAAACACCTATTTTATTTTGATCTAGACTTGATCGAAGTTTAGAAACAAGAATTAAACCAATAACTACACAAATACATCCACCCCAAGAAAATAATTTTGAAAAGTTTGTTTATAATTATTTTAATGACACTAATTACAGCTAAACTATATTATTCACAAACATATAACAGTATTCTATTCATTCGTTTTGACTTCCTTTTCATTAATCTTCTGTTTTTCAAATAGTATCCTCAACTTTTCAGTGGCAGACATTGGAAGTCTGTTGTTGGCTCCAAATTTAGGATCAGGTATTGTGGCAGTGTTTAGTTCAGGGTTTTTGAATGTGAAGGGAGTCCAGGGTCCCTGGACAGAGGGGTAGTCTGTATACTGGTACTTCCTTAAGCGTGCAGCCGAGACATCCCCCTGCTGTGTCCTCAACACCTCAATCCATTTTGTTATTTCTGAATGAGTTTTGTTGTGCATGTTCATCCACACTCGGTCACCATTCACTACAAGTATAATGTGTTTTCTATTAATTTCGCAAGATTTTAATAGTTTAATAACATTAATAGTGAGGGAGCCCTAGAACAAATTTTTCAGTGATTACTAACAAGCTAATTTTTTGTGAGTACATTGTGTGAATCAACAAAATTTGGTTGACTAACCCTAAAATGGAACCCTAACCAGCTGATTTTTTGTAGGTTAAGGGCCTGTTTCACCACTTCCTGATAAGGCTATCCACCACTTAAATTGACAGATGGAGTATGGAGAATCTGTCAAATAAGCCTATTGGGCACCTTATCAGGAAGTGGTGAAACAGACCCTAATAGTTATATAATTTAACAGTAACCTTGTCCTACAAATAAATCCATATTTTAGGACCATCAAGGCAAAGTATGAAATCCTTTCTATCTCTGTTAGCTACCTACCACTTTCGAGATTTTTCGAAAATAAAAATGTTGTTTGTCTTATCAAAATATAGCTACTCACAAAAAATTTGATTGTTAGTAATCACAAAAAAATTTGTTCTAGGGCTTCCGTACTATAAAACATTATATCAATATCATTGCTATATTAAAAATTGTAGTTGCTACGATTAAATTTTAAATCACTAGCAATGTGCAATTTTAAACCGAAAAAGTGTATGTAAAAATATTAAATTATCAACACCAGTTAATCTAATAGGATTTACTTACAATATTCACCAACAATAATTGGACTGCGGTGTCTTCTTGGTTTCAAATACACAACAACACCAGGATTTTCTCTAGCAAATTCCACCAAGTCTTGTTCAATGAAGTCTCTACAATATTTTAAATATATTTATGATTAATAAATCAGTTAATCATAATTATTATGGCTTTAGATTTTAACTTTGGTTGTAATTTTTACCGTAAGCCTCGACTTCCTCCATGGCTTTTACAGAATTTGAGGACAACTCTTTGTAACTGACATACATATCGACCAACTCCATTTTGAAGAGGCGCTCGGACGTACGCCGATTTCATAAAAAGGTTTTTATTAGACATTTTAAAAATCAAAGGCTACAAATTTCTTCAATTTATTAATTAATGTAGGTAAATATTTTTACAATATTAGGTTAGCACATGACACAAGCACACACATGACACAAGCCAAATGTCAAGTTTGACGTCTGCCCATAGACGTTTTCTTTCTCTTTCATTGAGTTAAGCGCTTAAGGGGCCGGGCTACCCTTGAAATTCTCATACATACGTAATACCATAATCATTTTCTCTTAAGAAAATATATAACATGTTTGAGTTATTTTTCAGCTTAAAATAGTAATTACCTAGGTTCCTGTATAAAAATTAACTTCAAAATATTTAAACACTAAAAAAAAAATTTTTGTGTATAAATTTTTTTTTTACTAAATTTACTACTAATAATACTTTTTTTAAGTAATTACTATTTTAAGCTGAAAAATAACTCAAACATGTTAAATATTTTCGTATGAGAAAATGATTTTGGTATTACGTATGTATGAGAATTTCGAGGGTAGCCCGGCCTCTTAAATTCCATTTCATTGACCTATACTATACCTCTTTTTCTTACGTCATTGTTCCATTTCACTATAGGAGACTAGGCACATTTGTATGGGAAGTGGTTCGTGAACCAATACACATACCGTTGATGTATTATTGTAGGGATATCCCAACTAGATCCTTGTGCAAAGGGGCATCAAAATCACCCGGCAGTTTTGAGAAAAATACTTTACAACTCGGTCGAGCTAACTCCGTAGTTCGTACCTGGCGGCCATACTATAGTCGAGGCATTTTAATAGGCCACATTTGACAGTTCATTAAATTGTACAATGTAACATTGTAGCGACGTGCATAAAAAATAAAGATTTTCATTTTGTTATAACTGCACAATTGATTAACTTTTTTCAATTACGATTACATATTTATTGTAAAAATAATTCTAAATGTAATAAACAAATTCTGATCTTAATAATTGTACGTCGTTGCAATGTTACGTCAGCTGACCTTTTTTCTTTTTAAACTCTTGAGATGTTACTCTAAAAATCGAAAGCGAATAAATGGTATCGATGCATTGATTACTTGTAACCAGTGTGACCATATTTAGCAGAATTCTGCGATTTTAGCAGAATATGACCCCCAATTTAGGCCTTAGCATAATATGTCGCATAATAGAAAAAGTTGACAGATTTTAGCAGAATCTAAAAAACTTTAGCAGAAATTTAACAGAATTTGACATTTTATGAGTTAACTGAAGTTTATTTCAAAAATCTACCCATTTCCAATTTGTATACATAGGTGCGGTTTTTTCTTGTTGTGCTGGTCACCCTTTTCAATTCAGAGGAACTCCCGAAACATGCGTAGGTAACCGGTATTTTTCCTTGAGGCGCTGTATCTACCAGTACATTCTCTTTGTTTTGCTTGGTTTGGGTGGTTATTGTGTGTTTTGAAAGGGAAACAATGAAAAGAAAATATGACCAGAACTATCGTTCCGAGTGGGAGAGGATCCGCAGTTTTCGTCCTGGCTATCAAGAGCCAAGGACGACACTAATGCCGCTTTTTGTAAAGCATGTAACATACTTTCAATACAAATTTCCATCCCTATCCCTACTAATACTTATAAATGCGAAAGTAATCTGTCTGTCTGTCTGTTACACGCTCACGCCTGCCTAACCACTGAACGGATTTCGATGAGGTACAGAGACAGATAAAAGCTTGGGAAAGGACATAGGCTGGACATGCGCGCGATAACGTGAAGTCCACGCGAGCGAAACCGCGGGCAGAAAGCTAGTACAAAATAGAGATATAATTCGTTAGCAGAATTTTAGCATTTGTTACAAAAAGTTTAGCATATTTTAGCAGATTTTAGCTGAGCAGATAGCATAATGGCTTATTTAAATCTGGTCACACTGCTTGTAACGCAATATCCCCATAAACTAATAACCACGTTGTGAAAAGTAACACGTATTTATGTGAAATGAATAATGATAATACTAAATTTAACAGTTTTTGTTATGTTAACGTTATGTATAAACGAAAAAATATCGTTATAATAATAACGGTAAATATAACGTTATTTTCTGGTATTAAGTATGCGATCGTGCACGGTGCACTAAATCTCACTCGCAGCCCACTTTTTTTGCGAGGTTTGTGTGAAAATACAAAAGAAAAAATACACCTTATAAGCGTGATTACGTTTAGAAAATTTTCCCGCCTGTCATAACTTTCTTGACGGACTATAACGTTATCAAAGAACATATATTTACCGTTATATCTCCTATATAACGTTATAACATTAACCGTTATTAATATCAATTTTTAACGTTATTTTTAATATCGGGTATATTTTCATAACGTTATCTATGCCCTTGAAGCAGTAACGTATTTGAAGCCCTGGTTTGAAGTAATACAAGGTATTTGGTTGTAGGAGGCAACACGAGTAAGGGTTAAAGTGTCACTGCATAGATAATACAGTATATATAGCATATACTGTGTCACTAAGCGTCGGAGAAAATTTATAACGATTAACCACTGACCTCCAATATACAAGTGTATAATGGAGGTCAGTGCGATTATAGTGCGTTTCATCGAATAGTTCCTTTGCCGTCATGTTGGCATTCCTGTCTGTCAATAATGTAAACAAGGTTGACATGCTCTGCGAGTTTTACTGCGATTTCGTGAGAAAATCATGCCGAAAACATTAAAGAGTGGTGAAAGAATGATGGTGCTAAGAGTGAAAGAGTTTTGTGAACGTGAAAAACGTAACTAGGCCCCAATAATTCCATTAAACTCGGGTTACCGCCATTACGGCTTAGTGAAATCAAACCAGCGTCAGCTTAATCACCCTTAAACACAGTTAAACTTATGAATACATGCAGAGCGTGTCTACCGTGTTTACTTTATTAACAGAGAATGCCAACATGATGGCAAAGGAACTATTTGATGAAATGCACTTCTAGTAACGAAAACTACATACACGCGAACGAAGGCGCGGGTAAAAGCTAGTACAATAATATTATCAGGGCGAGCGAAGCGAGCCCTAGTACTTCTCACAACCTGTACATTTTGCGGTACACTTTACGGACAAACTATCACGCCTATTGATTTGTGCTTTAACATAGTATTTACATGTAAATGTGTTATCATCAGTCAATGAAGGTGTGATGACGCGAGCTCTCACAAAGCTCGGCTTTTAGCTAGTAAATGCGAAAGTGACTTTGCTGGTTACGCCTTCACACATAAAGTACTAAGCGGATCATCATAAAACTTTCATAGGTACACGTCTGGAACTCTGGAGTATGGAGAAGGACATAGGGTACCTTTTATCCCGGGAAAAAGAACGGTCCCCGAGGGATAGACGTTAACGTAGGCAGAGCCGCGGGCGAAAGCTGTTAGAATTATGAACAATTTTCTTTAAGTGCATTTTGTGATAGCATATTATTATCTCCCCTAATTTAAGGTAGCACAGTTAGGGTAGTGTGGCAATATTAATTTGCATTAGTGCCAACATGACAGCAAAGGAACTATTTGATGAAACGCACTATAACGATCTTAGCCGACCCTGTAGACCCCATCACAGAATACGTAACGTACTGTGTACAGTTACGTAAACACAAATCACACTCACCCGCGTGGTTAGTACCGCACCGGGGACGACGCCGGCGCCTTCCCCGAGGACTTAACACGACCCGAACGACAAACAGACAGACCGACCGAAATCCGGTGCCGAGCTCGATCCCGGGTTCGAGTTCGCATGCGGATAGCATAGGAACACACCTAAATCATGACCGCGACCGCGACATTGTCGTAGAGAGCTCTACCAATTACTTTGACATTAGAACATACACGCGTATGTCACCCCAACCGGACTCGGAAGGGGAGAGGGACGGCCCTCTTTTGTGCAATAACATTAATAACTTGAGCTCATTTACCGCGATAACTCGTACGCAGCTAGTTTGTGCTACCGCGCGCGAGCAGCCTCACTCGTCAGAGAGTGAGTAAGGGGTCGGACCCCTTAAGAGCAGGGGGGATCCGTGTCCCCACGTCAGATGAAAATAGCTTATTCTCGTAGCTCTCCCCAATATTGCCCGATTAGAATGTCACACGTGTGACTTTAGGGGAGGGGGCCAGGCCCCCTCATTGTTTATCTCCAAACCAACTAGCAACAGACTAGTTATAGCCACGATTAAACTACCATGGTCTTAACCAGACCAGTAGCTTAGACCCTTTCGAAAAAAAAAAAAAAAAACACTATAACGATAACGACGAACCACAGATCTAGCAAGGTTCGCGCTCTGATTCTATATTTATGCGACAAACTAAATCCTGAAAGTCCAAGTTTTCTGGTTTCGTTCTTTCTTTGCATTTTTTAAGCGAAATCCTTATCAGAAGATTTCGCCTTGTATAAAATATAAGATCCTGCAAACTAAATTGAGTGGCAAAATTTTTCTTTAGGTTTTGTAGGTATAGTTCTATTTTATCTATAATATTTTACATTTCTCAAGAAAACTGTCACATATGAGTAGTTCTCGAAGTATTAATTCTAAATACTCACTTAAGGAGATAAATAACAATGTTAACGATGAATAACTACAAATCTTCTAACTTATATTCAGAAATAAATGCGAAATATCACCTACGCACTTATTATTAATTGATTTTTGCGATAGATGGCTCTACAAGTCTACACTAAAAAATCTCATTTAATTAATATATTTTTATTAAAATTTAAACCTCTGTGGCTTAATATCTTAATAATGGGGGTCGCGGGTTCGAATCCCGCCGACGGAACAAAAAGTTTTCCTATTAACTTTTTGTAATTATTAAAAATTAATAATACTTACTTAATAAATTTATGTTAACGAAATCAAAAACAACTATTGTAATTAAAATTTTATTTTATAAAATTAATATTTACATCACATTATTCTTACATCTATTCCTCTTATACAAAAAATATTGCACCTAGTAAGTAAACTAACATTATTCGTCAGCAGTACCTAGTAAGTAGTAACTAGTAAGTAGTAACTAGTAAGTTATAGAAACTGTTTACTGTAGGAAATAGAAGCAATAGGTACTTAATGGTTCTAACCCAAGTCTGTGATATGCAAAGACTTTTATATAGAAGTTTTTGGTGATATCAAAGTACAGGTCGTGGGCCGTGGCCTCATCCCACTTGAGTAGTTGTTAATTACAAAAAAAAAAAATACATGTTTCAAAAATTACAGCTACTTAAATTCAGTATAGTTTTAAGAATTAAACATGCCCGCGTATTTGAGTAGCTATTTAAAATGCATTTTTCTTCACTACCATACAATTTCTTGTCTTGATTACTATACATTTTTGTATGTAATAATATTAATTTATACATATTATTCGCATTATCGTCTAGGTTTTGTCAGTTAAATATTTATTAAATTCCGTATGAATTAAATACCAAACATTTTCGTTCTTAAATGTCCTTCTTCTTCAAATATTTGAATATCAAAGAGCATTAAGCTTAACTTATGGTATTCGTTACAAAAGCACGCAGTAGTTTATGGCATTAGGTGTAGTTTTTGTAAGATATAAAGTAATTATAAGATGTTATAATAAAGAAGTTATTACATTACACAACTAACTACTAAATACACATTCGACCATCCAATATACAGTAATTTCCATTCAAATACAAAGACAATATTTTTAACACGACAAAATTACATTTTCTTCGTCAAACAAAAACTGCTCGCATCGTAAAGTGAGCGACATGTTTTTTTTGCTCGCATTGCATCGTAAAGTGAGCGACATGTTTAGCTACTCGCTATTTTCTGTCGAACATGTCAATTTTGTCCTTTAGCTGTTTGATTTTGCCGGGCACTTGCACTGCGGGTAGTTCGATGCTCTGCGAGCGGCGGCGGCCATTTTGCGCGTCGTCGGCGGGCCGCCTGGCGTCGGGGGGCAGCGGCTCGAGCTGCGGCAGTGTCGGTCGGCGCTTCATGTCGTGCGCACGCGAGCCCTCCCCTAAAATTTAACGTCTATCTGTAGACAGAATGAGAAGCGGTCGGTTTAAGCGGAAAAATGTTAGGCGATAGTAAAGCTAGACGACATATATTTACATATCGGTTGACTGCAATAAGCTAAAGACACAGTGCACGGCTAAACACAAAACAAACGTTATATTCGTGTGTAGCAGTTGTGGTGTTTGGTACTGTGTCATTGATACTTGTAGGGAAAATCTTGAGTGAATTTTTCTATTATTTATTTAAGTTTCTTAATACCTTTTATTTTTTAACAATGTTTTAATACGGCGGCTTTATTATTCCTTTTCCATCAATTTTGTAACAATTCCTTCTCCAATCTCAGGTCTTGTGTACTGGGTTATGAATAAAATAGTGGTAGTGTGCTTTGTACAAGCATCAAGAAGAAAAAAGAGAGAAGGACAAAGTCAAAACGAAACAAATTTTATTATTTATTAAGCTGGTAATAAAAAGCAGACACCAAAATTACCAAGGTCTGCAAAACGACCGTCCCAAAATGAAATACCTATAGTTCTTGGATCAGCTAACGTGGTATACTCCTGGCCAGTGGGCTTAACTTCTAGTACAATAATATTTCAATACGTTACCTTTTCTTCTAGAGGCATTCATCTCATCTGTGACCAGCTGCTCGCAGCCGTCGGCGCGCGTCCGAGCTCCCAAATTTTGGCACCTATAAAATGGGGATAGTTTGTATTCTTTTGTGGTGTCCTTTTTGAACCGAAGTAATAATGTTTGTAAGAACAGGCAATTACTAAAAGAGACAATTTTTTAAATATGTCTATACCAGCCATTTCTTTCTCTGCGTCTACAACTAGAATTATAGTTGTTATTCTCTGCTAAATCTCAAAGAATGATCGGAAGGGCGCTGTAAGACGACTAGTTCACTGATTTGAGCTGATTTGTAAGGGAACGACTTTTAATCTTTTACGGTTTCAAGGTGTTCCCGGCTGGTATACGGACCCCTGCTCCACCAGCAGCTTGGTGAGTCTGGCGACCTCGGCCCGCAGCAGCGCTATTTCCCTGTCCCGTTTGCGGATTTCCTGCTCCGCCGCGTTCTCCCGCGCCGACAGCTTCGCGCGCATGTCGTCGAAACTGAAAGTTATAGTACCACGAATAGTAAGATTCCTTCAGCAGTGGACGGCGATAGGTTGATGAAGATGACGATGATGATGTGTAGCAAGGTAGTGTAAGAGAATTTAGGCCCAATTTTCCTTGCCTTGATTGATCATGTATGAAATGTCATGCTGCTTCTCTCATTCTTTGTATTCTTAAAAGATAAGGCATGACATCAGAAATTTACTAGATGAATGATGATTTTCACATCAAAATCTTACATTTTTTTATTGCACAAAACATTTTGGGGATTTCTATGATTCATCGCCATTGTTGTCATCATTAATTTAAATAAAAATCATGCTTGAAACTTACAGTTTCCTCAGACACGCGCACTTTCTCTGCAAATGCTCGATCTGTTCCTTTAGCCCTTTCTCCAGCTTCCTCATCTTTTCTGCATCTTCACCCGCCTTCTCTCTCAACTTTCTCTCCCTCTCCAAAGCCTCTCTATTTATTTGTTAGTTAAGGGAAAAACTCGTTAATATTTTGCAAAGTGTAGGTATTTGTTCTGTAACTTGGCAAAGTATTTTGTTCTAATAGTTGTTCAATTTATTTAATGTTTTACTGAGTAATTTAGTAACTTATTCAAAACAGCTAGTTTCAAATATTTTTCATCGTTTTACCAGATTGAAATAAAAAGTGTTATTCAATTCATATTTTTATTTTAGAAACGGATGATACATGATTTATGTATACCTAAAATATGAGGTGGCACACAGAACTTCTTTTAAAAATATTGTGAAGTGAATTTTGAGCTTCTGCCAGATGAATTTTATTTATTTACAAACATTTTTGGTCCTTCAATGAAAAACAGTAGTAAAAGAAAATGATATGAATGAATTTAATGTTTTAGATGATTTTTTGATCCTCATAATATTATAAAAGTACAAAAACATGGAATAATGACTAGATAAAATAAATTTTATATTTAACACAATTAACATAATATTATAAAGCATTAAAATGGTCCTGGGCAGTTACATTTCAATATAATAATAATATATAATCGCAAACGTTAATAAAAGCTTATCATGGCAACATCACGCATATTAACAATAATTCAGAATTTATAAAAGATTGGTCCTTCAATTTCAAATACATGGACGTAAAAAAAAGTTCAGATAAAAAAGAGTCTCTTTAAACTTGCAAGAGGAATTGCATGATAAAATATTATAATTATTTGGTATTCAAGTGTTATATTTTTGTTAGGATAAAAACATGCAAAATCAGTTGTTTCCTTTCTCCTTACTCCATATAAAGCGGTAGATATAATTATTATCTATTTAGCATACAAAATACTGTTACGTCATTCAGAAATTATTTCTATAATACTCAAAGTTATACAAAACATCAAGTTTAAAGTTAATACTTATTCTAATTATTCGGAGCACAAATCTACGGCGACCACTACTATGTGGCCCTCTTGTTAATAATTTTAAGTGACTAGACTTTATATCTTCTATATATCTTGATATAGAAGTAGAGTGCGAGTGAGAGGAGAAACGTCCCGAGAGCGAGACGAAGCGAGCCCGTGAGTGCGCACGCGCAGCTCGCCGCCAGCACGCCGACGCAGCTGCAGCTGTCGACAAGCGACCATCGGTGATTCCCCGCGTCAGGGTTGCCAAGGGCAAATATATCAAATGTGATATAAAGTGCATTTTTGAGTTGTTTAGTGCAAAACATAAATATTTTCGTAAATATAAAGCTTTTTCAAATTTCGATTGTACCGATGCTTACTTATTAATGCCTTGTTTAACAGTACCGTCTGTGTTATAAACGCTGTTAGCAAAATTTACAGCACACATGATTTAAATTAGGTACAAATTGTTTTATCATAATAATTGTTCGTTTTTTGTATTGAAATGTAAATACTGCCTTTTGGACTTTTATGCATAATTTAGCGCACATTTTATTAAATCGTCACAATTTAATTACTGATATAATATAGTATATACGGTTAGGATTTGGCATGATTTTTTAAATTGTTTGAAATTATGAAATTGAGGTTTATTATGATATTATGTATTATGTCGTCAGAAAAACTTCTTATGATGTTCGCACTGTGATAACATGTTGATGAATGTGTTAGAAATATTCTAGGTACGTTTAGGAATTGTTTAAGATTATTTTAATTAATGGCAGATAGTTACTAAATAAGACCATATTCCTAAACGCATTGCAGTTAAATTTCCCATTAGTAACAAGTAGTTGGACAATTTATACATGCGACGGTAGCCAAATCGGTCCAAAAGACAATATTTTAGTGTACATAGATATATCTGTAAATTTTACATAATTAATACATAGGACAAATTTTGCTACCAAATATGTGTTAGAATGACAAGGCATTAATGATAAATTGGTTTCCATGAAATTGGTTTTTGAATATTGGTATACTTTTAAATTAAGTATGATAATTCTTGATAGACCAAATTAAGTTTGTCAAGTATTTAGGAAAAGCTCTTTCGAGGGGAACAAATTTCATGGAATTTCTCGAACATGCGATATAAAATCATCCAAGTAGAAGCTATAGAGACTATGATATTGTGGCATGCAAAATAAATATAAAATCTTACCTCAGCTCCTGTTCTGTGACTGCTAAGGTCCGACCGACCGCAGCCGTCTCCATCTTCAGTCGATCCAAGTCCGAGCCACCCAGCTTCAACTGGGATTTTAGCTCTGGAAGAAGATTATAAATTTGATTAAAACTATACGACATGTCTTGACTACATCCACAAGCTACTCGAAGAAGTAAGATGTCTGCTAGCAACTAAATGTTTTCCGTGACTTAATACATGCAAATGTTCTAATAAAATTTATCAAGTACTAAAAAAACTACTCTTTTTAATTTGGGTTAGTTGGGTAACAACGTTAGCAATGTTATAAATATATTTTTTTAAGTTTAAACTATATAGCGAATCCAAATTCTATAATGTGGAAAATTTACCTTCAATCTCGACCAGCAAGTCCTTCTCTCTCTTCGACCTCTCCTCTTGTCCCTCCTGCTGACACTCCGTCTTCATCCGCTCTAGACAATGCTCTTTGTCAGCCATAAACTGCTCCCATTGCTCCTCTAAAAAGTAAAAGGATAATATCACGCTCAATTTTCATGCTCGATTTTCATGTTATGGATGAGGTCGCCAATTTTTGCTGATATGAAGCAGAAAAATTTTGCGAGAGAAAGAAAATCTACGCTGCTTGTGACGTTAGAGCACCTAAATTGTAGGAAATTTATTTCTCTACGCTCAGGGCCCCCATAAGGGCTACTGGCGCCTGTGTGCAAAAAAAAAAGGATTTTGGCGCCCCTTTAGGCAAATTTTTTGGGATCTTGGTTTTGGCGCCCCTAAAGATGGCATTTGGGCGCCCCTAGAGGATGGCGCCCGTGTGCATTGCACACATTGCACATATGGTAGCGGGGGCCCTGTCTACGCTATCATAGCGTTGAGAAATATGCCGTTGGAGCACCAAAATGATAGCGTAGAGGCTATCATAGCGTAGAGAAAATCAAACTTATCTCTGTAAATAATACACAATGCGGTTTGTATTATAGCCCCAAACATGGCCCCTTTGACTACTCATATGATGCATTGATCGTTTTATGTGAATCAGTAATACTTACATTTGTGTCTTGAAAAAACTGTGTACTGAGGTTCAAATCTCGTAATATTCGCCATTTCTCGACATGAACTGTCGAGAAATGGCGAATATTACGAGATTTTTCATAGAATACGTAAAAACTCAGCGTTGCCACTTTTTACCTTCCCTAACATCCAACGATAACAATAAATCGGTATTATTGATGACGTTCAAAATGTGGGGTAGAATTGATGTTTCTAACGATTCATTTGATTTGAAAAAGTTTATAAAGAATGTTATCTTAAAATACTATAAGAATTAGATGAGGTAATAGCCATTTATATAAGTATTCATAACATATCAGATTTATCTTCAAATCTGTCATACTTACTGCTACAGCGACAGTTAAAGTGCACCTCTTCCACGGCAGATTGTATATTTTAAGCTATTTTCTTACCTTTTTTTATGTTTAATTGTAAATATATTTTTAGACTATTATTGGAACTCAAATAATTCTAATGCATGCTTGAGCACTTTGTTTTCTTCGATAGAATCAGTTTTCGAGCATAAGATAAACACAACACTTTTTAAAATACAAAGGGCGGAGAAAAATAATTGCAAAATCAGCAAAAATTGGCGGCCTCGCCCAAATGAGGATTTTATAAAATATTGACTTTAATTTTTGTCATTACCCATTTCAATTCTATGTTTCTCCTTAAGTTTATTGATTTGGTCATTTTTCTCAGCTATGAGGTTTCTTTTTGTAACTTCCAACAGTTTTCGGGCTTCCTCGGCAGCATTTTTTGCTTCTTCTTCTAGTAGGCGGAACTTTTCTGCCCACTCTTCTGTTATTCTTTCTGGAATGATCACAAAGATATAATTTGAATACCTAGTTTCAAAACTAGCATTTTAAGCTTAATAATTTTCAAGAGGATAAGGTGATTTGTATTATAAAGGTTTCACTTTACCTTTTTCTTTTTCATAACTTTCTGTCAAGGCCTCTATCTTGTTGGCGTAGTTGATATCGGCCTTGTCCAGCAGATGCCTGAGCTGGAGAATGTCCCAGTCCGCTTTACTGTTGGCTTCTGCTATTGATTTCTCGAACTGTGATTCTTTTGAAGCTAATACTTCTTTCAGGTTTTCAAACTGAAATGTGCAATATAAGAGATTTTAAGCATGCGCCAAATAGAAAAATGATTCTATTGGGGATTGCATCTAAGCAGATACACAAAATAACTACTATTTTCTTCACAATTCGTCGTGATATTTTGTATAATGATAATAACCTAAAGTTCTTTGTAACCTTTGTCAACTGTTTTTTTTCATTAATGGATTGAATAAAGAGTTTTTTAATTTTTATTTATTTAATAACTCTAACGACAAAATAACTATCCATTTTCGATACAATCGTAAACGCACCCTCGTCGATAGCTCCCTCAGTTTGCGCTCAGCGTTTTTACTGTCACGTTCGTGTTCAGCTCTCAGCTGCGCGAGCGCGGTTCGCGTGCGCTCGGCCTGCGCGCGCTCCATCGCCGCCCGCGCGCTCGCCGCGCTCGCGAGCGCCTCCGTGTGCTCGGCGCGCAGGGCTGCCACCTTTGCATCGTGCTGGTTTTCTAGCCTCTGTAACGCCTAAAGAAAAAAGAGTTTTTATTATCAGCGTCGTCAATTTAAAGAAGAAAGTGCCATGTTTTTAAGCCAGATTACTATGATTTTGTACGAAACCATCAAGATGTGACGTTGCAGCATCCACCAACCTGTAAATGCTGTTCCTCCTTGCTTTTCCTCAGCTGTGCTTCTCTCTCGAGAAGGTCTTTGAGTCTGTGTACTTCTAACTTGAGAGTCTCTTCTCTAGTTTCAATCTGCTGCAGCTGTAGTGTGAGAGATTGAACTGATTTCTGCTGCTCGGTCGCCAGCCCCCGCAGCTGCTGGAGCTCGGCCACGTGGGACTGGTTGGGAGGAGCCACCTTCAGTTGTTCCACTGATTCTGTGAGCTGGAATGCAGATATTTGCTTCGTTGAAAGATAATTACTACTACAGGTACTGATCTACAATAGTTTTACCCTTTTAAACAGAGTACAAATTGCGAAAAATTTTCGGAAATTAGCAAATTGGTCAAAAATTGCACGTGAAACTTATAATTTTTGACCATTATAATATATACTTATAATGATAGTCTAATGTTTACTATTAATCCAGGTATTACCTCTCTGTTGTGTTTCTCGGCGTCTCTCGCGCGTTTCTCGAGCTCGCGCATCTTCCACTCGCAGTCGGCGAGCATGCGCTCGGCGCGCGCGGACGCCTGCGAGCGCGCGGCCTCGTGCGCCGCGCGCCATTTGTTCGTGTTCGCCTCCGCTGCTTCTAGCGCCTGTTTATGTGTTTAATTTTAATTATAATAATTGATCTTTGTTCTGATGAGAAGCTGCTCTCTTCTCTTCTATAAATAAGCTGCTTTCAGTATAACATTACCAATATTATCATTTATTGCTATTTCCTTCCGATTCCAAAATGCTCTGGGTTTAAGCGAATACTGGGTTAAATATCATGTTATCTCTTTCGTTTCGTGTAATATACGAATACCTTTTAAAACATCATATGGCAAATGGGGCTTTCTACATTTTGGTTAATGGTTTATGATACGAGTATTAAGATTCTTACCTCCTTAGCTTTCTGTTCCTGTAAAAGTTTTTCTTGCAGCAACAGCTGTTTCTCCTTTATCAGCGCCTCTGTTCTGGATTCCAGCTCGGCCCGATGCGTGTTCGAGTCCTCGAGTTCTGCCCGCAACTGACGTATTGTTTCATCTGAAAACAGTAGCATTTATGCAGTTGATTTAATTTTTTATACAAAAATAATATGTAATATTCACTTCTTAAATGGCTGATTTGCTGCTTGTCACATCAGCAGCAGCAGTCTAGCGAGGTATCAAATATTTGAGATACTACCTAATACTTTTCTCTTGAGGATGAAAAGAAACACTGATGGATTTTAGGGACATTCACCAAAGTCCTTTTCTATCTATCTCTTTGTCTTGTTGTTGAAAGGCTATAAAATTCTTTGGTAGTCCAAACGCGCTGTTGTTACCCAGCTCTCACCATTTCGTCTCTCCAGCTCGTCGGCGAGGTCGGCGGAGCAGTTCTTGGCGGCGTTGAGCTCGTCCTCCAGCGCCCGCGCGCGCTGCCGCACCAGCTCTGACTCCTTGTACGCCGCTGCCAGCTCGCATTTTATCTCTGTAGACACATCAAACCTTTGTAATGTGTTTTCGTTATGATAATTTAAAATCTTTCCCTCCTATAATTATGTGATAGGTCAGGAAACCAATAGGTACGTAGCTACTGCCTAATCTATGCTCTTCTATCTTACTAATAAAATTATTTACACAGCGACTAACTATACCTACAAGATATTGTGTCCGTCTGTGTCGAGCATATTGGAAATACCTGGCACATCGCAAACGTCTAAAGGTACACAAAGACAGCAGCGCGGACCATGAATAGTTATATGCTGCGTAATTATTATCTTTATTAGTAGACTAGCTGTTGCCCGCGACTTCGTCCGCGTTAGCACAGATAGTAATTAATAACGGAGATGGGTTTCATGTTCCTAACTTAAGAAATGACGGACTTTTATTCAAACTTAACAAACCCCTATTTCACCCCCTTCGGGGTAAAATTTTCAAAATTCCTTCCTTAGTGGGTGTCTACTTAATAAGACAACCCTACTCACTAAATTTCGTGGCTATAACTTTAACAGTTTTTGCTCAGCGATGATGAATCAGTCAGTCAGTCAGTCAGGACATGTAATTTTATAAGTATAGATATTTCTGTCTGAGTTCGACATGCTACTATAGATCGATACTTCAAGGACTTTGTGTTAACTTGTTATTTTTGTCAATATTTTTATACCAACTTAAAGTTTTCGGAAATAATTAGGTAAAGAATGAAGAATTATAATAATAATTATGTTTGTCGGGTGCGAGTAATTAGCACAATGCTGACAATGAGCTGGCTGGTGGCCAGAGCACACAGACAACGACCCGACGTCAGGTGAATCAAGTGGGTTGAATAACATCAATAACATGGACAAGCGCTATACGATCAGAGAAACTGAAGTACAGAAACACACAGAAACGAGATAGAAAGAAGAGAATGAGAATGAAACTAGATACAGAAGCAATGAATAAAAACGAAACGAGTCGAACACTATAACTAACGAAAGTTGCCACACGAAAGAGTAAATAATAATTTATTATGATGAATCCTCCTGGCAGGTTGTGATCTCGAAGTGGTGCAAAACATTGTTGAATTAGATTCAAAAGCATTTGAGAGTTCGACAAACATTTTTATATTGTATTCGCAGTTACTTTACGTAGGCACAGCAGAAGATTTATTTCTTTCCACTCGTTAACTGGAATATTTATGTGACGTTTTGACCTGCTCTAGAAACTTTCCAGTCTCAGTCACTGATATAACCGTCCCGCAGAAAACGCATTTCCTAACTTTTAGCACTAATTAAATATTAATTTATACGTTAATGAGCGAATATGTTGCGGTGTTTACGCCAAGATATTAATTGAAACGTCACTGGGAACACGTGTCGTAAATAAAAATGACGCGCAGACGCAGCAGCACCCATCCATCATGTCCGCGGATTAATAATTTCCTCGTTCCTCCTATTTCTTCATCTGGACGGGGGCCAGCTGGAGGGACGACCTTCTCAGTTTCTTGACTCTGTTTACTTTGTGCTGTGCTCGTAGAAAGCGACAACTGTTGTACAAAGTTTTGGCGCCATGTCAACGCGGATTAACAAGGCGGTTATGTGTTGGCGTGTTGGGTTTCGCAGCAGTTTCGCAACAGAAAAGCAACAGCATCCACGATTTGTTGCATAATAATTTGCACTTCCTATTAAATTCAAAATTCGAATCTCATCCAAAATATTTTGTTTTTGATTGGTCGTGACTCGTGGTGTTAAAAGGTTCCATTCAAAGAGTGTAAATACTTCTAATTCTGCACGTGACCATTTATTAGGTACTCTATGTTTTTTTTTTTTAATATTTTCTTTGGACAGTTATTTTTCATCGATTAATTTTTCATCATTACTTACAGAAACGTCATACTTTTCTTTAGTCTTAAAAATGTTGATAATAATTATTAGTCTACACGTGGTCTACATTCTCTAACAAGACTTTTGAGAACTGTCTAACTGCTAATCTACGTGCTAACATAACTATAGTCGTACCTACTGGTAAGTAGGTAGAGGGTATGTGCTTTATTTTTAAAATCAAATACAATAAAATTATACAGAACCCTGAAAATGTCACAAGTGTTTTGCGGAAAACATGACAAGAACCATAGAATTAGAACGTTAGAAAAGACATTCCATACAATCGTCAGCGCGAAAATGTGTCACCCTCGAAATGAGTGAGCTGTGCCTTAGGACGCGGTGACAGCCGGACGTGTTTAATTCATTGATTACCGCGTTGTTTTTCGATACATTTCGCTCATGTGCCTTCCGACAGTGCAGTAACAACACGAGGAATGCAGATAAAGCCGAAGGTGTAATATTTCACACGTGATTACTAAGATTTTATTAATATTTAAATTATTGTCTTCCATTTTAAGAGAAAAATCAAAGCGAAGCGTAAAATGAGCGACAGAGAAAGTAGTATATTATGCTATTACTGTAAGACAAAAAGGATGACAATATTTTCTCGATTCGAATAAAGCGTAAAATGAGCGAAAGAGAAAGTAGTATATGCTAACTACTGTAAGACAAAAAAGGTCGACAATATTTTCTCGATACACATTTTGTATGCAAAAACATTGCTACAGTTTTGACGGCATACGTCGTATCTAAGTATTTTGATATCGTTGACAAGAACATCGAAAGCAGCTGCGCAGAAATTGCGTGTTGTTTGCAAAAACACTCAAAAAACTTTTTCAGCGTCTCACAAGAATTCACGTATGAATTGTGATTGTTTTTTCGAAAAGAATAGTCTAAATTTAACTGAAAAAACTTTACTGAATTCTATTAATAGAAATTAATATCATTATAGTACAGGTTCCCTAGAACATTTCTTGACCCGATTACTATCAAGCTAATTTTTCGTGAGAAGCTTCATTTTGATAAGACGAACAACCACTCACGAAAAATTTGCTTGATAGTGATCAGCTCAAAAAATGTTCTAGGGTACCTGTACTATTACATCAGCAATGCATGTATTAATAATTTGATATTTAATTACTGGTGTGATGTAGAGACTAGAGTGACGCGGTTCACCCACGATGTTCCTGTTATTATAGGATGTACCGAATACCAATATATTCACGAAACACGCTTATGCTGCACATAAAACTGAGATTAGATATTCGCAAATAATTCGATCAAGATAGCCAGTATTTAAAAAATTGGCCAAAAAATAGACCTCTCTCTCGTCAGAGATCAAAAGAATTTGGACGTGTTCCGCGAGTTTCAAACCAATTAGAAATTTCAATTTTGAAATGGCATGAAGCGTGAGTGCTGTTAATCCTACAAAATTGAGATAAGCACAAACCGACCGCGACATTACGCGGCAGCGACGCGACGCGACGCGACACTTCACGTTCGAGAAATCAGAATCTATACTTATTATAAAACAAAGTCGATTTTTTTCCCTCATGTCCCTTTGTTCCCTTTAATCTTTAAAACTACGCAATGGATTTTGATGATTCTTTCAGTGTTAGATAGCTCATTTATTGAGGAAGGCTATAGGCTATATTTACGCTAAGAATAATATGAGAATGTGGAAAAAACGGGGGAAATTATTTGAAAGGGCTTATCTCGCGAACTACTGAAGCAATTTTTGTGTTATTTGGCACAGATAAGAAGTTAGACCACGTGAAGGATCATAGGCTATCGATTTTAATCAATTTTTCAGTGGCTATATATTTTATACCCGTGCGACGCCGGGGCGGGTCGCTAGTTGATATATTATTGTAAAACATTCCACCTTTACAAGTTCTTACTTATTTTAAAAGATGGACTTTAATTAAAACTATAGACATATAGCTTATTTATTGCATGTAGGCAGGGCCCGATCTAAGGGCCGGGGCGAGCCGGGCATTTACCTAGAGCGGCAAAAATGAGGGGTGGCAAAACTGACTTATTCCTATCTTCCAACCTAGCTATTGCCCGGAACGGCTAAATAGCTAGATCGGGTCCTGGATGTATGTATAGGGTTCGATCATTCTACTTATTAAAGTCAACATCATTGACGTATGCTAATCTTAAGAGTCAAAGTCATTGTCTAGAATTGCTATCCCCAACCCGCGCCGCCGCCGCGCCGGGACTTTATTTGTGGCCCGCGTGATGTTAAACAATTTTGAAATTCACGCCCACCGGCAAAATAACGTAAAGTTAACGTGATAGTCGTTAAATATTTTCCACTTTTAAATCGATAATTTTGAAGAATGCTATTTTTTAACCCTTAAAAATTTTTGTTGCGGCCCGCGACACCAAGACTAGAAGACCAAAACATCTTTGTGGCCCGCATGAAAAAAAAGTTTGGGGTCTGGGGACCACTGGTCTAGACTCCAGAATGTGTACTAACGTTCAATTTCCTGGTCCTTGGCCTCGATGTCCTTCCTGCAGGCGGCGATGAGGTCCCTGGCCCGCTCCGCCTCATCACACCGGGTCTCCGCGAGCTCCGTCAGCGCCGCCACCTGGCTGTGGAACTTGCTCTCCTGGGAGACCAGCGTCTTCCTGGAATTGGACGAGAGATGTGATTAGATGCTGAAGTAATTTATTTAGGTAAGTTTGCTTAAATCTATATGGACCGATAAAACAAAGATTTCCCTACTTGTTGTTTTTTAAGTGACAAGGTTGTTTATTAATTCAAATACAATTAACAAAGAAAATCATAATTACACATTAATTTGGTTTACGTTGAAAACAAACCTGAACAGTGTGGAATATTTTAACACTTAAGTTACCTACTCTCTGTATTGTGTACGTAGGTACGTATAGACGTACAGCGTACACACATAATATGGAAAAGCTTTTGGATTCGTTAATTTCTCGTAAGAAAATGTAGAGCCAACAAAATATGATTTAAATATTAATCTAACTTTATTGATGTGTTGGAAATTTCATTTCCTGAAACTCGGTGTAAAACAAGAGGGTTCGCGTTATATTTAACTGATCGATAAGTGCGTAATGACGCAATAAAAGTTTTCAGTGCGTACGTGTGACGTCATCATATATGCAAAATGACGTCACAACGGTTTTCAGTGCGTGCGCGTGACGTCAGCACCGGTGTTGGCGGGCTTTGTGTTGTCATCGTGTTGCTTTGTTTCCTCGTTAGGTTTTATTTTGGGAACAAAACATATAAAGTCATCGTAAAAATATCACCTGCAGACCGATTATGTATCGTACATTTGTGAGTTAATAACTGAGTTAGTAACGAAACGGAGGAGTGAGCAACGGAAAGTGTCACTTTTGTATTCACTTGCATACAAAAGTGAGACTATCCGTTACTCACTCCTCCGTTTTAGTTACTAACTCAGTGATTAACTCACAAATGTACGATACAGAATCGACCAGCTGTTCTGTATACTTAGTTGGAAAACTACAAGAGTTTGTTACAAAATTTTATCCTACGTTTAACCTAACCTAATCTCGTGTCGATTTAAGCGATTTACCATTGGATTTACCCAATAAATGTAAAAGTAACCCTCATCAAATAGATCTAATTCGAGTATAAGTGACAACTTATTTGGTAGCTTTGTTTATTTGTTTTCTATGTTTATGAGTAGATATTACAGCTCCACAGCAACAGACTTTGGAGTCTGGATGTTACATCTTCGAAAATTTACGTAGTAAGTAATTGTTTGGGTAAAAAATTCACTCCGCGCAATAATACTGTTATGATTAGCAAACTAACAACTAGCTATCATGTTGAAAGTATAAGAAAATAGTGCCGGAAAAATAAAATTTAGTAAGTGATACTCAATTACACATTTTTGCAAAAGTGGGTGGCCGCTTTTTCATCGTTTCAGAGAATTGTGCAATGTGCGTCAAAAGCAAGAGATTTTACACCCCCACTGCTCTTGGAAGTGCTTAATAGATTTACTGGAAAAGTTGGTGTAGAGTGTAGACTGTAGGAATTATTAATCGTAGACACAGTTATCAGTGGAAAAGGCTGGTTCTTCTTCAGAGAGAAGCCCTAGCTTATAAAATAGGAAGAGATGTTGTTGATGGTCTTCAAAATGTACCTAAGAGCTGGTAATCCCATACATAACTGCGAATTCGTGCGAATTTGTGCATCGCAATGGCATTTTAGTATGAGTTTTGTCGTAGATATTTGCGATGTGATGCGAATTTGCTGTTTTGTGTGGAGCTTCCACACAAAGCTGCTAAGTAAAGCCGATACGAATGGAGCTTCTTATTTTTTATTTGCTAGTAACCCTACACCACTGCCATCCATTCTATTCGATCGCGGTGAAAAACTTTGTAGCCGATGTAACAAACTTGTAAATGTAAATACACATTGTTTGGTTTTCAATGTTTTATGTAACAGTTTTTGAAGCGTATCAACTGTTACTGGTCGCTGACAACCGTAAAGCTGGTATTACCATAATCTGGTGCGTGCCGATGCGTATCGCAGCTGGTTGCCCGCAACCACATCATCACCATAAATGGACAACTGGAGTAACCGCTGGTGTAAGACGTGACGCAATAAGTGGTGAGTTATGTTATTGTAGTTGATTAACTTTTGTTCACAAAAACGTTGTCAGTTAAGTAATAGGTAGAGATCAACTACGATAACATGGCGCGCCCCTCCAAAATTCAAAACTTTTGAAGTGCGTTATCAAAATGTTTGAAGTGTGTTGTCTTGCGCGGTAGGCTAGTTATGATTAGTTGACCAACAAATCTTGGTAACAAGTGACATTAACTGAAATATTACGTGTACTGTGATTGGTTGAATACGTACTACATACAAACTCTTTCATAACCTGGATGTGACTATACACATTGAAACAGTCATTTGGAGGGGCGCGCCATGTTATCGTAGTTGATCTCTACATTGTGATTTTTCAAATTTGCAATGTCATTTGCGGAAGAATAAAAGACCTGCAAATCACTAAAGCCGAAATAATTTAAATTAAAAAGTCTTGTGGTTTACCTACTGCCAAAATAAGAGGCAGTATACAATACAGTATACATCAACTCTCTGTATACCAGCGCAATGGTGAGCTAGCATACTAAAATCGTCTCATAAGCGGCTTTTGTACTGTATCAGATATCAGACCATGAGCAAACATTGAATCATGTCTACGTCGGTATAGTAAATAAGTGGATCTTAACCTATGAGCGGTATTAAATATTATGTTATCCAAGAAGTAACATCGTACAATCATGTTTTACTCTATCATCTTTTCTAAAAAACAAACTCTTCAATATAATCTAACAGCCCATTAATCACTTCATTTAGATTGCATTTTTTTTGTTTTTGGCGGGAGTTCACCTGAGTGAGTCACGGTTTGTAAATTACTGCCAATCCACCTGCTACCGACTGACGGATGACGATCCATCACTAATTACTCTCCGCAAAAATCCACGGATACATCCAATGTGTAAGAAGGTAAAATATTGCGTCAAAATTTTTAAGAAGAGTATGATTTGACATTGATGAGGATCGTCGACCTAAATTCTAATTACTGAGCCATTCATATTGTTCTTAGAAATAGATTTCTAGTTAGTAGTTAGTTTGAAATATCCATCCTTTGTGTAAGAAGGTTAAATACTACGTCAAACTTTTGAGCATCTAGCCTTTGAAGATGTTAGAATTTAGATGGTCGACCTACAATTCTAATTACTAAGCCTGACTGATGTTCCTAGTATTACAGTTGGTCAGTAGAATTGGGTTGTGATTTTTCAAACAATCGTTTTATCGTTTGTTTAGAAAACCTTCCTGAATTCTGGAACATTGTCTGAGTCTGAATATTATCCGTGTTAGGATGTTAGTCATGTTCAATGTTGTGTATTTATTGTTATCATTTTGATAATGCTTCATAATTTTCGAAAAGTTCTCCTGTATGTCCATCTTTGTTTTGATTCTCCTCACGTAAAACTCAAAGATAATAATTATTAGGAAATTAAAAATAATTTGTTGCGTATAGATTCTTTGATATAAAACGCATCAAGTGGCAGTCAGACATAAATTATGATCCCCAGAATTCGAACGCTACTAGATATTTACGTATGTAGTTCAAGCGGTTTATTTAAACACAGACCAATGCATTTGATTTTGATAGCACTACTATAGCCTATAACTAACAATTTCTAACCGCAATAATATTATAATTATAACAACTTCCTGATTGACAAAAGCTAATCGTATACTCACAAGTCATCATTGTCCTCCTCGTCGGTGACCTCGGAGCCGCTCTCCTCCTCGATCTCCTCGATCTCTACCTCCTCGTCCTCACTGTCACACTCCACCATACTCTTAACGTCACTGGTCTCATCCCCGGACTCGTTTCGCTCGCACTCGATGAACCCACTGTCACTGTTGTCACTGGTGATCCTCCGCAAGTCGTCCACGCACTCCACCTTAATGATCGGCTCGCCGACGTCGATGATCGTCGTGTGGTCCTTGACGACGAAGCCGCCCAGCAGCTCGTCGTTATCGGGCCCGTCGTCCAGGTACTCCGCCTCCTCCGACGAGAGCGACTCGAACGACGAGTCGTCGCCGTCGTCGGTCTGCTCCTCGCCGTCGTCGAACACGATCCTCTTCCGGAACGTGACGCGCTTCTTGCCGTTGTCGGAGCGGTCGTCGTCGGAGCAGCCCTCGTTGTCGGAGCGCGGCGGCTTCAGGTTGGACTTCTTCGGCTCCTCCATCATCTCATCGGGGAGCTTGATCTTCTGCAGCTCCCTCTCGACCTCATCCTTGAACTCGTCCCGCACGCTCTCGTATATGGGCTCGTTTCTCTCCGATCTCTTGCTGTTATCGGCGCCCATTTGATTTACATGGAGTCGGTCTATCTCGCAGTCGATGGTCCGCGCGATCTCGCGCAGCAGCGCCTCGGCATGCTTCTTCTCGTCGCGGGGCGGGTCGTCGCCGACGTACACGAGCGACACGTGCTGTTGTTTGGGCTCGGGCTTGGCGTACTTCTGCAACACGAGCGCCTTGATGCAGTCCGCGGGATCACTGGGCGGTTCGGCGGCCTGTATATTTTCGGCGGGCGCGGGCGTAGGCGGCGCGCGCTCGGATTCTTCGACTCGGGCCGTCTCTATCTGTTGCTTGCCTTTGCGTCTGTTTCTTTTTCTTTTCCCCATGATGCTAAAGAGGGCGCTCACTCCCGTATTTTTTTGCGCGTAATCCGTCTCCGGTATCAGCAGGTTTATCACATCCTTGCGAAGAGTCCCGGTCCTCTCGTTCGTTACGTCATTGTCGTTTCGCGGCGCACGAGGCTCGACTGACATTGGCCGGCCGTCGCTCGGGAGTTTCCGGCCGGTCTCGGGCGTTCCCGGCTCGGCCTTCCCGCCTTTTCTTTTAAAAAAGTTGAACATGGTTGTCGCGTCCGGAGAGCGAGTCCAGCGAGTGATTTAAAAATAATCTTGAAACAAAAGAGTATTTTTTGTAATGCCACTTAACTTTTATGAACCATTAACGATGTTTACACGAGTTGTCACTCATTTACCCGCGTACCTACTTATCTTCCCCGCTATTTATTCATCATAATAAAATTTATTCCCCAACCAAATTGAAGATACAATATTCCTACATCATCTATTTCCGTTACAACTACACAATTTAATGCGGAGTTCTGCTATGCAACGTGCCTGCCCCCCTAGACAAGCGGCAAACGATTATCGTAAACGCCAAGTAACGCTAACGCCACAAAATGTATGGGATTTGACATTAGTATTCGCTAGCGAAGCGATGACTTAAATGTTAAATCGCATACATTTTGTGGCGTTAGCGTTAGCGTTTACGATAATCGCTTGCCACTTGTCTACTAGGCCTGTTAACGTTATTCTTTCAATAATTCTACAAAAGACAGCTTATGCGGATATTTGACAGGAAAATCATGGTTAAACTTCAACACTCATCGTTCGTAGTGTAGTTCGTAGTATAAAGTTTAGTGCAGATTTGGCTCGAGTTCAAAACGTCCATGATCGATTGTATACAGGTCTATACACAGCTAATATTATTATTATTGGTTCCATCTACTTCATAATTTTATTATGGTTCTTAAATTACATAATATATTGAAATATCAAATATGGTGGTAATAAAAAAAAGACGGGTTGCACTCCGGGAGTGCCGGCAGAAGTGAAAACTTGATTATTAACGTTGTGCATTTTTTTTAAACCATTTTTTATGAAAATCGATTATTAAAAATCGATTTTTTAATTAAGTAATCGAAATCCTAACAATCGATTAAATTTTTAATCCATTTTTTATGAAAATCGATTTTTTTAATTAATCGAAACCCTTACAATCAATTCGAGTTCGAGTTCGAGTTCGACACAAAACACTACTCTCCAACCGTCTTACGGTTTTTCCAAGGTTTTTCGATCACCACGAGAATCTGACGCGAGTTTCACAGTTTTTACCCATCCCACAAAAGTGCTCAACGCCGTTAAAGAAGTTTTCACTTCAAAAATGTTGGGCGTAGTTTTCTGCAAAGTGGCAAAAGTAAAGAACTAATGTATGGTTTTTTTATAAATTATTCTCTTTACAGTACCTTTTCCGACAATTTCTGATTAGAATCTGCTTAGTAGGTACTAGAGTGGAGTAAACTAGAGTTTCAAGTACTCTAGAGACATATTATTATAACATTAATTAGAGTAAATTCTTAAATTAAAGATAAAATGAAATCAAATAAAATGTGGAGTCTGAAGAACAAAGCACTGAAAGTTGTGCCAAGTCAAGGGTAAGGTGCACCTGGTAGACTTGACCGAGTCAGTCCCGATATTAATAACTCCAGCGCATCCGTTTTACAACTTAACTAGTGTTGCTGCTGCGTCGATACTCGATACCCATACGGTCTATATGGCTTCAGTTTTGACATCTAATTTTGCTATTGAAACAAGTGAAGCTAAATGTAAAAAATATGGAATTTGAGTTTTGACATAACGCATCGCAAGCGCCATGGCACTTAGAGATGTCAAATTCCATACGTTTTTATATCCATAGGCTTTCGAAACTACCGCGAATACAATATTGTAATATGTAACAAAGCGCTGTTAGTGGTTCATTGAAAAGTTTGTGCTAAGCATTAAGATTAAAGGAAAACTCTTCACGTTGAACAAAGTGGTTAATTGATATTTGTAGAATTTGCTTTACGTTCGTGATCGCCAGGTTTGTCCATAATGGGAATTGGGTTAACATGTAGAGACCGTATGAGATACGTCTTTGTCACCGGCTACACGGTCAATTTTTCATCAATCTGGGGGGGTGTGCCAAAATGTTTTCGTATTCGCTTCGTTATAGAATCGCCGATGAAAATGTATGGAATTGACATAAGCGTTCGTGAATATGACGTTGACGTTCGACTCGTCTTAAGTCAATTCCATACATTTTGATCGGCGATTCTTTAACGAAGCGAAAACGAAAAATGGCTAAATGGCCCATATCCATCAATCCGGTACGGATTGACGAAAATTTGATCGTGTACGACTCGGATTGATCGTATTTTTAATATGAACTTTTTATAACCATCAATATTCCGTCAATCAGATCGATGAGAATTTGACCGTGTAGCCTGTGACTTTGGAGAGAAACGATTTGTCTTTTCATTGTAGATTGTAGAGTTAGTACCTACTCTACAATTTTATACCTAGTTAATGTCATCTAAATAAGCGAATGTCAAACATTATAGTTAATGTCATCTAAATAAGCGAAAGTCAAACATTATAGTTAATGTCATCTAAATAAGCGAATGTCAAACATTATAGTTAATGTCATCTAAATAAGCGAATGTCAAACATTATAGTTAATGTCATCTAAATAAGCGAATGTCAAACATTATAGTTAATGTCATCTAAATAAGCGAATGTCAAACATTATAGTTAATGTCATCTAAATAAACGAATGTCAAACATTATAGTAAATGTCATCTAAATAAGCGAATGTCAAACATTATAGTAAATGTCATCTAAATAAGCGAATGTCAAACATTATAGTTAATGTCATCTAAATAAGCGAATGTCAAACATTATAGTTAATGTCATCTAAATAAGCGAATGTCAAACATTATAGTTAATGTCATCTAAATAAGCGAATGTCAAACATTATAGTTAATGTCATCTAAATAAGCGAATGTCAAACATTATAGTTAATGTCATCTAAATAAGCGAATGTCAAACATTATACTTAATGTCATCTAAATAAGCGAATGTCAAACATTATAGTTAATGTCATCTAAATAAGCGAATGTTTTTTACAATACCCATTATTGAGTTGTTAGTTGTTATTGATTTAACGCCTAATTCAACTAAAGTTTCACTTTCCTTGAAACCGGACCCAATATTTTCGCTTTTAATCCACGTAAGCGATATTACTGGCTGACATCATACATCAATAAATCCATCTACACTTTCCGATATACGCATCAGATTTTTCCCCCTGCCAAGTCGGGTGTTCTATTTTTTACCTGTCATACGCTTCACGCATTACACGTGTCCAATATCAGACATAATTGCGCAATTTAAGGAGTGTGCGACTATTTTAGGATGGATATAGATATCACGATCACTAAAGACAACTAAACATACGTAAACAAAAATAACAACACACTTCGGTACTTATCCATCGGCATGGGCGCCGGCAGGGGGGTGCCAGGGGGTGCACTTGCACCCCTTGGGAATCTCGGGATCAATAGGGATTATTGAAATAAAAAGCCGTCTGTAACCCTATTACTATGCCTTACAAAGATAGTTCGTAATGTTTCGGCACTAGATGTATTCTGTTGACGTACCTATATAGATACCCACTGTTGTTCGTAAAAACCAAAAAGAAAAGAAAAAAAAACTATAATCTGCACCCCTTGGAAATTATTTCTGCCGGCGCCCATGTCCATCGGTACTTATAATTATTAATATTATAAATGCGAAAGAGTTTCTGTCTGTCTGTCTGTTACCGCTGAATCGATTTGGCTAAAATTGGACATAGAGTTACTTTGAGTCCCAGGAAAGGACATAGGATACTTTTCATCCCAGAAAAAATACACGCGCGATAAACGAGTTTTAGCGCAACGGAGTTGCGGGCGTCGTCTATTATTTTATTATTTTTTCTTGATAACTAGTTTCTCTAATGTTGCGGTTTTTTTATCAAATAAACTTAAAGTCTAGTATTTAGGATTGCAGAAGCCTCAAGCAGCCTATAGTGTGAAGAATCACTCCAGTGAGTCAGATACTGTTATTACATCAGCCGCTAGTGTGATGACGCCAGGTGTATCAGGCACATATTTAACGGACGCGATGTGCTAACTACTCAGTCGGTAACTAACGGTTAATATACAATTAACATGACACTTAAGTATGTCTCTCCTGCCATATATGCTATATATGCTATAAACATAAAGAATAAAGCGATAAACAATTTTGATACTTATCGATAAACACGCGCACCACTAGCTCTCTCCCGATATATTTAGCGGAGGCAAGGACCGCGTGCTCCTTTATGGCGTTCCCTATACCGAGCATGTGCATTGTGCGTCACGACACAGAACCCCTAGCCAAGATGTTTTCTTTAGCGCTTCTTTATAGAATCGAAAATGTATGAAATTGACATAAGCGTTAGTCGATAAGTTGAAGTTCGACTCGTGTAATGTCAATTCCATACATTTTGATTGGCGATTTTATAAAGAAGCGATAAAGAAAATGTCTTGGCTAGGGGCTTTGAACACTCATCACTAAGCTCTGTCCCCTCCTTTTACTAAATATGGCCAAAGAATGTTCGAGAATGTTCATGAAAGTTATTGATAAAACTGTTCAAGTTTCAGGCATAGAGCTTTCAAAGATTTTAGGTACAGTTTCTGATAATTTAGACAGGAGCTTGAGTTTTAAGGGTTCCGTAGTCAAATTCAAATTCAAAATATTTATTTCTAAATAGGTCAACAAAGTTAACACTTTTAGTACGTCGAGACTACATGAGACCTACCACCGGTTCAAGAACTAACCCGGCGAGAAGAACCGGCGTAAGAAACTTGTACGGGTCCACCTTGTATCAAAAAGGTAGAAAATAACAATGATAGCTTAAGAGCCCGGGTTACCCTCGAAATTCTCATACATACGTAATATCAAAATCATTTTGTCATACGAAAGCATTTAACATGTTTGAGTTATTTTTCAGCTTAAAATAGTAATTACCTAGGTTCCTGAACAAAAATTAACTTCAAAATATTTAAACACTAAAAAAAAATTTTTGTGTATAATTTTTTTTTACTAAATTTACTACTAAATATTTAAACACTTAAAAATAGAGTAAAACACTAAAAAATATATAAATAAATAGTAAATTTACTACAACATATTTAAATACTAAAAAATATTTCTTAGAGTTGAAATATTTTGTAGTAAATTTAATATTTATGTATACATTTTTTAGTGTTTAAATATTTTGAAATTAATTTTTGTACAGGAACCTAGGTAATTACTATTTTAAGCTGAAAAATAACTCAAACATGTTAAATATTTTCGTATAAGAAAATGATTTTGGTATTACGTATGTATGAGAATTTCGAGGGTAACCCGGGCTCTTAAGCAAATTTACAGTATGTAAGTAAAGTAAGCAAAAATGTGGTATATATAAAAGCGACCTAAGGTCTGTCAGCTTATTTTGCCCAGGGTGTGCTATCATTGAGAAAATCAGTTACCTTATAATAAGCCTTAGCACACAAACGTTCTTTAACAACTTTGTTAACAACGAACGTCAGCGAAAGTCAACAAGGAACCCTTATAGTTTCGGTCTGTCCGTCCGTCTGTTTGTCCGCGGTTTTTCTCAGAGACTATATAAGGCCTACAAAGATGTAATTCGGCATGAATGTACATTGTAGTTTGTACATCTTAATGACGCCGACAAAATGGTATATAATTTGTTTTTTTTTTAATGGTAAGTATCCTCTCATAGATACACATCAAATCGGGTGATTTATTTTTTTTCCTCGTCTACCCTACCGTGTGGGGTATCGTTGGATTACAGTTGGAGTTAGTTTTTAAAAATACTATGAGTATTCAAAGACCATTTTCCGATTAAGGAATTCATTTGTGAAATATGAAGTTTAAAGTGGGAAAACTCGTTAGAGTCCAGTGTCCCCCCCTTCTATCAGCTAAACAGTTGCTTCTGGAAATGTGAAAAAGTTCACGAGAGATGCTGAATTTAAAAGGAAAACTGTCACGGCTAAGAAAACTTCATAAGTTATTGAGTAATAGTCGATCAACTAAAAAAATTGTATTCGGAGACGTATTTAAAAGGAAAAAAGTAGGGGTACTATTAACGAAACCCTATATTGCGCGTGGCCCGACACGCTCTTGGCCGGTTTCATTAATTTGTGTTGTTAATTTGTTCACTTGGACTTTAGCCAATCGAAAGCACTAGACGTTAGTTAATAGATAAACTTCCTAACAAACAAACTCATATTTATACTGATGGGCGATTCTATAAATAAGCGATAAAGAAAAAAATCTTGGCTACAGGTTCTGAGATTTTTAGTTATAGGGCCTAGGAGTTTGTTTGTTAGGAAGTTTATCTATTAATTAGCAATAAAGAAAAGGTTTTGGCTAAAGGGCCAGGATTTGGGCTTAGGAAATGTAATGATTTTACTAATATACATAATATTATATTTTGTTGATTCTGCTAGTACCATGTTTATTATGAATTGATAATTGAATACAACCAGACTTTTACAAGAATAAGCTAAAACATAGTAGATCTGTAGTAAAGATCTCAGATTATATACTGCCGTATTTCCGTAGTAGAGATATTATAGTAAACGGCACTGATTGACGCAAGCTCATTTCAATGCCCTCGGTATAAGCTGTTTTAACTGAGTTTTATATTATTATTTACTATCCAAATTCAATGCTTGGTTTTGTCTGAGGCACATTAAAAAACACAAAGGTTGCGGACCTTGATTAGATATGCTGCGAAATATCCTTAATAGTAGGTTCGATAGAGAGTACCATACAATATTTGTGAACAAGTACGATTGAAAAGAAATACATTTTCCCTACCTTTCTACTTCTTATATTTTAACTATTAGAGAGTTTACATTATATAACTTAACTTTAATCAAACGAAGATTTTGACATTAACTCCACAACTTTTCTGTCAAACTCTTATTTAAATCAAAATTAACTAATCATTAAATGTCTTAATTGTTAAGTATCGACTGTCGTGTCTATAGTGCGTTATATCGGAAGCGGCGAGCGGACGTGACGTTGGTGAGGGCGGCGACGGATTGTGTTGATCCGACGACGAAAATAACGTTTATGACAGGGACATTAAACTGAAGTGATAATTTATTAAGCCCTCGATTATGCCTCAAGTCTTGTTGTGAGGCATAATCAATTAAAATTGTCTTTTTGGTATGTAACGGAGAATCCGAGAAGAATATAAGTATTGTAGTCGTTTGTAGAATGAAAATTGTAGAGTCGAGCCGAAATCGAGACGTACCTTTAATATTTATGAGTCTATCTTTTGTTAATAAAGTAATAGTAAGGCATATCATTTTTGAGAGGTTTTAAGGTTTAGTTTAGTAATGCTCTTGGTTTTGGAAATAAAAAGTATTATGTACTTTCGAACACTTACTGTCCAAAGTTAATGTTATTCTAGTGGCAAACCTTGTTGTATGGACTGTAACATACAATAACATTTGTTGCAAACGTTAAATCGTTTTTATTTTAAGCCGATTATAAGGTCGATCCAGACCGAACCACAAGGTTAGCCATAAGGTTAGCTATAACTCTAAACTCTCCCCATCGAAAGTTCTGGAACTTTTCCAATAAATGTAACTATAAAGACTTGTCCAGATTGCCTCGAGTGCCTAATCGTACATTTGAAATTCGAACGTAAATCAAATTCCGCATTATATTAGGGCGAAGCCAAACGAGCGTAATTTGTGAGTTGTGAGTCGCAGAATTTCTGCCGGGCAGAATCCTGCTGCATTCAGTTTCATGCAAAAGTCCTGTTTGATTCACACGAGCGTAATTTTGTGAGTCGTGATTTGTATGAAAAAATATTTCAGGGGCATAAATTCTGCGACTCACAACTCACAAAATACGCTCGTTTCTTTTCACCCTTAGGGTATGATTCATACCAAATTTAAAGCAGGTCAATCATGAAAGCCTGCTTCTAAACATGTTTTAATTTTTATTTTATTTAAAATAAAAAGGGTAAAAACGAGCAAACGGGTCACCTGATGGAAAACCATTACCGTCGCCTATAGAAACTCCTAACATCTTCAGAGGAGATGCAGGTGAGTTGCCGGCCTTATAACAGGGTATACGATCTCTACTTGTAGGTTTGCCGGTGGTCCTGAAATACTGCTGGCGACAGTTCATTCCAGAATTTTACTGTGCGTGGCGTGTGCGTTTCGTGATGTCTAGCAGATATTTGACTGGGGTGCCTACTATGATATTGCGAGCACACAAAGAAAATTAAATAATAAATATACAAAAAACATGGCATTTGGAGCCCACAGTACTAATACAGCTCCTAACGCTATAGTTCTGAGTAATGTACTGATTGTGTTTTCCATATTATGTAAGACTCAAGTAAAACCGATTTAATTTAAAAAATTGGGCCATTTTGTCATGACGTGAAGTATACATTAATGGAGTAACTTTTCTGTGAAGACTTTTCCGTCAAATACTACTCATAACTGATGGCGTACATTTTAAAACGGAATGGGCCGACGAATGGGCCGGCTCGACCGGAGAAATACCGCGTTCTCACAGAAAACCGGCGTGAAACAGCGCTTGCGCTGTGTTTCGCCGAGTGAGTGAGTTTACCGGAGGCCCAATCCCCTACCCTATTCCCTTCCCTACCCTCCCCTATTCCCTTCCCTTCCCATCCCTACCCTCCCCTATTACCCTATTCCCTCTTAAAAGGCCGGCAACGCACCTGCAGCTCTTCTGATGCTGCGATTGTCCATGGGCGATGGAAGTTGCTTTCCATCAGGTGACCCGTTTGCTCGTTTGCCCCGTTATTTCATTTAAAAAAAATGGCATATCGTAATTCATAAGTTTCAAACTCTTTAGATGTACAATATTGTTTACATATCGCACCTTTAAAGTAAAACCGTGACAAAACAAAATTATCAAATTTTACAGGGGAGCAAATATTAGAAAATGGTCACTGTTTTTTCTAAATAAAATCTGAGTTCAGGGGTTTTTAAAGATATTTAATGAGTTTATGTGATAGATCTCTTTTAATATTATGACTTGCCATTTTAAAAAGTTTATTATAATATTTACAGCTTTATTTATTTTGATTTATATTTTTATAGTAACACTTTACCACTAATTTTTTGTTAATTATTGTAAGTGCAACTAATGTTACTAAACAAAAAAAAAAACTATTAAAACTTCATAATTTAACATGAAGTTAAGAAGAAGTATCTTACCGTCTTAACTTTTAACTATTTTATTCTTTTACATTTTAAAACACTTTGACTGAAAGCAGATCAACTGAAAATAGCAATAAAATAAAAATAAAAAACCAATAAACATAGTAACAATCACAGCCTCATTTATATTTCTATGAGAGGTAGCTGTTTACCTACTTTGAGCTAACAAAAGTAATGTTCACTTCTATCACTTAATTTTAGATTAATGAGTCAAATTTATTGACATAATATTAATAATAAAAAAAATGTTACACTCTAGAGATAAACCTTATTGGATTAATCTCTAAAAAAATAAAGGCAAACTGTGACTATACAAATTGTAACATACCATTAATGAAATTGAATTATTTAAATTGCGTAATTTCATAACACGAAAAATGTGTCTAAACAAATTGAAACACTTTACCTATTCAAAAAAGAAAACAACAACTTAGTTTTTTGTGACTTCAAACCGTATTTATCCAAATAACCACACTGTTGTTTAAAACTTCCGTCATCACTTTATCACGATCATGTTCTTATTGGTATAGACACGATATTGTAATTATCGACCCGATCATAACTCGGTTTAGTAACGCTTTGATTTACCGCTAGATGGCGCAAAACACAACATTTTGCAAAAAAAACAAGTTAATCTTGTAGTTTACGTTTATTTTAGATAGATGGCATTGATACCTCAATTTATGAAAAATTTCGTTTAGTAACGGTTTTACTTTAAAGGTGCGATATTTCTACTGAGACATAAAATGTACTTATAAGAATTATTTCTTTTAAGATAGAGACTTATATGTTAGCCGAAAATGAAAATAGGTAGAGTTTTCTTAACTTCTCAGAACTTCTCCTATTTCTCCTTTTCTCTTAGGTGCACTTCAACTTTGCGCTAGTATGCTATGACCCTAATCCAGACGATGACGAATGATCGGTCCATCTTGTTAAATATTTTCCAGTACATTCTATTTTTAAATACGACGAACAAGCTGAGTATTTAAGTCCTGTCAAGACGAGAGCTAAATTAATGAGTAATTTAACAAAATAACGAGTGGAGAACAAAAATAATGTAAACGGTTTATTTTTTAAAATGTTTGTTTCCATTAGCTGCGTGCATTCGCCGTAATTTGCTTTGTAGACAAGTGCCTATTTCCGAGTGTTACGTAGTTTATATCCTCTTTGTTTCCGAGTGAAATCTATCTTCTTTCTCGCGACTCTAAGGGCCCTTTCATCGGCGTTTTTTTACGCTCGTTTGTATCGATACAAACGCAAGTTGAACGCTCAGCAAACGCAAAGAAGCCGACACGTTTTTGTATCTGAAAAAACGCGATGAAAACGCGCTGAAGACGAGCGTGTGAGGTACGACCCACTTTACTCAAAATATAGATGAATATAAATGACTATTATTTCAATAATAGTCATAAATAACATGATGTATAATGGTAACAATGGTTTTGTCTTATTGTTTTGTTATTTAACTTGAAATTCTTATGAGAAGTACATATTTCAATAATTCATGTGAGTTGAACTAATTATTATTAATAATTAATTCATGATATTTGGACAACAAATCATAACATTATTTTTGAACACGTCAATTAATCTTTTTGACAATAATTATTGTTGTTTCCGGTTATGATACTTTTGTTACAAAAGATAGTACAGTTAATAAATTAATATAAAAGTGTTATAATTAAATACTTGATTTATAATGATTTTCAGGATGATTGTAACTATGAATCATTGTATTTATGATATTAGATGCAAATCTTGGTAGTCAGACGTGGGGTGGAGTGATGGCGGTGGGGTTGTTTTTGATATGGCAGTATTTAAGGCGGGCTGTCTGATGGAAAGGACTCACTCTCTCTATCTTGCCGGAAGCCGTCACTCTGCCTCCTGTCAATGTGAATTGGCTCTGAGTACTTCGAACAAAGATCGTTATAAGATAAGTATTTATTTGGTTAAAACGCTTCTTGGCCTTTTGTGTAATATCAGTTCTTTCAGCTTAATAATTGCAAATGAAGAAAAGCTAAGTGAATAATTGTATTACGTATTTACAATACGTATACACTACGTTTTATTTATTGGTGTTTATGATTTATACAATACTTTTATTTAGCAAGCTTAAGCTATTTCTGACATCAGAAGTGGGATTGGCCCTTAGGCCGTTGGATTTTAATGCATTTTTTTCCTTCCAGTAAAAACAAAATGGACGCCAAGTGGTTAAAAATATTCTGAACCCAACAATAAGCGAGAACAAAATGGATGTCAACTGGTTAACATGTATTTTCGAACCCAACATTGAGGCAGTTACATCAAATCTAAATCTAATAACGATGCCAAGTACCAACGAAAGAAACAAGACGGCTGAGCTAAAGTATAGTGCAAAATATTGAAGTGTGGATTTTGAATTTATTTGTTGAAAAGGCAGGTAAGGCCCTGAAGGGCTCTTATTTAACGTGGTTTGAAAAAACGGAGACTAGATAACTTTTAAATCGTATCTGCAAATCTTTGTTCTGCTTAGAAATATATAATTTTGTTTTATAAAATTGAGAGAGAACTAAAGTTGTAATGTACCACTCTGGTTTCGTTGAATCGTACTTTCGTGAAATGATTTTGTTTTGTAACGGACAAGGATGTCATTAACGGAAGCTAAAGTTTATTTTAACTTGTGTACTGTGTAGTGCGGAATATGCGATATAAATCATGGTTTGGCCATTTAATAATAGATCTGTCATTGGTGTTAATAAGCTGCTTACATTCTCGTCAATTGAGAATATTCTTCACGAAAATTTATTTTTACAACTTACAAGATTTCTAAGAATATAGCCATAGACCATTTATAAAGTATTTGTATAATATAAAATATATACTTACATATTGTATTATCCAAGAATATTTTGTTTACTTTCCTTTCACAAATGACACAATAATTCACTAACATAAGAGAACTCACAATTACTGGCGAGTGGAGTACTGTTTGTATGAGTTTGCGGATAGTATATTATGTAATAAACTTAGCACAGTTATTATACACTTCACAAATAATAATGTAATGAATAATTACAAGTACAAAAAACTTATGTTCCAACAAGAATAAAAAAAAAAATTACAACTACTGAGGGTAGTTTGTAAAAATTTGCGTAAAAAATAGATGTCGTATTACTAGATGTGGCAATCTTGTTGTACGATCTAATATTATTACGTTGTTGTACGTAATACTTTAGTGGTATTCGTTTTGTTTAATTTATTTAGTTTATCAAAAGGCGTAAAAAAATGTTGAGAAAGCTATGGAAAATGAATAATATTTAAACAGGAAAGATTAATTCATGAATTAAGTCAAAATAATTGTCGTGATGATATGAGTAGTTGAGAATCTGATAAAAACTTGTGAATAAAAAGTTTTTCTTTACTATTGTTTTGCTTGTTACTGAATAAGCCAATATTTTAATTGTCACTGAAATTATTCATTTTAGCAGTTCTGATAAAGAGTTATTTTTACAATAATTGAGTAAACAGGCTGGTATATTTATTTTGTTTGCATTTGTTGGTGGAAAACATTAGTATTACTTATAGACAAGGATAAAAATAATTTATTACAATTCTGTGCTATTTTATCCAGGTACACATAATTTATTATGTTACGTATAGATTGAAGGGACATAGATAAATTTGAACAGACACAGTTAAAGGCATGTTAGGTATATTGTGGTGTTTCACAATGATTGTTCACCTTAGAGGTTTTTGTTTAGAGTGTTAAAACTTGATAGATATTTTTGAATAAATGAGATTATAACTATAATATGTGTTGTATAGGTGCCACACAATGGAAGTATATTATACTGGAATAAGTGCTAAAATATTACACGAGGGAGCAATGTCAGAATATTAGTACTGTAATGTGTTGTGAAGGAGCTAGATCTTAGGACGAATCCTAACATTTTATGGGCCTTATAGTGTTAACAATTTTATAGTTATTTAGTGCCATGATCGCGGATTGTATTAGACAACGCTCAGACAAAGCGGATTGTATTCAGATACCCATCTTCTAAAGTATAGTTGAATCAGTTTACCCACAAAAGTAAATGTAAAGAGAAAAAGAGACTGATAATTCCTTCATAATAATACAATTTTATTGCTAGTAATGAACATTCTTTCTGGTTAGATCAGGTGAAGTAAGGAAACTAGAAAACCAGTATTGTCAAAAATAGAGAAAATAATTTTGAACAATAGAATATCCAACATAATATTATTGTAACAGCCAAGCGACTGCTTTATGAATACTTGCTCCAGTAATGTTTGTTCATACAACTGTTACTTATATTTAGGCTTTATTTGTTGTTTGTTATTTGTGACAGATGTTTACGTGTAGCGTTAAAGTTTAATGTTAAGTATTTGTGACTCTTCAGTCTCACTTTACACATTGTAATTTATTTAGTAGTATGTGGCGCCTGCAATGTCTGAACTTTTAGATTACTTATCCTGTATATTTATTTGCGAGGACCTGTAATTGGCTTCTTATTTTCTAGATTAAGTTATTTACTGTTTTTTTATTGATAGCTGTTGGTCTTCCTGACTTCATAAAAATAAAATAAAATAAAATAAAATTATTTGTGCTTCTCTAAAAGTTATGGGGGAACATCTAGAGCCACGCTATGGCACTTGTTTTATATATTGTGGGCTGGAGGTTGGGAAGGCCGTGAGAGCAACTCTAGTCCAAATAATGTTCTTCCAATGGGTTGTTGGTGTTTAGGCGTCTCTGTGTGATCCGTGGAAAGTGTAAATGAGTAGTCCACCCGGTGGGGCGGCGCAGTAGCCATCTGCATCCCAATACTGGGTTGGTCTTCTCTTCATTATAGTTATAGGGTTAAATCTAACTTAAGGTTTGGGTTAGGTTTTGGTTAGGTTTAGGTTAGGTAAGGTTTGGGTCAGGTTAACCTAACCTGATTTTCAGATTTTCTTCATAATGTTTATGAAATTGAGGATTGTTGAACCCAAATTTTCATCGAATGTAGAATCCCAAAAAAAAAAAAAAAGTTTCGAGTGGTTTCCAACTTCCAGGTTTTTAGGAAATAAGACCATGGGTTTGTATTTGTATATCCATTGTAAAGAAAATATACTTTGGTGAGAAAACTGTTGTGAAGTAATTAATATGGGTACATTTAAAATTGATGTTGTTTTGCAAAGCGATATTATTATTCATCGTATTGCGAATTTACAAGTTAGATAAGGAGCCGTAATTGAAAAGGAGAACAACATACATTTTAAAAATATATATATATATATATATATAATTTGAATATCAGTTTTGATAAGGGCTTCAATGATTGAAAATAAGTTTTTCTGACATTATAATATGGTCAGCAAGAAGCCTTCGACAAACAAAAATTTCATTTCAGGATTGTAATTTTCAATAGGTACAATTAATGGAACTGTAATAAATAATTGGCGATATACAAATAATCTCGCAATTATTGGGGTAAAAGATGTAAATTTTACACTTCGAATTTAAAAATAATTAAAGTTGTGAAAAGGAGTATGATATAGCTTGCTGGCTATTATAAGAATAATTGAGTTAAAAACCTTTTACAGGTCGGTGAGTACAATCGACTGGTTTTACATGGGTTTTACTTTGTTTTATTATAGATTAATTAGTAAAGGGATATTATCCATGGATTTATGGCACAATTTTCAGAATTTTCAGAAGTTATAAAACCTATTTAATTAAAAGTGAATTTTCAATTCTGTAAGACTGTTGAAACTCGAGAGGCACTAAACCGATTTGGCTAATTTTAGCCTTGAAGTATTTGTGGAAGTCTAGGAGTAAGTTGACAAAATATCTTTGAAAGGAAGTGATACGAAGGTTACCAGGTTTAACTACTTTTATATTGGTATTAAAGTCGAGACAGAGATGGTGTTGATAGATAAAACAAATTGATAATAATCACACAGTAATAAATACAGTATCAATAAGTTGTGGTAATGAGGCAGAATGACCGAGCTGTTTTTGTAAAGTCAAGTGAAGTTATATTTTGATGAGTTATTTTAAAATTTGCATTTCGTTGTGTGATAAACTTAAAATTATTTGTTTAGAATTTGATAAATGAGTTGCTAATGATGGTATTCCTCAGTATTTTTACTATAGTCTGTTTTGGGTGACCAATCTTTTAGGTCTGAGCTCTGGCTACATATATTAATATTTTTTTAGAGGAATAATTTAATTTCCTTGTGAGGTGTCAACCTGGTGTAAGATTCTAATGATGGATCTATCATGACAGGTGTGACTGACCGTGTGAGGTATGTTAATGCCGTGAAGCTGGTGTGATGTCTGGACACTATGTAGTGGGACAAAACACGACAGTTTGTGAGAGACGTAAATGCTGTGCTGGTTAGCCTACTGTGATGATGATGAAACATGAGTTTGACAAATGGTACTGCCTAATCGGACAGATGAATCAATTTGGACATTACATGGCAGTAGGTAATGGGATTGATCATGACAGCCCGATGACTAATTGGACTTTGACTTTTACTTTCCAGAACTTAGATTTTTCCTTTTCAGAAAAGTTATTAAAACACTTCGAGAACGAAGTGTCTGTCAGAATGGCCGTGTGAGGTACGACCCACTTTACTCAAAATATAGATGAATATAAATGACTATTATTTCAATAATAGTCATAAATAACATGATGTATAATGGTAACAATGGTTTTGTCTTATTGTTTTGTTATTTAACTTGAAATTCTTATGAGAAGTACATATTTCAATAATTCATGTGAGTTGAACTAATTATTATTAATAATTAATTCATGATATTTGGACAACAAATCATAACATTATTTTTGAACACGTCAATTAATCTTTTTGACAATAATTATTGTTGTTTCCGGTTATGATACTTTTGTTACAAAAGATAGTACAGTTAATAAATTAATATAAAAGTGTTATAATTAAATACTTGATTTATAATGATTTTCAGGATGATTGTAACTATGAATCATTGTATTTATGATATTAGATGCAAATCTTGGTAGTCAGACGTGGGGTGGAGTGATGGCGGTGGGGTTGTTTTTGATATGGCAGTATTTAAGGCGGGCTGTCTGATGGAAAGGACTCACTCTCTCTATCTTGCCGGAAGCCGTCACTCTGCCTCCTGTCAATGTGAATTGGCTCTGAGTACTTCGAACAAAGATCGTTATAAGATAAGTATTTATTTGGTTAAAACGCTTCTTGGCCTTTTGTGTAATATCAGTTCTTTCAGCTTAATAATTGCAAATGAAGAAAAGCTAAGTGAATAATTGTATTACGTATTTACAATACGTATACACTACGTTTTATTTATTGGTGTTTATGATTTATACAATACTTTTATTTAGCAAGCTTAAGCTATTTCTGACAAGCGCATCAATAACGCGCGTCGTCAGCGCGCAAAAAATACGTCGTGTGGAAGGGCCCTAAGTATATACTCTCAAAAATTGACTCAGCCTTTTAAGGATAAAGAGATAACAGACAGACACACTTTCGCATTTATTAGTGAGGATGGATACTATGTATTGTACAGTACATTGTATTTTTTTCCGATTTTGAAACTGCAAAACTTTATCGAGTGAGTGCCGCCTTCTAGAATTTCCCACTAGTGTGGTGCTTATGATGATGCTATCGATAAATGTGATTGCAGTGGGTTTTATAAAGAGTTTTATTATGTTTTTTGAATTATTGTTTTTCTCTATGACATATTATTATTAAAAAGTAGTACTTATGTGATTATTTATTTGTATGTGATCTGTTGAAAATTGTGTACAGTCTGTCAAAAAAGTCATGAAATTAAAAAGTGGCAACATCGTAGTGTCATCCCTTTCAAATCAATCTAAGAAAAAAAAAACATAAATTATAAATTAAGAAATAAATTATCGACATCGAAAAAGATAAGTATTGCACATCACTATTTGTTGTAGGTATAAATTTATCGATTTATGGTGCGCCGGCGCGGCGCTAGAGGCACGACAATTGATTTTAAGCTCGGCGGTTAAAGGGTTAAAAATGTTTGTTTGTCAGGAACTAGGTGGACAGCTCATTAAAAATAAATTAAGGAAAGGGAAAATTTTGACCACTTAAGATTTAAAATAACGAGTTTCCGGAAATCGACAAGACATCTGAAGTTTTGTGGAAACGCGCAGGATGTGCCATCAAAAGAATTTCCAGAACAGGATACAGAGATTGATTCTCGAAGCTTCCAAAATGGCGCCTGTCATTGGTTTTCCTGTGAAAATTGATTACAGTCGGGGCATTTTAATAGGCCACATTTGACATCTATCAGATTAATCTCCATAGTGAGGTGAGCTGCGTAAAAACATCGACCAAAACAAATAAATCGATACGGACTTGAAATAAAATATTTGAATTTTATACGTTTGAAACACCCTCCTGTCCCATTATTACTTTTTCTTTTGCAAATTCAAGGAGCAAAATAAGACAAGTACATAATTTACAAAAAAAAAAAAATGCATTTATTCGCTTGAATTATAAAAAACTGTTAAATGTAGTATTATCATTATTCATTTCACATAAATATGTGTTACTTTTTACGACGTGATTATTAATTTATGGGGATATTTCGTTACAAGTAATCAATGCATCGATACTGTTTATTCGCTTTCGATTTTTAGGGTAACTTTCCTAGAGTTTAAAAAGAAAAAAGGTCAGCTGACGTAACACTGTGACGACGTGCAATTATTAAGATCAGAATTTATTTATTACGTTTAGAATTGTTTATCAGTAAAAGCAAATCGTTAAATAATTCGTATCGGTCATATTTACAATAAATATGTAATCGTAATTGAAAAAAGTTAATCAATTGTGCAGTTAAAACAAAACTAAAATATTTATTTTTTATGTACGTCGCTATAAGGTTACCTGGTACAATTTTGATGAACTGTCAAATGTGGCCTATTAAAATGTCCCGACTATAGTGCTAAAGGATGTGTAAACTGTACTATATTATGATAGGCACAATTAACTTTGTTGCGCACAAATTAGCTTATCGCAAACCGGAAATTGGGTAGTTTTTATTCAGAAAAAAATTATTTTTCGGAATCAAAATTATTAAATTTCCTTTTCCGGAACTAAGAGTATCTCCATGCGAAATATTAAAATCGCCTCAGCGAAATAAGTTTCGCCAACTGTAATTTTTGTCGCATACAACGAAACCGGCCTGTCGGCTAATGGGCCAGCTAGTTATTGATATAATGTTATTTACGATGTGGTCTGTGGAGCTATATAATAGTAGAGACTGGTTGTAGAGAAAGTTTTATAGCTTAAAGGTTACATCGCAAAAATTTTGTATCGTATCGTATCGTAGTGTGAAATTTTCGAATAGGATATGAGTGAACAAGTAGAACAAGTAGAAAGAGCTCTTTTTCTTTTTCACCATCACATACGTACTTGTTCACTAGTGAACTACGAATAATATAACTAGTGAACAAGTACGATGATGCCGAAACTCTACAAAAAATACGAAATGAAATTATAGAAATTGAAGATTCAAATAAATTTAAGATGAAATTAAAACCATTCCTTATCGAGAAAAGTTTTTACACAGTTAAAGAATATTTAAATAAAATAATTTGATAATTAATAAGAGAGCTCAATCATAATGAATAAAGTATTGTCCTCCAATGTTCATATATTAAAATGTATATTTAAATAGTTATAATTGGCCTGCGAATAATAAATACTATGAAAGAGTAAAGTTGTGTCAAAAATTTGTTCCGATTCTACAAAATTTTACCCGAATACATGCATACTTTATGCTAAAAGAGAGCCGAATACATGCAAGAATTTTGTGTAATTATGTAAGTGATGACAATTATTGTCAACGGCTTTATTTTGTCAATTTGAATGTAGTGTTTATTTTAGTGTACGAAAAGAACCTTGAGAACCAAATTCAAAAATATTGAAAAAATGGGAGTTATGTTTCCTTAGTTTTTATTATTCGTACAATAATTTGGCTGTTATTATAGGATCCTATTTATTGTAATATTTGCATGCCATTAAAACGGCAAAACATGTACTATTTTACGCTAATTTGTAACGTCTTTTTATCGTGTTTTGTGCAAATTAGACCTAAGGCAACACCAGAATGTACAGTAAACAAGTAAACAAAAAGTTTTATTCGACGTTTGACAACGTTTTTGTCAATTCACGGATATGACGTGTGCAACATGACGTCGGATTTTGGTCGGATTATTTACCGTATGTGCTAGTAGCGCCCTCTACCCTGCCCTATTTGTTCACGCATTTGTATGTAGTTTTACTTCTGGTTACTGACATAAGTATATGAACAGTAAGCTTTACAGGGTTTTGTTGTAAAAAAAAGTATATAATAATAATACAACTTTAACTTAACAAGTTAGCTGCAGTAAACGTTTACTACGTTAAGAAAAATGAAACCTATGTATAACTAGTTAATTACTCATTCATCAATGCCTAGACTAAGTTAACTGTTAATGCTAAGTAAACCTGTGACAATAAAGTAAAAAAAAAATAAACATCGTTAACGGTTTTCAAAAAACGAACATCACATGTCACTGTCACTGCGAGCGAATTTTGACAGGTCGGCCATGTTTGCGCGGGAAACTGGAGCGGCGTGCGCGCGACCGACAGCCGCTGCGGAGACTGGTTCGGATTACGATTGTAAATAGAAAACGTATTTACAGACTGTTCCGTTTTCGTTCTTTTTTCGTTACTTTCACAGTTAATGCGGTAATGCGGTTTGCTGATAATAACGAGGACATATTGTAATAAATGCTTGCAGCGTTCGAACGAACTTCATGGCGACAAACGTTTATTGTTTTTGAAATTTGAATCCATAAATCATAATGTTAATGTGTGATAGATAAAAAAGTTATGTGTTATTAGTAAACAAGAAAGTAATATTTATATATTACTAGATGATGCCCGCAACTCCGTTGCGCCAAAACTCGCGCGGGAACCGTACATTTTTCCGGGACAAAAAGTATCCTATCTCCTTTCCCGGGACTCAAAGTATCTCCATGCCAAATTTCAGCAAAATCGGTTCAGCGGTTTGAGCGTGAAGAGGTAACAGACAGACAGACAGACAGACACACTTTCGCATTTATAATATTAGTCTGGATCTAAATCGTCTTAAAAAATAAGGTTAAATTTAACACGTGCAAACACAGTTATAAAACTATTATTTGTGGTCTTTTTAATAAAAAATATTTTAAAACCATTATAAAAGAATTTTAAAATCATTATTGAAAAAACCGCGAGGCATAAAATATCATTATAATATTTTAGTGTGCACTGACCTCTACAAGTCGTAGCCTGTCTACGAGGTGCTACGCCGGCGTAGCGCCGCCGCGCCTGTTTCACCACTTCCTGATAAAGTTTTCAAATTCCGAATAGGCTATTCACAACTTTTTTGACAGATTCTCCATACTTTAACTGTCAAGTTAAGTGGTGGATAGCCTATTCGGCACTTATCAGGAAGTGGTGAAACAGGCCTTAAGCTTCCTAGTTTCCAACGTCTCAGAGACTTTTAAATAGTTTATAACATTGTTTCTTTAATATTTTGGATAATTATTATCATTTTAGTAAAGTAAAACATAACTATGTGTTATGTAATATTATTATCCTTAATAATAAATAAGAGCATAACCTTTACAAATATTTTAAAAATCATTCGCTAAAAAGCTTTAAAAATTAACGAAAATGCTACCTATACAATAACCTTGAAATTCTTTTATTTTCTATAAAATCGCAGCGTCGGTTAAGTGTGAAGCTCCTCCACTCAGTTATAAATGGTTATAAGTCAATAGTTGTTTTGGAGTTATGACTCCATAAGTTTACTCTTGAAAGAGAGTGATTTATACTTCTGTGTGTAACGCATACCGCATACCGGCTAGAGAGGAAATTAATATTACTGATACAAAAATTATTTTTCAAAGTTTATTGACCACAAAGTTTTAACGAACTTCCGTCACTTTGTAACGAAAGCTATAAAAATCACACACAAACCGAAGAGATTTAAAATAGAACATTGTGAAAATCGAAAAGGAAAGATCCTTTTTGCTTTGGTCTAGACATCATAAAGTTAAGTAGCCTAAAGGTAAGTAGTGCAATTTAAATTATCAGACACTGTAATTAAGTATACTGTTACAACGAGTAAGTTATAAAATGATTTCAATCATCAGTCATAACTTTTTTTAATAGGTATACCGTATTATATCATAGAGTCGGTCACCCATCCAGTGCCGCGCCCACCCGTTGTTGCTTAACCTGTGACATTACTTTCGCGTTCCGCACCACCACCTCTAGCGTGTCCGGTATGCCACCAGCCAAATGTATATATGTCGCAGATATCTGGTTTAATCTGCGATTCGATTGAATGACTAGCGCGTTCATTAAATGACACCATTCAATTGAATGACTCGGCCGAACGCACGAAAACAAATATGGCGTCAAACAGCTCACACAGCTGATAGTAGCACTGTGGCGATATTTTTTCGATTAAATTTACTTTTAACGTAACGTACGTAACTTGTAATAAAATAATATGATAGCATGAATTTACTTATTATTACGCCGCCAACGGCTACTTAATAAGATTTATAAAATCCTATTTAACGACTTTACTGTCTTGTCTTTTAGTCAAGACGTTAAACGCCACAGTCAACGTTTTGACGAGTTGTCCTTTAGTCATTCAATTGAACGGAGTCATTCAATGAATGCGCTAGTCATTCAATCGAATCGCAGGTTGAACTAGATGACTGCGACATATACATAATTATTACATATACATATATTAATATATTACCATAAGTTTAAAATCAATTGAACCATTTTTAGCGCACGCGACTATGACTTTTCCTGAAGTCGCGACACATTTTTACATACTAAATGTATGTTGTCCTTTAGTCATTCAATTGAACGGAGTCATTCAATGAATGCGCTAGTCATTCAATCGAATCGCAGGTTGAACTAGATGACTGCGACATATACATAATTATTACATATACATATATTAATATATTACCATAAGTTTAAAATCAATTGAACCATTTTTAGCGCACGCGACTATGACTTTTCCTGAAGTCGCGACACATTTTTACATACTAAATGTATGCGCTAATAACTAATTATTAATTATTACTTCAGTCGGAATTTCCAGGAATTGCTATCGTATTCTATTGTTGTCGCGATCACCGGTGCTCGCGCGGGGCCTGAAGGATTATTTCGAGAAATACTGCTGTGAATAATGTGTCTTGCTCGGAGTTGAAGAAAATAAAAATTGTAAACGAATAAAAAAGTTACTTACAGAGGTTCTCTAGAGATAAGTCAACTAGCTTGTCTTTCCTACCCCAAAACCTCATACAAAATGTCATTTAGGATGGCAAATAGAAATTATATGCTTAATTTTTTTTTATAAAATAAGGGGGCAAACGACGGGTCACCTGATGGAAAGCAACTACCGTCGCCCATGGACACTCGCAACATCAGAAGAGCTGCAGGTGCGTTGCCGGCCTTTTAAGAGGGAATACACTCTCTTCTTGAAGGTCCGGAAATACTGCTGGTGACGGTTCGTTCCAGAGTTTTACAGTGCGCGGCAGAAAGTTACGCGAGAAACGCACCGTGGAAGACTGCCACTCATCAAGGTAATGAGGGTAGTAAATTTTTCGCGTGGGACGATGGCGAAAAGTTGCAGGTGGTATGATTCCGAAAAATTCCTCAGAGCACTCCCCGTGATACAACCGATAGGGGTTGCTGAGATTAATTTATTACTTATCTATATTATGACGGCTTTGACAGAAAATGTATGGAGCTTATGTCGAAATCTTCATTAAATTAAAGTTAAAGAAGTAAATAATATTAAAACTATTTTAGTGCGGCCGTTAATAAGCAAAATAAAATATTACAGTATCATGCACTGGGTCAGCATTACAATTTTGCTAATATTCAAATTTCGTGAAATTATCCTAGTCGTATAAGAATTTGTTGCGTCGCAGATTGTATCAAATGTTATGAAAACTTACTAAAGAGTCTTCAACAACGAATTATACACGACGTGACCTCATTAATCCTGCTCCGACAAAAATATTACATTTGTCCCACGGCCGTCTATAAACGACGATTGAGATTGTCTCGTGAAATATGGTCTGGTTGTTCGCAACTCCCATTGCAATGGTACATTTTTTCGAGATGAGATAAACATAATTGCTGAACCTATTTTTTAGTAAACTAAGAAAATTATTTGAGTTGTAGACACTACAAAGTGTCAGGTAACTTCTAATACTTAGTAACTATGTGAATGCCAATGTCATGAAAAACTATTGAAGTTTGAGGTATAATGTAAGCAATACATTGTAATGCATTTTAAATGTTCAAGTTTCAACTTGCAACTCGCTCATACTCTCTCCAATCACAGAATAATTACCTACTTTAGTATTTTTGAGCTCAGATTAGATAGCAGGAATCACCTGCATAAACACTAAATGGCCCTAAATCCTGTTATCTGATTAAGTGGTCGATTAACTAGAAAAGTTATGCCCGAGTTGTTTTATCAATCGTTAAAATAAACTACATAATGCATGAACTTGAGCTGAAATTAAACATCCAAAATGTGGAACAAACCTCCGAATATAAAGAATAACTTCCATAGAATTGAATATTATCTAAAAAGTATACCTAAATATACAACATAATTATACATATACTAATTATTACTACTTAGTAATGGTACCATCGAGGAAATTGATTCCTTGGCATTTATTTGACGGACCTACGTCATGTGGTCGACAATGTCTGCCAATTCAATGTTTATAGCTGTGATCCAGTGCCGTAAATAGCCTTTTTTGCGCCCTGTGCGAGCTTCTACAACTGCGCCCTTAAAACTTGACCCGACAAATGTTGTTTTGCCATATAAATAATTTTTGGTATGAAAAATAGATGTTGGCCGATTCTCAGACCTACTCAATATGCTCACAAAATTTCATGAGAATCGGTCAAACCGTTTCGGAAGAGTACGGGAACGAACATTGTGACACGAGAATTTTATATATAATCCAGGCACTTCACATGGCTATTCGCATTTGCTATTGGCTATTTGTTGTATTTGCCAACATTATTGACGAATACGCAAACAAGCAAATAAAGGCAAATACGACCTTCCGCACATGGACGTCAAATACCAAACTTTTACTTGATTTTGTTTACTTGCCTATTCGAATCCTTTGATGTGCGTCAAAAACCGACAAAGGTATTTGGTATCAATGGTCATATTTGTCAAATAGGCAAATAAGGCCAATATTTGTCAAACATACCGTCTACACATGGTGATTGTTTGGCAAATACATCAAATACGCAAATACAAATAGCCATGTGAAGTGCTTCCATAAGATAGGTACCCAGAGGCCAGAGGCCTCCGTATAGGCCTCCCTGGTCTGGTCATTTTTGCGCCCCCCAGAGTCTGCGCCCTGTGCCTGGGCACCGGTGGCACCGCCCTATTTACGGCACTGCTGTGATCGGTCGGATGGGTTTGACTTAGCGCGGCCAAATTAAACGGTACACCAACGGTACACGGTCCGCCATCTGCCTAGAAATCAACTTCTCTGAAAGTACATAATATATTTTGGCAAGAAAACACTATGTTCTATGAGGTCAACTCAAGTTATAACTTTTCTAATTTTCTGTACGTAGCGCGTTTGCCCAAATCAAACCAGTATAGTTTAGGATATTATAATTTAATCTAATGTTTTGTTTGAATTCAATAATGAATAATTAGTATAGGTGTAGAAAACTATATATCTGTCGTCTGCGAAAACCTAGGTACCCTAAATAATCAGATCCCTTCGTCTGTATAATATGTACAAAGATGCGGCTACCTTTGTGTTTAGTTAATAGTGACACAATATTTGTCAAGTCCATAGTTTTCGAGATTCGTGTTATCGACAGATAAGATTAATATGGTTTTACTTGCCAGTACTGAAATATAGTGCAGACATGGGCGACGTGCACGTTGTTGACGGGGATGTAAGTTTGTTTGTTTGATTTTGATATAGTTTGCTACTGCAAACATTAAAAAAACGTCGTAATTCTACACTGCACAGCTTAATATTGTCTTACATTATTATACTTAACTGGTTTCGTTTTTAGAACCTCGACACGGTCGCAGGAAAATTATAATTTTTAATTTTAGATATTTTATCTTGTGAAAGATCGAAATATGGTACATATAGATTATAGAGTCTTTTGACTTTTAACAACGTGTGATGGTACCATAAAGTTAATATACCTAGCGGAATAGAGAAACAAAGGCCTGAGCAAGAGAGATGCCACTATCAGTAACACTGCGTGTTAAAAAGAGACGTGTGATACGTGACAGCAGCACTCTTTTTTTGACGTCCAGTCGGCACGTGCCGCACGATGACAATTTAATCACATAGAATTCATGTTCAATCATGCTTGTGTAAGTGTATACGTACACATATTTTTCACACAGATGAAAACCAATTTTGGTTTCGTTTGACAGCTCGAGATTGTTGCTCTATTCCGATAGGTATATTAACTTTATGGATGGTACATATTAGACATAGGTAGACGCGGTACATAGGCACATTGTTTCTGTATTCCAACTTCATAATTTATGTTTCAACTTTCAGGGTGGCGGTGTACATGTAGTGGGTGGAGACGGTGGTGTTCACGTCGTGGACGGAGACGGTGGTGTCCACGTCGTAGACGGCTGTCCCCCCGGTGGTGTTCACGTGGTAGATGACGGCCCCGGAGGTGTACATGTAGTGGATGATGATGGTAGTGGTGTCCATGTTGTGGATGGAGATGGCGGCGGTGTTCATGTTGTGGATGGAGATGGCGGCGGTGTTCATGTTGTGGATGGAGATGGCGGCGGTGTTCATTTTGTGGATGGAGATGGCGGTGGTGTTCATATTGTAGACGGAGGACCCGGTATGTTTGACAAATTAAATTGTTTGTAGTTAGTTCAAGTCAACCGTTTAATGGGGTACCAAAATCTGGGCTTCATTAAATAATCGCATCTTGCGAGCCAGGTAGGTACCACCTTAAAATAAATATTCGCGTACTCCTGTGTGATTTTATTTCTTCAGTAACGAAGCGTTGCTATTTAATTGCAGTAGGAATCTATAAATTTATTGTGCCAAGTCGAAGTTAAGTCGTAAGGAAGACGTTAAACGAAAGCATAATATTAAACAAAATATTAAACAAAAAAAATCTAACAACACGTTTAATTCTTGTTAAAAAGTTTATCCCCTTCGCTTTCGACCAAAAAGGTTTCATGTCACACAATAATCAGTCATCAATAAGAAGGGATTATTTTGTGACAGTAATGGATAAAGGGCAGAATTTAGGTGCGATGTGACAGGGATTAGAGTCAGTCACAGTGTAAGGGCGAAGCACTCGTGAATTCAGGCCAAGAGTTTGGCTGCGGAGTGCGCTCGCGTCATCGGCGGTTATTAAAAATGTTGACTGACATTTCACTGAGCATTTTTCATCATAATTTAGGTCTTTTGATGCTCAGTTTCTGAGGGTTTTTTGACAGGAGTTTATTGATTCACGTTAGCGTCAGAGTTGTTGATTGGTCAAAAAATTAACCAATCAACAACTCTGTTGATTAGATAAACTGTAGTCAAAACACCTCAGAAACGTGGTAGTCATTGGGCCCAATTATTAAAGTATATTTCATTCGATTATAAGGCTTACTGAATCCGAATTTCGATTTGTGTTAATTGGGCCAAATGTGCTATGTTGGTAAGTTGTAACCTAACGTGATTCGAGAATTTATAGACAAATCACAAAGCCTATTGGTAGCCTTATTATAGAGTGACATAGATATAGTGTGAATTGATCAATATAATTTGTTTATTTTCAGGTGGCAGATAACTTGGAATTGCGTGGTTGTGGGTAGGCAATAGCCTATTATATTAGGGGAAGCTCTCAAAATTGAATTTAATATATTTTTATACTTTTTCTCTTGTTGTTATTTTTTATGTATTTTCACTCTTCCTCCTTTTAGCCCGAAAAGCGAAATTTAGTGCAAGACAATATTACACTCTGTCGATGCGCGCAACATAATAATAATAATATCTATGAAGAAATGAATGGAAATTGCGATGATACATCCTCTATATCTATCATTAGCACAGGCAGGCGGCAGCCTCCAACTTGGGGTTGGCTAGCCGATAATCTCTACTAAAGAGACCAAAAAAGTTCGAACACTGCCCAGCGATCTCAAAGTTGAGCGCGGCCTCTACTGGGTAAACAATACACATATTAATATGTTCCTTTCTGGCGGGATATAAAGATCACTGAAGAAACTCTAGTAAAAATATTTTACTAGAGTTGCTTGATCCACCTTACTAAAGAAGGCTAGTATTATAGTAAACTCACCAGTACGTGAAGAACTCGGCTAGATCCATGCAGTCGGTCGGTCTGTCGTGTGTCGTGTCGTCGGCCGCCTCGTCTACGATGCCGGAGTCCACGTCCTCCTCCGAGCTACATTCGGCATCGGTATCCGAACGCGGGTCGCTCATCGCACGTCACTTTGACAGCTCGAGCACAGTGTTGCCACTTGACATCTCGTGAATCTACCATAAAATATTGATAATAAATAAATAGTTAATTTTAAAATACCTTCGTCAAAAATAGACGATAGATAGTTATATCAACCCCTCAGCACCCTGTCATCATTATATAATGCAGCGATGACAGATTAACTGCTTATCAACAATAGTTCTAGTTAAAGCTTTGTTTATTTAAGATTTGATTCAGGGAAGTTGTAATCTGGCTTCACCACCGTCTTGAGACACGATAGGAAGTCAGTCGATCATAGCATGACCTTCTGCTAGGTAGTCTCCGGACAGACTCTAGCTTTTGTAAAAGCTCTGCCCGTTAATTATAGTTAAGTTTAATTAAGTATTAAATGTAACTGAATAATAAAATTTTATCAGTTTATAAAAAACCTTTTCTCGCTCCCGCAAACTTGTCTAGATTCTCGTGCGTTTATTTACGTTAATTATGAGTTCTTAGCGTACACTAACCATAATTTTGGAATTTCGATTCGAATATTTTTGTAAAGTGAAATTACGCGAGGCATGTAAGTCCACTAATTGTAAAGGCATTTTAAGTAGTTGCTGACGTTGGGGCGTTGTGTTTAAATGTGGATGGAATTTGTTTTTATAAAGAATCACGATATAATTTAGTGATTTAGATCAAATTTTATGCTTAAATTTGGTGAAAAGATATTAGGTATACCTAGCCTAGCCTAGATTTTGACCGTTACTTCGGTATGTAGAGAAGCTCATGGCCTTTCATGTTTACATGACGTCTTCATCATCGTTAAAGTCGATTAACTCAAAACTGTTATAGAGTGTACTCGATGAAAACCTTAGGGCAATCTTTGGGCCATTATTTTGAACTTTAGTTATTCTCAGGGTTCCTTCGGGAGGGTAGGCATATCCTAAGGGTGTATGCTGTCGATTGACAAGTATCAAAATACGGAAGTGCGACATTCGACCTGGATTCACGTAGTTTTAGGTCATTATAAATAGTGTATAGCTCGATGTAAGCAAATGTCACGCGCCCGCGGCCGCTGCCAGCACCAAACACAATAATCGGTATATTGTGTTTCGCAATTAAAAGCTATTTATCAATCTTGTTTTGATGCGAAATTATTCTCTTCAGCCTATAATAAGCTCTTTGTCCTAGCTGTCTACTCTGACATAGCAAACAACGAGGTACCTACATGGCATTTGAAGCGATTAATATAGTGCTCTTAAAATTCTCTTCTATATGAAGTTTTGACAGAATTAATATTATTGATGATTGCATTCTACAATATTATGTAAGAACTATTTATGGCACTGTAGTAAATCTAAATTTATCGCTTGCGTAGTATCGATATATTAATATGTTGTCAATATCTAATTGAAACGATAAATCAATGAACAGATAGCAAATTATTTGGCAAATTAAATGTGTCTATAACATAATGTTGGTGCCGACAAGTCTGCGCAGTGTTGGTGAATGATAGCTGCCAATAAGAAACAAAGAGCCTGATATAAAGTTTGTAATAAGTACACGAAAAAAGATAGGAGGTCCTAAAAACGTTATATTCAAATACGGAACTTTCTGTTCAAACAACGCCCTCTAGCGTTCGTCGTGCGTTGCAGTCTTTTGCGGGTATTTGTTTTTTTAACCGATTGTAATTTTTTTTAGCATTCGTACAAGGGCAAGGGCGTAAGCCGTCTTTACGTAATTTTTCTTTTTACATAATATAACACCTTGGCATTTCTTTTCAGCCTCTGGTCGGAACAAATCGTCACGTCTCGGACAAGTCCCCGGCCCAGTCCTCCATCAACACTTACAGCTGTTACTATTGGCAATATATCAATAGTTTGTCACGCACGGGGAATGTCTGGGAGACTATTTGTTTAAACAAAACACAAAGGTAAACCACATACATCTTAAAGGATAGTAGGATAAATAGAATATATACTTATCTGGAATCCTAATATATGATTCCTAATATATGGAATATCCTGGACATTTTTTATACAAAAAGTAAAACGTTAATGGTTTCTAACTTCTCAGGTTTGTCGACAAGATTTTATCTTTTCAATAGTGTTGTTAACTGTTTGACTGCCTGGAAATAAGCCAATCAAAAGCAATTGGTAAATAGGTTCTTGTCAAAAATCTCAAAACTAATCATAGATCCCTTACTAATAAAAATAAATTCACACTGTTTTAAGAATTTGTCTTTGTAGTGGTAATATCAAAGGAATTTTCAAACGTAAGTATCAATCAATAAGGACGTAAGCACACCATTACACAAGTCTCAAATACACAGACGAGATTTGTAGGTGTAAGTAGGAGCATCAGAAAATAAGAAATAGGATAGTACATTTACCAACGATTTAAATAACAATGTAACATCAAGGACATCGTTTTATCACCTTTGTACTTACAATAATATTCGTAGGTTAATATTGTTATTGTATAATTATTTTTTATTGTTTTTTTTCGCAAGTACAGTCTAGAGAGTAGAGACACGAAACTAAGTGTTAAATTTTTATTTAATTTCCTAATTTTGAATTAACTACTGACCATTACAATATTTTTCTGTGAGCGCTCTATAAAATACGTAAAAAATATATTTTAAGAAATATTCCAAGTACTTTTCTGTTCATGATAATTCACCTGCAAAGTTATAGAGAATTTTTCGCCTAAAGAAACGATATAAAATTCACATCAATATTGGTAAAAATCACCTTAAATCCAAGTGACAACACTGTTTTTCACTTTTAAAACTCGAAATGCAAATCACAACACGTGTCAATACTTCAAAATTAGAACGTTGATTTGGTCTCCAATTTTTTGCGTTTCGATTAACGCACAATTAATACGTAATTTTTTGCGCGGTGTAATGTAACGACTGCGAGCGGACACAAACTAGTGAGTTTTATTCGTGACTGACTCAAAGCCCAAAGTAATTGAGAAGAGCTGCTCCAAATCTGACTCTCAATACATGCTGCATGCGTCTCAACTCTCAGCTCTCACAGGTTTCAAAATGAAACGGAGACAGATCTTTGAATTAATAATATTCATGGAAGATAATTATTTATCTAAAGTATTTAATAGTGTGCACTGCGCAATATAATCGTACTTTAGGTACCACTAGATAGTGCTTCAATAGATATGGGTGAAAAAATTAATTCTTCGAAAAACTCTATTTTTATGAGGGCGGGCGGGCCATCGACTTTAAATTTCAGAAAACCCACTATTTTTACCTCTTCTGGCAATGTTGTAACTTGGCACATGTTTCATTGTAGTATTAAGTATAAAAATAGCAAAAACCAGGAACTGTTAACAAGTACCTAGGTATAAATATCAAATTATATACTTATTACTTACACGTTTTTTATGAAACTAATTTAGGTAACTCGGCTATGGGCAATGCATCAATCAGACACACTTTTGTCTTAGAACTTTATAGTTAAACTTTAATTCATGGGGGAGAAGATAGGTAAGTATAACAATTCTTTTGTGTTTTTAGCAAGCTTTTCTTTTAGAGACGGTGTTATTAAGATATACTTTGAACCGACTGCAACAAAATCAATGCTGTTAGGCAACGGAGTGCTAATACACATAGAAGAGACCACGAGAAATAATATCTCTTTAGGTACTTCGGGTGCGAGGCAAAAGACAGTAAGAACTGCTGGTGTAGTCATGGCGCAATTTAATTAAGTAGTAGATAAATATGTGGTATGTAGAGGTTGTTTTAAATCCTTCAGGCCCCGCACGAGCACTGGTGATCGCGAGAACAAAAGAATATAATGGGAATTCCTAGAACCTCCGATCGAAGGATTAATGGATACTGAACTATAGTCGCAACTCGCATTTGTTCCATAAGTCACGATGACCCAATAAAAGATATACGACGTATTGTTTGCACGTAAGCACTAAGTACGCGCACATTACGTAAACATATCTAATAATAAAGGAGCACGCATGCCAAATTGTTAATTGTTATATCTATTAGGAGGTTTTGTGGACGACGCGGCTGGCGGGAGATGCCAAATTAATGTACGATGGAGTATTACAGTGATCGACGGGACCCTTTGTTGATCATCCATCAAAACGCATCGCCTTTACTAGATGTGATTGTTTAGTTCAGTCATTTACCCTTATGTTACCAATAAAGGCAGATAATGTTATTAATAGAGGATAGAAGTCAACAATTGCTCAGGAATCAAGAATAAGAAAAATTACTTTAAAATATTTCTAATCTTGTTTGTCTACTGCCTGTAAATCTGTAGTCTCACGAGTTGCGCGGTAAGTAATCTCATTTCACAATTGTAACCTTTTTTGGGGAAATGCTTTACGCTTCCCCGGCAAATTGGGGATATCGGCCGGGGTATGTGGGACTCCTCACCTCTGCGTAGTCTACTCACTAAAACCCCATGGTGCGCCACTCATCGCTTAAGGCAGAGCTGCGAGTACGATAGAACCTACCGCAACTCTATCAGCGATCATCTACATTTTGCAGATCTGACACCACCCCGCTACTCGGGGGGCCGCGATGCGCAGGAACACCTTGCGTGGGCTCTCTCTTGACTCGGTGCAATGGGCGGCGGCGCGCGAGTGTGCCGTCAGCCGTGCCCCCAGCCCCACTAATATTATAAATTCGAAAGTGTCTATCTATCTGTTACCTCTTCACACCCAAGCCGCTGAATCGGTTTATCCATATTAATATTATAAATGCGAAAGTGTGTCTGTCTGTCTGTCCATCTGTCTGTCTGTCGACTGTCTGTTACCTCTTCTCGCTCGAACCGCTGAACCGATTTTGCTGAATTTTGGCATGGAGATTCTTTGAGTCCCGAGAAAGGACATAGGATAGTTTTTATCCCGGAAAAATGTACGGTTCCGCGATAAACGAATTTTGGCACAACGAAGTTGCGGGCATCATATTCTAGTCTGAAATATGTTATGAAGATATAGATGACGCCCGCAACTCTGTTGCGGCAAAACTCGTTTATCGCGCGGAAACCGTACATTTTTCCGGGACAAAAAGTATACTATGTCCTTTCCCGGGACTCAAAGTATCTTCATGCCCAAATTCAGCAAAATAGGTTCAGCGGTTTGACAGATAACAGATAGACAGACAGACACACTTTCGCATTTATAATATTAGTGTGGATTTTGAGTCCCGGGAAAGGAAATAATACACTATTGTCCGAAAAAATGTACGTTTACCGCGCAATAAACGAATTTCGGCGCAACGGAGTTGTGAATGAACGGAATGTTCGGTGGTTTCTGGATAACTGTCTATCAGTTCCATAGAGATCAGTTCGGTAGCCACTGTACCCGTGGACTCGCCTCGGCTCGGCCGGCGACTCGGCACACAATAGATATTCAATTGTTATACGGCATCCGGATGCCGCTTGGGAGTTGATGGGTTAAGAGGGAGTAGGTATGCGTGTATGATGAATATGTATATTTTAGACGTGGGAGAGCCATGCTTCGGCACGAATGGGCCGGCTTAGCCGGAGAAATACCACGAGCTCACAGAAAACCGGCGAGAAACAGCGCTTGCGCTGTGTTTCGCCGAGTGAGTGAGTTTACCGGAAGCCCCTATCCTTTTCCCTTCCATACCCTCCCCTATTTCCTTCCCTACCCTCCCTTATTCCCTTTCCTACCCCCCTATTACCCTATTCCCTCTTAAAAGGTCGGCAACGCACCTGCAGCTCTTCTGATGCCGCGGGTGTCCATGGGCGACGGAAGTTGCTTTCCATCAGGTGACCCGTTTGCTCGTTTACCCCCGTATTGCATAAAAAAAAAGCTGTACGAGTACTGGCAAATCCAAACAGGGCCCGTTTTAGCACTACCACCGCCCTGGGCGAGATTTCCTTGGCGCCGGTGCCGCGGTGGTAGTGCTAAAAAAGGCGGCGCCCCTTTTTGTCCTGCGCCCCAAGATGGTGGTTATTAAAATTCCCAATATTCTTTTGTAGTTTATTTGGTCTCTGGTAAACTAGCCTCAGCAACCAGGGCCCGTACCGCGGAACGGTTTTGAGACTCAAACAATCGTACGAGAATGTTGCGTCCTACTCAAACAAACGTGAAATGACGTTGTTAGAGCAGGACTCAGCATTCTCGTCCGATTGTTTGAGTCTCAAAACGGTTTCGTAGTAGGCCTACTGGTAATGCATTCATGTAAACCAGCTATCCCCAACCCGCGGCCCGCCGGGACTTTATCTGTAGCCCGCGTGATGTAAAACCATTTTGAAATTCACGCCCACCAGCAAAATAATGTAAAGTCGTCGTGATAGTCGTGAATTTTTTTCCACTTTTAAATAGTTATTTTTAAAAATGTTATTATATTTTAACCCTAAAAAAATTTTGTTGCAGTCTGCGACACCAAGATCAAAACATGTTTGTGGCTCACATGAAAAAAAAGGTTGGGGACCACCATGGGACCACTGATGTAAACTGTGCAAACTTTAATATTCCCCTTACAAAAGTAGTACAACACCGTATTGTACTATCACTATTTATATTTTGTAGGCGTATTTAAAATAGTCAAAGGAAAACGGCTCAAAGGAATCCGATTCCGATTATTGTCTATATCAGAGGTTCCCAAGCCGCCGTGGAAAGGCACGAGGGGCGCCGTGAGTCGATCTTCCATCATTATCCGAAACCACAAATATTATGAAATAAAATTATAATATGAATTAAACAAAGCATGCAGATGATTTAACCCATCAAAGCCCCGTAAGGCCCAAGTGGGCCGCGGTAACAAAAGATTTCCAAGAATTAGCGATCGAAGGACAATATTTTGTTTAAGTATTATTATATTATACTTGCTTAACCTAACTAAAATAATTATTTTAGGTGTATATTTATGTATCTTTTCGTTACAGCTAGGTAAAGGGCGCCGCGCCGCCGTGACGAAATATTGAACGTGTAACTGCGCCACAGGCTGAAAAAGATTGGGAACCCCTGTCCCATATAATATAAAGTCTATTTAATACTATAATATATTAAATGCTCAGAGAAAAATATTATTTTCCTGCGCGAGTGAGTTTTAAGAATAATTATTAGAATGAAAATAATTAATCTATAACTGCCTAGTCACTAGTGTATGTTACCTGTGTACCTGAAACGACTAAAATACAATAATGTTTAAATATTATATCAATTCAATGTTTTAAATTATTACGATCTATCATCTAGATCAGTGGTTCCCAACCTTTTTAGAGCTGTTACCCCTATGGCCTGTTAGAGAAACTGATTTTACCCCCCTCCCCCCAAAAAATGGACAGTTTATAAATTTTTTCTGCCAATTCATCTATTTTAGGTACCACCTCTGTTACCCCTTTAGAATAGCTATTTTACCCCCAGGTTGGGAACTCCTGATCTAGATTCTAGGCTATATGATACTATGTACACAGAATAATTTTATATACGGGGAAAATACCCAAGTTTAATCCTTCAGGCCCCGCGCGAGCACCGGTGATCGCGACAACAATAGAATACAATAGCAATTCCTGGAAATTCCAACTTGATATTAAGTTGTTTTATCAACAAAGATTAAAACAAAACAATACATTTTACTCAATATATTTAATTTCTTCAACCTCATTCTGATATTTTTCAACCTATCCTTATTAGAAAGTGGTTTGTCTTGAACGTACCAATACTGATATTGAGATTGTATTTTGCAGCTCAGTTTTACACTTATTATTTCGTTTACTTTTCTGTTACACTTCTTACACTCCTGCAGCACCCCTTTCAAATGTTTAATTCCTAGAGTCATGCACTTGAAATCGTTGTCCTCCTTTAAAGCTATGTTGCACGGCCGACACACGGACAGGACGTGCGTGTGGCAGAGACACTTGTCCAGGTGATTCTTGAAGTGGTTGTCGGTCACAAACTTGTTGATATTGCAACACTTAGTGAAGTGATAGTTGTGTATATGATGCTTGTAACTCCGATACTGCAAGCCACACTTCTTACACACACTAGTACAGTACACCTTGTATTTATCTTTACTGTGTTTGGCGTCAATGTGCTTGGAGAGGTTGGTGTAGTCACCCGCTATGTATTTATCGCAGTGCAAGCACAGCATGCCCATTATTTTATTTTTAAATTTTATATGTTTCTGCTCGTGTACTATTAAAGTAAACCTGAAATAGAAAAGTTAACATACTTTACATAAACCAAACATACTTAAAAATTTGGCAATCTTATAAGGATACAAGTATATTTATAAAAGACAATATACATAATCTAAATACATGAGATTTTTAAACTTTTTATTTAGAAAAACATTAAGTACCTCGTTAGAAACATAGCTGAGCAATATCTACAGAATAATGTTTTCGGTCTCATCAAACTGTGGTAATGTGACTCATCGGGTAATGTGTCTGCATTCTGGTCAACGATTTCCAACATTAATGGTGAATCAACTTTATTTGCATGTTCTGGCACAATTCTGGTAACATTAAAATCTAAGGAGAGCTTTGGAGCTGTATTATCCAGCACTGGAGGTTCGAACTCTTCTACACAACCTGAGTCTGATAACACGTCTACGTCATCATCACTTTCAAACACCAGTCTGTCTTTAAAAGATGACATTTTTTCTGGACCACTAATTGTTTCTACTATCTCAATAATATCATCATCTAGACTAGAATTGCTATCGTTTGTAATGATTAAGTCAGAGCCCGCCTCGGAACAGTCATCTCCTTGTATTTCAATTAAATTGTTATTACTTGTAAACTTAACTTCCTCAACATCATCATTTTCTGGAAATTTTTGATCTATTACATGATTCGCCTCGTTGATGTCCCATAAATTTAGTTTTTCAGTTTTTATAATCAAAGGATGTTCAGTAATAATATGTTGATGGAGGTCATTTTGTGATGCACACTCGTAATCACACTTGCTGCACACAACAAGGTTTTGCTTAATTATTGGTATTATTATGTGAGTTGCATTATGTATTAGGCTGTCATACCTGAAAATAGATGATTTTTAAACTAGTGGCTGATTTTTAGGGAGCTTTATCCACTTTTTATGTTTAAAAACTCTCAAATGTATTTCACAACTAAGCCCAAAAGGCCATAGCAGTTCTATTAGCACCCGTTAATAAGATGTAAGATGTTATTGTTGCTATGAAGTAAAATATATTTTCTTAAAATTGGCGGGAAATGTCATGATCATGTCACCTTAGATAATTATTATGTTCAGATTTCTTTCCGAAAAAATAACTTGTTTGGTTGGCTTACCTGTTCGTAAAGGCTTCTTCGCAAAACTCGCAAACCTCTAAACTGCTTTTCTGAAGCATCTGTTTTGTTACAACTGGATAGTTCTTTCCGTTCATATTGAGTAAATTCAGTATAATTGAAAACTTGGGCTGTTATTTTACTATTATTTGTGCATCATGTTAGACCCATGCAATGTTTTAAAAAATATTAAATGATGTATTGTATTGTTTATCTCTCATTTTGCATTACCTACGTTGATAGGTAGGTACTACTAGCAGACTTCCAAACAAATATTATTGAGAATATGAAGAAATTATATAATTGTATTCAGCGGGAATTGTTATTAAGTGAGCACATCGATTTATACATTAATATTTACATTTATAATATAAATAACAAATAAATATTGCACAAAGAACGTAAATTCCTTGGACGTTGGCCATTGACAATTGACAATTGACATATTTTGACCACAGATTACTAGTATTTTGTATTTTGACAACGGTTTACAGTTTTCACGCAGGGCTTCAAATAACGTTATTTTTTTATAACGTTACTGCTTCAAGGGCATAGATAACCAGGGCTTCAAATAACGTTATTTTTTCATAACGTTACTGCTTCAAGGGCATAGATAACGTTATGAAAATTTACCCGATATTAAAAATAACGTTAAAAATTGATATTAATAACGGTTAATGTTATAACGTTATATAGGATTAACGGTAAATATATGTTCTTTGATAACGTTATAGTCCGTCAAGAAAGTCATGACAGGCGGGAAAATTTTCTAAACGTAATCACGCTTAATAGGTGTATTTTTCTTTGTATTTTCACACAAATCTCGCAAAAAAAAAGTGGGCTGCGAGTGAGATTTAGTACACCGTGCACGATCGCATACCTGATACTAGAAAATAACGTTATATTTACCGTTATTATTATAACGATATTTGTTCGTTTATACATAACGAAAAAATATCGTTATAATAAAAACGGTAAATATAACGTTATTTTACTAAATATCGTTAAAAAATAACGTTATCTGGCTACCATTATGAAAATAACGGTACGTAACGATATTTTTTTTTTGTTATTCGATAACGTTATGAAGCCCTGCAGTCACAAGTTACTTCTTTTACTCACATCGTGTCGCTGCTGTCGAATTACGACGCCCTCTATAGTTTCTGCACGGTCCCTATATTGGTGAAATGAAAATGTTCCATCACCGGACCTGCATAGTCTATGTACCTCAAAAGCACTCTGACTGTCTGACATTGGCAACTCACTGAGTCAGTGTTGCCAACTTAGCTACTTTGTAGCTAGATCTAGCTATTTTTCGGTATCAGGCAGCTACAATTTTTAAAAAGTTGTAGCTAGATTTTTAGCTACTTTTTCTAGCTACTTTTCATCTTTCGAGATTCGTAAAGTATTTACCGAGAATCGAAGGAAAGAATGTAAAAAATATATCTATTTTAGGGTAAAAACGGGACCCTATTACGGAGACTTCGATGTCTGTCCGTCTGTTTGTCGGTCTTCAGGCTGTATCTCAAGAACCGCTATAGCTAGACTTCTGAAATTTTCACAGATTGTGTATTTCTGTTGCCGCTTTATCAACCAATACTAAAAATAAAATAAAGTTTTATTATTTAATTTCCCATACAAGAGACGTAATTTTTTTGGCCTTTTTTGCTTGTAGTCAATAAAGGCACCAGGTAGGCACTTGAACTTTGCACAAAATCCTTAATTTTATTTGTACTTTCATAATAATTAATAAAATAAAAATAAAACAGCTTTAAGGGGGCTCCCATACAAAAAACACAATTTTTGCCTACTTTCGCTCTATAGCGATACGGAAACCTTCGTGCGCGAGTCCGACTCGCACTTGGCCGGTTATTTTTTGTCACCAATTAAAAGATACGTAAGCTACTATAGACTACTAAATATTCTAGCGCCGAAAACTGGAAATCTAGCAACTTTTTAGGAGCAATCTAGCCACTTGGTAGAGGTAGCAGTTGGCAAAACAGTGTCCGTTACATTTAGCTACTTCTAGCAACTTATTGGGGGAACGAAAACTGGAAATCTAGCAACTTTTGAACAGTAATCTAGCTACTCGGCAAGGCTAGCAGTTGGCAACACTGCATTGAGTGTCACTGAGGCCGCCATAACATAAAGAAGAAGAAGAAATGTGAAAATATTTTAATTACTAAAAATAAAAGCAAAGTTTTTAGTTTTGTGCGGTTTTCGAATTAATTTAAATCCTTATAAAAAGGCTTTGTTACAATTTACAAAATACTTATTTACTATTCTTAAAAACCTTGGCTATGAAACAACATGGTATTATTTTTTGTTTGATGTGTTCTGGTGTTCTGTTAAAAATAATATATAATGGAAGTTCTGCTTATACTAAAGTGTTATAAATTTACAGGACCTCAAAACATTTAGTGGCGATGATTTTGATCCTAAAAAATGGATCAACAAAGCCTGGAGCACAAGTGGTAATCAGGAAAAGGAGGTTTGTTAGTCAGTTTCTAATTCTATAATTATATTCCATAGTCCATACTTCTATACTAATATTATTTATTTATTTGCTATGAACAGCCAACAAAAGCTACAACGTAGACTACCCATTTCATCTCCTTAAATGAATATGTCATATACATATATATGTCGCAGGGAAAAGAGTATATCAGGGATTTCACGATATCCTTAGGGATATCACGAACTCCCGGTAGATGCCGAATATTCTTGTTACGTCTTCTTACTAAAAATATCTAGTGATATTTCACTAAACTAAATCTAGTGAAATGTCAGAAACGCGGATACTGCCGAATAAAAACCGAGCCACTCATTTCTGTCGCTCGCTCTAGTTCCCACACGTGACACAGGCACTAGTGGGAGTGAAACAAATGCGTCATGCGACGCTGGCGCGGCTCGTCTAGCCTGGAGACAGACAGACAGACAGGCTAACCCTTTAGGAACGGAACCGTAAAAACTAGGATAATCGAAGAGCTGGAGTACCTGTAGTACCTGTGCCTGTACAAGAGCTTAACCAAACTAGAGATTGACATGCCACCTTTACAAAAAATATTCAACTTGGTTGGCCACTTCATTTGACGTCAAAAATCAAAGGTCTGAAGTATCTGATGAAGAACCCTCAGTTGGTTTCAACTGTATGATTCAGAGATATGGTGATGTCCCCTCAGATCTGCTATAGTTGCATTACACGTGTGATAATAATAATAATAACTCCCACTCTGGTTTTGGTGACGGTGTGGCCGGTTTCATTGAAACCAGGCAACCAAGAGTAATTTTATAGTGCCCAAGTGTGTGCGCAGTACACAAGAGCAATCTCTATATTCCTTTACTCGCATAACTCACTTGTTGCTCACAACTTCTTAAGCAATAGAGTTGTGCAGACTTGGAATAAGTTGTCCGATGATATTGTATCTGCACCAACTGTTAACAGCTTTAAAAATAAACTTGATAAATGGTTGATGACAAATAAGTCCTGCAAAAGAAATTAATAATGAGTGTATGACTTACAACACTGTGTGATATGGTCATATCAGCTAAATGCTGCTAGACCATTAACAATAAATAAATAAATAACCCAGTGGGACGGAAGACTGACACAACCGGCGAGAGATCAGGCGCAGGACCGACTTTTTACAATATGCCCATCCGACGCATAGATCATCTAACATCTTACTTGTCAGATTCAGATGTTAGATGATCCTATCAAAGTACCTGTGTATACTAGAGCAAGCGAGAGAAATGTGTGGCTTGATTTTTATTCGGCGGTATCCACTTTTCTGATGTTTCACTAGATTTAGTTTAGTGAAATGACATATCACTAGATATTTTTAGTAAGAAGACGTAACAAACAAGAATATTCGGCATCTACCGGGAGTTCGTGATATCCCTAGGGATATCGTGAAATCCCTGATAATATCCCTCTTTTCCCTGCGACATATACATATATAGCAAATTATAGTAGTCCAACTAAAAACTAAAAAGATAGTTAATCACTAGAATCCTTAGCATTGTCCTTTGAAATAATTATAATACCTTGGCCATATTTTTTTACAGGCATTTGTGGCAAGCACTGTCGCAAGATTACAGCTGTATATGAAACAATTGACTAATTCCTTAGATGAAACTACAACTCAGGTATAATTTTTGCTTATTCATCATGGCCAATTATATGAAAAGTTTAAAGTCTTTGTTCATCTTACAGTGTAATAATTAATACTTAATGCTTCAAGCCCCAAGCGGAAACGGGTGACTGCGATAACAATAGAAATCTATTGTTTCGTTTTTCCACAATCGAGGGATTCATATTGTGAATACAAAAGAGTCTCTGTATATTACCATTTTACCCTTTACACCATTGAATTAACTTTGATTAAGGCTTGGCATAGATACTTTCGCAGTTGCAAGAAAGCATAACTGTTTAAATCACAGCAAATTGAATCTTGTAATTTATATTTTACAAGAAATTGTAGCAATACATTCGCTAAAAGCCGAGCTTTGTGAGGGCAATCACATTGTTTTGCAGCGTGGTAATAATCTTTAAGGCAGTTTTTAAATATTTTAATTTTTAACCCATCTAGCCCCATAAACTCAGCGGTGAGCGAGACACAATATATTTCCAAGAATCCACAATCTAAGGATTAATAGAAACCAAATTATATTTACATTTCAGATTGTGACCACCGTCCCCAAAGTACTACAAGATGCATCAACCCTGCAGATGGAAGGTGAGATGCTGCAACAGAAGCTGTCGACCCTGGAGAGGCAGGTGGAGGGTGTTGAGGAGCAGACAGGACAGTCCATCAAGAGCCTGCAGAAGATTGACCAGCTTAAAACGAGATTAGAGGTATGAGATTGATGTGTGAACATTTTTCATCAGCTTTTGTTACTAGATAAATGGATTATCAGATAATAATAAAAGTAAGAAAAAATACTCCATTCAGGGAGGGATGTTGCGTCGAATTGATCCCGTATATCTTTAAGTGTCGTGATTTTTTCCACCAGTGCATGTGCACCAAATTTAATGCAAGAAGTTTTCCACATTTTTTCCCGGCCCTAAAGCCTACATTTATGTAAAAAAAATTGTATTTTTTTCTGTTACTTACCTGCTTCTTCCAATCATGTCTTCATTGTTGTAACAGAACGCGGCGTCGACGCTGCGCGAGGCGGACAAGTGGGCGGCGCTGGCGGCGGCGCTGGAGGAGGTGCTGGAGGCGGGCGTGCCCACGCAACCCGACAAGCTGGCCGAGCTCGCCGACCAGGTCTCCGCCATGACCGCCAGTCTGGAGGTGAGTAGTGCAGTTGAGATGGCTAATTGAGGGAATTGACTAAGAATTCTACAGTATTACCCCCGAAACTGATACGATTTTGATTACGAGTCTGATCAGTTTCTAATTGAGCCGCAGCACGATCGTGCGCTGGTATAGCTGTCAGGAGTGGAAATAGCCAAAATAAATCTCAACGATTGAATTACATAGTTCTAAATTGAGCCACAGCACGATTTCGCGCTAGTATATGTGTCGGAAGTAGCAACAATTTAGCGATCAATCTGATTCGATTCTGATTCTGCCGGGAGTAAAGCCACTGTGAGTAGTTTGTATCTAATGGAGGCACTTCACATGGCTATTTGTTGCATTTGGCAAAATTATTGACGTATACACAAACAAGCAAAAAAGGCAAATACGGCCTTCCACACATGGACGTCAAATACCAAACTTTTACTTGATTTTGTTTACAGTGCGACAAAGCTTTAAATGAACGTGGATAATGGCGCTGCTCGTAAAGGAGAACTGTCATAAATGGCGTTTTTGTATGATGGCAGCGTTAGTTCATTCTTTCGCCACGTTCATTTAAACTTTAAAGCCTTGTCGAGCTGTACTATATGTAGTATCTCTTATTAGTCTGTGGCTGTACTTGCCTATTTGACTCTTTTGATGTGCGTCAAAAACCGACAAAGGTACGGATACGTGTATTTGGTGGTGGATATTTGTTAAATAGGCAAATAAGGCCAATATTTGTCAAACGTACCGTCTACACATTGTGATTGTATGGCGAATACATCAAATACGCAAATACAAATAGCCATGTGAAGTGCCTCCATAACAATCCATTTAATTTTGTTTGTCACTTGTAGCGTCGTACATAGGCTATGTACTGCGAAAGGCAATACATTTGTCGAACTAATTGCAAAGGCAATTAATGTTGGTGGCAGGTTCTCAGCGACTCACCGGACTACGACCTGAAACGCGTGCAACTGGAGACGCTGTACAATCGCCTGGAGGCCGCCGTCGCGCCGCCGCTGCTGCAGGCGCTCACCGACATGGACGCCGGTATGTAGCTATGTGCGACACGACAATAACTCTGGAACGAACTGTCACCAGCAGTATTTCCGGACCTATACCTACGACCTGCAAACCTTCAAGAAAAGAGCGTATTCCCTCTTAAAAGACCGGCAACGCACCTGCAGCTCTTCTGATGTTGCGAGTGTCCATGGGCGACGGTAGTTGCTTACAATCAGGTGACCCGTTTGCTCGTTTGCCCCCTTATTTAATAAAAAAAAACTACTGGGTCCATTAATTGTAATTTCATTTCAAGGTTAAATATACAGGTTTATGAGGAATGTTCAAGAGAATAAACAGCACGGATTGTTGCCATTTTTATACAGATACAAATTAGTAAAAGGGTTTATATTTTTTATTTTAATTTATAACTTTTATTATAAAAACTTTTTATGAACACTTTCTCCAATATACAATTCCAAGCAGGTTGTAAGTTTTGCTCAGTCATCAGTGTTACATTCACAAGCCGTCTGTATGTGTCTAAACCTCTGAATAAGGAAACTAGTCTAAACACACTAGGCTGAATTACGCCGGCGTAAATTCCGCCGCAAATGTCAAACGCATACAAATACGCGACGGAATAGTGTATCGTCTCTCGCGTTCCGCCCGTATATTGTATGAGTTTGAAACGCGGCGGAATTTACGTCGGCGTAGTTCAGCCTAGTGTGTTTAGAGCCTATGTGTGTGCAGAGCGCACGGGCGTGTACGTAGTGGTGCTGCGCGGTATGGGGCGGGGGGCGGGGGCGAGCCGGCTGTGGGCGCGCGCGGCCGCCGCTCGCCGCGCCGCCGCCTGGGCGCGCGCCGACCCGCCGGACCTGCGCGCGCTCGCACGGACCGTCGCCGCGGACGCCGACAGACAGGTCAGTAAACTCTGAAGTATGTATGTGAGTGTGTTTAGGGCACACAAGCGCATTATTTGCTGTTTAAATACTAATTAGTTGCTGTTGCTATCACTATAGTAAATAGGACGCTGTTGTTTTGTTAGACTTCTACGGTGCGGGTGTGAAGGCAGAAATTTTGATGGCCAAAATAAAAATCGGAAAATCTTAAAGTAATGCTATAATGTCTGAAAGTCTTAAAGTAATGCTGTGTTGTCCAGGTGGAGTGGCTGACGACGGTGGTGCGGTCGGAGACGCCACTGGGGGACCTGGTGCGCCTCTACACCGACCTGCTGCTGTCTCTGGAGCCGTCGCCAATCAAGGTGAGATAGCGAATACTCATTATTATCGTAAGGCTCACGTACCTACGTTAATGACCGCGCATTAGTTTAAGATCGCTCGGTGAAACTGGAGGGGGCAATAACGTACAAAGCTATATATAGCTAGCTATATAGTTTTTGCTACCATCAGGTGGTGGTGGCGAACTACAAGCTGTGCCAGTCGCCGGAGGAGTGTCTGACGCTGCTGACGGATGTGCGCGCCGACATCGGCCACTTCGTCGCCGGTGTGCGCGCGCTCGTCGACGCGCCCCGGCAGAACAAGGGTTAGTGTTGTTAGCGAACTACGAGCTGTGCCAGTTGCCGGAGGAGTGTCTGACGCTGCTGACGGACGTGCGCGCCGACATCGGACACTTCGTCGCCGGCGTGCGCGCGCTCGTCGACGCGCCCCGACAGAACAGTTAGTGTTTTTTTACTACTTTTTTTTTTGAAGTGAAAACTTCTTTAGCGGCGTTGAGCACTTTTGTGAGATGGGTAAAAACTGTGAAACTCGCGTCAGATTCTCATGCTGATCGAAAAACCAAGGAAAAAACGTAGGACGGTTGGAGAGTAGTGTTGTAACATCGAAATCGATTAATCGAACAATCGATTGTTTTTTTTTCGATTGTCGATATTTTTTTATCGATTGTAAGGGTTTCGTATAATTAAAAAAATCGATTTTTTAAAAATCGAGTTTCATAAAAAATGGGTTTAAAAAAATAATGCACAACGTTAATAATCAAGTTTTCACTTCTGCCGGCACTCCCGGAGTGCAACCCGTCTTTTTTTTTTTACTACTGCAACTTGTGTATCCAGGATCGAAAGCAGTTCAATCACTAATCAGTCTAAAAAGGTCAAGTGTTGTAGTAAAGCTTAGGGTTCACCACAACAGCAAGCGGACTTAGAGATACACGCATTTGGCGCTTAGGTAGTGTACACTTATGGGCGTACAGCGAGTGGTTCTATGATTAGTGGTATATGTATTTTAATAGTGAATATACATTACAGAATTTCAGAGCCTTAAAATTTGCCATTTCAGAGATTGTGGGTGCGAGCACGCTACGCGAGTTCGGTCGTGCGGCGTACGGGCCGCTGCGCGCGCTGCTGCCGCGGTACACCGACGCGCAGTCGCAGCTACTGCAGTCGCGCCTGCACAGCGCCCTTAGCGACCAGGTATTTGTTGTTTAAATAAAAGAATGTCTGGATTTGTTGTATAGACCTTAGGGAGAAAGGTGATGAAGTTTTTTAAGTCACACAGCTGTTTTTAAAGCGGTTTAAAAACGTCGAGTATATTTTGTATATTACAGGATGATCTCGCGGAGTACTCGCGCGCGGTAGCGGCGACGGTGGAGCGCGCCGAGGGCTGGCTGAGCTCCGCCCATAGCTGCGGCCGCAAGATCGCCGGCGCCGCGCTGTACCCGCACCACGCGCCCGCTCTACACGTGAGTACCGCGTGTGCCGCAGGGGGGGGGGGGGGGGGCGGCTCAGCTCCGCCCAGTAGTAGTTGTAGTAGTAGTACTGTACTGAGGAACAGGAGGACCAACATCTCAAAACCGCTGAAAAGCTGGTTCGTTTCATGTCGGCACTACATATAGGCGAACGCGTGTGTAGAACGGGCGACTCGCGAGTTGGCGGTAGGTATTTAGACGTTGGCCGACGCGTTTTGTCGGCACTACATATAGGCGAACGCGTTGGCCAACGCGTCGGGAATGAATCAGAAAGAAGCCGTAGCCTTCTGGTATAAAAATGTATACGTGGGAGAGCCATGCTTCGGCACAAATGGGCCGGCTCGACCGGAGAAATACCACGTTCTCACAGAAAACCGGCGTGAAACAGCGCTTGCGCTGTGTTTCGTCGAGTGAGTGAGTTTACCGGAGGCCCAATCCCCTACGCCGCGGCGCCCTGTTGCGCCGCGGAAAGGCAAGAGGAGCGCCGCCGCGCCGTGAGTCGATCCTCCATCATTATCCATAACCACAAATATTATAAAATAAAATTATAATATAAATAATACAAAGCAGACAGAAGAATATAATATTTGTTTATTATTATTAACTAGCTTAACCTACCTATAATAAACATTAAATGTGTATATTTGTGTATCTTTTTGTAAAGTAGGGCGCCGTGACAAAATTTGGACTTATAGTGCGCCGCAGGCTGAAAAAGATTGGGAACCCCTGCCCTACCCTATTCCTTTCCCTCCTCTATTCCCTTCCCTTCCCATCCCTACCCTCCTCTATTACCCTATTCCCTCTAAAAGGCCGGCAACGCACCTGCAACTCTTCTGATGCTGCGAGTGTCCATGGGTGACGGAAGTTGCTTTCCATCAGGTGACCCGTTTGCTCGTTTGCCCCCTTATTTCATAAAAAAGGGATTAATGTCTCGTGCCAATAGGCGCCCAGCACGCACATACAAACCATTTCAATTTTCAGCAATACGTTTTCGGATTAAGATTTCTCAGTGGTCTCAATTGTTTAATGATATGCAGGCTTTCGTGTCAAGCGCCGTGGACGTGATAAACCAGCACACGCGGCGCATCGAGGCGTCGTTCCTGGCGGAGGCGTCCGCGGGGAGCGGGGGCGGCGTGCTGAGCGGCGCCTTCCCAGCCGCGCTGCTGCTGGGCGGCGCTGCCGACGCGCTGCTCGACCTGTTGGCCAAGAGACATGCTGCGGAGCAGGATGAAGGTATAGCGAGTGAGGTCTCGCCGAGTTGCTTTGAAGTTACTCCATTAAGTAGCTGGGGAACCGGTGCAACCGCAACAGAGTGGCCGGCTTCATCTAGTAATTTATACGCATGCGATTCACAGTTGTAACTGTATCCAGGTCCTCAAGACCCTCACCCCCTGGAGGACCTAGTAACTCTGCTGCTGGAGCCGGAGGGGCGCGCGGCGCTCGCCAACCGCACGCCGCCGCCCGCCTGTGCTGCGCTGCGTAAATCCCGAGACACACTCAAGAGCCTTGCGAGGACCATACTGCGGAACCCCGTTGACGTACAGCTAGGTATGATATTGGCCAAGCATAATTGGGTTTAATTAGAGAAACAAGAAGATTATTCGTCATAACATTACTTATCTGGTCTATTGGTCCGCTAAACCTCTGTAAATCTAGAGGAGTCACACTTACTTTCTAGAAGACTATAATGTTGGTAGGTATTGCTCGAATAAATGATTTTTAAAGTGTTAAGAATATAATGATTCCTAAAAATGTGAGCTGTAAGATTTTATAGCATAATCTTCTTCACGTTGAGACAAAAACAGACTATCAGCGTTTACTGATGAATGATGATCATGATATTTTACAGAAAAGATCCCAGCACTAGCGGTCTGGCACAACAACGACTCGCTGTCCACCGACCTGCCGGACTTCGCGCTGTCGCCGCAGGAGTATATTACTGAGGTTAGTGCGTGCAGCATGTATATGTATACGTGTTTGCGTGTACGTATGTACTTGCGTGTGCATGTGTGTTTGCGTATACGTGTGCGTTTGCGTGTACGAATGTGTTTACGTATACGCTTTCGTATACGTGTTCACTTGCGTGTACGTGTGTGTTTATGTATATGTGTTTGCGTATACGTCATTGCGATTGCGTATGGGAGGGCTTTCGTGCGTCAGTATCATTTGTGTGAGTGCGTTCGTTTCTTTGTGGTATAAGTGGGAGTTTAGTTTCCTTGTTAAATGAAAAAAATAAATATAATAAATGAAGTATCACTTGTTATGTTTCAGATCGGTCAATACCTCATGACTCTGCCGCAGCATCTTGAGATGCATTTATCGGATAAACAAGCGCCGTTGCAGTTTCTGTCCGAGGTAAGTAATAGAATTCAATAAAAGCACAGATCCCAGCTATTAATTTAACCCAAAAAGGATACAGTTTAGGAATATTCGTGGCGGCCGAAAAGGAAGATCTTCCGACCGAGCGAGATAGCATGCTCGATTAGGGCCAAGTGCACTGATGTCATTTTAAACGTATATATCTTGCCGTTCTCAGAAACTTTCATAGCGCGATGCAGGATTGGGAGGCTAATTGTGGGTACCGCCACCGCTAGCTATTATGTTTATTTTGGCTCACTGACTAAAAAAACTATGTTCTTAAGCATGTAAAATGTCAGTATATACAGGGTGTAACAAAAATAAGTGATAATAATTAACTGAGGTAATTCTTAGGCTAAGGTGTATCCAAAAAGCATTACTAAATATTTGTACGCAACTAGATTTTGGAGAAAAACGCATTTGAAATCTTTGAAAAAAAAATTGAGTTACAGCCCTGTCCACTACTGTACACTACTCCACGTGAACTTTCATTCATAGATTTAGATTCGAACGCATCGATTGGTCAAACGCGAATGGATCGCATGACCGCATGAACCAATCAACGCGTCGAAAATTTTTCATTCATAGCTATTAGCTACTAGCTCCACATAATTTTTAATTTTGTAGTTCCGCATAATTATTAACTTAAGGAAAATAAGATTCTAAGTTTATTGTTACGATTTTATTTTAATGTTCTTTTTTACATTATTGTTTTGGATTAATCGTATGAAACAATTTTATTATTTAATAAGAAAAAATACTAATTATTTTGAGTACAAAATTATGTGAAATCTATTACTTTTACATTATTTTAAATGAGAAATCAAATATTATGACAAATGTGTTACACTTTTTAAACTTACGTAATAATTGCATCTCACACGCTTCTCTTTCGAAAATAAAATATCTTTCGTTACTGAACCCTTTCCGATCACCTGATCAAGGTCATTGCGCTCGCGCAGCGTGCTGGTACTAGGGTTGACAATTTTTTTTACGATGCGGTATTTAATTAAAAATGTATGGAAGAAAAAAGTTGTCCTTCAGCGCTGCTACTTTTGCAGTGAACTCTAGGGTGTGTATGTATTATCACTTATTTTTGTTACACCCTGTAGAAATAAAATGTATAAATGTGTGTTTTATTGCAGGTGTGCACGCACACGTGCGAGGTGTACGCGCAGAAGATACTGAACATCCGCAACATGGACGCGCTCGGCACCAAGCGCTGCCTCACCGACATTGGTAAGTGTTATTATGTAGTTTAATCCTTCGATCGCGGATTCTTGGAAATGCTATTGTATTCTATTGTTGTCGCGATCACCGGTGCTTTTATGGGGCTTGAAGGATTAACACGCAAATGTTTTGGTTGGTGTTGTTTTGTAGTTGTTATGTAGCTGTACACAATGGTGTATAAAGCCGGGTCCAGACGAGTGTAACGTGTAATGTAATTCACCGTACAATGTAACACGTATTCTACGTGAGGACGGCACTACGAGCATTACATGTAACGCTCGGGATTTATCCATCGGCTGTCGGTTTTCGCGCGAGCACAAAGGCTCGTTTGGACAATTCGCTTTGAGTTCGTGTGCCGTCCACACTGTTGACGCTAAATTACACGTAATCTTACATTACACGTTACACTCGTCTGGACCCGGCTTAATATGTATAAGGAACATAAGAGGGACTATACAACACACTTGGCAACTACGAATAATTAAAACTAAGGAAGAGTAACCGCGTCAAAAATGTGTCCCGATTCTACAAAATGTGACCCGCATACATGCAATGCTTTATGCAAAAAGAGACCCGAGCGCGAGTACATCTAAGAATTTTGTGTAATTATAGAAGTGACAATCTTTGTCAACGGCTTTATTTTGTTAATATGTTTCGTAGAGCGCTATTGCTATATTATTGAAAAGAAAAAATAAAATATCTGCAAAGCTTACTTAGGAAAATATGAAGCTTTATTTTTTTTTTAATTTTAAAATGTCACTACAGACTTACCTAACCTTTGAAATTTGAATCGTCAGTGCTTTTTAAGGAAGCTTCTTTGGTGTTTGGGGTATGCTAAATATCCCCTATCTTAATCTGACAGATCCGTTGACATTTCAAAAATTAAAAATAAAATTTAACCCACCACGTGGGAAATCTGATTTCTATACCATGATAACTAGACACACTCGAGCCATAGGCGTCGGCAGAAATAATTTCCAAGGGGTGCAGATTTTATTTTTCTCCCTTTTCTTTAACAACAGTGACTATCTATTTACGTTAACATAATACATTTAGTGCTGAAACATTACGAACTATTTTGTACGGCTTTTTATTTCAATAATTCCTGTTGATCCTGAGATTCCCAAGGGGTGCAAGTGCACCACCTGGCACCCCCTGCCGGCGCCCATGGCTCGAGCTTGTCGCGAAATCCCCTCTTCGCCTCCCCAACTATAAGTGATTGGTAGAAGATTTAAAAACTTTCCGTATTTTTTTTTTCGTTTTATTTTAATGCTGTTAGTATACTTATGGTGTCTGTGCCTATTTCAGTGTACCTGTCGAGCGTGGTGGAGGATCTCGGCGGCAGCATGACGCCCGCGCTCAGGAACTTGGAGAGGTCCTTGCGCGCCACCACGCCCAGTCAAACTGAATAAATATTTATTTATTATTTTCTTGTTTTTTAATTAAAGTTATTTAGTGGTTACTAACTTACTTACTTAGATTTAAAGGAATGGTTGTGATTAATTAAGACATCATATTTTAGTTTAGAGTAGGTGTATTATTTGTGATTTTTCAGCGTCACGTGGATTTTCTAATGCACGCAACGCGTTTTACATAAATAACACATGATAAACTATACTTTAAAATAAAACAACTTAAACTTAATAGTAAAAGGTCCAATGGGACCAAAATAGAATTAGGCGTCCCACAGGGATCCATTTTAGGTCCATTCCTTTTTCTCATCTACATAAACGACTTACCTTATCTTCTTAAGGATAATGATAATGAGATATAGTACTTTTTGCTGATGACACTTCACTTATTTTTAAAGCGACAATAGTCAAATTACGACGAGGTAAATAGTGCTCTCTCAAAAATTGTACATTGGTTTAACGTTAATAGTACTTCTAAATTCTAAGAAAACTAAATGTTTAAAATTTACTTTGCCCAACGTTAGGCAAGTTGAAATCTATAGAGTATTAAATGATGAGAAGATGAATTTGGTGGACACCACTGTATTCTTAGGCATTACACTAGATAGTAAACTACAGCCTCATATTGCTAATCTTGCAGACAGGCTCAGTTCTGCAGCATACGCAGTCAGAAAAATACGGGAAATTGCTGACGAAGACACAGCAAGACTAGTTTATTTCAGTTATTTTCATAGTAGAATGTCGTATGGCATCCTCTTATGGGGAAACGCTGGCGACATTAATACGATTTTTGTGCTGCAGAAGCGAGCTATACGTAATTTATAAAATGTCAGCTTTTTAATCTCTGTTTAAAGAAATTTGTTGCTTCTCAATACATTTTGGATAACGTATTATATGTTAGAAAGAATCTTAGTAAATTTACAACCAAAACTGACAGTCACGGAAGAAACACTAGAAATAAGTAAAAAATTGAAATACCGGTGATCAGACTTAGTGAAGTTAGTAAACCTTTTAAAGAACAATGTATACGCCTTTACAATAAAATCCCAGAAAACGTTCAAAATCTTTCCATTAACCCATCGATTGTGGCAAAACGAGACACAACAGCTTTTTCATTGTTATCGTGGCCGGATGTGGCCGCTTGGGGCTTGATGAATAAATTTAAAAAGTAGTCAAAGAATGTTTGTGTGCCAAAGTCTATTAAAAGGTCAATGATTTCATAAAGGATGGCACATCTTGGGAGTAAGATGGCTGCTTGCAAGGCTACTTCTACATCCATACTAATATTATAAATGCGAAAGTGTGTCTTGTCTGTCTGTCTGTTACCTCTTCACGCTCAAACCGCTGAACAGATTTTGCTGAAATTTGGTATGGACATACTCTGAGTCCCGGGAAAGGACATAGGATACTTTTTATCCCGGAAAAAAGTACGATTCCCGGCGCGATAAACTAATTTTGGCGCAACGGGGTTGCGGGCATCATCTAGTTATTTTATAACTTACAATTATGTAGGTATGATTGTTGACATTGTATAATTTTAAGTTACAGCTTTGTTAACTTTATTTTAAAAGATTAATGATGTTTTTCTCACTACTGGTAGGTAGGTATCAAGACCGTCTTATCAGCGTTTACTGTTAGCTTGACCCTTTGGCACCAATCCTCGACGACTCTTAGTGCTGACTGAATCAACCCAGCGACCACCGATGCGCATTTTCCCACCACCATAATCGCCAGGTCGTCAGCGTACCCTTGAGCGTAGTAACCTATGAGGTTCAATTCCCTTAGTAGCTCATCCACTACCAGGGACCATTCCAGGGGTGACAGCACACCTCCTTGTGGGCAACCTTGTGTCAGTCTGATTTTGAGTGTCAGGTCCATAATAGTTGATGAGGCTACCCTGTTGTTGAGTGTGGCTTTGATTCATTTCCTAGTAGTTGGATCTATATTCCACCGGGTTAGTTTCTGAACCGGTGGTAGGCATCATGTAGACCAGGGGTCACCAATTAGTTTCGCTCGGGGTCCCTTTTAAGAAATAAAATGACCTACGCGGTCCGCACATTAAAAAAAAATTAAATAAATGTAATTACAGAAATATAAAAGGTATTTGTATCAATGAGAAAAGTGACAATTTTTGTTGCTACATGTTCATCATTATGTCGAGACTGAAATTATTTTTTAACGAAGTTCATCTTCGAACATGCTTGGTCCGCACGCAACGGGTCGGCGGTCCGGATGCGGACCGCGGCCCGCCATTTGGTGACCCTTGATATAGACTTTCAGAAAATATTCGCAAAAATTTATTCTGAATAAAAAAAATTGAGTTTCAATATAGAATTTTAGTTTCATTTGGCTAGTCCCTGGTAAACAATAATATCACAAGAATAAAATTTGTTGATCAAAAGTTTCTAGACATACATATTCTAAACACAATAATAATGGTAATTGTGCATGTCCATAATAAACAGATAGGCACACTTCTAAAAAACTTCTAAAAATATTCAATCTGGTCTTTAAAAAAATCTTAAAATAAAATGAAATGAAAATATTTATTTCTAAATAGGTTAACAAAGTTTTAGAATGTCTACATGAGGCCTACCACGGGTTTGGGAACTAACCTGGCAAGAAGAACTGGCGCAAGAAACTCGCACGAGGCCACCTTTAACCAAAAAGGTGGAAAATTACAATAATAGCTTAAAATAATAAAAATGAAAAATAGTTTTTTTTTTCTGAATTTTGAAACAAAGGCTTTCAGAATTGTCTTACAATAAACAAGTAGTAATTAATGTCCTACAATGAAAGGTTGTACTGTAAACCACCAGTTTAGGAAGTAAGAAAATTTTGGAACTTACAAAATTCAACAAATAATGTGTAACACACATAAAAATATACAAAAGCACAAAACAGCCAGAGTACATCACATTTCCCATTCCCATGATAGAAATCAACTACGATAACTTAGCGAGCCCCTCCAAATGACTGTTTCAATCCATATGAAAGAGTTTGTATGTAGTAAGTATTCAACAAATCACAGTACACATAATATTTTAGTTAATATCACTTATTACCAAGATTTGTTGGTCAACTAATCATAACTAGCCTACCGCGCAAGACAATGCATTTCAAACGTTTTGACAACGAACTTCAAACATTTTGAATTTTGGAGGGGCGTGCCATGTTTCGTAGTTGATCTCTATCTTATGCTTGTGTTATGGCAAAAAGACAATGGATGCCCACTGAACAATTTCATCCTGCATTCAAGCATAAAACAAGCATTAACATACTAATGTATGGTTTGTTTTAGAGGTAGGTTCTTCAAATTACTTTGTAACCTAAAATTAATCACACTTTGCATGGAGCACCAATATGCTTATTACTAATATTATAATTAATAATACATATAACTTAATTTTCTAATTGACTTAATCCATCAATTGCAGATTGTTCTCATGGCCACATGTGGCCGCTTGGTAGATGGAGCGTTAAACAAAACTTATGCAAATGTTTTTTTTTTTGGTCCTTATCCAATTAATCATCCCACTCATCATCATCAACACCATTGTAACTAGCACTATTGTAACTAGCACTGTAATGATAAACCCCTTTACAACTAGCACCATCACAACTAGAACCATCATTATTAGCTTTAAAATGATAGGCTCCATCATAACTAGCTATATCATGACTAGCACTATCGTGATTGACACCATTATGACTAGAACCATTGTGACTAGCACTGTCACGACTAGCACCATTATGATATGCTGACTCTTTTTTAGACGTGTATAGCTGTGGTATGCTAGGAGCACATGAACTAGGCTTTGCTAAGCGGGCTACAACCTTCGGTGGAAGTTTCTCTGGGAAGAAAGCCTCGCGCGATGGGCAGTTTTTGAGATGATCTTTGTAAGCCGGTGGCAAAATCCTGTGTGTCGCGTTAAACGGACATATTTCGTAGCCTGGATGGTTTTTTTCACATTTTATAATATGTGTTTGTATGCGAGTATTCTTTACTTTGTGCAGAGGATCAAAGGGACACGTTACCAGGTAGCCGTCCATCTCTGAAAACAAGAGTCTTATTAAAATTGAAATATTTTTAAAAATCAAAGTAAAGTACCTAACCTATAAATAAGCCTTACCTTCATCAAGTTAGTAGGTATGTTATGAATTATGATGTTATTCACAAACTATATAGAATGCAATGATAGAATGCACTGAATGCTAACGCAATGTTATTAATTTTTACAATTTTATTTAACAATGTTCACAACTGTTTACAAGTTACAACAGTATTTTTTTGTATTTTGTTCACAAATGACAAAACCAAGACAAAACAATAAGCATAGAGAAATATAATACACAAACATCAACAAGCATGATGGCAACATCCCGCAAATTATGCTATATCCGGAATGAATTATGAAAGAGAAACATAATATTATTCTATCCTGCATCTTAGATATTATTATTTATTTTCGTTTGAAAATTGAAATTATCTCAAATGTCAGCTGATTTTTGCACGATGTCAAAAGTACCCACATTATCTGTGGGTACTTTTGACATCGTACCCTGTACCAGTTACATGATGGGAATGGTTTGAAAGATTTGATTGGCTACCATGACCGATGACGTCAGATCGCAAATATACACACTCTTCTTCTTCTTCTTCTTCTTTGGCGTAAGCCTCCCCGTTTAGGAGTTGCCAGCGTCAGAGTTGAGGCGAAAAATATGTAATATAACGCAAACTGATTGCCATGCACTGGGCACGGGTAATGAGTGATGACTTCATGCGACCGTGATGCGACCATGCAAATACAAGATATAATAAAACAGAAAAAACCAGAACAAGCAAATATAAAGCAAAATATTGTTTCTTAGCCTTTAAATATACATGGAATACATAAACATAATTACAATAAATAATATATAGTCGGGACATTTTAATAGGCCACATTTGACAGTTCATCAAAATTGTACCAGGTAACCTTATAGCGACGTACATAAAAAATAAATATTTTCGTTTTGTTATAACTGCACAATTGACTAACTTTTTTCAATGACAATTACATATTTATTGTAAATATGACCGATGCGAATTATTTAACGATTTGCTTTTACTGATAAACAATTCTAAACGTAATAAACAAATTCTGTTCTTAATAATTGCACATCGTTACAATGTTACGTTAGCTGACCTTTTTTCTTTTTAAACTCTAGGGAAGTTACCCTAAAAATTGGAAGCGAATAAATAGTATCGATGCATTGATTACTTGTAACGAAATATCCCCATAAATTAATAACCACGTTGTGAAAAGTAACACATATTTATGTGAAATGAATAATGATAATACTACATTTAACAGTTTTTATAATTCAAGCGAATAAATGCATTTTTTTTTGTAAATCATGTACTTGTCTTATTTTGCTCCTTGAATTTGCAAAAGAAAAAGTAATAATGGGACAGGAGTTTGTTTAAAACGTATAAAATTTAAATATTTTATTTCAAGTCCGTATCGATTTATTCGTTTTGGTCGATGTTTTTACGCAGCTCACCTCACTATGGAGATTAATCTGACAGATGTCAAATGTGGCCTATTAAAATGCCCCGACTGTAATAATTATAAGGAAGAGAATTCTTATTACACCTAGAGCCTAATGTGATTATGAGTAATGATAATGAACGAGCATAAGGTGCCTATAAATGGAGAATATACTAACGATAAAATAGATTTAAGATTAGTGGGACGAAGAATATTAGGAGGAAGGTAATCGTACAATGAAAGGTTGTTTTCGCAAGCAAAAAACAGAACGTTCCCTGTCTCTGTCAAATTTTCCTCAAAACTCAAAACTCAAAAGTCAAAATTCAAGTGTCAATCGACATTCGACAATCTCAACTAGCTGTTTTTTTTTTAGATTTTGTTTAAAAAATATAAAAAATACGGAACTTTGACTGTGATAAGTTTAATTTAACTATTGCAAAATACAAAGTCTTTAGGTACTGTCTTGAGTTAAGTAGTTAACATCACGAGTACAGAGTACTTTATTAAATACGGGAAGTTAACATAAGTAGTTCCCACCTAATTCCCACCTTATGTATTATGAGTTCCAGTAAACGAATGCATAAAATGAATGGTATGTATCACTTGTTATACATCAAGAGTGTTTTAAATCTATAAACTATATCTATAAAAGTACATATGTAGAGAAATACTGTGATATCCTCAAGTCTCCATTCATCATGTAAGCATCATTATAGCGCGATGCAGGGTTAGGCGAATTGTGGGTACCGCCACACTCTTATCAGTAACTTTAATATTGCATTATCAGATATTAAAAACTTAATTTTTTCATCATTTGGTCTCTCAAAACAGTGTAGTGCAGTGATGCTGACACTATATGCATAATATTTTTCTTCTACACAAAATTATTTAATGCCTAGATCATGCTAATGCTAAGAGAGTGAAGAAAGAGTGTAACTACGGAGAATCATGCTACAGACTCAACCCAGCGCATTTGAGGGAATACAGTCACCCACACTGTAAGTGATAGTAACACTTAAATATTTTGTTTTACTGTGCAGAAAAAAACAGTTTTAATTTAATTATAAGGCATATAAAGAATGCAAAGACGATATTTAAGTTATATTATTTTATTAAAAACAGAATCTATCATCGTATATATGTAAATAAATTTAAAGTGGGTTATATTTCTTAAAATAACATTGTTAAATTTTTCAAGCAGAGAAAATTTTAATTGTTGGATCATCCCTGAAACCACATGTTCACCCATGAAACTGTCATTAGCCGCGTACTGACCAAGCAAACAGCCTCGCTGCCTCGCCCGAGCGTGCCGCGGCCTGAGCCGAGAGTTGTCGGTTTTTGTCGATGCTCAAAGACGCCTCGGTACATTTGCCGCGCACTAACACGTACTGACCGACCGAGCAACTGCTGCGCGAGGCTGCCTCACGAGGCGGCTTGCTTGGTCAGTACGCGGCTATTTACACACCACATAATACTATACTACCAGTAGAAACCACACCTTCATTACACATTTAAACAAAAACAACTCTTTATAAAAAAACACATCTAGAACTAAATTTTCCACTACCATTGATCATTTCTTGCTATTTTGTAAAAAGTTATAAACACCTTGTATAACTATATTGTCTGATCATTTTGCCGCAGTAGAAGAGATATTGGATAATCATACAGGATCGGGAAGCTATGTGATACCGGACAGGTTGTCCCTCCAGAGGAGTTTGATTGTTGATCAACTCAATATTATAATAGAGAAGCAGTTGTATGAACCTAAAAAGAAAAAAGATTCAGAAGAGTAAGTTTCTATAACATTTATAAATGAAATGCCATCATTAATCTAGACATGCAAGTGTGTGCTTAGGCGAGTTCATATTGAATATCTGATGACTTTTTTTATTTATTTTTTAGTGTTAACAAAGAATCAATGACAGATGAAACAAAACAAAACAATAAAATAAAAAATGAACCATCCATATCACAAAGTAAGGAAAAAAAGGATAGCAGTAAAGAAGTGGATTTAGAAATCGCGAGAAGGAAAGAGAGGTGGGAGAAGATGAAGAGGGATGAGAAGGAACAACAGGATGCTTCATCTACCGCAATGTCCTCAGCATCAGCCACAAAAGCTGCCACAGCTTCTAGTACAATATCGGCCACAGCATCAACCAAAGCATCTGATGCCCTACTTGCCACAGTCAGTTGCGACTTGTTGACACATTCAGCTACTTCTAGAGGTAACTGCAATATTATAGTTTTAACAAGTTGGTAGATTATACCTATAGATGTTTAAGTGTCTAAACACACCATGCCGAAGCAATGTCAAACGCATATACAATATAACGCGATGTAATTTCGGCATGTTGTGTCATCGGTAATTTAAAACACATTGCAGGTGGAATCATGTTTTGTACCATCGAGGAAATTGAATCCTAGGCAGTTGACAGACCAACGACATTGGGTCGGATTATGTCAATTTAATGATAAATGTGATCTGTCGGCTGGATTTCACATAACACGACCAAACTACGTAGGTTTCCCATCTGCCTAGGAATCAACTTCTCTGATAGTACATACATTGACCTATCTCTCCTTGCCTATTTTACATATAATAATACTGTTAACATGCTCATATCGTATTTACTTTAATGTCACAGCTCACAAGTCAAGTCTAGCTTATTTTGGCTGCTATAAACTACTTTAAAACGTTCCCTATTCTACATCTTTAATGAAGGATCATTCTTCTAGATTCAGACTACAAGCCCATCGTGCCGCCAACTCGCCGCATCCAGGAGTATTTCAAGGTGGTGCGGCCGGCGGGGGGGATGGCGGCCAAGCACGACGCCAGCGCCCCCTACCACGTGTTCTACACCACCATCACTGATAGCAAGGAGACACACACCCAACCATATTCCATTACGTTTCAAGGTTAGCATTTTTTGTAAGTGCTTGCACGTAAATGTAAGGTTAAGTGGGGATAACTTAGGCTGATTGGTCTAGAGAGAAATATATCCAATGGATATTATCCTACTAGGCCCTACGCCTGATATCTCGCCGGTCGTGTCGTAATTTCCGTCGTACTGTGTTATAAGAGTAAAGAAACGCACATAGCATTGTGAGATACTTGGCGTCAACATATCGAGCGAAGTCCAGTTCCGATATCATCTAGAGGGTAAGGCAAAATTAGCCTCGAAGAAGCTTGGTGTTCTTGACAGAGCGAGACAGTACTTCAGTCCGGACCAACGCCTCTACAAGGCGCAGGTTCGGCCAAATCGTATCCAACGAAGGGCCGCTCAAATTGTTGACTGCCATAGTGTTTCAAACAGCTTGGACCCCTTGGAATTACGCCGAGATGTAGCTTCACTTTGTATCCTCTATCGGTTGTATCACGGGGAGTGCTCTGAGGAATTGTTCGGAATCATACCACCTGCAACTTTTCGCCATCGTCCCACGCGAAAAACATACCATCCTCATCTCCTTGATGAGTGGCAGTCTTCCACAGTGCGTTTTTCGCGTAACTTTTGCCGCGCACTGTAAAACTCTGGAACGAACTGTCATCAGCAGTATTTCCGGACCTATACGACTTGCAAACCTTTAAGATAAGAGCGTATTCCCTCTTAAAAGGCCGGCAACGCACCTGCAGCTCTTCTGATGTTGCGAGTGTCCATGGGCGACGGTAGTTGCTTACCATCAGGTGACCCGTTTGCTCGTTTGCCCCCTTAGTTAATAAAAATAAAAAAATAAAAAACACTTGAGCACTATCGTGCTGTTAGTAGGCCTGTCTCACTTCCATACAAACGGCGCGAAATCGCCGAGATATTTACCTACTATTCTGGAAAACAACCTACTTTCAACCTTTTGCATTGCGTTTAGAGTTCATAGTACAATAACTGTCTGCCGTCTCCCTTCAATCTGCCAGGGCTGTCAAGCGAGCGGCGCGGCGGCGCGGGGCCGGGTCCTATTACTTTTGTTTCGCGGATGCGTGCGCTGCGTGTACGACAAGTCGAGCGAGTGCCAGCCTATTGAGACTAGTCCGGTGACCGTACGCTTGCATTTATCAAACCTAACTCGGGAGTGAAACTTCTGTACCGTAAGGTACTAATTATGCATTCTGTGCTGTTAGTCTGGATTTGGTCTCAAAAGTCGAGGTAACTGGCCACCATCACTGAAATCTGTGTGAGAGTATTTAAGAAAAAAAAAGTTGTCTGAGTAAACATTAAATAGGAGTGCTATTGATGAATGGTAACCAATAACATTGTATTGCAGAGATCCTGGACCGCAGCCTGGGTGAGCTGAAGTGCTCGCTGCAGATCAACTTCATGGTGGACGTGTCGTGGCTGCTGGCGCACTATTACTTCGCCGGTTACAGGTGAGTCTACGTGAGGATTGTCCTACATCGCGTAACGTAGTGAAAATGTTCAAAAGTATACTTAATTTTTACTAGCTATATAACCGAGCTTCGCTCGGTATTCAAAAAATTAAAAAAACACACATAAAATGACATTTTATGAAAATGATTCCTAGCTAGATCGATTTATCGCCCCCGAAACCCCCTATATACTAAATTTCATGAAAATCGTTGGAGCCGATTCCGAGATTCCAATTATATATATATATATATATGTTACCGTTAGAATGCAGAATACGTTAACGTGCACATTACCTAGGTAATCTGCAGATTCCTTGATACCATCCGTTAAAGTGTGAAATTTAAATAAAAAAGGCTTCATTTTCTTTCTTCGTAAAAGTCCTAAAAACTTTGACTTAAGTTTCTCAACCTAAGACTGTTTTGTTTTCGTTGATTTTTTTATAAGTAAGTAACATTTTACTTTAAATTTAATAATTTATTCCTTTGTTTATGCCCAAAAAATTATATTAAATAATTCTCTACAACAAAATAACATGTTTTATTCAAACAAGAACCTGTTTTATATAATTTAATGAGAATAGAATAAACTTTTTGCACTTTAACTGACTCACCCAGATAATCTGCAGAATACCTTGTTATCTGCAGTCTAACTGGTTTACGCACATTAGCAGTAACATATATACAAGAATTGCTCGTTTAAAGATATAAGATTTAGAGCTTAGTCGCATAAATCATTGTCTAGCAGTGCGGAGCCGCTTCGACGTTTTACACCATATTTTAAGATTATATTATTATGTCACATTGATGTATTGCGTGGGACGGTCCGGTGATTAGACGGAACAACGCACCGGAGGTAAAGTGGGCGCACCGTTTTGTATAATAATTGTGTTATCATTGCGTCGCGTCGTATCTGGCGTACCATGCGTTTTTTCGTTCCGACGATGCAAAACACCTTAGTACTTGCTCATTATGTTAACATTTCTTGTATAAAAATATTTACTTTCTTGTATAAAAATAAACATTTTTACTTGCTCATAATGTTAAATAACATTTCAGTGCCAAGAATCTGACGATACTGTACGGCGAGGACTCTCCTGACCTGAGAGATATCAACAAGAAGAAGCCCAACGTGCAGGCTCACCACGTCACCATGGCTACGCCCTTCGGCAAACACCACACGTGAGTACCTGATAGAACATTAGAATCAAAGTAAAATGATTTACATACACACATACATACGCACGCACACGCGCACGCACGTACGTGTACACACACATACACACTGTGCTTTTTAAATTGCTGCAAATACGCCTTAAAAACCTTGCGTAATCACCACGTGTCCACGACGTCCTCGTTGCGCACTCGTTCCGCTCCCGCCCCGCCCTAAGTCCGCTCGCTATATTATGTTGACTTTCGACAAATGAGATTAAAACAGATAAAATTACCCAGTAGGACATTTTCTGTTGTTTCTAGTAAGATGATGATCCTGTGTTACGAGGATGGCTCGCTCCGGGTGGTGATATCCACCGCCAACCTCTACCTCGACGACTGGGAGAATAGGACGCAGGGGTGAGTAAGACGGATGTAGCGTGCGAAAGAAAGAGAGTGAGAGAGATAATACAGAAATGATCAAGTGAGTTCCATATAATATAGTAATTTTGTCTATGTGAAATCACCACGCACACACGCACATGCATAAAGTGTGAGCGTGGTGGGAGTGCGAGTTCGTTTTAAGGTCAAAAATGCGTGCTTACGTGACTGATGTGTGCGTGTTCAAAATGTTTAATGAAGAATAATTAATGTTTGTATTTTTTTTAATTTTACATTTTAAAATATCCAGTCTGTGGTTCAGCCCCCGCTGCCCGGAACTGGCGGCCGGCGCGGCGGCGGACGCGGGCGAGTCGCCGACGCGGTTCAAGCGCGACCTGCTGCGCTACCTGCACCACTACCGCGCCCCCCACCTCAGCTACTACGTCGACCGCGTCAAGAGATGCGACTTCTCGCGCGTCAAGTGAGTACCGCGTGGGTGACGCGCTACACGCTCGCGAGTCGCCGACGCGGTTCAAGCGCGACCTGCGACACTGTACCTATAAAGCACATTCTGTCAAGTGATATTAAAATATGACTTCTCATTTCTTATTTTTGCCACGTGCCAAAAGATCTTGGTGCTGTACATATTACAGACAATATTCACAGAATTTATTTAATTCTATTTTATTCCCAAATTGTTGATTCACTGTCATTATTAGCAATTAACGCACTTAAACCATTCCAGCGTGTTCCTAGTATCCTCTGTGCCTGGATCCCACACGGACTTAGAGTGGGGTATGGTGCGGGTGGGGGCGCTGCTGCGCCAGCACTGTGCCATACCGCCGGCGGACAACGCGCGCTGGCCGCTCATAGCACAGGCCAGCAGCTTGGGCAGCTATGGCAAGGAGCCCAAGGTACGTAAGAGAGAGTATGTATTTGCATTCATGTTTGCGTACCCGAGTGCCTAAATGCGTGTGCGACGTATGAGTGTGATCTGCTAAACGACGTATCACTTTATTTTTATGAAGATTGTGTAAAGCGCAGAAACGCAAAATGTTAAGTAGATATCAATTACGAAACCTAGCGCAATACATTAACAAAAATCTTTCTTTCTTCTCTTCTTTCCTTTAACCCTCTATTTTGTCTGTAGTTGTGGCTGACGGGCGACTTCCTCACGAACTTCACGAAGACCAAGAACCAGACGCAGCTGTTGTCGAGCCGCCCCGAACTCAAGCTCATATACCCCTCGCTAGGTGAATATATCACTAACCTAAAGAAACATAATTCACAATCTGAATTTCTTAGGGATCTCCCGATCCCTAAGAAATTCAGATCAGGCTCGAAAGTGAGGGGGGGACAAAAATCACCAAAGTATAAATCACGTAGTTTCAAACCTTTCTTCCTATAACCAAGGGAATGGAGGCTTAAATTGCTTAAAAAAGCAATACCCCCTAACATAAATTGTATATTTTTTAAATACACAATTTTTTCTCAGAAAACGTGAAGCAGTCACATGACGGTCTGCTGGGCGGCGGCTGCCTGCCGTACGCCGCGGACGTCAACAACAGACAGCCTTGGCTTAAGGACTTCCTCTTGTAAGTCAACGCCACAGACTAAGAAGAGATACTGTCAACGCGCTCGTGATATACAGTCTCGCAATAAAGAAACGAACAAAATGTCACTCACACGGTCACAAATTGCGTAATATTCGCATTATGCGTACACATGCACTCGCACATACACGTACGCTCACATTGTGCGTACACATACGCTCCTACTCGCTACATTATGTAATAATGTTAACCTTTCTAAAAAAATACAGTGTACGGCTCGCGATGTTATTTTCTCCCATCTTGACATTTAGAACTTATTATCTTGTATGTTGCATTGCGTGCGTGCGTGCGCATTGTGCGTACATACACATTACACATGCCCCACAACATTTATGTAATTAGAAACATCAGTTCGTGCTTCGCGATGTTCTTTTCTCTTATCTTGACTTCTATAACTTACTAGCGGTCGCCCGTGGCCCCGCCCGCGTGGATGTCGGTTACCGCTGCAAAAAGCCTACCCAGAAAAGGCACGGTCAGCAAAATGATTCCCAGGTCAATTCACAGAAACATCGACGACGCAGTCATTTTCCGCAGGCTGCACAGATTGTCTTTCTGTGGATGTATTTTCGTGAGGGATGCTCACACACCACGTACTGGCGCCGTTGTAGTACATGCTATGTAGAAGAAATGGCGCTGTATGTGAAAAATGATTTTCCCTGTTTTCCTGCTTTTCTCTTGAAGTTTTTCCTAATTTTTTTTTCTATAAACCTCACGGGGCCCGAGACCTTTCCAACGAATGCAAAACCGTGAAAATCGGTTCGTGCGTTCTGGAGTTATATCGTCAGGAAGGAAAACCCGACTTATTTTTATACATTAGATTATCTTGTATTTCCTTAGTCAATGGCGCGCGACTCACTCGGCGCGCAACCGTGCCATGCCGCATATCAAGTCGTACCTGCGACTGTCGCCAGACCACACCACGGCCGCATACTACCTGCTCACCTCCGGCAATACTAGCAAGGTATGTAACATCTGAGAATTTCATTATAGGCTGACGAAGGAGCTATCATATTTAGTCGAGTTATGTTATGTTAATGTCAATCGTAAACTGTCGATTGGGTTTGAAATTTTACGTAAATGTCGCCCTAGGTTTGTCGACTGGGTTTGAAATCTGAACGTGCTGTAAAATTTTACGTAATGTGGTCGCTTAATATCACATGTCCGATATATTCTGCCTATCAATAGATATTTTTCTATATATCTATACAGGGTGCAATTAAACCTTCCTGCCAAATTTTGATATATTGATCCTTGTTAAAAATAAAAAGACACGTATTTTTTTCTTTTATAGTCACTCAGTATTAAAATGTTGAGAAATAGCTTCCGAAAGTTATCCTTAAAAACACTACAATTAATGGACACGATGCGTCGGCCGCGCGTGACGTGCGTCGTCGTGCGCGGGGCGCGCACCTCATCCCGCGCACCCCCTCTCATTCCCCCGCGCCGCGAGTGACCATTCTGCAACGATTTTTAGGGTTGGACCTCATCTGGCAGCACGGAATCGCCTTTTTCCGTCGCCCTTTCTCTTTCTGTCGCTTAGAACTGCCATTTGCTAGACTGAGACAGAAAGCATAATGCGATAGCATGCGGCGGAATCCTCGAGGCTATCACATTATACTTTCTGTCTCGGTCTAGCAAATGGCAGTTCTAAGCGACAGAAAGAGAAAGGGCGACGGAAAAAGGCGATTCCGTGCTGCCAGATGAGGTCCAACGCTAAATGGGATAAAATATGTCATTGAAAAAAAATAACACCCAATTCTTTTTGGTTAAATGGACTCTCCTAATGATACTTATGCCTGGTTAGTTTTTTGTCTGTCTGTCTGTCTGTCTGTCTGTATGTTTGTTCCACTATCACACGAAAACTACTGATCCGATTTGAGTGGAGTTTTCGCAGATATATTTGTCTTCTTCCAACTTAACATCTGGTGTATAAAAAAATTTCCCCCCACCCCTCTAAGGGGACAAAAGAGGGGGTCAGATTTTGTATCAAACTTTTTTCTTTAACACGAAAACTACTGATCCGATTTGCATAGAGTTTTCGCAGATATATTTGTCTTCTTCCAACTCAACATCTGGTGTATAAAATTTTTACCCCCTCCCCTCTAAGGGGACCAAAGAGGGGGTCAGATTTTATATAAATTTTTTTTCTTTGAACTTACTTCATATTATTAACTGTGTTTATCAACTTAACATCAGGTGTATAAAATTCCCCTCCCCCCACTCCTCTTAGGGGACAAAAGAGGGGGTAAGATTTTGTATCAACTGATGAAGTAGTGTACTTTAGATGGCAAAACAACGTTTGCCGGGACAGCTAGTCTATAAATATATAAACTTACAATAGCTATACTTAATTTCATATTGCAGACTCCTCTGACAGAAGAATTAATTTTTTACTTTTCTTACTTCTTGCTGTTTTTCTATCAAGTCGCTTTTCCAACGGATCAGACAAAGAACGCAACATTACAGCTCGACAAGGCTTTAAATGAACGTGGCGAAAAAAGTAACTAACGCATTTATCATGCGAAAATGTCAATTTTTGACAGTTCTCCTTTACCAGCAGCGCCCCCGCCCACATTCATTTAAACTTTAAATTTTGTCTTGTCGCACTTTAGTTAACATTGGTCCGATCACATATTTAATTTTTTTCGTGTGTACAGGCGGCTTGGGGCTGCATAAACAAGGGTAACGCCGCGTGCCGCGTGATGAGCTACGAGGCCGGCGTGCTGCTGCTACCGCAGTTCTTGGTGAGTATCTGTACCACAAGGCGGGCAACGCACGGCGCACCTGCAGCTCTTCTACTATTGCGAGTGTCCATGGGCGGCGGTAGTTGCTTTCCATCAGGTGACCCGTTAGCTGGTTTGCCCCCTTCTTTTATAAAAAAAGAGGGCAAACGAGCTAACGGAGACATGTTCCTGTTACTGCTTAAGTGCTTTCAGACAGATAATGACAGTAGTATCATCATCAACAGCAGACCACCTTTAACATTGTGTCAAGCTGACATAATACTTGTTGTTAAGGACCTAAAAACGCTTTTTTTGATGGATAGTTTCGATTCTTCGCAAATGAATAAGGTAATAACTGTGGCTTCGATCGAAGAAAATCAAACTGACCTGATGATTTTCTAACTTATTAATATGACTAGCTAAAATTTTTGTGAGGGCTCGCGTAGTCACACCTTGACTGACTGATGATAACATAATATAAATAAAAATTATTATTAATAATTTACATATAAATAAAAAGTAACGCTAGAAATAAAGAATACTTAAGAGTACAACACTGCCATTAGTTTTCTAGTTGATAAAAACCGATGTGATATATTTTATTTACAGATAAACGAAGATTTCTTCCCTCTGTCGGGGGTGAACAGGCTGGAGATCCCGTACGACTTGCCGCCGACACGCTACACGCCCGACATGACGCCCTGGGTCTCAGACTATTTGTATTAAACTATTTGTATTTGTATTAAACTATATTCTTGTTATTATCTAGTTTCATTGCCCACTATCCTTAGTCCATCATCATTTCTTTATACTTTATATTAGAGATAAACTACGATAACATGGCGCGCCCCTCCAAATTACTGTTTCAATGTGTGTAGTCACATATGTATGAAAGAGTTTGTATGTAGTAAATATTCAACCAATCAAACAGTACTCGTAATATTTCACTTAAATGTCACTTATTACCAAGATTTGTTGGTCAACTAATCATAACTGGCCTACAGCGCAAGACAACGCACTTCAAACGTTTTGAATTTTGGAGAGACGCGCCATGTTATCGTAGTTTATCTCTACTTATATTTAACTTCAGATTACATGTATCACCATTCACCAGTGCAAATGTCGAACTAGCTTACCAGGGTTGAATGTAAACATTGCGCCGTTAATCAATATTAACAACTTTAATGATGAATACTTTATGTAAAATCGGTGGTTATGACAGCAGTCAGCAACGCAAATTAATTGTGACACTGCTGGGTGTTGCGAGCGGCGCGCGACTAATAACACGCGATCAGGCGATGTCGTTTTTGTGTTTAAAGTCTAATTTTTATAGTTTCGATAAACAGTCTTTGGGATAAATATTATTTTGCAAACACAACATTAGGAATAAAAGGCTTCCCAGATTAAGAATAAGTATAATAATATAATAATTAAGAGAGAATATTACCAGATTATAGTTAAGTAAATTGGTGAATTTACGCGCATACTGCGTATAACTTTGTCGTCTGTCGTCCCGTACACTATGTGCATTGGAGGCCCCTTACCTCTCTCACGAAGGACGAGACGAGACGATCACACGAGAACTAATTTCTTGAAAGTTTCAAGGCCAAATATTTGTATATGGCCGACATAAAACAATAATTAATTATTGCGACTTTTGCAACGAAGAATATATTTTGTAGGTTGTCCCTTCAAAAGGTTGAAGATCAATATCAACCTTTTGAAGCGGCATCTTTCGGTTTTTGCCCCACCTAAAAAAAAGATCCGGGGCTGGGTCGATGCTCTTATGACACCCGCATTGCGGTACCCAAGGGCTAATAGCGGACTATCAGGCGATCCCAAAATGTGTGGAATTGTAATTGCGTCCCCGGCCCAGTTCGGTCCGGTTCGGTCGCGGTCCGGCGCCGGCGCGCGTCTATATATACAGGCCGACGGCGCCGCAGGACAGTGCAGACCTGTCGGTGAAAGTCCAATCATGAGGGTGAGTATCCTGAAATATTTACCAAAAAATAAACTCGTTTGTTGGCGCAAAAAGTGTCGTTCGTTGGTGATTGATAAAAATTTAAGATGAGTGTGATATGTATCGTATGGTGTTTTTGCGCATGAGACATGAGCATAATATAGGTCGATCCTAGCAAACTCCAAACTCCACTCTCAATGGTCAGTGGCTAATAAAGTCAAGGTACTAGGTATTGGCTATTGCCTATTATATTGCTCGACACAATAATCAATATCCTTTCTTTCAAACTTATAGAACGTGTTCAATAAAATATCTCTAATTCCGAACTAGGTACCATGTGACTTGTAAATTAAAAGTAATCTGAATTTGAGATCTTTAATCTTTATTTTGACTTGCACTTGAAAATTGTACATTAAGGTTTAAAGCTCCGTATATAATTATGCCGTTTTTATTAGTGGCGTAGAATTATTACATTCATACGTTTGAGCATAGAGTAACAGTGTGTGTTGTATTTCAGTTGATATGTTTATGGTGCGCGCTGGTGGCGGCGGTGGTGGCGGACGACGAGTACTACGCCCCGCAGACTTTCCGACAAGTAAGTGCTTACATACGAGTCACGACATAGCTCCAAAAACTTTGCCATTAGGTTAGAGGTAGACGAAACGAGGTTGTCAGAATTAGCAGATTTTTCCTGATGAAATTGCTCAGAAAATTGATTGGTGGATGGAAAAGCAGCCAATCAGCATATAAAGTGCGTTCTTCGACTTTGAATTTGAGATTTGAGACCCTATTTGGAGCCTCATGGGTCCTTAGGTCCAAGGGACCCTTGGGACTTCAATAATTTCACTTACCTACTGCTCTCGACGAGCACCAATGCAAGCGTTGTTTTACGTCAGCTATATCGATGAATATGTCAAGAGCTGAAGAATCAAGCCACTAATGCCGACGCGCGACGGTCGCGGCATGGCTCTCAATCGCTTATGTTGACAAGACGTGACATGAGCATACCTACCCAAATATTGTAATCGTAGCATTAACGTGCGCATAACATTGCAGTAGGTCATTAGAGTAAATAATAATTAATTAGATTGGCAACGCCGATCGTGTCACACATCAATACTAGCGCATAGCTGCACTCAACCGGACCGTGAAACAATTATACCTGTTGCAGCTGATAATTAATGATACGATGATGCAATGGTCGACGCTCATTGAACACTGAGGTCTAGTCGTTGACATATTTAATGGTAATGCTTACTTTTGTAGATTTTCCTTCCGTGGGGTCGTGTACTTACAGATAGTAGGTACTATCAGAGAAGTTGACTCCTATGCATCTGCACATCTGCGCGACCAAATTAAGTAATTTGGTCGCGTTAAGTCAAAGCCATCCGACCTAACACAGCTAACATTATTCGTAGCAGCTAACATTGAATTGACATACGCCGACCAAATGACGTTGGTCCGTCAACTGCTAAGGAATCAATTTCCTCGGTGTACATTACAACTTGTAGCTTTTGTTGTTTCATTGGTTTCTGCTTACGACAAACCGGAAGGTATCCCCAAAATCTTCCACTTATACCAAATTTATGGCCAATACCTACTTATGATTATTGATTATTCAATAATCAATAGTCTGGATTCTGGAATCGATTTTTTTGGAAATGGGTAAATGGGTAGGCAGTAGGCACAGATACAGTCCATACGTCATGTCGACTATTTTAAAAACAGTTCAAGCCCTCGTTACCATTAAGTTACCCATGTGTTGCCACTGAATTGAGTTTCTGCGGCAGGTGAGGCAACAGTCCCTCTTCCGTCCGTCCGACGCGGCGCGCACGCCGACCAATCGCAGAGAAGTCGCCGTAAGACTTACGTTAAGATTTGTTGTTAAGAGACTGGTACTAACATAGCCTAACGGTTTACTACATTTGACATTTCCCTTACTAAGTGCCTACCCGCTGTAAAAAGTGTGCCGCTTACCCTAGTAACCAAACCATCAAGCTTTTCCTGGAATGTGGATTGAGAAGTAGTTTTATTAACTTACTAATACAGTAATCGTTTGTTGCTGGACGTGACAAGTGGTGGGGCAAGATGACGTAGAGCTAAGGCTAGGATTTAGGAGCATAATAGTTTTTGTCAACAGGATTACAAGTGTTATTATGCTTCAAACCATTTCCTAATTCCTATTACCTCTATATTGGATTCCTGACAAACAGTAGGCCTCAAACTAACATGTTTTCAGGCGCCGTATACTAAGACGATGTTCACCCCGGCGGTCAACGACGTGGTGCCGCAGGGGTCCGTGGCGCAGACCTGGCGCCCCGGGCCTTCGCACGAGATAGACAACTACAACAGAGGTAAGAAAATGTTATCACGTAGGGAAGGTCATAAAATTATTGTATTCAAATTTCAAAGTAGGTACATACTATTTTCTTATTTTTCAATGGCATACAGTTTATAGGGACCACAATATGACTCTTAGCCATCTCTTTGATCATTGGCCCCGTTATCAGGATAACATATAAATTTACAGAGCAGGAGACGTCGCGCGCGGACTGGCGGATGCCGTACGGCATGAGCAAGGAGCAACAGGCATCCATCCTGCACCACAAGCAGTCATTGAGCTCAGGTGAGTTTACGTCAGCTAACATGTGGCAAACCATTAATGGACGATTATTCTACTCGTTGCCGCAGCATTAAACGAATATAAGGGCGATTCTGGACTTTAAAACTTACCATCCATGACCTTAACTTATCTGACGACATCAAGTCAAGTTTTGATTTGACATCACCCTACCAAAAATCAGAGTGATTGACAATCCCATTTCCGTCACAAACAGTGATGGAAATAATGCCCAGAACCGGCTTTTTCTTGTCAGAGAATTAAATGATCATGTCTGTATGTCCTGACTAAACTTGGAAACAACATTTTTGATGGTTCCGCCTCGAGAATCTAACCAATGACCTCCCATAAATCACGGTCGAGAGCCAAGCATAACAATTCCAAACCAAAGTACCAAGCTAACATACGTCCACAGAGGGTGCGTTCCGGTTCGAGTACGCGTCGGACAACGGTCTGTCGGCGGGCGAGCAGATCGCGCCGGACGGCTCGCGCATAGGCGCCTACCAGTACAAGAACCCCAGCGGTCAGCTCGTCAAGCTCAAGTATAGAGCCGGCAAGGAGGGCTTCCAGGTACCTTCACCTATTTAACCCACTTCAAAAAAGAACACGACCAAATGGCTGCGAATATTGATTCGCAGCCATTTGGTCGGAACTTTGGAGACAATTTTATAATCATTTCTGGTAGACATCAAACAACGCCTGTCACTGACACAACTAAGATTAAGAAAGTAGTTGTTGTGTTAAATACGCATTGCTGATATTATTTCAAAGAATATTTGAATGATGTGTTTTCGGCAGATCCTTGAAGGCAGCCACTTGCCGAAGAGTCCGGAGCCGGTGGCGCCCCAGGCCCAGGACAACTACTACCAGGAGGCGTACGAGCAGCAGCGCGACCAGTACCAGCTGCAGCAGCAGTACAACCAGCAGCGCCCCGAGCCCCGGGAGCCCGTCTACCAGGTAACGAGCAGCAGCGCCCCGAGCCCCGGGAGCCCGTCTACCAGGTAACGAGCAGCGGCGCCCCGAGCCCCGGGAGCCCGTCTACCAGGTAACGAGCAGCGGCGCCCCGAGCCCCGGGAGTCCGTCTACCAGGTAACGAGCAGCGGCACCCCGAGCCCCAGGAGCCCGTCTACCAGGTAACGAGCAGCGGCGCCCCGAGCCCTGGGAACCCGTCTACCAGGTAACGAGCAGCAGCGCGACCAGTACCAGCTGCAGCAGCAGTGCATCACTCAGACACCTAAAGTCTAGGTGGCTTGTTGGTCACCTAAAAGCTGGGTAAATTGGTCTTTTTTGTCTTTTTCATATGAACAAAAAAATTTTAGCAAGTATCTGGAGCAAAAACCTAGTGCGACCAAAATAAACAAGCAGCAGGTTAATGGATTAATTATTCTATATCTGTCGACCATATCAATCCAGAGAGAGCGAATTCAGCCAAGCGAGATCTGTCCGTATCCGGCATTAGTATTTTACTCACGAAAATATTGCTAAATGAGATAGCAATATAGCTAGTTGCTGAAATACCTTGTTAATTTCCAGGGCCGCGAGAGCACCGCGCCGCAGTACTTCGCCCAGAACTACCAAGGCGGCCGCGACGATGGACAAGTAATTAACACTTTTAACACCTGACACGGTACCCTGATTTGGCATGATTAGGCCGATTGATCGTATTGATCAAGATAAAGCGTCTCACAAAAAACGTGTAGAGTGTGTGTGGTTATGCGCGCCTACCCGGCAAGTGCGCCATATTATAGCTAATTTGGCACTCTTGTAGAGTAAGCGCTATTTACCACACTCACTATGTAATATTTCTGTTAAGTCTATCAAAATACTTATATATGAAAATTATTTATTTATATTAGTAAGACAAATTGCTAACCGAAGGTGGCCCTCTAAGTCAATGCGGTATTTTTTTTGACTTTTATTATTAATTCTTCAAGTATTGTAAGGAGTGTGCCGATTTTGATAATATTTATCTGGTTGCAGTACCGCGACAACTATCTGGAGGAGAACCGCGGGCCGCACAGCTTCGGCTCGGGCTACGCGTTCGCCTTCCAGGGATAGACCCACCTAGTGTTTATGTTAAACCTAATCTAGATTACGAACTGACGTACTGAGTATTACTAATTTACTACCTAATGTTGCGTAGAAGACACGATTCTGTGGAATGTAGGATTTTTATAATAAACTTTAAAAATACTTTGGATTTCTTCTTCTTTGTTCATCGTTTTTAAGAAGGGTGTTAAAAGTTTGACATGTCTGTCTGTCTGTTTGTTTGTGTGTCTTTGTGCGTGTGTGCGCGCGCGCGCGTGTGTGTGTGTGTGTTTGAGTGCGTGCGTGCGTGCGTACACGTATATTTTGATTTTGTTTGAAAGCTGACATTATCGAGAGTGTTCTTAGCTATAGTTCATCATCATTAGTTCGCTCAGTGCGGAAAAATTTGGGTTTGATCTTATTGAAATTTTCGAATGCGGTTGTTTTAAATGTCTTAATTTAACGTTACAACTCTCTTCAAAACATGATCATAATTATTATCCTACCCAACATAAAAACAGTTAAATAAAACGCAGTTTTCGTTCATATACCCACATTTTACTAACAACAATATTATTATTATCGCAAAACATTAATATAGTAAAACATCGCACAGTTATACAGATATATACTCGAACATTGTATAAATTATATAATTCTGTTATATTGTAGTATAGTATATTGATAAAATATATAAACAACTTGAGACACAAATATAAACATGTTTGCTTTAATCTGTAGATGGCGTTGTCAAAAATACATCTAGGTAAAAAACAATCGTAGATACTTACAATCAGAAAAGTGTTAAATAGATTAGGTAGAATTTGGTACCTACTACTAATAAAATATATTCTGTGGTAGAAGTTAAAAACAGATATGAAAAAAATGATTTTGAGTTTACGTAATACACCACAAACTTAAAACTCTTGTTAAACTAAGGAGGTTGCTAAAGCTGCGCCATCTACAAATTACACGTTTTATTTTTCGTCTAGGAAATAAAATAAGTTATTCATATCCAACTATTTTAAAAGTGTAAAGTAACTTAGGTTATACTTTTGGCATTTTAACAGAGTTTACACTAAGATATATTAAGTACGTTTAAAAAATAAATTGTACCGTTCGTACGCTATAAGTATATTTCGTTTTACATAAAAAGCATCAAAATTTCACTAGCAACTATCACATTTATATTAAATTCAATATTACTATTGTCTAGCGACACCATCGCATAGCGTCGTAGAGATCTAATTAGTTATTACTACCATACACTTGGAGCCCTCGGCTTTTGTCGTATATTACACTTACTACTTATTAATATTATAATATTATTAGAAACAATCTTAGAACGAGAGAAGTTACGCTTCGAGAAATATTCAAATGACTCTCAATGAAACGAACACCGATCGATGATAATAAAGTACGTGAATAAGGACCCTCTCCAGCTATTGATAAGTTTAATGTTAACTGGAACCTTAGACAAAATGCCTTCGTGAATTTCATCGTCGAAAAAACTAGTCCCCGCTATGTAACTTGCCTTTTGTCACTTAATTGAATCCCTAACGTTCTTGGGTTTAAAATTCGACAGTGAAATTACGATAGCATATTAGCTAAGGGCCCAGCTATGAAACCTGAATCAAATATGAATGATTTGCTTCAACGAAACTACTGAAATCTAAGCTCTACTAATATTCTGATCCTACTAACTACATACACTACATCTATCGCTGGAAGTAACCGTGATTATAATGTTCTTTAACTCTACGCGTGAAGTATGCTAGTAGCTAGCAGCTAGTGGCTAGCAGCTAGCGGCAAGCAGCTAGTAGCTTGCAGCTAGTAGCTAGCAGCTACGAGTAATGGAACTTGGTTTACCACAAGCAAGTTACTCTAATGATGACGGTGAATATAGCTCATGACCAGTGTCTGAATTTAACAAGACTTTATCAATTCACTGTCTTGATTGGCTAAAGTGTTAACCAATCAAAGACGGTATTGATAAGATAAACTCCTGTAAAAAACCTTCAGAAACCAGGCATCAATGATCTTAATCTACGCGATGATATATGAGTGGAATATCACAATGGACAATAATACAATCATCCCCAGAGCCATCCAGGCAGCCATACGAGGGTGGCGTGGGGTTCATTCGTATGGAATTTAGAAACATTCAACGATTTCAAAATCTCTTCTAGAGGTATGTTTTTTAATTAGACAAGTTCAGACCAAAAAAATATTTAAATACATTTTCTATTTGTTGTTTTCTGGTGAATCCTTCTATCAATTAAACTGTGGTAAGTACGAAAACATTTTCATATTATTGTCCAAAGTTTATTTTGGTGACAATTAAAGTGTACCCTACTCGAAAAGATGATGTAATCTAAAATGATTTTTTAAAAGCCTACATTATACAATGCTTATTAAGCCTCTATAATAATAATAATACTGAATTCCTACATTTTATAAGCTAATATTTTTGTCCTTTAAATTTATTTACAATCAAAAGCAGAATGTCCAGGGGAGTGACACAAGTTGGTCCTGCGAGCCGGATACGTAATCTGATATATTTGAATTACACAACACAGTTAACTTCTGATATACATATTTGAATTATGATTAAACATAGTTAATTTCAATATTTTTAAGCTCTATTTCACATTACGATGATATTATATTCTTACTCTAACATGCATAACCTCCTACAAACTACTTTATTATATTCTTGCATCTGAAATCATTCACATTTGACAAAGTTCAAGATATTTGAAACAGCTACTTTACACTAAATAGATGTAAACATTATTACATAAAAACAGTAGATATAGTAAATCTGCTACTTGATATCACTTAGATATTACCCGTTACAATATATGTATCAGAAATAGAAGGATATAGAAGTTATATGTTCACAAGTTCAAATTTTGGTCCATCCATAAAATAAGCTTATACAACAGCGGGTTAAGAATTATTGTCGTTAAATTATGAGAACGATGCATGCTATAATATAATAATAAATTTTATGACATACGATGATATATTCAATGAATAAAATATACGATATAAACGCCATAAAAACGCATAAAAAGACGGCACAGAATTTTTATTGTCTAATATGTAGGACATAATAAATATTGTCAAAGTCACGATTGCAAAATATGACACCGATATATATGTTTAAACATGATATATAAAACCCGCGAAATTCGTATATTTCGGTCTGGCAAGCTCCTCAGAGTCTCTACAATCGCCAGATCAGTATACATATAATAAATACCTCGAATATACTTTGGTCAAGAGCGGCACTTATCTACTGAGTAGGTTCGGTTCCTACTGGTAACTACAGTATATAGAAGATAATATATTCAAATAGTTTATGATAATAATATAATCTATACTCTGTATAATCGATATAAATAGCTTTATACAGCACTGGGACGTGACTACGTTACAAGCGGTAATATTTGCGCAGAATCGGGCGGGCGACAAGATGGCGGCGATGACAAGATGGCGGCTGCAAGATGGCGGACTTACTCCTCCTCCTCGTTCTGGTAGCTGACATAGCGGACAGATGACTTGTCGCTGATTATGAGGCTCTGGGAAAAAAATTAACCATTTACCATTTTAACACGGTATCAAATGAGAGCTTCACTTATCAATATCAATAATGGTAGAAGAAGTAGACGGTAGAAAGCACCCTTTTTATGAAAACTTGGTAGAAGAGGAAACACGAACACTGAAAGAAGAAGTAATTAGTCTTTATTTACTAAATAAAAACTATACTTGTTTCTCGTCGCGTGCGGGCGGCGCGCGCAGCAGCAGCAACACCGGCGCGTACGCGAAGTTCAGCAGCGCGATGATCACCAACATCCACTCGAACCCGATGCTGTTCACCAGCGCGCCGGAGAATGCCGGACCTGCCGACCAAGATAAAATCCATCAATGAAACTCACCAATACCCATAAAATCCAAACCAAGATAAAAAACCATTTATTCCATAACTTTAGACTTTTATGGGATTGTCAGTTTTATGGGATTGTTAGATGAAATAAGTATAATATACTATGGTGCCTCCAAACCAATGCTGCCTAGTAACTACGTGTGGTAATTGGACGCTCTCTAAAACAATCTCGTAGCAGTTCGTAGCACGTGCTACGATCTCGTAGCAACGATATAGTAATAGCTATTCGCAGAACAAGGCGCTGGTAGGATTAGGCCCATAAGGATCTGTTGTGACTCATTCGCACTAGAGTCCTGGTATTTCCTTAAGCCTTGGCAAAGCAGATGAGGAGTTTGAATTAACCCATTTCTGGCCGTGAAAAATATAAGTGTTTTTTTGTTAATACGATAATATAATTGACCCTGGTTGAGTACTATCGGTGAATTTAATGAAAGGCAGACTAAAAACTCATGCGTAGTTGACGACTATCATTGACTTGACATAGCAAGCCCATCCAAACAACGAAGATCCACCTTATTCTGCTTATGAATCAATTTATATTACGGTACCTTAACTTTTTTAAACTGACAAATTATAAAAAGTATTTAGCACTCTGATTACAAACTCTGAAGTAAAAAGCTCAAATATTTCTCTTACCGACTGCATAACCTAAGCAAAAGGCGGTGTCGCCGATGGCGTAGACGGAGCCGTAGACGGCGGCGTGGCGGATGTCCACCAGGTACCCCAGCTCCGGCATCATGGATGAGTCCACCATGCCGATGGCGAAGCCCAGACCCGCGTTCGGGATGATCAGGTGCTCCAGTTTGCGCGCCATGGGGATCTGGGGAGAAGACAGGCTGTAGTTATGGGTCAAACCACACAGGGATGCTACGCACAGTGTAGCGTTGCGCTATGCAAGGGATCGTTTAATATAAAATTTTACCTTCGACCCGCATATCGATGTAAGCTGACCCTTTCAGAGGCTTCTAGGCTTATTCAATATAATTATTATGACTGCGTACGATATCAATCCTAATTTAAAAACATACTTCCTAAGCGTTTACTGCTGATCAAGACTCTTTGTTAATATCTTTTTTCAAGGTTTAACACTGACCAGCTTTCCACCACCAGCACCAGCAATCAGCATAGACTTACCAATATGAGACACAGGCCGATGATGATAAGTCCGGAGAGTGCAGCTAACCAGCGGCCCATCTTGTGGCCGAGGGGACCGAACAAGTTCGTGCCTGCAAGTTTGCATCACATCATTAACTTAAATAACAAACGCTGCTAGAAATACGACTGAAAATATATTTAGCGAAATAATTTGATATCTACTTTTAGTACTTTAATTGCTATATATAAATAATGCAAACTCAGGGCCTGTTTCACCGCTTCCTAATAAGGTGCCCGATAGGCTTATTTGACAGATTCTCCATACTCTATGTGTCAAGTTAAGTGGTGGATAGCCTTATCAGGAAGCGGTGAAACAGGCCTTTAGTCTTGCACCAGCTGGATTTAACTATTCAAGGTCGGCAAAACTGGAAGACGCATTGTTTGATTTTGAATTGGGGAGCAATATTATTCCAACGCGGGAATCGAGCCCAAGAACTCAGAGTCAAGATCAATGCTCAAGTCACGGGGGCGTTTTCTATGTACTATCTGTATCAGAGAAGTTGATTCCTAGGCAGATGGGGGACCTGCGTAGTTTGGTGGCGTTATGTCAAACCTAGCCGACAGATCACAATTAACATTGAATTGGCATGATCAGACCAAATAACGTAGGTATGTCAACTACCTAGGAATCAATTTCCTCGATGGTACATACCGATGAGATAGCAGATGCTGGCGGGTAGGAAGGCGACGCCCTGCTGCCAGCGCCGCGCCTCCATCGTGTCCGCCATCCAGATCGGCAGGCTCGGCTCCAGCATCGCGATACCCACGTTCGCGAACGTTATGGCACCTGTAGCACCGTCTCGCTCGTTATAAGGTCAGTTAGTGAGACGAAAGATACTGATACAACCGCTGACGGCATATAATATAATATCATAATGTCGTCGTGTTTCTTCCGAAAGAGCGTAATAAATATTTGAGACACACACGCAGATTGCACACGGTAACATACATTATTACTCGTATTGCACACATGAAACGACATTGCTAACTACTACTACTAACGGCAAAAAACTATTAATACTGAGTACTGACCAGCAGCGACGAGGATGTAGGGATCAGTGACGAGAGCCTTCAGCGAGGGCGGGTCGCTCTCCTGCCGCACCACGCCCGGCTGCAGGATCATCAGTTGCAGTACTGGAATAGGGAGACCATTTTAAATGCGTAGTACTAGCTTTATGAGCAGCTAAAGAGCGTCTGCGATTTTAAATTCCCAGTTGTATGTTGCGCGATGAAGTTTCCTAACCAGTCCCTAAAAGCCCTTTTTCTATCAGGACCTATATCAAGCTCTGGAACGTAGGTTAAGTAGGAAATAATTTACCGACAATTCTATTGTACGTTATATAGCCCAGCGGTTTTAAAGTTGATCGTCGAAAATATTATCAAAACTAGCCATGACTTACAGCCGTCTCCGAGTGCTAGTGCCGACAGCATCAGGAATGGCGCGGTTTTGCCGACGAATTCGTACATCAGACCACCAAACGGCGGACCGATGAGTACTCCCAGCGCTAAGCCTCCCAACGCGATTCCCATTGCATTGCCTCGTTCCTGGTGAGAGAAACTTTTGTAATGTGGACATGCTACCGAGAAGAATAGAAATCTTCCGATGATGTGAGGACATTAGTATTAGTTGAAGTTTGACAAATAATGGCTTTAATAAATACAACATTTTAACCGATGGCAAGTTTCTTGTAGAAGATTACATCTTACATTTTCCATAAAATAAAATAATTTTAGTAACTTTGAACTTTCATACAGAGCTTTTACTAATGCTACAAAATTGAGATCCAAATCCAAAGCTTCACATACGTTTAATATGCCTGTAACTGGGAACTGCTATTGCGTGGCCCTGGAAGAATGTTTTTGAGAATTGCTCGATGTACTGCAATTGCTCGATGTACTATCAGAGAAGTTGATTCATAGGCAAATAGCGGACCAACGTAGTTTGGTCGCGTTATGTCAATCCCAGCAGATAGATCACGACTTACAATTGAATCTGCATAATCTAACCAAGTGTGAATGAATCAATTTCTTCGATTGTACTATCAAAGAAGTTGATTCCTATGCAGATCGGAGACCTACGTAGTTTGGTTGCGTTACGTCAAACCCAGCCCACAGATCACAATTAACATTGAATTGCCATATTCGACCAAATAACCATATCAACTGCATAGGAATGAATGAATGAATGAATGAAATATTCTTTATTGTGCACACTTATAAAGATACAAAAGGAATACAAGAAAAAGACAAAATATTCAGGTGACACAATGGCGGCCTTATTACTAGGTAGCAATCTCTTCCAGGCAACCACGGGCAAAGGTGAAATTGCAGTAAAGAAGAGAAACGTGCATGTGCAAACAGAAGAATACAAAAAGATAATGATTAAGTATTATTTTTACACATAGCTAAATAATGCGACTTGACGAGACTTTTGAAAGCATTCAATGTTTTTGCAAGTTTGATATGCTTTGGCAACGAATTCCAGAGCCTTATACCAGTAACAACGAAGGAGGAACCGTAAAATTTAGTTTGATGCACGGGCATTTCTAGTTGATTATTCGACGCAGATCTGAGCTCTTTAACAGTGGCTTGACGAAATACAAATTTTTCTTTTGGATCATTTATGATACTGTAAACAAGTGATAGTATACGAGCATCTCGCCGGAAGCGTATGGGCAGCCACTTCAAACTCGTACGAAATTCAGACACGTGGTCGAATTTTTTTAGCCCGAATATAAATCTGATCGCAAGGTTTTGAAGTCTCTCTAGCTTATTTAATCGATCATCGGTCATATTTGTCAAACAAGCGTCAGCATAGTCCAGGAATGACAAGAATAGGGACTCAGCGATCTTAATTTTGGTTGGGATAGGCAATAGGTAACGAAGGCGACAAACAGAGTACCAAGTTGCAAAGATCCTTTTACTGGTTTCTTTTATGTGATGAGACCAAGATAATGTATCATCAAAATACACACCCAAGTTTTTCACACATTTACTAAAAGGGATCACTACGTTGTTTAGGCACACGGGAGGTAAGCTGTTCCAGTCAATCCTAGATACAAGCCCAGGACTGCCGATAATAATTAGCTGGGTTTTAGATGGATTAATTACTAGGCCGTGGCGCTTACTCCAGTCATTAATTAATTCCAATTCCGTATTGAGAGAGCTAACAGTGCTACATAGATCAAACAAAGAGGTATGAGTATATACTTGAAAGTCATCAGCATATAAATGGGACAGTAGAGAAGTGGATTTAGTGATGGAATTGATAAAAATCGCAAATAGAAGAGGTGACAAGATCTCACCCTGTGGGACATCGGCTAAGATGTTACTCCAATTCGAAAAAGATTCATTCAATTTGACTCTCTGACGACGACCAATGAGGTAGCTACGAATTAAGGCAACCACTGCCGAAGATAAGTTGATAGACCTTAGCAAACTCAGCAAAATATCGTGATCAACTGTGTTAAATGCATTGATAAAGTCTAACGATGCAAGTATAGTGAGTAGTTTGTTGTCCATGCCATGACGAATGTCATCGATCACTTCGATCGAATCAATTTCTCCGATGGTACATGCCGAAAGCTGGCAACATTTTGATCTTGGAAGAATTGCTGCTTTACTATATACCTACTTACCTTATCATCAGGGTATCTCTCGGCCAGCATGCCCATGCCGGAGACGGAGGAGCAGGAGGAGCCGATGCCCTGCAGCGCGCGCGCGATGAACAGCACGCTGTACGACCGACCGAACGCGAATACTGCAATAATACATCACTCGTAACGTCTAAAATAAGTATATTGTAACGAGCTCAAGTTTGGTCACGATTAGGAAATAAAGATAAATTAAAACCCCAGATAAAACTCAAACTACATAAACCCTAAATTTTCCAGCAGTGAGCTGGTTAATCATGGCGAAATATTGCTAAGAGCACTCTCGACCATGCCAGCTTTCAGGCAGAAAAACTAGATGCTTTTCGATTATAACAGCCTCGTAGAGAACTGGCATTATAATAAGTAAAAGGAATAAGAGAATCACGCAATCTCTTTGCATTTGATACAACTGACAATACTTACTGAGAGTGGAGAGGAACATCAGTATGAAGCCGGTGAACATGGGGACACTGTAGCCGATCCTGAACAGAAAGAAATTTTAGTATCTGGGTTTCACACTAATAAAACGGGACCGGGGAAGGAACTTCACCTCTCCCGAAATCTAGGTGTCTATAGGGTAATATATAACATAGTAGCTAATGACTATGAGCAATATAGTTGTGTAATTGCGTCCTTTCTTACGAAATTGTCTCTGCTAACGTAGTGATCCCAAAAAGGATGCAACCGCGCCTGCAGCAGCAAACATTCGTCTCTATTATGTACTACCATCAGCGGTAGTTGCAGAAACGAAGCGGTACGTGCCCTCTAACATAGTAGTTATCTGGCTGGCAGATAAAGGCGGGGGTCGCCGAGCTTTTTGTAGCTAATAAGTCCAGAAGCGGAGTATCACGTACTTGTGTGTCAGTGGGCCGACGATGGGGTTGGCGAGCAGCTGGACGAGCGCCTTGCTGGCAAACATCACGCCCACCGCCACCGTCTCGTGGATCAGCTCCTGGTGACGCTCCTCGCGCTCCGCCGTCAGGTTCACTGCGCACCAATTGAAAAAGGAATAACACACGGAAGTAAAGGTGCCAGTTGGCAGCGGATGACATGAAGCAAACTCAGACGACGTGTCGCAGCGACACATCCGGCTTGTATGAATTTGTATGAGAACTTTATGTCGCTAACTACGGAGGGAATTTTATCCAACTCCATAGTATAGCCGCTACACGTCGTCTGCGGTTTTTTCATGTCAATTTCTGCCAATCGGCTCCTTAAAAAAAGACCGTGGCTGACCTCAGAAAAGATATGACGCGGTATACTTGATACAAAAAGCCAGATTGGCGTACGGTTGGGTTAGACGGAAAGGAATGGAAAACCTTAGGGGTAGCCTTCGCCCAGCAGTGGGACAGCGTAGGCTCTTAAAAATATACAAAAAAGCTAAACCGTGAGCAGCTGCTATATTATATTTTACAAGACATCAACGACGAAGGATAAAAAGAGATAATTCGAGGCACTAAACAAAAACACGAGATAAAACATGAAATAAAGTATTTAAATGGCTTCTATTTGTATTTCTAGGGCTTCTTTACGCCTTTATCTAATGTGTCTGCTTAACATTCAGCAAACTTGGCAAATAAGTTTTGCTCAAATATTTTGCTATACTGTGTTTCCTTCTGCCTACCTTGCCCCCATCTCATGGATCGTTATTTCGATCATGGATTGTCAAGCGTATTCGGTAACATGAAAAGTCAAAATTTCGTAAAGTTAACTAAGAAGTAGCCTAAATAGTATTCGAAACGAAGTACGCCTAATTTCAATATCGTTTTCGACCAACTTCGAAACTTTGAGCATAGTATACTCATGCTGCGTGACGTTCGAGAACGTCACGCAGCATGAGTACACGTCGCTCGGTGCGGTCCGGTTGAGGCAGGGGCAGTAGGGTGTAGGCGGCGGCGGCGGCGTCAGCTCCTCCAGCGACACCAACAGCGGCGCGTCCGGGTGACGGATGTCGTACAGGAGCTCCGGGATCATGGGGCTAGCTAGCTGCCGGTATACTCACACTGCGTGACGTTCTCGACGCTCGGTGCGGTCCGGTTGAGGCAGGGGCAGTAGGGTGTGGGCGGCGGCGGCGGCGTCAGCTCCTCCAGCGACACTGACAGCGGCGCGTCCGGGTGACGGATGTCGTACAGGAGCTCCGGGATCATGGGGCTAGCTAGCTGCCGGTATACTCACGCTGCGTGACGTTCTCGACGCTCAGTGCGGTCCGGTTGAGGCAGGGGCAGTAGGGTGTGGGCGGCGGCGGCGGCGGCGTCAGCTCCTCCAGCGACACCGACAGCGGCGCGTCCGGGTGACGGATGTCGTACAGGAGCTCCGGGATCATGGGGCTAGCTAGCTGCCGGTATACTCACGCTGCGTAACGTTCTCGACGCTCAGTGCGGTCCGGTTGAGGCAGGGGCAGTAGGGTGTGGGCGGCGGCGGCGGCGGCGTCAGCTCCTCCAGCGACACCGACAGCGGCGCGTCCGGGTGACGGATGTCGTACAGGAGCTCCGGGATCATGGGGCTAGCTAGCTGCCGGTATACTCACGCTGCGTAACGTTCTCGACGCTCAGTGCGGTCCGGTTGAGGCAGGGGCAGTAGGGTGTGGGCGGCGGCGGCGGCGGCGTCAGCTCCTCCAGCGACACCGACAGCGGCGCGTCCGGGTGACGGATGTCGTACAGGAACTCCGGGATTATGGGGACTGTAACAACGTTACTTATTAAATCATAGGTATGTATAATTAGGGTGTCCCTGATATGACAAAAAAATTTTTTTCGAATTTCAAAATGCATACCCTGTATATTTTTTACTAACGCTAAAAGATACTCAAATATAAAATTTCGCCTTCCTAGCATAATTGCAACGGCCGTGCCGACCGAGCTTCAAAGTTTAGTATGAAACGTAATTTGTCCTGATATGTCGGTCTACATTAAACCACTGGAACTGCAATAAAAGTAAGTGAAAATAGAACAATTCAATTAGATGAACATTAATCTTTAATTAATAACATACATTTCTTACAATCAGACAGGGTAACTTCTTTTTAGAGTAGTGTTTTTTACAGGTAAGAGGCCCGTTACCCTCGAAATTCTCATACATACGTAATACCAAAATCATTTTGTCATACGAAAATATTTAACATGTTTGAGTTATTTTTCAGCTTAAAATAGTAATTACCTAGGTTCCTGTACAAAAATTTACTTCAAAATATTTAAAAACTAAAAAAAATTTTTAGTGTATAATTTTTTTTAGTAAATTTAGTACTAACCACGTTTTTTTTCTTTTTTTTTCTCTGTGTCCATAATGGTAACACTAAGATTTTTGAAAATTTCAGAAAACGCTCAATTGTATGTTAAATTTAATAATTAATAATAAAAATTAAATAAACTTATTATTTAAGGGGGGCTCCAATACAAATTTACAGTACGGAACCCTATGTACGCCAGTCCGACTCGCACTTGGCCGGTTTCATAATTTTTCCTTTCATTGTGAATAAAGACCTATCCGGGTACCAAATTTTAAGGTTCTAAGTCTGCTAGAAGTGCCTTATAATTTTGATGGTCTGTCAGTCAGTGACAAAATGTAGTAACTTTAACCATCCGTAACTACTAAACTATTTATCGAAATTTCATGTTATTTGGAGGTTAAGCTAGTTTTAATACTTGCTCCTAGTGACCGAAATTTTAAATCCCTAGCTTTGTTAACATTGAAGATAAAGGGGGTGTGAAATAGCTGCGAACCGCTTCGAGAAAAGTATGGTACGGCCGTGCCTTTGCTAAAAAGCTTGGCTGGGGCACTGCCGTGCCCCCAGATTTACTTTCAAGTCACAACGCAATACTTATACGTAACTTGTATGAAGAAGTTTAATCTCAAGTCGGCACGGGTTATAGATTAGGAATCGAACTTATATTTATTTCTAGACATTTTAGGGTCATTACGAAACTTTTGAGACAGTATGCGTAAAAATATATCGACCTTAAAATTTAAGGGACACCCTAATGTATAAGCTCGTTTGGGTCGCGGAACTTTAAGTTTTTTTAACAAAAATGGACCATTAATAATAGGAACATTGCGTTATTGGGAGATCTGGGGGCACAGTATAGTGCCCCTGCCAAGACGAGCCAAGCGAAGCGCAAGGTCTCTACCTACCTTTTCTCGAAGTGTTTCGTCGTTTTTTTGAACCCTCATCTAGCTAGTTTCCGATATTCTCAGGATATTATGTCAATTTTTTATTTATTTATTTGGCCTCATTTATTCCTTAATTATTCAATATACATGATAATATTATAAATTTACAAAATTACAATGTTAATTTTTATTTTAATATATTTTCTAGTTATTTATTTATTAATAATTTAAATATTAAGTTATATACACAAAAAAATAATTGAATTGTATTAAAGATCAATATTATCATTTAATTTATAAAACAATATTATTTGATTTTTAGTTGTTAAGGACCTCTCTACGAGTATAGGCCTCCTCCATACTTTGCCATGCATCTGTATCATTTGCCTTAGTCATCCAGTCTTTTCCAGCTATTTTTATTATATCATCCATCTATCTTGTTCTTGGTCTTCCTTTCTTTCGTTTGTATTGTGGTCCTGTCCAGTTAGTTACTTTGTATGTCCATTTCTGTTTATTCATCCGCGCTATATGTCCTACCCATTTCCACTTTAGTTTCTGACAATGTTCTAAAGCCGCTATCCCCAACCCGCGGCCCGCGGGCCGCATGCGGCCCGCAGGGACTTTATTTGTGGCCCGCGTGATGTTAAACAATTTTGAAATTCACGCCCACCGGCGAAATAACGTAAAGTCTACGTGATAGTCGTAAAATTTTTTCCACTTTTAAAACGTTAATTTTTAAGAATGTTATTTTTTAACCCTAAAAAATTTTTTTTGCGGCCCGCGAAACCAAGACCAAAACATGTTTGTGGCCCGCATGAAAAAAAGGTTGGGGACCACTGTTCTAAAGCATCAATAAAGTTTGTTATTTCTCTTATATCTGAGTTTCGTTTTCTGTCCCTTCTTTTTATATTTAAAATACTGCGTTCCATGGATCTTTGACAAGTTTGTATTTTATTTTTTATAGAATTATTATATATCCAGGCTTGACTACCGTACGAGAGACATGGAAGTAAGCAGGAGTCTAGTACTTTCTTCTTGAGAGATATAGGCAAATTGGATTTTAGTACCTCTTTGTAGCTCCAAAACTTGTTCCATGTAATATTGATCCTTCTTGTTATTTCATCTAGCTGTCGAGACTTAGAGAAAGATATTTGTTTTCCTAGATAGACATTTTCTTGTACATGGTTGAGAGGTGTGTCATTTACTCTTATCGGCAATAATATAGAGTTGGTCATAATTTTAGTTTTAATAGTATTTAGCTCTAATCCAATTTGCTGACTTACTGTGTGTAATTCGCAAATCATTTTTTCCAGCTGGACAGCAGATAATGTCAATAATAGACTCATTAAACATACAATGTCTCAATTGAATAAATCTAATTATACTAATTTTATTGATATATAAAATACAGCGATGTCATCACTGACATACTGATGATCATCAAAATATTTGGCTACTTCCTGATGTACTAGAAAGCTGAAATTTAGTATATGATCTAAGTTTAGTATACAACCAACAAAAAATGTATACATTGTAACTTTTGCCCCTCATCCCCGAAAAGACTGCAGTAGACAGTAACAAAAAACTTATTATCAGTTATCAGTTTCACAGGGCAAACCTTCTTATGTAGTCTTCTTGGCAACATTTTACATAAAATGTTTTTGTTGGGGTATGTATTGTACTATATTTATAATAATATGTGCCTATTGCCTCATTCGCCGAACGATAGACCACGCATCCAGTCATATTCTCGGAATGAACGTACGTGTCAAAGCAAACACTAACCCGTTAAGTGTTCATGATTTATGTAACAATTAATATTCCAAAAATATCCAAGTCCTTGCTTACATGGTGTAGTTAAAAACTGTTTATTTTGTGAATACCGCAGGAGCCTTTGACCGTTTGTAAACAGTTGCGCGAGTATTTGAGTACACCCCGCAAACGAGAACTTCCAACACAAACACAGAAGTTTTAATTGACAAGAGGACGAATTTGTGTTATATTTGAATACATCTGTAAAAAGATTAGAAGGTTTTGCATTCAAATACTCAGCTTTGTAGTCTGAAGAGTGAAGACCCATGATATATTAGTAAAACGTCTACTGGGTAGAAGAAAATCTTCATACAATAAAAAGTTTACGCGACCAACGTCAACTCCTGTTCCAATTTCGTAATGGCCCCAAACAATATAAAGTAGCCCCTTTTTTGACGACGCGTTTTGCTTTGATATTGACATGCTATATATACAACTATATACAAAATATATTCCATTTTTTAACATATACATTAAAAGGGTATAATATTTTAAAACCGAAAAGCGTATGTTTTTAAATTTCTAACAAACTTTATTTTATTTATTTATAGCCATTCTCACAGTGCATAACGCTACTTAACTACTATATTACTATACTATTACATTATTTTCTATATTATATCTAATCTTACTTCTAAATAATAACTATAGTTTATTAGGCATGTTGCTCTGTATGCTATTTGGCAAAGGCCTCCTCCAACCTCCTCCATTCAACTCTGTCCCTGGCTACTCTACTCCAAGTAACTCCCGCTATGAGTTTAAAGTCATCCCATCTTTTGTTTTGTCTTCCTCTTTGTCTTTTGCCGTTTCTAGGGTACCATTCTGTGACTTTTTTACTCCATTTGTCTTTGCCCCTTATCAAATGTCCTGACCATTTCCATTTCAGCCGTTTAATTTTCACCGTAATGTCTTGTACTTTAGTTATATTTCTGATTTCATCGTTTCTTAGACGATCCATTTTCTTTATGCCAAGCATGCTACGCTCCATTGCTCGTTGACAGGAGGTTAATTAAAACAGGGAGAACGCAAGTATCAAATAATTTACTTTTAAGTTTAATGTGTATGTTTGGATTTTTCATCACCTCTTTTAAAGTCCAGTAACTCTTCCAAGCATTTCCGACTCTTCTTTCCAGTTCCTTATTCATTGTATTATGGGGTGATATTACTTGACCCAAATATATGTGCTCTTCCACCTATTCTGTTTATCCTCAATTGTAACATCTTACATATTCTGAATATAGCTACTAGCTATTATCATATTATGAATATAGCTACAAACTTTTTTAAGTCTTTATATCATGACAATACTTACTGTACTGTTCAGATTCTAACAAACTTAGTAATATATAATTAAGGGAAAAGACCTAATGCTAGACACGGAACTAGTAGATGACACTTACGAAAAAAATACCATAAAAATAAGAATTACTCTACTTATTTCTCAACACTGTAAATTTTATAAGCTTCTCAAGCTATCTGTTGATGTGACAAAATATATTAGGGATACCTTCGGGAACAAAATTTTAAAATGGGATCAGTTTTCGTAAACAATGTGACCGCGTCGACACGCGCTCGGCAATTATTTTGCTTCTTGCTTTTAATTTTCGAAATGACCTCTTAAAAATACGAAATTTGAAGATTATTTTTAAAGGAAAATAGATGTATTGTAGGAAATTAGTCTAATTAATAGACACCTTTGCAACTCAAAATCGTATAGAAGCATTTTGCTTAAATGCTCCTAGTTATTTTTTAAATGATTATAATTACGTTTTTTCGCATGTTTTCCGAGCGAGCCGATAGCTTCTGGCCGCAACGTGTTCACGACTTTATAGTCATACAAATTAAGTATAAAATTGCCCTTGCGGTAAAATTACGTTCGATATAGCGCCTTAAGGAAGGCGAAATTTTGCACGTAAGTTTTGAATACATTTATTTGATTTTTTGTAATTTCTATTGATTTCATTGGATTAATGGTCATGTTGTATACACTAATTAATGTTTATTTATGATTTTTTATCCATTTTCCCTAACAATATAAAGGTGTCTACTACTAGTTCTTAAAAATGTAAAAAACCTTGATGACATGAATCTCATCTTTTAGTTTTGCAATACATACTAAAGTTATTTTGTAGTTTATTCTACTGCAAATATCATCACTAATCTCTGAAAATATAATTCTACATATTAACAAACTAACAACTTAGAACTACTGTACCGAAAAATGTACATGGTGTCAAATATTAGACCTTGTACTGATCTAAAAATCGATTGCTTTAGTTTTTCAGCAGTAAAAAGAAGAAAAAGGAGAGCTGAGAAAAAAAACAAGAAAAAAGAAGAGGCAAGAGAAGCATGAAGACTAAAGACTGAAAATAAATTTACTAGGAACAAAATATGAAAAATAAAAATAAGAGGAAAGATAGTTTCAGCATGGAAGAAGAATGGATAGAATCTGGAGACAACGTGGATAATATTTCTGATGCATGTAGTTACTATGATGAAGTAAATGAAATCTTTTGAAAAACGGCAAATAAAGACCTAAATAATAGGAAAAATGTAAAATGTAATCTAATGTTCTATGTCAACTATTAGTTCATATTGGTGTCTACTATTAGTGATGTTCGTTTTTTGTGATGTCATCCATTAGGGCTTATGACTAAGTTTACAATAATATATTTTTTATTGATTTATCACAGAATAACTATAATAGTTTTAATTTGTTAAAGCTACAGGTTACAGAAGACATAAAATAAGTTATCAATGTTTTATGTTCATAAATATACATTTTATTACATTCAAATGTTTTTTTTTTTCCTTATAGTGTCTACCATTAGTGCTTTTCCCTCATTATAAAATTTTCTTGACAGAAAAAAATCTGTAATACGGTCTATTCATATTTCAATAGTTGTTGGATTTCCACTTACAACGAAAGGATGCGGATCATTTTTCCACAAGCGCGGGAAAATTAACTGTCATCCCCACAGACCCTCAAAGCTCTCAGCTGTCACGAGCGTTCCATTTTCAATTCAAAATCGAATGCATTGCCGAGTGAATCATTGAATTGATCAGCGCAATTAATATCGATTTTACATGATTCAGCTGCACTGGCCGTTGCAATTTTTGATCGGTTTTTAAAAGAGTATGGTGTTTTTGGAGTTGGTGGTCTACCGTGTGCATTGGTTGATGACACGGAATAAGCACGAACAGTTTTTTTTCAGAAGTAATCTACAAAACCCAATAAATTTAAGTTTAATTTGTCCGTCTGTGTATGTGTGTGTGTGCATCGTAGCATCCAAACGGGTGGACCAATTTTGATCTAGTTTTCGCATCTTTCTGCTGGGTATTTTACTGACTTTAAAAGAGATTGATGATAATATACGCATATTTATTCGTGTCACGAGTAAATGAGTTAGGCTGCAGTCACACTTGCCGGCAAACGCAATTACAGCGGGAGTGGGCTCCAAACTGAATTAGTCTCCGCTCACTATCAGACGCGGAACTCCGAATGTCATTTGCCGACAACCTAACTTTGTACAGATAGGGCTGCTCGTGGTGTCGATAGATTTTTAAGTATTATTAAAAAAATGTATTATTAACAAATGCGCTCCCATACAGAAGTTATATAACGTTATAAAACATTGTGACAACAAACACGATAACATTTTATAACATCGTGTAACATACGCTACATGTCAAAAAATAAACGTGTCCTTTGTTATAATTTGTTAAAAATGTTACACAAAAATATTATATAACTTCTGTCTGGGAGCACCTTTAGATATTTAACGAAAATCGCGATTGTGATGCGCTTCTATTGACAAGCTACGGCGTAGACGCGCTACGACGTAGACGCTTTACGGTCTACGCCGTAGGCGCGCTACAGCTTGATACAACACAATATCCTCGCAACTTTGTTGCTCAGCGTCATTGTGCGGTAACCGTTAATTTTTGGTACTCAAATCAACGTATGTCTTTCGACTGGCTAAACATTCCATACAAAGTTTCAACAAAATCGGTTTAACGGTTTAGGCGTTAAGTTATAACAGATATATACGTATATTGTACACTTTTGAATTAATTACGATATTCGCATGAATTATACACACACGCATAAAGGTTGATATCGATAAAGTTTGTTTTTATCGGAACTTTTTCATCATGGTGTAAGATAAAATATATTTTAATCGACAACAGAACATTAACATCACTAGACGAGCGCTGCCTTTGACGAGGCGTGGTAAGTTGATTTCTCTTTGATCGTGCCGCCCGTACCGCCTCCCGCCATCCAATTATACTTAGGACTTGGTCGAGAGGCTGCATACTTCATATTGTACATCTACTGGGATGTTGGCGACACGCCACGGCCACATCAAAGGATCAAACGTCCTTTTAGCGGAGTTTCAGTGAAAACAATCGTTCTAAAATGGTGGAAAGTGCGAGGTTACCTGGAACCTTATAAAGAGCTAAAACTTGTTCGACTCTCTGCGTTCAAAAACGTTTAATGTTATAGGAACATTTTTCGTGATAAAATGTAATTTTTCGCAATTTTAAGTATCTTAAGTATCTAGTATAACAATTTCGTCAAAATTGGTTCAGCGTTTTAAGCTGTTTTGCAGGCTAAATAGTAAATGCCTAATTTTTGTCAATTATTCCTATTAAGGGTTAATTCACACCGCAACGCGATGCATAGGTACAGCATGCATCATCTACAAAGGTTTAACTTAGAAATGCATATACCGTAGATGAATTTCTAATTACTGCACTCAGAGTGGAACATTAATTACTTAAATGTAATTAGTTCAAACTTTTGACATTTAAAGCCCCATACATCATCTGTCAAACTCTTCATTAAATCGGTAAATTTGTATTGAATTGACAGACTTTTCATGACGTCTGACACAATTGAAGTCTGTCAATTCAATACAAAATTAGAATTGCACCTACGCGTCGCGTTGTGGTCTGGATTGACCCTAAGGGCTAATTCAGACCGCAACGCGATGCGTAGATGCATTTCTGAATTTATAGGGATTTGACAGATTTGCAAGCCGGTCCGCATTCGAAATCTGTCAATTCAGTACAAATTTAGAAATGCATCTACGCATCGCGTTGCGGTCTGAGTTGACCCTAAGCCCTCTGTACATTTAGCGCGGCCCATATTCCAAGCATGTGTAACTCCACAATCGGGTAAGAGGCGAGATAAAGCGGGCCATTGTTTTCATTTAACGGCCGCGGGCCAATCCGATAAGTGGTATAAATAATTCATCACCCTCCCCCCCGCACCCTCGCACCCTGTATACTTCACCCCCGCCCGCAGCGGCGAGAGACGATTTATGATAGTCAGTAGGTGATCGCGAGTTGTCATTTTTCGCCTGAAATTCCATTCCAAAGATATACGAACGTATATCGATAACTGTTTTTTTTTGTCTTCGTATGTGCTTGAAAATTAAAATGTTAGGATAATACTAGCTGTCCCGGCAAACGTTGCTTTGCCATGATTTTATTTTATTGAAGTGACTAAATAAGTATGTCACCATGACAACGTCGATCGCTATCCCGTCGCACAAACAATGGTCGCCGTCAGTCTCAGGTTGTAATAATTTACTATTATTTACTCAAGAAATGCGCTTATCAATATATAAAGTACCGGGTATAAAATATATAGCCACTGAAAAAATGATTAAAATCGATAGCCTATGATCCTTCACGTGGTCCACTATTCTCTGTTATCTGTTACTGTTATCTGTGCCAAATAACATAAAAATTGCTCCAGTAGTTCGCGAATCGCGAGATAAACCCTTTCAAATAATTTCCCCCATTTTTTCCACATTCTCTTATTAGTCTTAGCGTGATAAAATATAGCCTATAGCCTTCCTGAAGAAATGGGCTATCTAACTCTGAAAGAATTTTTCAAATCGGACCAGTCGTTCCTGAGATTAGCGCGTTCAAGTTAGCCCTTTCAAATAATTTTCCCCGTTTTTTCCACATTTTCCTCTATTTCTTCGCTTCTATTAATCTTAGCGTGATAAAATATAGCCTATAACCTTCCTCGATAAATGGGCTATCTAACACTGAAAGAATCATCAAAATCCGTTGCGTAGTTTTAAAGATTAAAGGGAACAAAGGGACATGAGGGAAAAAAGTGACTTTATTTTATAATAAGTAAAGATATTTATTATTATTATTGTGGTAGTCCTAGTATAACTTTTTAAATTCGCAAATGACTACCGTACTTTTTTGGGTCGATGTAACCATTAGAAGAATATGTACGTATATTTGTGACTTAATAATAATTATTAGGCATAATATATTATCTATGGATCATGGATCATCTACCTTGATCGATGATGATTACAATGATCATTACACAGTTAATAGCTGCTGTAATGAGGTGGTATCAGCGTGGTGTTAGTCAGCAAACTATCAAGCAGCGTGTTATCGCATTAATGGCCGTCAGCAGTTCCCAAACTTGAAGTAGGTCGGAGGAGTAATTAACGTGAGGAATTGTGATTTAAGTGGCGAACGTCCCGCGTCCGTCAAACATAATATATCTTGCATACTTGTGCCAGCAACTTCGTTCCAGGAAAATATATTTGTCTACCGACTAATTTGTGACTTTGCGATTTTAATTCGATACTCTTGGCTTAAAAAATGGCCTTAACTTTCGAACTCTTGGTCGAAACGTTCGTTTAAGGATGTTACTATTTTGAGAAACCAAATTAAGCCTGTTTATTTTTATGCAACTCTCACGCTTAAGACGAATCTACTGATGCTTCACATCTCTCAGGCGGCTCTGTGCCTTCGCGCACACAAAAATGTTGTATATTCTAGTAAGTAATGTAGAAAATAAAGTACACACGAAAACACTACCCGTCGAGCGCAATCTTAGTCTTGGTTCAGTAAAACCTCATCATAAATACTTACTATCAGAGAAGTTGATTCACTGGCGGATGGCGCGGGCGGACGTTATATTTTGCTTGCGTTTTGTCAAACCCAGCCGACGACGGGTCGACCGCTGATGACTTACTTTAAGTTGACATAATCCGACCAAATGACGTAGGTCCGGAACTGTCTATGAATCAATTTCTTCGACAGTACATGTGTGCGTGTCCGATAGCATGAAATTCGTTGCCCGTGCTGCAGCTTAACCTGTGTTGGTGGTGGTGATGGTGGTGGTGGTACTGACCGACGGTGGTGAGCAGCATGTTGTCGAGCAGCAGCGCGATGGCCACGATGACGAGGACCAGCTTGCGCGACTCGCGCATCGCCGCCACGCGCGCGCTCCACCCGAACCCGTCTGACGCGGCGCCCATCCTGCTCCTGGGAACAACAGGTTAAATAGGTCAGTGGCGTGATTCAAAATTACCGGTTCACATAATCAAGCGTATAGCTAGCCGTTTTGAAGAACATAATATAGCGGGGCCTTCGGCCCTGCCGACGAATAACAAAATTATTCGTAGGCAGGGCCGAATAGATTCCGCATTCAATTCAGCTCGTCGTGAAACATTAATGTACTACGACACTTTAAAATGGCTAGCTACAATGTACCACGATGGATCTCCTTTTCTTTATAGCTTCTTTATAGAATCGCCGATCAAAATGTATAAAATTGACATTAGATGAGCCGAAAGTCAACTTCATATTCCCGAACGATTTTATCAATTCCATACATTTTGAATTTTTAATCGGCGATTCCATAAAGAAGTGATCTTGGATAAAGGGATAGGCTTAATAGTTCAGCATTGTGATAAAAAAATACGTGTGGTACTCGGGAACTACCACTGTGCTATTGCATAGCAGTAGCTACTTCACATGCATACGTCTAGTCACACGCATACTATCACCGTGCCGAAGTCTGCCGAACTGAAACGACGTTAGACGATGTGTTTAGTTTAATTTCGTTACGGAATTTCTTGATACGGTCGCGTTGCTTAAAGCTATGTAATAGCTTTAAAATCTCGGATCGTATATTTCACCGCATATTACGGCTAGCCGCTAGCCTTTTTGAAGAACGTTAAACGTATGGTAGGGCCGAATAGATTCCGCATTTAATTCGGCTCGTCGTTGAAACATCGTATTTAAAAACGGCTAGCTACAATGTAGGTGGATCAAACAATTTTCTTTTAACCCTAATTACGTATCTAACAGATAATATTTTATAATAATTTATTAGTCATATATCTTAAACAACCATATTGATTTTCCGGATTAAGCGAATGATGCTAAGAAAAAAAAAACATTTATTAAAACATTTAAAACTTAACATTTAATTATATTTAATTAATGAAATAAATTATAATATATATATATATATATATATATATATATATATATATATATATATATATATATATATATATATATATATATATATATATATATATATATATATAATATATCTAGATACTCTACTTATCACGTACAATGCCTATGTTAATACAATATTAAGGTATGGAGTGATATTTTTGGGGAACTCCACCGATAATGAACGTGTGTTTAGGGCACAAAAAAGATGCGTACGATCCATGTGCAACCTAAAACAATCAGATAGTCAGTTATATTTCAAAGATCTAAAGATATTAACGCTACCGTGTATCCTATATATATGAGTCTTTAGTATTCCTTAAGAAAAGTAGTATGCATCTATATGAAAATTTTAGCAGCACACGTCACAAACGAAAATTAAAAATGCCACTATCAAAAACTACAAAATTTAACAAAAGTACGTATATAATGATGCCGAAACTTTACAATAAATTACTAAATGAAATTATAGAAATTGACGATTTAAATAAATTTAAGATGAAATTAAAATTATTCCTAATCGAGAAAAGTTTTTACACAGTTAAAGAATATTTAAATGAAAAAGTTTGATAACTAATAATAAAGCTTTCAATCATAATGAATAAAGTATTGTCCTTTAATGTTCACTTCTATTAATAATGTATATTTGTGTGTAAATATCAATGTTATAAATGTTATTTGTTTATAATCAATGTGCATAATTATTATATTTAAATATTTTGGCTGTTACTTAGAGTTTAGAGGATCCTATATTTTATTGTAATATTTTGGATGCCATTAAAACGGCAAAACATGTACTGTTTTTACGTAAAATTGTAACATCTTTTTATCATGTTTTGTGCAAATAAAGATATTGAATTGAATATTGAATTGAATTGAATTGAATTGAATAGATACAATATCTATCTTATGATTCTCTTGAGCTTTCACTTTATTGCACATCTTCAATAGAAAATATTTCATAAATTTAAATTTACTAGATACTTAATAAAATATATCTATTCTATCTATATCTATACTTATTATAAAACAAAGTCGCTTTTTTCCCTCATGTCCCTTTGTTCCCTTTAATCTTTAAAACTACGCAACGGATTTTGATGATTCGTTCAGTGTTAGATAGCCCATTTATCGAGGAAGGCTATAGGCTATATTTTATCACGCTAAGACTAATAGGAGAATGTGGAAAAAACGGGGGAAAATATTTGAAAGGGCTTATCTCGCGAACTACTGGAGCAATTTTTATGTTATTTGGATAAGAAGTAGACCACGTGAAGGATCATAGACTATCGATTTTAATAATTTTTTCAGTGGCTATATATTTTATACCTGTGCGACGCCGGGGCGGGTCGCTAGTAAACTATATTTTTTACATAAAATCCGCTATGTTTAATTTCACAAGAATCTGTGTAGTTTAGAGTCTGAACTTTTGAGTTATATTAATTTTAGTTTGCAAGGTTATTAATATTATCACAAAGTTCTTGACTAAGCAATTAATAAAGTAATAACCTTTTAATTAAATTACTTTGAATATAATCTACGAAAATAATAGAGACCTTTTTTTTTTTTTTTTTTTTTTTTTTTTCGAAAGGGTCTAAGCTACTGGTCTGGTTAAGACCATGGTAGTTTAATCGTGGCTATAACTAGTCTGTTGCTAGTTGGTTTGGAGATAAACAATGAGGAGGCCTGGCCCCCTCCCCTAAAGTCATACGTGTGACATTCTAATCGGGCAATATTGGGGAGAGCTACGAAAATAAGCTATTTTCATCTGACGTGGGGACACGGATCCCCCCTGCTCTTAAGGGGTCCGACCCCTTACTCACTCTCTGACGAGTGAGGCTGCTCGCGCGCGATAGCACAAACTAGCTGCGTACGAGTTATCGCGGTAGATGAGCTCAAGTTATTAATGTTATTGCATAAAAGAGGGCCGTCCCTCTCCCCTTCCGAGTCCGGTTGGGGTGACATACGCGTGTATGTTCTAATGTCAAAGTAATTGGTAGAGCTCTCTACGACAATGTCGCGGTCGCGGTCATGATTTAGGTGTGTTCCTATGCTATCCGCATGCGAACTCGAACCCGGGATCGAGCTCGGCACCGGATTTCGGTCGGTCTGTCTGTTTGTCGTTCGGGTCGTGTTAAGTCCTCGGGGAAGGCGCCGGCGTCGTCCCCGGTGCAGTACTAACCACGCGGGTGAGTGTGATTTGTGTTTACGTAACTGTACACAGTACGTTACGTATTCTGTGATGGGGTCTACAGGGTCGGCTAAGATATGCTTAGGCCGTCTGAAGGGGTATCGGAATGTCCGTGCGTCATGTTCATAGTCCACAGCCTTACGAATGAGCGGATTGGGATGTACTTTGCCTTTCTCAAAGAATCTCTCTGAGAGTTCTTTGATATAGGCTTTGATAGTGATAAGCTCGCAGTCTCTATGCAAGTCGATGTTTCGCATGTAACGGGGGGCACCTGTTGCCATGCGCAAATAACGGTTTTGAACTCGTTGCAATTGGTTCATCTGATTGTCACTTATGTGTGCGAAAGAGACGCACGCATAAGTGAGTATCGTTCTTATACATGTTTTGTATAAGGTGAGCTTATGTCTTAAGGACATCTTGCTACTCGCGTTGAGTAAAGGATATAATTTGTATAATACAAATTTCGCTTTACGTACGGTATTCGATATATGGTTCGTGAATGACATCGACTTGTTTAGTACTACTCCTACATAGAGACCTTAACAACAACAACTAAGTATGTACTACTTTTACATTTTTTAGATATATATTTTTTGTAATTTACTGTTTTACTAGATGATTCCCGCAAAACTCGTTTATCGCGCGGGAACCGTACATTTTTCCGGGACAAAAAGTATCCTATGTCCTTTCCCGGGACTCAAAGTATCTCCAGGCCAAATTTCAGCAAAATCGGTTCAGCGGTTTGAGCGTGAAGAGGTAACAGACAGACAGACAGACAGACACACTTTCGCATTTATAATATTACCCCCTTACTAATAAACGCTGTATAAGCTTTGAATAGTTATACAGTGTTTTGTCTTCTTCGATCCAATTAAAAATGTCACTTGTGTGACAGGAACAAAACACTGTATACCTATTCAAAGCTTATACAACGTTTATTAGTAAGGGGGAGTGTATATAAGTATATATATATATATATGGATTGGTCAAAGTTATTCATCAATTTTCTACTATTTGGTCATACCAGAAAATATAACAGAAAACATATTTTTAGGATGTGTGGTAGCTGTTCAAAAAAGGAACTTCATTAAAACATTTCAAATATTCTACAGAAACTTCTTTTTTTACAGAGCTTTCCTATTGTGGTAGCAAAAACGCGTATTAATTTGACTGCGTTAAATTAATATATGCCGCTCTAATGCCGCTGTTATCACTGTACTTTCCAAATAAATATTATGACAACTATGTCTTTATAAAATAGACGATATAGGCAAATCAACGATTACCAAAAATCATGAAAAACCTTACTAAAAAAAGTTAATTCCTTACCTTACTGAAAACATTTGCAACCCACCCCAGCTATAAGCATTTTGTAAGTCTACAAAAGTTATGGTAAAACGTACTATTTCAAAACATGGTTCTTATATGAATTGCCCGAGTTTTGCCCGATTTTCAGACAACTTAGTTGTTTTTTTGTGATAATAACGCGTAGATACGTATTTTGTACGGAGAAAAAAGACGTCGTATTCTTAATCGTTCAAGCCTTATAAGAGCACCGGTGATCGCGACAACAATAGAATACTATAGAATTTCCATCATTACAATAGCATCCGCGATCGAAAAATATTGTTTTATTTTATTAAAATCATGTCAGTCGTTAAAGCTTACACGCAGCACAAACGTTTCATATGCGTATTTAACAAATAGACATCCCAACTTTACATACAACATAGTTAGTAATATAGACGATAGTTTTTCACGCCCTAAATATATTTAAAAAATGTTCTGTGATTGTTATAAGGGTTTACGACCGCAAAGGGAAATAGGTAACGCACAAAAGTCGCTTATCAAGCCCCGTATTCGTATAAACCGCATATAAGAGAGGTTTATGTATGTTATATGGAGAAAAAGTTGTTTTTATCCATCTAAAGAAAAACCTAAGCAAAGAGTTATCCACATTTCAAAACATATACTACGGTGAAAAAATTTACGAATAAATTATTTCACAGTAGTAGGTACATGTATAACTTATGCTGGTCCAATTTTGATTAATTGAGATTTTGGTGCGTAGGTACATGATATAGATCTGCAAAAATAGCTAACCTGCCTAACCCTATATACAATTTTAAATACTGAGGTTTTTATTAAAACGTGCTAACTACTAGATTATTTTTAAACGGTTTTAAAAAGTACCTTCTTTTATAAAATAATACATATCAAAATTTTATAAGTTATCTATTTTACCATTTATTTTATACTGTAAAATATTTTTTGATTGAAGAAACTTACCCTAAATGTCCGTCCTCTGGTTTTCCATAATTACATTAAAATAATACTAAAACGGACGTCAGTCCTCGGCCGGCGGCGAGGAGAGACTGGAGTGAGTTCCAACTCAAAATTCGCCTTTGTACAGGAACCAGTGCTGTTGACCTCCGACGGCCGTCCTTTGACGAGCCGCCACTAGGAGGGGGGAGCTCTTCCACGCTGGTTGTCGCTGGCTGTGCGTTATCAAGCAGCTTTCGCTGCTAAATGAATCCGAGCCTCAATCCGTTTTAATAGAGTCTGAAATGGAGTGTCAGTTCAATTTGCGCTGAAATTTAAAGCCGCCGTTTAATTAAAAGTTCTATTACCGCACAATAGGGGCGATTATCGCTCGGAGTAGCGGTTGAAATCTACAGGTCCTCGTTTAGTTTCCGCTGAAAGTGCGGCGAGGCCCTACCGCTAGCACGTCGCATCTGACTCGTCGCTACGCCGTAGATGCGCTACGTGTTGATTCTTTGTTTTGTTGATGTTATTTTGCATAATTAATTATTATTATCTTGTACAATAAGTTTTATTTTAATTCATGTTGTTGAATACTCTAACGATTCCATAAATTAAATTATATCATAGATCAATAAAATATATAATATAGTATTGGGTTGCGTCGTTTATTTTTAGTTTTGTTATTTGTATTGTAAATTGTATTATTACAATTTATAAAAAGAACCCAAACCTTTTCATCTGCCTCCATTTAATATTTCACGAATAATAGAAAACTCAGATACGTCATCATCCATTTATTTCAGGGGAGAGGTCCTTAATTTCTATCGCCGTCTCTGTCGCACTCGCGGGGACGTGCGGCTATCTCGCTCGGCCATCATAAGTCGGCTTTTATGTCGGCGTACAATGATTTCTCCAGGGTTCGCTTAGGCGATTAAGATTTTTTTGTAATAAGCTTCATTTATGGCATCTTCCGTCACCCACTTAGCTGGGAATTCAAATATTCAACCAGGATTTAAGGCTTTGTCATAACAATTAGTTCAGATAATATTATTCAGGCGAAAGTCTGTCTGTCCGTGTTACCTTTAGTCTTTAACTCTTTACGCTTAACGGGCTGTTTTAGATTTGAGGTAAATTGTATTTCGATCTTTTTTTATGAAATAAGGAGGTAAACGAGCAAACGGGTCACCTGATGGAAAGCAACTACCGTCGCCCATGGACACTCGCAACATCAGAAGAGCTGCAGGTGCGTTGCCGGCCTTTTAAGAGGGAATACACTCTTTTCTTGAAGGTTTGCAGGTCGTATAGGTCCGGAAATACTGCTGGTGACAGTTTGTTCCAGAGTTTTACAGTGCGCGGTCATTACTAATAGTGTAAGGTACGAAGTTGTATATCAGATTGTCCATGGGCGACGGTAGTTGCTTTCTATCAGGTGACTCTTTTGCTCGTTTTTTCCCTTATTTCATTTAAAAAAAACTGTATTATATAGTGACTGAACAATGAGCAGTATATGGCACAAATCGTAGCACGTTACGATTTCATAGCACTTTTACGGTACCGCTCCGACTTCCAATCTTTTCCGCAGGCTACCGCACCGCGACCAATAAAAATTCAAATAAAGTATTTAGAAGTTGGTATTATTAATTATAGTGTACTAGCGACCCGCCCCGGCGACGCACGGGTATAAAATATATAGCCACTAAAAAAAATATTAAAATCGATATCGAAATCGATCTTTCACGTGGTCTACTTCTTATCTGTGGTAAATAACATAAAAATTGCTCCAGTAGTTCGCGAGATAAGCCCTTTCATTAATTTCCCCCGTTTTTTCCACATTCTCCTATTAGTCTTAGCGTGATAAAATATAGCCTTCTTCAGTAAATGGACTATCTAACACTGAAATAATTTTTCAAATCGGACCAGTAGTTCCTGAGATTAGCGCGTTCAATATTAGCCCTTTCAAATAATTTTCCCCGTTTAAACCTAAACCTGAACAAAGGGAGATGAGGGAAAAAAAGCGACCTTGTTTTATAATATGTATAGATTCTTTACACAATATTAAGACTGGACGTATATGCGAGGCTGTGGTTTGGGCGCTATACCGCGAGATCACGAGACATTTACATACAAAATATTGCTTGTCATCTCGCGATGTAGCCGCCAAGCCGCGCATTAGAGGCGCGCGTATAAATCCAGACCATTATTCTATGTAAGGTTTAACACAATATCTGCCTACACTTCTGTGACATGGAACCTATATATAAAATGTTTATGTCCGACCGTCACGGTCAGTGCAGTGACAATAGGTAAGTAAGTTGTAAACCTTCACATCACATCTTACAAAGTATGAAATTCTGAAATTGCTCGTTACTATACTAACGATATGAAGGGAAGATTTGGCACTATAAAGTTATTCTTTCGTAACTGGCCTTTCAATTGAACCGGCCACTGTCACCGAAACTGGTACTTATTATTTAAAGTATTACAACTTTGTTATGTTACATCCTGTAAATATTTTTCGTTGTTAGTTGCCACTAGTTATTGGCTAACTAACACCACAGTTGATGTGTTTAATAGTAGTAGATACAAGCGGCTAACTGCGGCTAGTCGGTGGCTAATGCACGGTGAGCTAGATGGGTGTAATTTGTGTGGGTGACGTCACGGCTTACCGAGAGTGGCGGACGCTGTTCCACGCCGCTCACAGCTCACAGCCTCGCCCGATGGAGTGGCTGATGCTACATTTTACTTTTTTTATTTGAAAATAATGCAGCAGGCAGAAACTCATACGTTATACGATACAGACAATTGTTTTTATTTGTTTGTTAACTTGTAATTTATCATGGAGACGGTTGGAGGGGCAAAAACATGGTGTTGTCACTGAGAAAACGGGTGTTTTAAGCTATTTATATTCTTTTTTGAATTCCGAGTGAAGTCCCGTGTCATGTATTTAATTATAATCTTCGTAATTATTTACATATATACACACATTAACTCTTTTACTTGACCAAATTTAAAAGTCGTAAGCTACGATATAAGGCTACACTAGTACGATATAGGGCTAATATGTAGTATGTATGTTATGTTATTTGGCCCTGCCGCGGTATTACCTTTGAAATCCAATGAACCATTACAGCTTGCGCGAGTGATGAAACGCTATTGATAACGTTATCTGTTACTTCGGTTACTCAACGAACTTAACGAAGCGACAAACAAACAAAGAAATCGTTATAAGAAAAAAAAATTTTTCAAGACTGCCAACTCCATACATTTCTTAATCAATTTTCCGGACCCTAAGGGCCGGTTTAAGAGGTAGAAAGAGAGGGCGCGGTCAGCCGCTAGTGCGAGAGGGACAACACATTTTATCACAGATTAAAGAGAAATTTGATATAGATCTTTAGACACATTAGGAACATCCAAAAACACTTCGCAAGTCCAATAAAGATATAATTCTTGTAGGTCATTGTGGAGAGCTTATATTTTCTACTGTAATAAGAGAAAAAGTTTGGATAAATAGGAAATATGGCTAATTAATAGTGGCAATTTCTGCTTCAACAAGTGGCTAACAGGTGAATTTAAAACTAGTTGGCTCCGTGTTTAATACCTCGATCGTGGGAATCGCAGACAGATTTTCAATTATTATGCGGCAGCCGGGTGCCGCTTGGGGATCGACGGTTTAACGTAGTGACAAAATTAAATACGTTAGAAGTCTTTGCCATTCTTGTAAAAATCAAGTAAATTCTGGATTTTGAGTTTAAGCGTAACGACAGGGTCTTAAACAAATCTTTAAGTCCCTGTTTTTCATAACGCGACCTTGAAATTTCACTTTCAAAGCGTTTAAAGAAGTTTCACTTCAAAAATCTGTGCCCCATATTCCAGTTATTGCGACATTTGTAAAAGTCAGGACTGTAAAGGCCGCCTCTTACCCCCGCCCCGCTCGCCCCGCGGTAATGGACGACAATTTCAACTGCTCTCCACCGAACAGATTGAAGGCCATGAAACATTTGATAACGGGACAAGGGTACTCAGGCAAATTGCAATAGGCAATTTAAATAGCGTAGTTCGTATCAAAAATGTGCGGGATTTGGCGTATGAAGCGTTGGTATCGGAAACATCATAATAATATGTAATTTCATTTAGTGATACACTGCTTTAACTGGTTAGGGCGTGTTTTTTGCGCGCGCGGATTTAGCGTCGCGTGTTTTTCCGAACGCTACAGCAGAAAACACGCATGTCTGAACGCGCCCTTAAGGTTTTCTTCCTCTGATTAAATAAAATTTTATCTAAATTATAGGTTTAATATAGCATAATACGCAGTTGAGTGCGAGATTTTGTTATGCAGCGTGTTTCTTCACATGAAAAAAGTAACTATAATTTCTCACGACATGTAGTGTCACAAAGTACATATTCTATCAGATAAATAACTATGGCAGGCCTATATTATTTGGTCGGTTTATCCTATCAATGTTATTCGCTACATTTTATGACATAACCCGACGGGTTCCCACACATAACTGCGAATTCGTGCGAATTCGCATTGCAATGTCATTTTTATGATGAGTTTTGTCGCAGATATTTGATATGCAATGCGAAATCGCAGTTATATGAGGGAGCCGTAAACTATGTAGCTGTAAATCCACCAATATCTGCGTTAGTCGCAGTACCTCACAACATCAGCACCGAGATCGATGTAGGCGGCGTTGGTGAGGGAATTACCCTGATCGCGCCGGCGGCACGTCCGACTCACTACAACTTTTGCACAGACTTACAAAATCACGATATCCGCTACTATAGCTACACATTTTTTGCTACTTCTAGCAACTATGGTACCTAGTAAGTGTAACCAAAATTAAATCAATGTTTAATTGAGCTCTACACAAAATATAAATAAAATTTAAAAAATTTAAAAATATATGTACTTAAGTCTAAAAGATTAAAATATTATACTTATAGTTTAACTTATTATGTTTATTTGTCCGTAGTATAATATATATAGCCTAAACAATTATCTCAACGTAGTACATATTTTAAGTAATCCATTTATGACTTATAATTACCCTGCTATCTATTTATTTTTTGAACTCTCCTGCCCTGCAGGGTTGCCTGGAAGAGATCGCTTATAGCGATAAGGCCGCCCTTGCCCACATTAATGTCTTAGTTTTAAGTACTGTAAGTCTGATTGTATACCCATTATTTATGCGAGCAATAAAGTGTTTATCTATCTATCTATCTATATATATATATTTATTTATTTAAACAAATTGTTGTCAATTGGCTCATAATACGTATGCAAGGCTTCGAATTAATTAGGCTTCTGGAGATAAGTAAAAATCGTGTCGTAAGATTCCGTTACATAATATAGTATGTAACAATATACATAAAGACCAAGCTAGTAAAAGCGTGTTAAAAATGCTTAGATATTCTCCCGTGGATTAAGGCGACGCCTTGAAAATTTGGCTGCAGCGATGCCGATTTTTCTCAGCAATGACTAAAGCTAAGAAACTAAAGTTCATTGTCAGTATTCATCATGTCTTTGTCTTTGAATTGCCCATAGCATAACACGATTGGACAACTTTTATAACACAGAATTATCAATCGAAAAGACCTCTGTAAAAAAAGGGATTCCTATTTTTCCAACAGAGGAGAGTGATTTAAGGTTCCAAAATGTGTACATAAATTGGTTGAAGCATACACTTTAATATGTGCATAGCTTATATATGGTTTTTAAATTACGCGACAAAAACCATTTTGTCGCTTACGCCCCTTCCATTTTTTGCTGTTCCATTGCTTGTTTTCTATGAGAGGCCGGCCCGGCCTCTCATAGAAAACAAGCAATCTAAAACATATCCAACACGGTTTCTTACTTTAACGCGGCGTCACCTTAAGCATTGCGGTCTCGCTTCGATCAGAGCGCCAGCGTTAGAAGAATCATTCAACTGGTTTGTCATGTAATTTGTCCGAGGAATTATTAAAAACTAGATGACCCGACAGACGTTGTCCTGTTCTAACGATGATTAATTACCGAGAGTCAAAGTATCCCTATACCAAATTTCATCAAAATAGATTGATTATTTTAGGCAAAAATCATAAAAGTTTACTGTTTATTGTGCTAGAACCGTACATTTTTCGGGACAAAAAGTATCCCCTGTCCTTTTCCTACATTTATCTCCATACCAAAATTCATCAAAATCGATAGAAATGTTTAGGCGAAAATCATAAAAGTTTATTGTGCGGGAACCGTACATTTTCCGGGACAAAAAGTATCCTTTGTTCGTCTTCGGGACTCAAAGTGTCTCTATGCTAAATTTCAGCAAAATCGGTCCAGCCGTTTACGCATGATGTCGTAACCGCGCAAATATGAAATCATTTTTATATATTAAAATATAGATAAAGATGCTACGAATAATAAAAACTATGTAAAGTTCGAAGTATTTTGTAACTTCGCTACAGAGCGCGGCCATTCCTCGGAGCTCGCGCGTTGTGGTCACGCCCGCTACGAAGTGCTACGACGACGCTACGAGAGAGTCTACGATGCTACGCTGCTACGCCGCGCGCCGCCTACCGCCTAGTACTATCCAGAATCTGATGGCAAATTTTTACAGCAAATTTAAAAAAATATCCTTGATCATTGGATAAATTTATATATTTGCATGTTTAACACACATACTCAGCCGCTATAAATAAAAAAGGATCAAAATGTTTTATTCCAATTTCCAATTACCCCGGTATTGCTAGAGTCGAATTTACTTTCGCACTTTTGGCCATCAGAATCTGGTAGACCTATAGGTGCGCTATTTTTCATGCGGGCCACAAACACGTTTTTGGTTTTAGTTTCGTGGGTTATTTAGGGTTAAATTGTTATAACGTTATTCAGATTTAAGAGAGCTATACCAGTAGCGCTAGCGCAGCGACCAGCGGAAATGCAAAAGTATAGACAAACTTTTTTCGATCTCTTCGAGACTCTTTAAAAAAAATTCAACTTTATGACAGACTTTAGTCACAAACTGTGGAGATAAACTTAAGGTGCCGTTCCCATATTTTTTGGGTCCGAAAAATTCAATTAAAATGCCACTTTATGACAGACTAAAGTCCTAAAAATTCAAATAATATCCTACATTATGACATATACTATAGTCGGTCAGAAAGTGCCATTTTAATTGAATTTTATGTCGATCACGATTAGCCGCGGTAAAGATCGGAACGGCACCTTAGGTTTATTTCCACAGTTTGTCCATACTTTCGCATTTCCGCTGGTCGCCGTGCTAGCGCTACTGTAACAGAGTAATTATAGGACGCTTAAAGATCTTTAAATGATATTTAATGTATTGTGACTTCTTGGTGGAAATTCGTGTTTTACAGCAATCTTGCACTTATTCCACATTCTTATATAATAAATTTCTTACAATTTTATAATTTTACGAGCTTTTGCCCGCGGCTTTGCTCGCGTTAAGAAGTATTATTATATACAAACTTTCATCCCCTATTTGATCCCCTTAGGGTAGGAATTTATCAAAATCCTTTCTTAGCGGATGCCTACGTCATAGCATCTACCTGCATGCCAAATTTCAGCCCGATCCGTCCAGTGGTTTGGGCTGTGCGTTGATAGATCACCATGTCAGTCAGTCACCTTTCAGTTTTATATATATAGATAGATACGATCGTTTACGATACATTTGTGTGGTTTTCTTTATAACTTCAGACTGTTCTGGATTTTGAGCTTGAAAATTGGAAATCCTATTTTACAACATTTTAAAAAAATAATTTTTTAGAAGAAACTCCTATTTTATAAGGTAATAAGTTCACTTTTAGAAAACGTAAAAAACTTGGCAGCGCTTGATATTGGCGCACATAAAAACATAATGTACCATAACTTTAGAAGTTATATTCCTCCACATACTTTGCTGAAGCCATTCCGCCAGACAGACTCGGCCAGGATATTCTCAATATAATAATATTGTGCTCACACAATAGTAATGTAATATATATTAATAAACTGCGAACAAAGCCGTCGTTCAGCGCATAATTTACTTTCCGACCCTGTTAGCCGAACGTTTCAACCCTAGCGCCTAAATCATCAAGCGATATCCAACTCTATTCCCTGCCAGTAGAGTTCAAAACGTAGTATTCGCTTTTGAGAACTTAATTGTGAAAGAACAAAAAAGGTCAATGTAAAATATAATGAGTCGTATTTTTGGCGAATAGAGTCCATATTTGCATGCTAAGTGCGCGGACGTACTTGTGAGTGTAGGGTGACTGTACGTGTGGTTTGGGAACGGGACGCTAGAGTTTTATTTTTAGAACTTAATCCCAAAAGTTGGTTCTTTTCGCGAGAATTGTTGAACTGCGGTGAAGAATATCATCATACTTTAAGTTATACGAAATACGCGCAAATATAATTTCACGCAAATCACTTTGTAAAATACATTGATTACAAATAAATCACAAGTGCGATAGAATCACAAGTTTTCTCAATCCTTCAATGCGAAATCTCTATTTTTTTTTAATTGGGTGATAATTCGTAGGCGTGATATCATCGGTATAAGGTAGTAGTGGTATTCGTTTCTCATGTATATCTCGTAAAAGTAGGTATTCTATTCTACATGTCTTTTGCTGCCGTTCTGTCCCGTATGCTCTGTGCTGCCGAGCCATTTTGTCCTGTGCTGTTGGGCTTTTCTCCGTCGTCAGTTCTGTCCTGTACATCCCATGATATTATGCCTCTCTGTTCTCTTGTGCCACCGGGTCCTTCTCTCATTTTCATTTCATTTATAATATCTCGTGCTGCTAAGTCTCTCTGTCCTATAGGAGTACTTCTGCGTCTGTCCCGCCCAGTGTCCCGTGGTGTCCTGCCGTGTGGCTACCGTGGCGCTATCGGCACGCGGGCCGCGTCGGTATTCAATAAGCGCGTATTGACATACCGAACTACCCTCGCCTCTCGCATTCTCCGTCATATTCTATGCTGCTGGGTTCCGTATGGCTCAATTGGTGTTCCGTATAGAAAAATATAATGATTATGAGGGTAAAATGTAAGAGAGCCACACAAAGCAGGAAAAGGCCAGCGCGGACGTGAATTTTTTATCATGATCGCAGACTATTGCTCACAGAAATAAGATCTAGTTAGAAGCGCGATGTCGCTCCATTTGTATGAACACGAGCGTGTCACTTTTTTCATACCTACTGTGACGTCACAAGAGCACTTTAGTGACGGGAATACCCGTACGCGCGGAATCGATTCAAAGGAATCACCGCGCCCCGCCTCTTGTGCCATTTTAATAGGTATATCGATTTTTTAATCGATTATTATTCGAGTTCATAGACAGAGGAATGATAAATCTTAAGATACGTGCCTGCCAGGACAGCTAGTAATACATTATATTATTCTAAATTAAGTCACTAAACAGGAACATAAATACATATTACATAACTAGCTGTCCCGGCAAACGTTGTTTTGCCATTTAAAGTATTTGTACTTCATCAGTTGATACAAAATCTTACCCCCTCTTTGGTCCCCTTAGTGGGGTGGGGGGAAATTTTTTTATACACCAGATGTTAAGTTGGAAGAAGACAAATATACCGTCGGTGGCCAAATTCTTATACTCACTTGAAAAACAATACATATTTGTGCCTCATAAGGAAAAAATTTTATCTTTAAAAAAGTTAATATTTTTTTTAGTCTTATGGTAAGGTGCAGAGTCCTGCATGCATATGCAGGTCCCGTCTGGCTGCTATTTAGCCATCTGGGGATGGAGATGACTTTGTAAAACTAGCAGATATTGGTCTTAACGCATGGTTCCTTCAACCACGTGTAGTCGACCATTCCCGTTTGAGTTAATCTCGTCCCATGTCGTAACCGATGAAGGAGGTTTCACTCGTTCAATAACACAGTTTTTATAAAAAAAATCATGTCGCCTTCGGTGAACAAAAATGAAATTAAAATAACTTGTTTTCCTCCTTTCAGTATTCCTCAGGCCAGTGTTTTTACATTGTAGCAAACGCCAATCGCTTAGCATGCATGCATCTGGGGTAAACTTAGGTTTTTCGAAGGACGAAAACAACTGAAATTCAGTTTCTTCAGTTTCGCCTTAGCATTCTGTTAGATAAAGCTACGCCAGCATCATCTAACAAAACTTTTATGACTTTCAGGGGTTTTCTTCTGTTCTCAACAATAAAACGCCTTGTTCCTCTCCTGTTCAAGCAGTCGAAAGACGTTTTCTACCACATTTATCAACTCGCTATGGGGACAAAGATTTTTTTTAGGTTCATCGCTTTTTTATATTTCAAAGTGTAGACTGGGAAACACCTACTAATCTCGCAATTTCTCTCCGGGTATGATTGATATGACTCGAAGGTGTCTAAATTTTAGATTTATTTCTAGCTGAAATATCTGAATTCTTTCCCATGGCTACATCTTTCATTTTTTTAACTTAAAATTACATTATCACAAAAAATAACCAAGAAACACTTGAATCATGTGTTCATACCTATTATTTATACATTATAATAAAATAGATAAGACTTAAGTGTTGCTTTTTATAACACGTTTCACGCAAAAAACATTTTTAGCGCCTGTATCTAACTCCCTATTGCACGCACTTCGCACAGGAAAATATGGCAATGTCGTACTAAAGTCTAAATGGTGTTATTATTACAAGATTATTATTGAATAATAAATGTTACTGACTCACAAAATGTAGAAGACAGCCTAAAGTAACAAAAAATAAAAGAAAAAACTAAAACTAACAACACAAAATGGCTAAACAACCAATCAATCAATACAAATCTATGTAAAAATCTCACACTGAGTATATTAATTTGGCCACCCACTGTATCTGCGAAAACCGCATTCAAATCGGATCAGTAGTTTTCGTGTGATAGTGGAACAAACATACAGACGGACAGACAGACAGTAGACAAAAAACTAACTACAGTTTTAGCTTCTATAGCGATGTAGTGACTCGAACTCGAAATCAATTTGAAACTTGATCGAAACTTTATCGAAACTTGATCGAAACTTGATCGAAACTTGATCGAAACCTTGATCGAAACTTGATCGAAACTTGATCGAAACTTGATCGAAACTTGATCGAAACTTGATCGAAACTTGATCGAAACTTGATCGAAACTTCATCGAAACTTGATCGAAACTTGATCGAAACTTGATCGAAACTTGATCGAAACTTGATCGAAACTTGATCGAAACTTGATCGAAACCTTGATCGAAACTTGATCGAAACCTTGATCGAAACTTGATCGAAACTTGATCGAAACTTGATCGAAACCTTGATCGAAACTTGATCGAAACCTTGATCGAAACCTTGATCGAAACTTGATCGAAACTTAATCGAAATTTGATCGAAACTTGATCGAAACTTAATCGAAACTTGATCGAAACCTTGATCGAAACCTTGATCGAAACTTGATCGAAACTTGATCGAAACTTGATCGAAACTTGATCGAAACTTGATCGAAACTTGATCGAAACCTTGATCGAAACCTTGATCGAAACCTTGATCGAAACTTGATCGAAACTTAATCGAAATTTGATCGAAACTTGATCGAAACTTGATCGAAACCTTGATCGAAACCTTGATCGAAACCTTGATCGAAACTTGATCGAAACTTGATCGAAACTTGTTCAAAACTTGATCGAAACTTGATCGAAACTTGATCGAAACCTTGATCAAAACCTTGATCGAAACTTGATCGAAACAACTTGATTGACGATTTTTTAAAAATCGATTTTCATAAAAAATGGGTTTAAAAAATCAAGTTTTCACTTCTGCCGGCACTCCCGGAGTGCAACCAGTCTTTTTTTTTAATACCTTTAATGTACAGAATTTTTATTTCTACAGTTTTATTATAATATGTATGTATAGAAAATGTATATAATATTTTATTATATGTATAGAAATATAATTACCGAGTCACAAAATATCCCAAAGCGAACATTATCATTCCTCTGTTTCATGTCTGTTTCGAAAATCGATTAATTAGAATCGAGAATATGTACAACACTATTTGCTTCATTTGACAGAAAAATTAGAATATTGACTGTACTTCGAAACTAAGCGATGAGTGAAAGTATCGATTGTTTTATTTCCATTGCGCGCTCAATAGCGGATAAACAGAACGGGCTCTATAATTTTCAAACTAAAGCGGCAATGTATTATAAATCATGCGGTACACACGCAGTTACGTAGATTTCATGGGAAAAACTACAGCCACACACGATTTACATTAAATAATTGATTATAAAATAAAGGACACATGATTTAATAATAAAATTACTTACCGATGATAAGAAACGTGTCCACTATTTATACCAACGTTTCTATTCGAATTTCCACAGCCCAATACGGCACAATTAGGCATTTTTAGAATTCCGATTGACGTCCGATTCCGATAACGGTGGAGCGCAGACTAAAGAACAGACTTTCGAAAGAATAAAGTTTATGTTCTTTTGGGAACGCGATGGCACGCGAAGTACATACACATGCGGGATCTAATTAGATAGAAATCTGTGGTATTGCTGCACACGATAATATTAGCAATCGTATTTTTAGCAAGTACGATTAATTTATTTATTGTTAGGGCATTTAAAAATAAATTTAATTATTATTGCTAATGCTATTTTTATCAACACTACTACTAGGTGAACTCCACATAAGAGTGACACATAATATAAAGTGTTCTTATCACTTAGTTCTGTTACACCTTGTTTAACCATAATACTTTCGATTTTAAAATTAATAATTATAATTAATGTAAATTATGTTATCCAAACAGGATGAGGTTACAATTTTTTAATGGAAAATATGAGTATAGGGATGTTAACACCATACAAATTAATTTAAAAACATGGAATAAGGGGTTTCGTAGGACAGGTATTTGCCCTTAGGGCGCAGGGCAACGCCAAAATACCTCGGGATAAGGGCAGGAATTCCAACCATTGGGATATGATTCCAACATACTTAGACACTCGTTCAAGGTTGAAGTTTTGAAATATTTCAGCTTTGCTTAAGTACTTACTTCAGCCGTAAGGAGCATCTCGTTTACAAAGCTTGAACACGAAATATTATGTAGTAGATGTCACTTCATGCTATTTACTACGAAATTAAAATATGTAACATCGAGGAAATTGATCCTATGCAGTTGACAGACCATACGTCATTTGGTCGATCAAATCAATTCAATGTTAATTGTGATCTGTCGGCTGGGTTTGACGTAACGTGACCAAACTACGTAGGTCCCCGACCTGCATAGGAATCAACTTCTCTGATAGTAAAATAAAATATCCATGTAATCTTATATATATAAAACTATCAAAGGTGACTGACTGACATGGTGATCTATCAACGCACAGCCCAAACCACTGGAAGGATCTGGCTGAAATTTTGCATGCAGGTAAATGTTATGACGTAGGCATCCGCTAAGAAAGGATTTTGATAAATTCCAACCCCAAGGCGTTAAAATAGGGGATGAAAGTTTGTATATAATAATACTTCTTAACAAAAAAAAACTCGTAAAATATACTCCTTCTTTCTTGAAATTTGGTTAAAAATATAATTATAAGCTGTGTACATTAAAGGTTTCTTCGTTCACATTCTTTCGCTTATAGAGGCCAAGCTTATCACCTACTATGATGATGACAATGAATTATGTTTAATTTAAAAAAAGGAAAAGTCTGCGAGCACATCGAGCACATCTCGGCCGGGGGGTGAGGCGGGGGGAGCGGGGGGGGGGGTTGCCGGGAGGTGTCGGGGGGCGGGGGGTGACCCTCAGATGAGCGCGATAATTGACTTACTGGACGGGGGAGAGAGTAGCGAGCAGAGAGGACACGAACAATAATTAATATCACATCAAATAATCGATGATTTTTTAAATGAAAGACAAAACGTCCACTCAAACGTCAAATACGCGATTTTATTACTAATAGGTGTTGCAAATTACAGACAGCCTTAAAATATTTATTTTGTGCTTGAAAATTACAATATTTTTACATATTATGGCTCCTTCGTGTTGGCGCATTCTATGATTAATTTGTTTTGAATGAGCGATTATGAATCTGTAGAAAGATATGTGATTGTCCATGTTCGACGTCGCCAGCTGTGGTTCCACCGTGGTTCAACATGAAGTTGACATTTGGTTCCTTAAAACCTTATTATAATACTTAACATAACTTATAAAGTTATAACATTTTATCACAATTCACACTTAAATTATTGTACCATCGAGAAAATTGATTCATTGGCAGTTGATGACCTACGTCATTTGGTCGGATTATATCACTTCAATGTTAATCATTGTGTACTGTTGGCTGGGTTTGTTAAAACGCGACCTAACTACGTAAGTCCCCCGTCTGCCTAGGAATCAACTTCTCTGATAGTACATGACGCTTCTGCCGGCTGCTCTATGTGTAAAAAGATCGGGGTTAGAGGGTATGGAATATAGATAATAGAAATGCCTCCGACAGCCTCGGCTCACACCGCGCAGCGCACAGCCCGCTCTATCAGCGATCAAACACTCAATTAATATTTAACGAGAAGAAAATAGTGGACGGTAATAGTGGTAGAGTTAAATATGTTACATAAAGAAAGAAAGCAGTTAACACAAATAAACAGAAAGTCTAACTTTATCAAAGGATGAACTATTACGAAGAACACCCTGGAATCTCGATCATATCAGCTTTCAAACAAAAAACTAGATCAAAATTGGTCCATCTGTTTGGATGCTACGATGCCGCGGACAGACAATTACAGTCAGACAGACACATCAAACTCATAATACCCCAGTCTACTTTTGTTATTAGGGTTAAAATTGAATAATTGCAGCTGGCGCATGTGAGCCCAGCCGTAAGCTCAACAGGCGGACGCTGACGTCACGGGTAAGGCTTTGAAAGTAGAAATTCCGTTCCGCGCCGCGCCGCGTTCCGGCCCGTTAATATCGTCTCATCCGTCTACCCGCACCTACTACTAATAGATGATTAATGCTGCGCCTCGTCATCTGCCGCCAACGAGCTCGTTCAATTTTTAAATTAGGAATGTGCCAGATCGAACTGCTTTTTTTTTTCTTTTCTCGCCACTGCGCTGATCATCAGACTCGCACAGACAAAATAAATGTGAAGAATTCATGTGTCAGATCAAACAGTTTTTTTATAACTTTGGGAATCCTCAAACTATCGGGAATCGTCATCTCCCGCCACCGTGCTCGTTCCCAGATTCCTACAGCCATTTTTAAATTAGCAATCAATTCACCAGATCGATTTGAAAATTTTCTATAATTTTGGATATCTTGAATTTAACAATGAGACAACGGCAACAACGCAAAAAAATATATGAATACCTAGGTACATCTGAAACTTTTTATTTTTCAAGCATTGTAAATCTTTTAAAATTCAATAATTCTCTTTTTCGGGGCAAAGCATTGAACAAGGAATATATTTAAATACTTTTCTATATAATATTAAATATTCATATTATCTAATATTATCTTTAATAACCGTTTACCGTAGCCGGCCTCTATAAGTTTTCTACTTTAGGTAATGACACTACATTACAGCGCCTGAAACATTACAATATTCAGAGATCATGTAATAGCGACTCGCTGGAACCCAGAAACTAATGTAATTTCTTTTGGATAAATAAACGCTTAAAATAAATAAAAAAAATATGAAGCAGAGTAGGTTTTGTGAACTCCCGTGTGTGCACGAGTCCGGTCGACCTGCGTTCAGTCCGAAAGGAATGATACAATATAGAATACGATCGGCCTTCCCGTTTATAGTAAAAATATCTAGCCAAGAATAATATTAAAAAGTTAAGTAGGATTAACAAATACTTAGAACAATGTGGTACCACGCCTAAATTTATCAGTAGTAATCAATAATTATCAGCACTATCGCATCGCTTCTGATAGTGTTGTATCGAGGTTTTAGTGTTTACCGGGCGCGCGTGAAAAACTGTGTATTGTTATAGTTTCTGCTTTGATTAATGGTTATAGTTATGTGAATGACTTTCAGTGTAGAGTGGTAGTGTTCATTTTCCTTTTAAACATTCGAAAGGATTGTACGGTATTTTCTGAATATTATTTTATTATTAATTGTATCGAAAGTCGAACGTTGAATATCACTCACTCATTTTCAAAATTTTCTTATGCCGGTAATAATGGTAAAAAGCCGGTAATTACACATAATATAAATAAGTAGCAGTCTATTTTTGGTAATAAAATATTTTGGTTATGTACTATCAGTTATAAGTTGATTCCTATGCAGATGGCGGATCTAAGTCATGTGGTCAGCTTATGTCAATTCAATGTTAGCTGTGATCGGTCGGCTGGGTTTGACGTAACGCGACCAAATTACTTAGGTTCGCCATCTGCATGGGAATCAACTTCTCTGATAGTACTTATTTATGCACTAGTATTAGGAGAGAAATTAAAGCTATTTCTACGATTTTTTTCCCCCACTTGACGCGAGCTAAGTTTTTGAAAAATCTAACACCACATAAATGCTACAGATAATAAGCATCAATTTATTTTAGTTCGTTCCAATGACTAATAAGAGCTAGAATTATGCATTTAATACGTTACAGATATGGTTGTTTATCTGCTGGCGATAAACAAATGAATGGCCGACATCGGCCACAGTCGACTTCTAAAATTCTTTACAAAGTGAGTACGATGTTTTAAAACCAAAATATTAAGGAAAGGCTTGCAAAATATTTCAAAAGCATACAAACAAGAGTTTTATAGGACTTGGGCCTAGGAAGTTATGTCCAAGGACTAAAAATACAATAAAAAATAAAGGGGATTATGAATGTCCTAATAATATTATCAATAATTAGATAATTCGTTGTACCTACGTGTATGAGGTATGTATAATATTGTTATCAATATTTTATTGCTCGCCTTGTAAAACCTAACAAAACAGCTCCTTACGTAACAATAATTGATTTTAATAATATAGGTATTTGAGTTTTAATTTCAACCGTTTTAATTGCGAGTCTTTTCAATTCGAAAATCAAAAATTTCAGCCCAAAAATGGCAGACTCCATCAACGAAACTAACGGAATAGCATCCGTGGTACCAGGCGAGCAGAAGATCCGAGAGGATGAGCCAGGCGCGGTGGCCACCAAAGACGACTTCACTCTTACACCTGTCATCACCGTCACCAAGAAGGAGGCGTCCTTCGTCAAGGGCGATCTGAAACTGCAGCAGGTCACGGTGACGGAGGATATCTCGGTAAGGTTCCAGCACTTGTTCAAACAACAGACCACCCCCGGGAAAACGGTCGTCACGCAAGTCCAGACTCTGGAGTATAAATATTGAGGTTATGATTTTCCGAGATTTTAAAATGTTTGAAATAAAAGATTAAATCTACCGAGTTTTTGTTTATTTTACTATATTTTACTCTATAAATCTTTTTATTTTCCGTAAGTGATCCCATAAGAAACAAATATAAAATATTATGTAGTTGATAAGATTAAACTTTTGTAGAAGTTGAAACTATGTTAGCGAAAGATGGCGCTACCGACAACAAACAATAAACAAGAGCTTGTTTTTCATCTCTAAATCGAGCAAATTATTTTTTTTAATTTAAATAGGTAACACAATTTGTAATTATTTGAAAAGTTATTGATCGAAATCGTGAGCACTATATAGAGTCTGTCCCAATATTTTTAAATATTATTACTATCAATGACCACTATTCCTTTTATTACTTATTGTGAATTAAATGGATGGGATAACTAAACTGTGCCATAAATTTTTATCCTTGCTTTTTTAAGGACACCGCCTCGATTGCTGAAGATTCCAATTTAGAAAGTATAGATTCTACGCAATCGGAAGAGTCTATAAGGTCGGAACCAAAAGATGTAGTTCATGTCATCAACAGCGAAACAGGTGGGGGTTAACCCCATTATTATAATAATTACACACAGCTTATTAAATTATTATATTAAGGGCCTGTTTCACCGCTTCCTGATAAGGTGCCCGATAGGCTTATTTGACAGATTCTCCATACTCTATGTGTCAAGTTAAGCGGTGGATAGTCTTATCAGGAAGCGGTGAAACAGATCCTTAGAGTTATAAGTGCCAGCAAATAGTCGAGCAATTAAATTATATCATTAGTCATTACATTATCGTTTTTATTTTAGGGGAGGCAGTTAAAAAAGTTTCAAAAATACCGAGGCTACGATTTAGAGCAGCAGTCAATAAAATAAGAAGTGAACAAAGAAATGAAGATAACAGGAAAAGAAAGGAAGTGAGTATGTTTTATGAGCGTTAGCGTCTCTAGCGAGCGCTGTCTTAAGAACTAATTAAGGTTTTGTTTTGATCATATCAATGTAAAATCGTAATGACTAATGACATTAAAATCATGATATGATAAATATTTAATTTCTCAAATTGTGTGTACTTCAGATGTCTACCAGCGCAAATAGAAGAAGGTCATCTATTCCAAGGCTTAAGGGAAACAAAACACCGCCACCAAAAGAAGAAACAGAAAAGAAGAGAGAGAGCATCAACTTCGATGATTTAATTTCTAATGTCACAGAAGACGATTTTGATAAAATGTATGAAGAAATAGTTGAAACCCCAAATGTCCTAGATGAGTCTGAAAGTATAATTGAAATTAAAGACCCTGCAGTAGTAGAAACAAAGTTTGACGAACTAATTCACGCTTACGATAGTAATAAAATACAGCCAGTTAAAATAGAGAAAACAAAAAGTAAGATACCGTTATTAAAGCGTAAAAGTGAACATGACATTGAAACCAATAAAACAGTTAGAAAAGAATTGCAAAGAAAAAGTAGCTTGGGAAGAATTCCAATCAGTAACTTGTTTGCTAGTAAAACGAAATCATCACAAGCATCACAATCTAATAATATCGATAATTCGTTACCAAAAGAGGATACAAAGGCTACCCAATCCGAACATATTATTAATAACAATTTAGAAAGTGATATTCATCCTATGGTGACCGTTACTAAAATACCATTAAGTGAAAATAAATACACTAAAATATCGTCAGTTGTTTTAAACAAACAACCAATACGTATAAATTCTGAAGAAAGTACCAAGCCACAGCAAACACATGAGCACACTGAAGATAAAATTAATGACGCTGAATTTATACTGTCAAAAGTGGAAGCGACATCAACTACAGAAGCTGAAATTATCGAGCAAAAACCCTCGTCACTGCACTTAGAATATTTAATTGAAGTAAAGGAAACAATGAAACCGGAAAATGAAAGTAATATGACACATATAGAGGAAACAAACACTAAAAGTGAAGATGCTGCTATTGAGGATGATAAGTTTAATAAAATAAATAAAAGTGGTAAACATGAATACACTGTTGAACCAGCAGAAATAAGAGCTCATTGTAATAATGATTCTAATAGTATTTCAAATGAGACTCGCAAAGAAAACTCAAATTCGTTAAAGGCTGAAGTCATACATGACAATGAACCTGAAATTAATAATAATACTAAAAATGTATCTGAAGATTATTTCATAAAAGATCATAATATAACGAACCCTCCGATAGTAAATGAATCTGAAGTAGTTATTAAATATAAGCCAGAAGTTAGAGAAGTTGAAGTGAGGAAAGAACATTATCTTATAAATACAAGTACCGATGCTAATTATAAAAACAGAAAATTCAATTCAAATGAATCTTTGACGAGCAAGGCAGTTAAATACAAAACGATTACTGCATCTCAAACTGTTGAAGATACTAACGAGGAGGATATAATTATTCTCAAAGGAAAGGTACACAGAGTGATAAGTAAGTTAGATTCTATTGAACCGAAACAAAAGAAGAAACTACTTGATGACTTACCCAAGCAATCGGTAAAATCTAAAATTTCATTATTTGAAGTAAGTATATTTTCTTAATAAATATTTTTAAAATAGTTTTCAAATAAATGTGAGCATTTTCATATTAACATAACCTCTCAAAATGTCACCAAATAGTTTTTTAATTTTATAACAATACACAGCATTATTTTTATTTTAAACTCTAACTTTTTCAGTCTTATGATCCTACACCTGCTATTAAAAGTGTACCAATTAAATCTAAATTGGTACACATTAAGGACGACAAGCCTAGAGTAATTGAAGGTATTTTGAAAGATTCAAATAAGGTGGATGATTTTAAGGAATTGAATGAAAGAAAGATATCTGCAAATCTAGAAAACAACATATCTACGGATCGAGTTAAAATAGCTTACGGGCTGAAAGACGATTTAGCTCGTTGGGAAAGGGAGAATGCTAAAGACAATATGCAACATACAAATTTACTTATTGCTGAAAAACATGTTTCAAATGAACTAACCTCAGAAACTCATAAAAATGATGACGTGGAATTCAATAAAAAAGTAATTCAAGCTGCGGAAGACGACGTGTTTGCTAAAAAATCTGCTGAAATCATCAACTCTTATAAATTGAGCCAACTGAAAAAGAATATAAATGTCGATTCCGAGATGAAGAGAGCAAAGTCTTTGGCAGAGCTTGACCTGGGGGAAGCTGTAAATGGGAAAGTGAAGAAAATTATATACAGAATGAAGTCCGTCGACAAAATAGAACATAGGAAAGAAATTATTAACTCACGAGAGAGACCAAGAAAAGGATCTGTGTCGGAGAGAATCGCTTTGTTCGAGGTAAGTGCTGGGTCGTTTTAAAGAGAAGTAGACGGGAAGCGGTATACAACGGCGACGAGGCGTTATATAAAACGTAAAGGACATTAATAATACTTCACAGTGTTGAAGGATTCAACAAGTGGCGGTGGTTTTTTAATTAGTTTCCTTATTTTAAAATTATTTTCTGTTTCGATTTTTTTATTGTTTGTTTGTTAAACATGAAAACCTTTGTGATGTATTTAATTTTTTACCTAAAATTAATAATGGTAAGTTAATAATATACTGCATGGTAAGTTAATAATAATTATGTATATCGCATGTATGTACCATAAAACACTTTTTGCTAGATGTCTGCATTTCCCTTATTTTATTCGGAAATAAATTATTGTTATCATCTACTAGTACTACCTATGCCCGCAACGCAAAACCCGTACATTTCTGTCATTTTCCGACTCAAAGTAGGTATCTACAAACCAAAATTCCTCAAAATTGGTTCAGTGGTGAGAAGAGAGAAAAGTGAAGAGGTTAACAGACATACTTTCGCATTTATAATATTAGTAAGGAAGTATGTTCTTTCATCGGATTCAAAGAGGAGCGAGGAGTCTATGGAGATATAGTAGTAAATTGTGCCAGAATTGGTTATGCGGTTTAAGGATAGGAGATAGCAAATAGACATACTTTTGCATAATATTTAAAATATGTATGACACTTCCGTAGACTGACCGTTGGTCAGGCAAATCATTTACTGCAGTCACTTTTAGGTTTTAGCCTAATGGAAGTTCAAGAAACGGGTAGCAACTTTCACTATATTAAAAGTGTGGAATAATAAGGCTCAAAATATGATTCACATTGACTCAGGGAGAAAGTTTTTAGGGACTTCGATTGTTTGACGCATATGTTGCTGGTTTAAGGTTGTTTTATATTAAAACAACTTAAACCAGCCACTTAAATTTGCCGCCCCTATGTACAAACTCTGCCGCCATTCTAGGGCCGGTAGTCAGTACTCAAGATGCATCTCGGTCTCAAGACACGGTTCAGGCTGTGTGATTGGTTGGCTGTCAAAATTTGGACCAATCACAGAGCCGAACCGTGTCTTGAGACCGAGATGCATCTTGAGTACTGACTATTTATACCAGCATAGGACACTGCCGCCTATAGGCCATGACCCATGGCCTATACTGCCTATACATAAATCCAGAGCTGCTATAGGGTCCGTTAAAGTTTTCTCAGTTCTCCTGGTAGCCGCCTGCAAATAGTAAAAACCTACATTGACATAAAAGTAGTCACAAATTGGTAGAGACATATTATATTTGGGCGAAGTAAAGGTTTACTTGAGCCACAGAATACATATTATTAGTTTAACAACTTGAGCTAAATTAGACTTTAGTAGAAATTAAAAGTAAAGTTTTGTAGCAAAAGATAACAATATTATACATTTTTAAAATAATGATAAAGAAGTGCGCACCCGTCCAAACAACCCAAACAAAAAACGTATGCGGTATGCGAAATGTTCGCATACCGCATACGTTTTCTGTTTGGGTTACGAAATAATTGAGGCCTAAAACCTTATGTGACAAGGTCACCGAATTGATTTATAGATGCATAGTGTACTGTGTATCTGTTATTTGGTCGGGCTATATCAATTTCTAGTGTGATCGCCGATCGGCTCTCACTTAAGGAGGCGACTAACCCTAAATTCTCGATTTTATGATTCATTTTTAATTTTTATTCTTGAAAATAAGCCCCGAATTGTTTCATTTTCTAAACATAGATACTACGTTATATTTTCGAGGATCCGACCCAGCGGAAACACGATATCTTAAAATTTTCTCGATAGAAAAAAATCACAAAGATGCATATAATTTTCACGAATTTTTCATACATTGCCATAGCCCTGCATTAAACTAAGTTAATATTTTAACACATTGTATAAAATTCTATCACTGAGAAACTGACCTAGCGGATTTTTAAAATGTTGTTTTAAATTTATCGAGTTATTGAGAAAAAACTAATTTGGCGATGAATCCGCGTCGTCCTTTTTCACCTGGCATATGAAAGATAGGCGTGAGTGTGAAGAGAGAAGGACGATGTTGATTTTTTGCGTTAATCGCCCTCTTAATAATGCTGAGTGTGAAATTGTTTCAATTCTCACCGTGAACACATTAATAAAGTCAATTCGTATACCGTCGAATTAGTTGTCATTGTTTGCTAAGAGAGGCGCTGTCTTCACCTCATACAAATTATAATATCATCGTTTACCTCCTCACGACAAATACTCTCAACTTTAAATTATGCATGTGGCATCTGCCAATGAATATTAATATAATTTCTTTGATGGTGACAACATCCGACTGCAGTGTCTTATTGTTGGTGCCATGAGAATCATGATACATGTCAATGTCATTCCTGCCAAACAAATAATGACTGGCAGTCTTCCATCGTGCGTTTCTCGCGTAACTTTCTGCCACGCACTGTAAAACTCTAGAACGAAATGTCACCAGCAGGCAGCAGCATTTCCGGACCAATACAACCTGCAAACCTTCAAGAAGAGAGTTTACTCCCTCTTAAAAGGGCGGTTACGCATTTGCAGCTCTTCTAATGTTGCGAGAGTCCATGGGCGACGGTAGTTGCTTTCCAAAGGGTGCCGTTTGCTCGTTTGCCCCCTTATTTGATAAAAAAGAGAACAAAACGACAAACGTTGATATATCGAAGATCAAGCTGATGATGATTCCATAGATAATAATTAGTAGAGTTAGATCAAACTTAACATAAGTTACAAGGTTCTTTCCTTATACGCCGCGACTGACACGCTCCTACTGAGTACTGGGGCCGACGAACTTAGGGCCGAGACACACGGGCCACCGGCTACAGACACATTATAAATAATATTATATTGTGGACTTGTAAGTTTGTATGCGTCCGCGCGGCCAAGCGGTTCGGTCGCTACACCACGAAATCACAAGCAATTTTGTGTGTAGTTATAATTATTTAAGAAAATGTTTTTAAATAAATTGTAACATACAAAATTATTGTTTGGTCTCGTGGTTGTAGCTGCCGGGCCGCTCAATAGCGCGGACGCATATAAATCATGTCTAACACCGTGCACCGGTGGCCCCCGCAAATATGGAAACTATAGCACTAAATAGTTACCAGCTACTACGAAATGTCGATAGAAAATATTCCTGTCAGTGGCGAAGCGTCCATATAACCCGATTCCCATCGGCTTCCCTTAGGGCTTAGAAAAATCGAATATATGGGCCAACGACATATTTATCTAATAAATATTTTACATACCTACTTAAAAAACTTTGAATTCACAATGTTATATGCAATAAATTTTTCTCTCACTTGAAATACATAGTTTGAATTAATAACTATCGCCTACAAATTTTAAAAGGCAATGCAATGTGCGGGCGCAGAGAATCAAATAAGCCGCAGGATTAGCGGCTTATTTCTCCATACAACGACAGTTCATAGTAAGCATCTGTCCTTTTCATTCCTGTGAACTGGTCGTCATGTTCTGTCTCGTTCTAGCACGCGCGATATATACTTGGAAATAACTCGATGCCCGACGAGTTATTACGGAGAAAGGTTAATTAGCAACGCACAAGTGCAAGCGAGATAGATGAGTCATGAAGTAAAATTGTTATGATTCAAATTTAAGAATGAATGTAGCGACATTATACTTTTGCTGGCGCGTAATACATTTTATTTTGGTAGGATTTTTTGTAATACGACTTTATTAAGAATGCCTTTAGCGGTACTAACTATGACAGGCGCGTAATACATTTTTATTTTGCTGGTTTTTAGATTGACATATTAATATGGCGGATAGTGTGTTTGTAAACAACATGTCGTTTGTTTTGTTTTGTCGAATTTAAATTTTGTTTTAGCGTTAGAACTTAGAAGAGTGTCGTGAATTAAATTAATTTATATTGTGACTTGTGAATTGTGAGTCGTACGACGTAATCGTGTAGTTCGGAAAATATGGCATTAATTCAGAAAGACTGTTGTCTGACAGATTATATTTTGCTGTCGAAGGAAACTTTGTTTTCCAAACTTAGTTTTGAAAATTAAAAGCATGTCATTCAATTATAAATTACCAAAATTGGTAAGTAGATTTTTTACTCCGGCTTCCCTTCTCAAAATATTCACCCCTCGCCACTGATTCCTGTAGTGGCGTTTTATGGTTGTGGCCGGTGGCCCGTGTGTGATGGCCATTAGAGCCTCTACACACTTTATGGACTACGTGAGGGTATTACAGAGAGGTTTGTGGTTGGAGCCCGCCCTATACATATAACTCGGCGAATACATAATATACTGCCCAAAGTTATAATCGTTATGATATATTTGCCTCTATTTCTGGCGTTTGATGTTTTAATTTAAAGAAAATGTACCTGATTTATAATACAGGGTGTAACAAAACATAGTGATAATACTTTAGGGTGTATATTATGTGTTCCTTATATAGACTTCGCTGTGAAAGTGGCAGCGCTGAAAGAATAACTTTTTTGGTTGTGATGAGAAAATTCATAACGCTGGGGCGCTAACCCATACAAATGACAAAAAAATTGCTCTTTCTTCAGTTTCAGCGCTGTTGCTTTCACAGTGGATTCTATCCATACTAATATTATAAATGCGAAAGTGTGACTGTGTGTCTGTCTGTCTGTCTGTCTATCTGTCTGTTACCTCTTCACGCCCGAACCGCTGAACTGATTTTGCTGAAATTTGGTATGGAGATACTTTAAGTCCCGGGAAAGGACATCTAAGGATACTTTTTATCCCGGAAAAATGTACGGTTCTCGCGCGATAAACGAATTTTGGCGCAACGGAGTTGCGGGCATCATCTAGTATGTATAAGTATGTAAGGGAATAATACACACCCCAAAGTATTATTGCACTTAGTTTTGTTACAGCCTGTATAAATTCGAAGATTTTGCGGTTCTCTCTGTCTGTTGAAGCTGTAGAGATTTTGATAAAATTAGATATTCAGATACTTTGAGCAAATTTTAGGATGGAGGAATTAATTATATTGACTACTGAGGCGCCCTCTGGGAGGCATTTTGAGCGGCTGCTCAGTTCGCTATACGGTAGAGTTGGCTCTAACTTTGAGTCCCGGGAATTGACATAATGATAGTATCATCCCGGAAAAATATAGAGTTGCCAGGCTACGAACTTTAGATGCAACTTTAACATAAATAATTTTTGTTTTGTTTTTCTCAATTCACTTAAACTAAGTTAATTAAGAAAACTTCTGGAATACTTTGCAAAACGTCTGTAGAAGTTCTTCATTGCGATAGAGATTAGCTTTCCGTAACTTTTGCTGTTGGAAAACTGGAAAATTTTCGAAGTGCGAACTGCCAGTGAATTTCATAACGAGGTCTGTAGCGACATCTAGCTCTTACACAGTGAACTAATGCCCTAGTACCAGGAAAAAAAATGAAACTGAAATACAGCAACATAATGACTAAATTGACTTTTTTATCTAAGGCATCCATTACACGGTAGGTTCCTCGTCATTCAATTCCATCAATCATGAATTATATTTGACTGATGGACTGACGAATGTATGCAGATTTTCGTCAATCACCGTCAGTCACGCGCTTATACGGTAGGTTACCCATCAGTCACAGTCATGACTGTGGTAAGACTGACAGCAAAGTAAAACTGACAGCAAAACCTACCGTCTAATGGATGCCTAAGTTATAACAAGTAGTTCCATGGATGAATGAAAATGACGAATTATTTGATTCATTGGAGATAGGCGGGTTAAACGTGTAAAATGCAGACAGTAAACTGTTTATCGTGAAGTTCCAATACCCAACAACTTGGATTTTACGTTAATAACTTTAATCATTAACCGTTTAAAATGAATTATATCTAATCGGTTTAAACTGCAATCAACTACATAAAACGATCGGGCAAATTATTATAGCTACGAAACTATTTTAAAATAAAATATTTAATAAAAAAAACGTATTGTCGGTATTTCCCAAACCTTTGGAAACTAGACAATCTCTAATGTTGGCTATAGGGGATATAGCTGTGATCGTCTATTCTGCTAATGCCTCCTATAATCTATACATCTATACTATACATACATATAATATAATAAAACTGTAGAAATGAAGATTCTCTACATTAAATAAATAAATAAAAAAATGTCTTTATTTCAGGCATAAATTTACCCATACAGATTATATAAAATATTATGTAAAATTAAAATTAAAATAAAATAATGTTGACACTGTAAAGGGGTGTCCAGTCTTAAAATCACTTCTTGTTCTGGTTCATGTGAACCGAGATCCACCGCACGTACATTAAATTATTGTAGTAGTCATTAGAGATAGCCGTGAGTATCCTATTGCCAGAGCTGCGCAGTCTGTGCCAAAATGCAGCCACCCGAGATCTAATGATAGCGAAAAAGTCAGGGACTCCCGCCTCCGCAAACATACCTGAAGCACTACAGCTTCGCGGGAGCCGCATAAGAGTTCGGTATGCATCATTATACTGAACTCTTATACGGCTCATCGACTTTTGTTTGAACGTTATCCAAAGCTGGCAGGTGTACATGCTAAAGCAATACGCCTTAAAAAGTGTGGTTTTAACGTCCCTGCTGCAGTTGGCAAAACGTCGAGCGATCATGTTAGCTCTGACGGCGAGAGCCCTGCGCTCTCGCTCAATGTCAGCGTCATCCTAAAGCCGGTCAGTCAGTAGGTGACCTAGATACCGGAACTGCTTAACAACACCTATCTCACATCCATTCAAGTACACTTTGGGTACTACCTCCGGACCCCGACCAGATGCAAAAACCATGACTTCGGTTTTAGAGACATTATATTTCAATCCATGCGCATTCGCATAATGCTCACAGACCGATAACAGTCGCCTCAATCCTTTAAGGGGCTGAGGTGCACCATATCGTCTGCGTAGCTCAGGTTATTCAAACAAACGTTTCCTATATGGCAGCCGATTCTGGTGCTACTCAGCTCCTCGATCAAGCCGTTCACATACACATTGAAGAGGTCCGGAGAGGTGACCCCCCCTTGGCGAACTCCACACTCTAGCCTATATACACTAGAGGTCGCGTCACCCCATATCACTAAGTTAGTTTGGCCTCCGTACCAGAATCTCAACAGATCAACCACCCGCCTAGGCACCTGTGATTTGAGCAACTTATTCCACAGAATGTCATAGTTGACCAAATCAAAGGCGCGGCTCAGGTCTAGAAAGCATGCATAAACAGAAGTCTTACGGGACTTGTAGTGGTTTATGGTGCTTTTCAGACTGGCCATAGCGGCATCCGTCGAGAGTCCGGCACGGAAGCCAAACTGCGCGTCGTCAATTTTAATGTTCTTAAGCAGTTCCGGTTGCAACAGTCTCTCTAATATTTTGCCGACAATTGTACCTAAGGATATCGGCCGGTAGTTTGACGCAGAACTCAGGTTACCCGTTTTATTTTTGACGATAGGAGTGACTATCGTTCTCATTAGCTCCTCAGGTAAGTAGGAGTACTTAATACAAAGATTAAATAATCAACTTAAATCTCTAGTAATTTTGTCGCTGGCCCACACTATGTGTTCGATACTGAGTCCATCGTGCCCCGGCGATTTACCACGTTTCATACTCATTATGACCTTCGAGATATCCTCTGGTGTAAATTCTATGACATCATTATTAGGACAGATCTCAGTATCAAACACATATTGCGCATCCTGAGGACTTATTCTAAATTTACGAGCAAATAATTCAGCTATCTCGGACTGTTGCTGGCAGCCCTCCACCGATACAGGTAAATTCTGTTTATAGTTGAGTTTCTTAGTAGCGTTCCTAAATTTAATCAAGTTTTTATTCTTTCTATGTAAAGCTAAAATATTCATTTTAATACTTTCCTCATTTTTTTGACACCATTTAAGTTTGTTTTTAAATTCTTTCCGACTTTTGCACATGTTTTTATAATGGCTTGCCAGCAACCATCCAGCACTTAAAATAAAACCTAGCTCTCTCATGGCTATCTCTGACGTGGTAGTTCCAGCCTGCTCTTCTTACCTCGTCTGTGTTCACATGAACCAGAACTTACAATTGCAGCGTTTTGTAATACGTCAATAATATGCCTATAATATCGATCAATATTATTATATTGACTTTGTAAATGTTCACAATTAAAAACGTCTTGACAATCACATAAAAAATAATCAGGAAATATATCTAAATTATTATAACAAAATTCCCCATATAAATTAATTTGACTAGAGTTTCTCTCGCCCCATCTTACATACTTCAGGGCGTCCGGCTTGTAGGAAATACTAGGACTTATCGTGGTTACTAAAATATCACACACTATACTTAACGGGTGGTGGTCGGACCAGAGTACGTCATGGGTGACATAGGCATCTACCACAGTATCCCATGCGGCCTTTGTTGTTATAGAATGGTCCGAAAATCTCCTACTGCCAGTCGCCTCACATATAAAAGTGTAGGTATCGGAATCAGTCCCAAGTATCCTCAGGTCTGCCCACTCCCACAACATTTCATCACAAAATTTAAAAAGCTGCTTACCGAACCTTGCACAGGGATGCGCGTTAAAATCCCCCAGGATATAGGCTACCTGAACTTCAGAGTCATCTATAATAGCACTAACCTCAGCCAAACATTGTGTAAATTCTTCCACATTGTCACTATTATCAACAGGCATGTATACATTAATAACAAGAAACGATCGTGTATTCACAAAAACACGCACAGCCTGAATTCTCTTACTCACACACTCTATAGGTACAACATTGGGAAATATTGCTCTATTCCACATCATAGCAAGCCCGCCATAAGGCCTACCCCTAAGGATACCCTCCGAGGAGTCCACCGACGACTTAGCAACACAACCGAAAGATTTATTTATCGAATGTACAAAGTTCAAGTCGTGCTCAAGCAGCCAGGTCTCTTGAAGAACTACAAGATCAGATGTTTGCGTTAGATCTAGCACCGTTTTAGCAGAAGTCTTTATGTTTTTACAGTTGAAAGATGTTAATTTAATTCTAGTACAATCCATACTAAATTTGTATTGCGCTTCTCGTTTTACGTTCGTGATATAATCTAAATTTTATACCCTTAGGCCAGAAATATTTGCTTAAAAACGTATCTAGCTTATTCTTTTGTACAGCTATTTTGAAGGAACAAAAATCTGTTTCATACCGTTGCGTTAACAATTCTATTTTGGTGCAATCCTCGCCTTTTTCCTTTAAAAATTCCTTAACGTTCTCAATAGTGGTCGATTTATTCCGTCTCGATATATAAATATACGACGTTAAATCAGCTAGCTGCAACATACTCGAAGACTGCTGTACCTGTTAAATTGCTACGTTTGTTCTGCGTTTTGCGTTTTTTACGCTCCACTACTGTAAAGTTGTTGTCATTTTGCGCGGTGTGGCTTATGAAAGCTTTCTGTGATTCATTCTGAACAATTATGTCTCGATACGAAGGCTTCGTCGGCATAATATAGTCAGCTGATTGTTCAATGTCAGGCGAGTACGATAACGCGGGCGTGCAACCCTCATCTATGATTGCGCTCGCGCAGTTGTTCCCGCCGGGCTGAGGCGATAACCGGTTCTGTATAGGCTCCTTACGTTTAGTTGTAACGTTATCTATTCCATGCGTATTATTATAACTATTCCTATTCACACTTTTAAGTTCCTGCAATATAGACTTGACCTGTTCCAATTCTGACTTTAATTCTTGTATCTCGGTAACTGAGCTGGAGCCGTCAAATTTTTGTTGTTTTCCAGATTTCATGCTCGCTATGTCCTGGCGCAAAATTGCTATTTCCTTCAGGAAAGACGTCGAATCAATATAGTTAAACGAAACTGGTGGAATTTTATTTCAATCCCTTGCCACAAAAATTGGAAGGGTGTCATGATCGAACTCCTTTATCAGCTTTATCATTTCCTGAATACTTTTCTGCTCTAAACCTTTTCTTCTCGTGATCTTCTTTGTAGGGGCCAATAATTTGTACGAAATACCTCGTGCAGCTTCAATTTCATCGCCGGTGTATGCCGATAAGCATATCTCCAAAATAGCGTTCTCCGGTAACACGTCAACTTTGTTAGTTATGAATGCAAGTAGCTCGTTAATCACAACCTGGCACCCACTACACCGCATATCCATTCCATCGGGTTGAGCATTCCGATTTACATTAGCGTTCGGCGATCGTGACAGAGGCATCGCGCACCTCGCACGGTGGCCAGCGAGAAACTCCAAAGAGCCTCTAAAGATATCCAAAAAATAATAAGCGCAGGGTGTCACTACATCGAATCATAGAAGCCAAAAATGTGGTCAGTTTTTTTGTCTGTCTGTCTGTCTGTCTGTATGTTTGTTCCACTATCACACGAAAACTACTGATCCGATTTGAATGCGGTTTTCGCAGATATGTTTGTCTTCTTCCAACTTTACATCTGGTGTATATAAAAAAACCCCACCCCTCTAAAGGGACGAAAGGGGGGGTCAGATTTTGTATAAGACTTTTGCTTTAACACGAAAACTACTGATCCGATTTGCATACGGTTTTCGCAGATATATTTGCCTTCTTTCAACTCAACATCTGGTGTATAAAAATCACCGTTTGTCGGGAGTCGGGACAGCTAGTATCATCTATAATAGTTACTAGATAATGCAGTGTAGTTCATTTTAACTATTGCGGCCAATTATTATTATTATGATAATTGTAGACAATCGGTCTGTTCTGCTCCTTAACTTAGAGGTACATAGTTAAAACTGCGCACTAACTAGTCGCTTTTGCGATTTAACTATCGACTAGTTAGGTCATACCTAAACCTGAGTCCATCAATCAAATGTCGTAGAACAAATCTGGAAGCGCAGGCGTTACATTTTCATTTGGCGACATTTTGCTGCCGAAGTCATCTAGTATTAAGTTGTCTAAATACTACTTGACTATATAATATCTATGTATTAGCTAGGCACCTACTTAGTACTTAGCAATATGCACGCGGTCCATTCTGCGCCTAATCTCTCAGCTAGGTACTCTGAGCCGGTCACGGCGCGTGCGAGCTAATCATACGGAATCAGATAGCGATGTTTATCGCGGAGTTTATCTGGATAAGATGCGGCCGCCGGTCAGCCACCAAGGTTGACCCTCGTTGATCAGTCATTACGACGACGCACACCACGTGAGTTCATTTGTCAATATTTGCATAATTAATTATTATTTTCTTCACATGCATAGACAAGTTAATGGGTAATCAGTGACGCGAAATAGTAATTATAGTAACAAACAATTAAACGACCTTAAGTTATGTTGTAAGTTAAGATAAAAGCTAATGGGTAATCAGTGACGCGATATAGTTATACTTACAAATAATTAAGCGATCTTATACTATGTTTTAAGTTAATAATTAGAGCTACCGCTACCGGGTGCCAGAACAGATATTTTTATTTGTTGCGGCCAAAATGGAAAATTTAAATAAGCGGCTAGTGTTGCATCTGACTACTGATAGTAGCTGAGCTGTAGTTAGGGCCGGGACACAAAAACACGGCACGACGTCGTACGGCGCCGTGCGGTCGCGCGTGGTAAAAAACCCACGGCAGTGCGCCGTACGGCGTCGTACGATGTCGTGCCGTAGAAACTCACGTAGAAATTCAAGATAAGTCTACGGTACGACGTCGTACGACGCCGTACGGCGCCGTGCCGTGGGTTTTTTACGACGCGCGACAGCACGGCGCCGCCGTACGACGCCGTACGACGTCGTGCCGTGTTTTTGTGTCCCGGCCCTTAGTCGTAGCATGGCACGCGCGAGCTCCATAATGGATAGCTTCAAGGAATCAATAGCGTTGCGACTGGAGTGCAAGGTATTTTGAGCTACGAACTCGCTCGCTTTTCTGCGGATTTCTTAAAGGTCACATAGCCAACGCATGCTCCAGCAGTTCTGATATTCCAGGGTCGACTCCCCAAGGGCGAGCCGCTCAAGATGTCCCTGCACGAGATGGTCAGCTCGGCCCCCGCCCGCGACCCCGGTGACCACAGCGCCCGGCTGGCGGAGCTGGCCGCCGCCGCCGCCAAGTACGGCACCTTCCCCAACATGAGCTACGTCGAGGTGGGCGACGTGGGCGTGCCCGCGCTCTGGGTCGGCACGGCCATGGTGAGTAATCCGGAGATTGGAGAAAGTAAATAGGGGATTTACTGGTGGTATTTAGGGGGAGGAGCGTAGCCAAATCGGGATGGACATAGGATAATTTTTGTCGCGAGTAATAAGTATACGGTTCCTGCGCGATAAATGATTTAGGGCCATACGAAATAAAACACTTATTAATATTTTTTTATTTACTATAACTACAGTAGTGCCAGTTCAGTGGTAGTTGGTTGTGTAACTTCCTATATATAGTGTACTAGATGACGCCCGCAACTCCGCCAAAACTCGCTTATCGCGCAGGAACCGTACATTTTCCCGGGATAAAAAGTATCATATGTCCTTTTCCGGGACTCAAAGTATCTTCATGCCAAATTTCAGGAAAATCGGTTCAGCGGTTTGGGCGTGAAGAGGTAACAGACAGACAGACAGATAGACAGACAGACAAACGGACAGATTATTCATAATATTAGTATGGATCTTACTTCGAAACAACTATCTTAGTATCTACAAATCGGTACAAACTTTTTACTAAAGCATGCAGTAACTAATTGAGGATGTCGCGGGTCTAATCTGCCTTTAATGGCAAAGGAAACGACGATATCCAATACAATATGGTAGGTACATTGTTGGCTGTTGTATATAACCATCGAAAAAAGATAAAATTATATTATTTCTATCGGCTTTACTTCCCACTTACACTTTGAAGGTCATTGTCCAAACCTTAAAGTCTTTTAAACATAAGACTAGTTATACTAGGGCTTCCCCTGAAGAAGAGTCAGCCAGCTATTACCAATGCTAGCAAAAACATTAAAAAATGCCTATGAATCTATTGAGGGAAACGGCTTACAATTAACACGGTAAGAAATCGAACTAGCAGAACTACCACACATAACCGTTCACACAATGGTATAGATTATGACGAGTTTATAAGTTCTGACAGGTCACATGCAACGTAAGCGCTAAGCGCCCACGTTCATTCTGAGTAGTGAGTTGTGTCCTGTACCTATAGCAGGCGTAGGTACACACTGCAGAGGAGCGACATGACACTTCATATTCTATTAGTAATTAGTAGATGCTATCGCTTCGTATCCTGTAGACTAGACCCCACAGATTTTATTTTCGTGTTCTTTGGGTTTAGCTCACTACAATTTCATATAAGTTAAAACAATATATAAACAATGTTTGGCTGTATTACGTCGTTCTAGCGAACAGTTAAGTCTAGTGCATTCTCACCTACTCTATTGTAGAGTAGAAACTCTTCACTATCATTGAACAACAGATAGAGAGCGGCGTGACAAAGGAGCTGATCAAAGCAGCGATAGATCTGGGCTACCGCGCCTTCGACACCGCCTATGTCTACGGCACCGAGCGTGACGTCGGCGACGGCATACGGGAGAAGATCGCCGATGGAACTGTCAAGAGGTACGCTCCCATACGATACACTATCAGGTCAATCCTAGACTAGTCAAGCCGTGATGTGAATTTGCCTCAAAGTTCGAAGTCATCTTAAACTCGAGAAGCAAAGGAAATATTCACGGATGTCCTCGGCGTCTGACTGTAAATTAATCGCGTAGTGTAAAGATTGACGTTTAGAATCTTTTCAAAATAATTTTATGAGCAAACCTAGGTTTAAAGCAAAAGGTGGTAGTGGAACAACGTGACTTAGTTGCATGATGCAGTATCTTCCTCGTCTGATCTTCGATTGCAGATTATAAATTTTAATTTGAATAAACGAAAGCTGACTTGTATGTATTTCCTGTACCTACAGAGAAGATCTCTTCGTGGCTGGCAAGCTATGGAGCACGTTCCACCGTACGGAGCTGGTGGAGCAGGCCTGCCGGGAGTCGCTGGACAAGCTCGGCCTGGACTACTTCGACCTCTACATGATACACAACCCCATGTCATTCAAGGTCAGTGGCAGCTGTTCCTAAGGCATAATTTAATGCATAGGTACCAAAACGGCTAGGTTAAGTTCTGCATGTCTTAAAAAACTCTAAACTTTAAAGTAAAATAATTCAGAATTCAGAATCAGACGCTACAGTTTCACGCCTCCTGAGCTTCCATATTGTGAACCCCCAATTTTCTACGTATATCACGAGACGAACTTTTTATCAATATTTCAGGAGGGTGGCGACCCCATCCCCATGATAGCCAACGTGGTCCAGTATTCGGAGCACGACTACCTGGACGCGTGGTTCGGCATAGAGGCAGTGGTGAAGAAAGGTCTGGTCCGCATGGCCGGAGTCAGTAACTTCAACACCAAGCAGATACAGAGGATACTCGATAAGGGCAAGATCAGACCCGTCGTCAATCAGGTACCCCGGTTATCATAGAATGCAGGAAAAATAGCAGACCAAAGATACAGCAGTTTCGGTCACCATGGTCAGTTGCATTGAAGCCAGGCCAGCTACACAGCCACCCCCGCTATAGAGCCCAAGTCCAGTCCAAGCCCAAGAACACTCATTATTTACTCATGCAACCCAGTACGTCCGATGAACGTCACATATTCCAAACTTGGAAACAGCTTTTTCCTAACACGGGAGTCGACGACCCCACGTCAAGAGAGACGATCTACTACTTATTTTCTGCAACATTCTAGGTGGAGAGCCACCCGTACCTGACCCAGCTGGGCTTGGAGAGCTTCTGCTCGGAGCACAACATCAGACTCAGCGTGTTCGGCACCCTGGGGTCGAAGGGCACGCCGGCACACTACAAGAGTGACCTGGCGCCGGCGATCGACGATCCCCTCGTCATCACAATGGCTGCCGGGCTGGGCATCACGCCCGCACAACTGCTCATCAGGTAACTTTGATGGCACTTTCTTTTGTTACACATTAGATAGCTCTATTTGAACTACATAATATATTTTAATCGTATTGAATTCTTGATATTATAATAATACTAAGTTGTTTTTGTGTTAGTTTAGTAAAAAGAATTTTGAGACGACACCTAACGATATACTCTTTATGGCTAGCTTTGGTGTGCGTCCCCCCAGAAAGCCCAATTGAGCTAGGTGTATTTTCAATATATCAGAATTTAGAGCAAAAATAGAGCACCTCTACAGTCAAGTAAAAAAATTGGAGCATTAATACGAACGACGCTGCGAGCTAAAAACCGTGGGCTTGCTGACGTCCTGTCCCGTCAGCACGCCCAAGCTAGATCTCGGGAACCGTTGAGAGTACTATCGTGTATTGTGGTTCAAATTTTCGAGCAAAATTGGAGCACTCTGCTCCCGTGAAATCAACTTCGAAACTAGAATGTGAAAGGAGTTAGACGTGATTAACCGGTGGGCTTGCTGGCGTCCTGTCCCGTCAGCAAGCCCACGCAGATCTCTGAAACGGTAATGATTTGGATTATGATTAAAAACTCTACAATAGAGCCCTATTTAGAGCACTCTGCTCCAAAAAAAATATTAATGTAGCTTCAATAGTTATCGAGTTACAGGCCTTTGAAAACGGGCTTGCTGACGTCGCGTCCCGTCAGCAAGCCCATTTGGAGCGTGAAAACTACTGAACGGAGAGTCGTCAAAAATATCTCAAATCGTAGCTTAGAATGAGAGAACTATGCTCCAAATAGATCAAAATCCTAGGTTCTACGGATTTCGCGCTATCAGCGAAAAACACTTCAGCCGCCAAAATTTGTCGATTTTCACAATCGCGCGACGTTGCCGTTCCGTGCGACAAGCAAATGAACGCTTCATTTGCCGTTGGTGTACACGAGAATGAACCTTCCGATGGTTTATTTAAGAGTCTCTTTACTTGCAATCCTAAGGTGGCTTGTAGTTTATGTCAGAAATAATAGACCAGCAGCTATCGTTGCTAATTCGACATTTGTAATCTTCTTGTAAGTTCATGTAAAAGTAAGCTTGTTTGCCTACTCCCTATATTGAAATGTTACCTAATAATATTTCATTTGATGTGATGTGAGTCAGCACAGCATGATTAAGGGCCTACACGAGCCATAATGGCGCCGCCATTAGTTAAAAATAATTACTCACGTTAGTAGTACCTACTTTTAAACGAAAACTCAGTTTTCAAGTTAGGCATTTATTTAGAAACAATCAATCGGCAAAATATAGAAAGCTGTGTAATATTTATTATTTTTAACTGAGAAATTATTTTTTAACTGATGGCGGCGCCACTTAGGCTTGTGAAGTTGTGATCTTAATAGAAGTGTTGAAATAAAACAAGAAAGATACAAATGTGTAAATGTTATAATTGTTACAAATCAGTCTTGTTTATAAATTAGAATAGGTACCTAAGGTGCCTGAAGGTACCTTTCGCACCTTTGCTTCTTATAAAATAGTCTTAATCATCATTTGGTTTCTTATGTTACTTTACTACGATTATGATTAAATAAATATAGCGTTTCATTTATTGTAGTGTTCCTATTACGTTTTTTCCAAACATGTTGAAATAAAATTTAAAATAAACTAACAGACAATATAAGTAAACATCGTAATAATAGGTAGGTATAGTGCTTAAGCAAAGTTATACAACAATTTTTATCACATTTTTGGTCATAAAATGGCACTAAAATTATGTAAAGTTTCATGTGCACAATCACCTCTTTATTTGTGTCCATTTCGCTATAATCCTCACTTCTGAAACCTTCATGAAAATCAATTTTGAGTAGGTATGCCAAAAAATATTCATGAAATAGTCGTGACTACATGCCGAATCTCGAAAATAGTCCTTCAAGGATTCCAGAGTTATAAAGGTGTGTTGAGGATTTTTATATGTATAGTTTACATGGGTTATATGGGTTTTTAACATACTTATACAGAGTAAACCAGGTCGAAATTTATATCGCTTGGGACGACTATTTCCGGACTATTTTTTGATACCAAGTTTATACTGAAATCCGTAAACGTTTAGTAGAAAACAGGTGAGGATTATACCGAAAAAGCATGTCGCTATAATCCTCACCAAAGTACCCATAACTCTGGAATCGTTGAAGGACTATTTTCGAGATTTGGCATGTAGTCACGACTATTTCATGAATATTTTTTGGCATACCTACTCAAAATTGATTTTCATGAAGGTTTCAAAAGTGAGGATTATAGCGAAATGGACACAAATAAAGAGGTGATTGTGCACATGAAACTTTACATAATTTTAGTGCCATTTTATGACCAAAAATGTGATAAAAATTGTTGTATAACTTTGCTTAAGCACTATACCTACCTATTGTTACGATGTTTACTTATATTGTCTGTTAGTTTATTTTAAATTTTATTTCAACATGTTTGGAAAAAACGTAATAGGAACACTACAATAAATGAAACGCTATATTTATTTAATCATAATCGTAGTAAAGTAACATAAGCAACCAAATGATGATTAAGACTGTTTTATAAGAAGCAAAGGTGCGAAAGGTACCTCCAGGCACCTTACCTATTCTAATTTATAAAACAAGACTGATTTGTAACAATTATAACATTTACACATTTGTATGTTTCTTGTTTTATTTCAACACTTCTATTAATCCTTCAGGCCCCGCGCGAGCACCGGTGATCGCGACAACAATAGAATACAATAGCAATTCCTGGAAATTCCGACTGAAGTATTAAGATCACAACTTCACAAGCCTAAGTGGCGCCGCCATCAGTTAAAAAATAATTTCTCAGTTAAAAATAATAAATATTACACAGCTTTCTATATTTTGCCGATTGATTGTTTCTAAATAAATGCCTAACTTGAAAACTGAGTTTTCGTTTAAAAGTAGGTACTACTTACGTGAGTAATTATTTTTAACTAATGGCGGCGCCATTATGGCTCGTGTAGGCCCTTAATCACGCTGTGCTGACTCACATAACATCAAATGAAATATTATTAGGTAACATTTCAATATAGGGAGTAGGCAAACAAGCTTACTTTTACATGAACTTACAAGAAGATTACAAATGTCGAATTAGCAACGATAGCTGCTGGTCTATTATTTCAGACATAAACTACAAGCCATCTTAGGATTGCAAGTAAAGAGACTCTTAAATAAACCATCGGAAGGTTCATTCTCGTGTACACCAACGGCAAATGAAGCGTTCATTTGCTTGTCGCACGGAACGGCAACGTCGCGCGATTGTTAAAATCGACAAATTTTGGCGGCTGAAGTGTTTTTCGCTGATAGCGCGAAAACCGTAGAACCTAGGATTTTGATCTATTTGGAGCATAGTTCTCTCATTCTAAGCTACGATTTGTGATATTTTTGACGACTCTCCGTTCAGTAGTTTTCACGCTCCAAATGGGCTTGCTGACGGGACGCGACGTCAGCAAGCCCGTTTTCAAAGGCCTGTAACTCGATAACTATTGAAGCTACATTAATATTTTTTTTGGAGCAGAGTGCTCTAAATAGGGCTCTATTGTAGAGTTTTTAATCATAATCCAAATCATTACCGTTTCAGAGATCTGCGTGGGCTTGCTGACGGGACAGGACGCCAGCAAGCCCACCGATTAATCACGTCTAACTCCTTTCACATTCTAGTTTCGAAGTTGATTTCACGGGAGCAGAGTGCTCCAATTTTGCTCGAAAATTTGAACCACAATACACGATAGTACTCTCAACGGTTCCCGAGATCTAGCTTGGGCGTGCTGACGGGACTGGACGTCAGCAAGCCCACGGTTTTTAGCTCGCAGCGTCGTTCGTATTAATGCTCCAATTTTTTTACTTGACTGTAGAGGTGCTCTATTTTTGCTCTAAATTCTGATATATTGAAAATACACCTAGCTCGATTGGGCTTTCTGGGGGGACGCACACCTAGCTTTGTCTTGTATTTGCAAGACTTTTCCATATTCAGCCCATTTTTTGAAATTATAATATCAAAGAATTTTGGTGGTATATCCTGTTCCTACCTAAACAGTTGCACCCACACAGTTAATGGCCACTGTAGACGACAATTCGCGCATAATCACACCTCATCATCACCTTGATGAGTGGCAGTTTTTCGCGTAATTTTCTAACCGCTTACCGCGCACTGTAAAACTCTGGAACGAACTGTCACCAGCAGTATTTCTGGACCAATACGACCTGCAAACCTTTAAGCAGAGAGCGTATTCCCTCTTAACGGCCGGCAACGCACCTGCAGCTCTTCTAATGTTGCGTCCATGGGCGACGGTAGTTGCTTTCCATCAGGTGACCAGTTTGCCCCCATATTTTATATAAAAAATGTTGCGGCCCATTTTTCGATTAAGTAATAAACTTTATCGTCGCCATTATTCCAGCTACCAGGTGTCGCAGGGGCGCGCGGTGGTGGTGAAGTGTTCCAGCGGGGCGCGGCTGTGGGAGAACCTGCAGGCGCTGGCGACGCCGCTGCGACCGGAACACGTGCGCGCGCTCCACAACCTCAACAGGAACCAGAGGACGTTCACCTTTAAAGGGTGAGTATATAGTTGATCGCACATTTGTCAGCATCGTACGCACCGCACGCGCCGGATAGTTCACGAAATGCAGCGCGTACGGTGCGGACGAATGCGCGAGATTCCACATAATTTCATGTAAGCGCAAAGCGCGAACCTTGTTAGATCTGTGTTTCATACAATGAATTCTAAAATGCGGCGCGTGCTCGCCGGGATTGCATGGACTAACTATTTTTTTATTGAACTTGCACGAATTCGTGTTGATTATGACTTATGTGTTTTACGACCGATCAATTCCACCATCAAAGAAATTCATTGACAGTTGACGGACCTACCTTATTTGGTCGAGTTGTCAATTCAATGTCTGACATAAATAGACCAAATTACGTTAGTCCGCCATCTACCAAATGCCTATGTACTTCTCTAGTACATTGTTTTAATAATAATTGATCTGATATTTTGCAGCATGGGCGACACACACAACAACTACCCATTTACAGAGCTAATATAAACAACAGAAGAGTGGATCACCGGGGTCCGGGGCTTGCAGCTTCGACAGCTGCTTAATCTACACGAGAGTTACCAAGACTCTAGTATTATTTACTATTTATATTTTAGTAATAAGAGTTATTGTTTTATAAGCTGACTAATGACAATTTACAGTGCATTCCAAATTGTTGATTTTTTGTTATATTTTATTGTTTTACAATGTTTTATTATTTTTAAGAACAAATAAACTTTATTTCAAGTCAAATTTTAAATTAATAGACGGTAACTGTACCTACAGTAAGTCAGTATTTTATATAATTTAATCTAAACTGGGTACTTCTAAAGCTAGTGATTGGCCTATCTAATCATACCACTTAGGATGTGGCACACTGCATGCAGCATAATTCATAATTCCTTATCAGCTAGGTATTTGAAGGGCAACAGATTTGAAATATACCTTGTTTAAATACTTACCCAAAAAAAAAAACGGTTCATTTTACGAAAACTAAAAGAAACTATATTTTACAAAACTTTATTTAAAGTATAGATACATTTGACTGAAAAGAAGTCGGATAATATCGGATAATAAAATCATATTTACCTACATTTTGATTGTATGACAAACAACAGTATTTTACATTGCAACTTAATACATTCACACAGACTGGACACATAATATGCTTCACATACTGCAATAGCGTTTGCAGCATGTGTAGCTTTTACATTACAAAAAATATACACTGCATTTAAATATGATACGCTCGTCCTTCATACAAATTGTCAACACTTTAAAATCATTTAAACTTTCTTGCTACATAATTATTGCATTAGTAGATCTTGATAACTTCTATTTACACTTTATTAGACTTGAAAATTTGTTGCTTCTTCAACAATCCTGAAAAGATAACTGATTAATTTTTGTCTAAAAAAAAAAAAACAAAATACCTAAAAGCTATTTTGAGATGTTGTGTTATAGTCCATTAAAATGTTACATTTGCTTTGCCTTTATTAGAGGACGCAATTTTATTTTTGAAATATGTTGGGTGGGTCAATAGAAGCTTAACCTCAAGTTTGTGGGGTCGCCATCCTTGTCCCCCGGCAGCCATCTTGAAATAAGGGGTGACAACACTATTTTCGTGATATCTCGGAAACTATACGTCTTACAAAAAACTTGTAAGAACATAATTTGTTGCAAATTATTTTGCCTACAAATATGCCTCTATAACTTTTTACCCTAAATTAAAAATTTAAAAAGTAATAAGCAAATAAGTGAAAAAATTTTGAAAAGGTGTATTATCACTTTTTAACTTTGTTTAACACATTTTACAAAAAAAATACCTTAGACCAACCTTGTAGATGATCTTTTCACAAAAAGATCCCCCGATCCCATGAAATTAATTTTCTGCAGATACAAAGGAAACTGTGGAACCATGCGTGGCTGCAGAAAAGCAGGCCTGAAATGCTTTATAGTATATTAGGCATGTGCAGACTAGTGAGTAGGCATACTATAATATAGTTTGCATATATTTATGTAGTGTAGTAGGCATACTGTAGACTGTGGCTGCAGAAAAGTAGGCCTGAAAAGCTTTACAGAATAGTAGGCATACTGTAGAGCATTTTGGGTCTGCTTTTCTGCAGCCACACATGATTTCACAGTTTCATCTGCAGAAAATTAACTTAATGAGATTGGGGGGGATTGAGGGATCTTTTTCTCAATAGATCATTAACGAGGTTGTTCTAATGTATTTTTTTTTTGTAAAATGTATTAAACAAGTTAAAGAGCCATAATAAACCTTTTAAAAAATATATCACTTTTTTGCTTATAGCTTTTAAATTTTTAATTTAGGGTAAAAAGTTATATAAACATTTGTAGGCAAAATAATTTGCAACAAATTGTGTTCTTATAAATTTTCTGTAAGATTTATAGTTTCCGAGATATCACGAAAATAGTATTGTCACTCCTTTTTTCAAGATGGCCGGGGGACTAGAGTGGCGACCCCACAAACTTTAGGTTAAGCTTCTATTGACCACCCCAACATATTCCAAAAATAAAATTGCGTCCTCTAATAAATGCAATATTCGGTCCTAAAATTGTAACATTTCAATGGACTATTACTGTCAGCTTGATTTCAAATCAAAATCCGCCAACTACTTTATGGCGAAGAGCCTGCTCAAAAAATAAACATGCGCACTTCAAAAATATAACCCTCCTTTTGAGGCAGTCGAGATCAAACTGCTATGAAACTCCAGCAGGTAGCAACTGAATGTAAATTAAAGCTGATATCCTTTAAAATGCCATTTAAAAAGTCTTTTGTGAGCCTTTTACTAATGTTACCACTCACTTGGTATATTTGTAGCCTTCTGTAGTGACTTCTGAGATGTTTTGGAGCTTTTAGAGATATCCTGTATATTTGATTTTATACTCGACAGCTTCCCTGAAAATTAAAACATTTTATATCATTTTCAAGTAAGTCTAAAAACTTGTAATACATATCAAGTTTTAAATACTCACGAGGGCTAATTCTTGGTATCTTTGTTGGTAAATCACTCTTGAGTTTGTTTGCAGCCTTTGGTAAAAACGAATTTTTAAGATAATTTGCTGTTGTAGGCTTTTTAGACATGTCTTTGGAATTTTTAATCAAATTTGGTAACTTAGTATCTTGCGATTTCTCTTTATTTGTTTTTGTAGCAAGCGCAAGTTTTGGTTTGTTTATGCTTTGTTTGATTTTGTTAACAATACTTTTTTTCGGTATTGTCTCTGACGCTTTTATTTTCATGTCTTTAGTATATTTCTGTATCACACTTTCTTTGCTACTTTTAAGTTCTTTGCTCTTCAAAAAGTCAACCCTTTGTTTAGCTTTAATACTTTTTAAAACATTAGCAGATGATTTCCTTTGTTGTTTTGACTCTGATTTATCTTCGACAGTTTCCTTTTTATTTACTTGTGTACTCTGAGTAACTATATTTGAACTAGCTTTGTTATATAATTTTTGTGCTTTTTGATCTTTGATATCTTTTACTATGTTCTTACTCTTGTCTGACTTGATGCTCCCTTTAACGTTATTTGTTGTAATGGCTTGATCGTTAGCCATATCGGGATGTTTGTTTGTACTCTTTTTTCTTATCTCTTCGGAGTTTTTTGGATTTTTATCACTCATAATCACATTTTTGTCGTCGATTTTCTCACCTTTATTTGCATTATTATCTTTATTGTTTTTATCTGGTTTAGTTTTAGTGCTATTCGTTTTGCTTTCCGTGTTTTTTGATTCTATAACTTTATCTCTTGCTGTCGCTTTCGCCTTTTTTTGATTTGAGTCACTCGTAATAACATTTGCATCATCAAATTCCCCGCCATTATTTGCATTGTTCTCTTTATTGACTTTATCTGTTTTAGTATTCTTCGTTTTGCTTTCCGTGTTTTTTGTTTCTATAAGTTTATCTGTTACTGTCGTTTTCGCCTTTTTTGCGCTACTATTTTCGTTGTTATCTTTATTGACTTTTTCTGGTTTAGTTTTAGTATTCTTCGTTATACTTTCCGTGTTTTTTTTTTCTATAAGTTTATCTGTTGCTGTCATTTTCGCCGTTTTTGGATTTATATCACTCATAATAACATTTCGGTCATCAACTTTCTCGCCACTTTTTTCGTTATTATCTTTATTCACTTTATCTGGTTTAGTTTTAGTATTCTTTGTTTTACTTTCCGTGTTTTTTGTTTCTACAAGTTTATCTGTTGCTGTTGTTTTTGCCTTTTTTGCGCTTTCTTTTTCCCCCACATCGTCAGCTACACGTTTCACTGGTTTCGCTTTATTGTCAGTCGTATTTTCCTTTCCTTTAGGTTTAGTTTTCTTCGGCAAAGATTTAGGCGGGGCCATAACCTCACTGTCCTTCTTTCTGTTTCTCTCGGGTTCCTGTGGCTCCTGGTCGAGCGTTGTGCGTCTTCTCCGTAACTTTTCAGCAGCCTCCGAATCTGACTCCGTACTTTCTTCTGACTGATTCTGCGTGGCATGAGCCTTAGCTTCTAAGCACGTGTTTATAATTTTGGCGAGAAGTAATGTTCTATCGTCCGTATCTATTGTTGGGTCTATAATCTGTTTGTGTAGTGTGGATATTGTTTTGATATAGGACTCGTCTGAAATAATATTTACCGTATGTGAATTGTGTGAAGTGCCAAGAGAAAATTACATAATATAATTCCGCATATATATTATAAAACTTATTAAGAGTATAATATAAAAAAAATCGTTTAAAATTTCACAGACATGGCATGGCATGGCATCTATTCGTAAGAGCCCGAGTTACCCTCGAAATTCTCATACATACGTAATACCAAAATCATTTTCTCATACGAAAATATTTATCACGTTTGAGTTATTTTTCAGCTTAAAATAGTAATTACCTAGGTTCCTGTACAAAAATTAACTTCAAAATATTTAAACACTAAAAAAAATTTTTTTGTGTATAATTTTTTTTTACTAAATTTACTACTAAATATTTAAACACTAAAAAATATATACATAAATATTAAATTTACTACAAATATTTCAACTCTAAAAAATATTTTTTAGTATTTAAATATTTTGTAGTAAATTTACTATTTATTTATATATTTTTAGTGTTTTATTCTATTTTTTTAGTGTTTAAATATTTAGTAGTAAATTTATTTAAAAAAAATTACACACAAATTTTTTTTTTTAGTGTTTAAATATTTTGAAGTTAATTTTTGTTCAGGATCCTAGGTAATTACTATTTTAAGCTGAAAAATAACTCAAACATGTTAAATATTTTCGTATGACAAAATGATTTTGGTATTACGTATGTATGAGAATTTCGAGGGTAACCCGGGCTCTTAACATGTATGTTTCACTCTCAAGCTCCGAGGTATGGGGGGGGGCTCTGCGGCTAAGGACAGCATGCTTATGCTAATATCTAAAATACCCCGCAAGCCTCATAGTTCCTCGGGGCACGAGCGCGGATTTCAAGTACTACAAGCATACTTCATAGTACTATCAGAGAAGTTTATTCCTAGGCAGACTAGGAGTTTGGTGGCGTTACGTCAAACCTAGCCGACAGATCACAATGAAAATTGAATTGACACAACAAGTGATGTTGGTCTGTTAACTGCCTAGCAATCAATTTCCTCGATGGTACATACCCATATACTCGAGGTCGAACACCATCCTGTGGTGAAATGGCGCGAGGGGCGACCACTTGTTCTGGAGGGACCATTGCACCTCCATCAGCTCCGCACACTTTAATCTGTATCCACCTTCGGGCTACAAAAGTAAAGATTTATTATAGTTCCAACAGACCAGAAGAAGGCACATTGCTTTGAAACTTAATGTGATATATATGTCGCAGTCATCTGGTTTAATCTGCGATTCGATTGAATGACTAGCGCGTTCATTAAATGACACCATTCAATTGAATGACTCGTCCGAACGAAAACAAATATGGCGTCAAACAGCTCACACAGCTGATAGCACTGTGGTGATATTTTTTCGATTAAATTTACTTTTAACGTACGTTACTTGTAATAAAATGATATAATAGCGTGGATTTACTTATTATTACGCCGCCAACAGCTGCTTAAAAAGATTTATAAAATCCCATTTAACGACTTCACTGTCTTGTCTTTTAGTCAAGACGTTAAACGTCACAGTCAACGTTTTGGCCAGTTGTCCTTTAGTCATTCAATTGAACGGAGTCATTCAATGAATGTGCTAGTCATTCAATCGGATCGCAGATTGAACAAGATGACTGCGACATATATAATATTGTTGTTGCGCTTGCCAAATTCTCTATGTGATTTTAGTAAAATTTTCAAGAGTAAACAATAAACTATTTTATTGAAATATGATGGTTTGTCTTATCAATAAATTAAAAAAGCAGTATGGTTGGAAAATTTTATTATGTATAAACTAAGACTTTTTAATTTATCAATAAGTCCGTTAATCTATACTTATTATAAAACAAAGTCGCTTTTTTTTCCCTCATGTCCCTTTGTTCCCTTTAATCTTTAAGACTACACAACGAAAAACGGGGAAAATTATTTGAAAGGGCTTATCTCGCGAACTACAGCAGCAATTATGTTATTTAGCACAGATAAGAAGTAGACCACGTGAAGGATCATAGGATATCGATTTTAATCATTTTTTCAGTGGCTTTATATTTTATACCCGTGCGACGCCGGGGCGGGTCGCTAGTCATTCAATAAAATAGTTATTTATCTACCCCTGAAAATTTTACTAAAAACAGAGAATTTGGCAAACACAATGACGATATTTGATATTCACTAATGCCCACTTTCTAAGGTTTTTTTCACAGAAGTTTATCTATTCACTAGTGACTTTAGTGCGCGCGGTACTAGTTGGCGCCTTAGGTATGTGAACGGTGGGACGGAGCGGCGGGGGCGCTTGATTTTGACAGTTCTGTCTAGTTTAGACAAAACGCACAAGAGATTGCAATAGCAAGACGAGTCCGCCGACGGTAAAATAATCTAAGGAAATAATATTAAAAGTGCACACATTTTTTAAAAAAACCGAAAGCCGATGTCAATAGTTTAGAATATAAAACTGATCAATTGTTTTTATTTTATTATGTTCAATGCTTGAATAATTATTGTTCACGATATCTCGAGATTGGTCGTCACTGTCTAATCTCATGTGCGTTGCGAGCAGCAAGCAACCCGCCCCCTCACCCCTGTCCCTACATAAGGCGCAGCCAACTAATTCCGCGCGCACTATAGTGCTTTTGATTGGCTATGTCAAAAAATTAACCAAGCAACTACTTGGTTGGGTACATAAACTAAGACTGTCAAACATTCTCCGAATCTGGACATATTATGTCAAACATTACAGACTTACCATTGGGGCCATGAACAGAGCTTCACCATATTTTTCGGCGAGCCGCGCCAGAGTAGTCCGCCGAGAGCGGTGGGCCGCAGAATAGTTTCTTATTATCTGTAAATACAAGCCTTTTGTTCAAAAACAATAAAAATAGTTAATATTATTTCAATATATGTAACAATTAGGTATTTGAGCTCATTTTATATATTTAAATCATCATATTTTGAGCTCATATTACATTTATTTAAATTAGTATTGATTATAATTTGGTGTGTCTCTTGTTGAAACATAAGTTAAAAAATAATAGTGTGGGATAAATGGCATGGTGGCCAAAGGAAGATCTTCCGACCGAGCAAGGTGGTATGCTCGGTCAGGCCGAAGCCCACGTGATACATTTCAGCTGTCGTATATATACCGACGCACTTAGAAAAAATTAGGCGAATTGTGGGTACCGCCACAATAGTATCAAATTTACCTCTATAGCATCACTGGGTTGTCTGACAGTTTTCAGTATGGATTTTGCCAGCTCCACCTCATGGGATGCTTTCACCGGAGTCACCTGCAGATTCCTATATGACATGGGCCGAAACATGCGGCTCTGAAAAGCGCGAAACAGTATGTTTTTTTAAAATTTTATGAACAAAACAAAATGACAAAGTAACTTTTTTATACATAATAAATTATTCAAAAATTTTATTTTTTGTTTTATTTTTAAAATTATCTAATTTGTATCAAAATATTCTATATCATTAATCCAAGGAAATCTACAAAGAATTTAATACAGAATAAAGTACTTACTGGCTTATGGACATAATAATTAATGCTGAATGGCACCAAATCTATCCGACACTCTGCTGTTACTTCCCGCCACACTCCCTCCTCAGAGATTGGACGCTCGCTACCAAAAAAAAAAAAAAATATATATATATATATATACACATGTTTAATTAGGCAAACAGAACATTATGTTAATACCTCGATCGTGGGAATCGCAGACACAATAGATTTTCAATAAATGTTATGCGACAGCCGGGTGCCGCATGGGGCTTGATGGGTTAAATACTTAAGGGGCCGGCTGCCATCGAAATTCTCATACATACGTAATTCTCATAGTTACTATTTTAATTAAGCTGAAAAATAACTCAAACATGTTAAATATTTTCGTATGAGAAAATTATTTTGGTATTACGTATGTATGAGAATTTCGAGGGTGCCCTGGCCTCTGTAACAAATTAAAATCAAAAATGTGAATATGCTAAAATATGATACTTTCTAAACAAACAATAAAATGAGAACTAGATCTTTTCACTCTCTATCTGTTGGTCACTATCAAACCAATCCAACTTAATCAATCACATTCTTCCTATCTCTAATCACTATAACTAGCAACAATACATTAGCAAACCCTTCAAGCACTGGATCACGGACAAGGACATTAACTTCTGACTGCAATACGGTCACCCCGGTCAGCTCCTGGGTGGCCTGGATACAGGTCTTCAGAGACCGCTCCTTCAGTTTCAGCTCTGTGACGGACAGACCGACATCCACTGTGAACTCACACTCCGAGTCCGAACTAAAATATAATAATTATGACATGTTTGTAAAGGAACCAAATAGAACAAATAACTTTCGATGTAACGTAACTATTTATTATTACTTTAATTAATATACTTTTACGTTAAGTAGGTACCAATTATTGTAAGAAGTTTAATACTTACCTATCATCACAAATTAAATTGTTGTTGTTGGATGCCAAAATTTCTTCCTTCACTTTAAATTCATTATATTTTATTTCATCCAGTAAATACTTTTTCCTCGATAACAATGCAATTTGCTTTCGACTTATAACACGATCAGCCATTTTAGTGTCTCTTAATTATTATAATCATAAATGTTCAACAACACAAAAATACACAGAACACTTTTACTCTCAGACTACTAAGGGGATACTACGTCTTTTACTCCTATTTATATACTGTATAGTGTATAATTTATTTAGGTACAAAAACAAATTTTAAAAATAACGTCCGCTTTTTATTTTTTTTTTTGGTTTGATTCGTCCAAGAAGGATTCGTCCCATTCAGGACAGGCAAAGGGAACAAAGCCCATACAGCCATGTCTTTTGTAGTACTATTGTCTAATTACAACCAGGGCTTCATAACGTTATCGAATAACAGAAAAAATATCGTTACGTACCGTTATTTTCATAATGGTAGCCAGATAACGTTATTTTTTTAACGATATCTAGTAAAATAACGTTATAATAATAACGGTAAATATAACGTTATTTTCTGGTATCAGGTATGCGATCTTGCACGGTGCACCAAATCTCACTCATATTTAAAATGTAATAAGCATTCTCTGTGAAAATACAAAGAAAAAAATACACCTTAAGAGCGTGATTACGTTTAGAAAATTTTCCCGCCTGTCATGACTTTCTTGACGGACTATAACGTTATCAAAGAACATATATGTACCGTTATAAATCCTACATAACGTTATAACATTTACCGTTATTAAATACATTTATAACGTTATTTCTAGTATCGGTTAAATTTTCATAACATTATCTATGCCCTTGAAGCAATAACGTTATGAAAAAATAACGTTATTTGAAGCCCTGCTTGACGGGAGCGCTGCTGGCTGCTGGTAAAGGAGAAAGTGTCAACTGTCAAAGTCATCAAACACATGTCAAAATTAGTGGCTAGCAGGTGGACGAAATTCCCGAACAAAAAAAAATTTGGGTTCCAAATTTAAACGTAGCAACTGTACCCAATCAGATAATCTGTGCAAGGTCGACTGTGATTGGCTGATAAAAAAGACCATAGAGAATATAAACTACATGAGAAAAAAGACGAAGAAGGAGTTTAAAATTCAAAGTTCGATTTTCATTTTGTGAAAATTATTTTGTAGCAACTCATACAAAAATTGTAAATTAAGTGGATTAATTAATGAAAAACGAAAGGTAAGCCATTGTAAAATGTAAATGTAACCGTAAATTGATAAATTGAAGCAAAACATAACTATGTCATACCATGTTCTAATACAAAGTATGTCGCAGTATTATTTGCATATTTGTACAATAATTTACAACATAAACTATATTAATATGAAAAAGATAGATTATTATTTCATAGAAAATATTACAATGTATATCAGTATGCAGTTAATTTGGAAAATGTTAAAATGTATATATTGTTTTATTGTAATAATACATAAGGTTGATAAGTATACTTAATAATTTATGTAAACTGTATGGAAATGTAGTAAATGAAAAATGTTTCATTAATTTCAGATTTTTAGGTCCCTATACTAGTTTGCAAGTCTGCAAGCAATAGCTGGAGAAGGAAGGTATGGGATTATGAGTGGTACGGCCACCAAGGAAAAATCCTCTGATCAAGACGTGAGGTGGTATGCAGCTGGCCTGAGCCCACGCGATAGATTTCAGCTGTCGTATACAGGGTGTAACAAAACAAAGTAATGATACTTAAGTGTGTTACATGTATAAAGGTGCGCGTCTACTGGATCGGGATCGGAGCATACTGCGTAGGTATGCAGCGGACGGATTTGTTGCTTTGTATGTATGGTACTGACTACTGTGAACTGCACTAGAAGTACTGGAACGTCATTCTGCGCCTAACAAAATATATATGACGACACGACGCGCAGTCCGCACCGTACGCCCCGATTCTGACTTGGTGGACGCGCAGCTTTAATCCCCTCCCTATATAGAGTTTACTGTGTAAGCCAATCAAGTAGTTAGTAGAGTAGCATAGACAGCTATTCTATTATATTTATAAATAAAATACATAAAACTGTACTGTAATATTATAATATTGAGTAATAGAAATCAACAAAAGCTTGTGGATTAAATCTGTTTTATTGTTTAATTTACCTTATTAGCCTATTTATTTAGCTGTGTACAATAATTTTTATTGAAATAAAACATTTATTTGAGCTTATTTATTTTTTATTTTATTTTTTTTAATTTTTGGTATGTTTAGAGTGAAAGGTTTTGCACTTAAAAATTTTAACTTCAGTTTCAAATTAAAAAAATAACGGATGTTTATTTTTTTTCTTCTAAGTCCGACCTCTTGTTACGTAGTATACAGTTTACATCCTCTTTGGTGGCTAGAGCCACAAACTATAAAGAATGCTAACGCATGCTAGAGCCTAGATATGGGCTAGATCAACGAATACTATACTCGCTAGATGTAACCTTAGCCCGTCATCGCGTGATCGCGTGGCCATTTTGTGCTTATTTTCATACAAGTAGTGTGCGTATATTTTCTTGAATATTTCTATTTGTCGATCATTTTGAAGCACGTTATAATCCAGAAAAGAAAGAGTTCATGATATAGATAAACTATAGTTCAAGTAATAAGAATCCGTAAACACGCGTAAAAAGCTATGCAATTTTTGTAGCCAAATTATTAATTGATGTGACATTTTTAGCACTAATGCCTTTTAAAGCACGAATAAGGGATTAATAAACTTATAATTTATCTTTTTAGCTTACTAAAATAACGATTGAAAAGCCCAAAAAACGTTGTTCAAAACTTACATATTTATTGTTAAATCCACGTGTTTGAGGCATTGTTTGGCCATTCTTATGGTTTATTATTTAGCGGAACCACAAAACTCAACAATATCAAGCATAAAATGTTCACTAAAAACTTTTATTAACAACATCTCAATGTATTAACACTTTTATTACATGAAGTAGGTATGCAGACCGACTCCTTTGATAAATCCTAGTAACTAGTAAGTAGGGCATAACATTACACGCTTTTGACGCTTATACACCGTTATAAGGCTCTCTCCTAGTATAATATAGTATCTCGATGATATTCTATTTCTCCAAATCGCAAAATTTAGTTGTCCGGAACTCCAAACGTATACAGGGTGCAACTAAACCTTCCTGCCAAATTTTGATATATTGATCCTTGTTAAAAATGAAATTACACGTATTTTTTCTTTTATGATCACTCAATACTAAAATGTTGAGAAATAGCTTCCGAAAGTTATCCAAAAACACTACAATCAATGGACACGAATCACGATGCGTCGCATAGAGAAATATGATACGTCGGCCGCGCGTGACGTGACTCCGCGCGCCTGCCTCCACCCGCGTCACCCCCGATCATTCCCCCACGCCACGAATGACCATTCTGCAACGTTTTTAAATGAGATAAAATATGTCATTGAAAAAAAAAACACCCAATTTTTTTTGGTTATATGGACTCTCCTAATGATACCTAACTCCTAAGCCTTGGAAAAAATTTGGCAGTAAGGTTTAATTGCATCCTGTAAACTACCCATAGAGTTATAGGTCTACCAGAATCTGATGGCAATTTTTGACAGAAAAAACTCACTTTTTGCCATCAGATTCTGGTACACCTATTTGTATTTTTTATGGTAATATAAAGTGTGATCTAACTGGGCCACTTACGTATTTTAGAAAACCATAATTGTAAATATAATTAAAATAAATTTAAAGGTCGAAAAATTGATTCCCTGGACATGTCCTGTCCCCAGAATTCAGTATAAATTCCAAAAAAAAAACCACAAATACGATGAAATTCTAATTTTAAAGTAATTAAATCATTAGAGCTTGAATAAAACATATTTTATAAAAAAAGTTGTAAATTAACATACATATCGTAATATAAATAGAAAAAGCCATTTTAAGATTTGTCCAGGCTCTCATAGTGATTCCCTATACGCTTCACTTGGAGGCTCGTACCTCCCTAGTTATAAGTAGCACGTGGTTGCAGGTGCGCAGGGGCAGGAGGTATGGTAGCCTTCTAAACATCATGGAAGGAGGTCACACAATTCGTTGCTCCGTTTCCGAGTTACAAAGGAAATTATCTGATTCCCACGACCTTTGGATTCCCTATTCGTTAATTACAATGTCATTTCCAAAATTAAGTTTGCTTAGACACGATGTAAACGACGATAATGAGTATAGTTTTTAGTTAGTTCCAACAAGTTTTGTCCAACTACTGGTTTTGGGTGTCCCAACTACTGTAATTCCGTCCCATGACTGTGTTTTACCTACTATTCAGTTTCTACCAAAAAATCAAAATAAACTGAAAAACCATCGCATTTTTATGTTTGCATATCTTAAGTTAGATAATTTATGAACACAAATATAATATCTATTTCTATTTCGTGCGAAGTATTTAATGTTTTACAACTATTTCTGTAAAAAATCCTTAGCTGTCCAATGACGCTAAAAAGGCCTATTGGCCTAGATTACACCGAACACGGTCAATATTATCACGATTCTAGTATCACGGGATTCACAAATAGTACTGCGATACTGCAATTCGGCCTATTACACCATCAATATTAACACGGAATCGTGATAATATTGATGCGTGTAATCTGCGCGAATCACAATCCTGCATTCATTGCAGTCCGGCCGTCGGTGCCGTCCGCCGGCTTATGCAGGATAGTGAATGGTGTTGCAGGCTTGCATGGCTGCATGGCCTGCATGGCTTGCAAATGGCCGCTCAATCGCTATTGGTTAATTCCAGTGAACTTAAAACTACGTTAATTCTTAAAATTTTGATGAGGTACTTTTCATTTTACCATGGCAACTTAATGTAATGTGTGAGAGAGAAAAATATACATAACTAGAGGTCAATAAACTTGTCTTCAACAATAATATTATGCCGGCTGTACACTCTCGCCGAGACACAGCGAGGCGGCCCGAGTGCGAGAGTGTAAATGGGTGCGCTTCCCTCGTCTCGCCTGTCTCGGACCCTCTCGGTCCGGTGTCGGTATTTTGCGCCCGAGACAAAGGGTCTCGCGAGAAAAGCGAGCGCATTACTGTACACTCTCGCGTTTTTCACTACTAGGCGCGCCGCTAGACAGCGCAGAACAGAAAAATAACATTAATAAACTTAATTATAAGTCATTATCTGTGAGAAATAAAATTAAATATGAATATAGATCTTTGGATTACAATGATATCTTTCGATGCAATGGTGAATGGTGATCATTGATCGTAGATACGTTTTCGCCATTTTTAGAAAAATATTGGTCCATCTTCTCTGAGTTAATAACTGCGATTGAACCAAGCGAGAATGTACATGATCGCACTCGGGCAAGGGGCTCTCGCACAAGACTCTCGCCCGAGAGCTCTCGGCGAGAGTGTACAGCGGACATTATGTTCTAAGCGCAATCTCCAGTGTTTTTTTAAACTTCTTGGTTACACCGCAACCTGATAAAAAATACTCTATTTTTATTGTAGCGTGAATGCCCCTCAATATTAATTCCATTATTATTTACGTCGTATAAAAACCACAAACTTTTATTTTGACGATCAAATTGTAAGGTGTCCCTCTATTGAAAAATTCCAATGACTCGTATTTTACCCAGGGCTTCATAACGTTATCGAATAACAGAAAAAATATCGTTACGTACCGTTATTTTCATAATGGTAGCCAGATAACGTTATTTTTTAACGATATTTAGTAAAATATCGTTATATTTACCGTTATTATTATAACGATATTTTTTCGTTATGTATAAACGAACAAATATCGTTATAATAATAACGGTAAATATAACGTTATTTTCTGGTATCAGGTATGCGATCGTGCACGGTGCACTAAATCTCACTCGCAGCCCACTTTTTTGCGAGATTTGTGTGAAAACACAAAGAAAAAATACACCTTATAAGCGTGATTACGTTTAGAAAATTTTCCCGCCTGTCATGACTTTCTTGACGGACTATAACGTTATCAAAGAACATATATTTACCGTTATAAATCCTATATAACGTTATAACATTAACCGTTATTAATATCAATTTTTAACGTTATTTTTAATATCGGGTAAATTTTCATAACGTTATCTATGCCCTTGAAGCAGTAACGTTATGAAAAAATAACGTTATTTGAAGCCCTGATTTTACCCTATCGAATATTACCTATCACACACCTATCATTTATCGCTTTATTAAAAAATAATACTGTCATGAATGTCAAAGTCAATTGACAAGTATAAAGGTGATGAATGATGTTAAATTTTGGAAAATTTGTGAAAATAACAAAAATATTTGCAATAATGAGAGCTTTTACTTCTAATGGGATTCTAATAAGAATCTAATCTAATAAAAAGTGTAAATATACAGCCTAATATAATAAGCAATCCACTTTTTTTCCCTTTAAAAATGTAATAAAAACTGTATTAAATTTCGCGTTTAGCATTTGTGTATTTCTACGAGACTGTAAAATTGGTTATTTATCAAGCAATGAGTGTTTCAATGGGGACTCGTTAATTGAAACCTATTTCGTAGCGTGCATTCGTAATTTAATTTTGTGATTTGAAGTTCCTGGGTGTGAAGTAGTTCGTAAAAATGGGTCAGTCTGGGAGCACTATGCCAGGTAAGTGCGGTTATTCATACTGTAAACACCAACTAGAATGTTAACAGTTAATTAGAATCTTATTAGACACACACTCGCGGGTTGGGGATAGCGACTCTAAACTCTATAACCTTTAAGGCAAAGGTTAGTAAGTTGATATTATGCTTTATTATTATTGAGTATATTATTTATAAGTAGAGTTGTAACACACACTAATATCATAGATATATAAGTTATATCAATATAATAAGTATGTATAGTTTATTATAATTTATGTCAGTCTATTATAATACATCTTATACAAAAAAAAAACCGGCCAAGTGCGAGTTGGACTCGCCCATGAAGGGTTCCGCAGCAGCAATAAGAATTGTTTCTATAAAATATAAGGTTTTTGATTTATTTTAATACTTAATTTTTGATATAATGAAAGTTAAATTAAGGTTTATCATTTATGATGTATTAAAAAAACTACTGGCTAGATCTCGTTCAAACCAATTTTCGTTGGTAGTTTTTATAGTAATGTACATCATGTACATCATATATTTTTTTTAGAATTATCATGATTTTTTCTTCTCATCTCATCATTTTTTAGAATTATCACTTTAGAAGTTAGAGGGGGGGACACACATTTTGCCACTTTGGAAGAGTCTCTCTCGCAAACTATTCAGGTTAGAAAAAAATGATATTAGAAACCTTAATATGATTTTTGAACACCTATCCATAGATACCCCACACGCATAGGCCAGATGAAAAAAAAAATTTTTTGTTTCAGTTGTACCTATGGGGACCCCTAAAATTTTTAATAATTTTTCCATTTTTGTATCAAAATCTTAATGCGGTTCACAGACTACACCTATTTACCAAGTTTCAATAGTATAGCTTTATAGTTTCGGAGAAAAGTGGCTGTGACATATGGACGGACAGACAGACAGATAGACATGATGAATCTATAAGGGTTCTGTTTTTTTGCCATTTTGGCTACGGAACCCTAAAAAAAACAATGTATTACAAAAACTCTGAAATGGCTGAAACAAATTTACATATTACATACATACAAAAGGTGAATAATATCAAAAAACAAGGTGACCAAATATTAACATTATCAACCATTACAGGGTCAACAAAACAACATGTTCTTAGGACAGTTTGTTGCGTCAACTACATAATATTATGGATAGCGTCTTTATTATACTAATTGCATTCTCTAGCTTGATCGTGGGAATTGCAGACACAATAGATTTTCAATTGTTATGCGACAGTCGGGTGCTGCTTGGGGATTGATGGGTTAATTACATAATATTGTGGTTGATATGATCACTACATAGTATAAAACAAAGTTTCTTTCCACTGTTTTGTCTTATAAAAATCTTTGTTGCATTTTTATAGGTTCGGAGTAGTTTGTATAGTAAGAAGTATAATACGGTCACATTATTCCGTCGATCGCCAATTCCTGGAAATTTTTTGTTATTGCAGCCCATATGGGCCTTACGGGGCTTGATGGGTTAACTAGACACACGGTTTGATGTCATTATGGAGCTGTATTTCAGCGATGCGTCAAATTAATGTAACCATGTTGTAGTTTGATATTAATTTTAATTCTTAGATTGTGGTTTCTTGGAAATCTATTGTTCTCACAGCCACATGTGGCTGCTTGGGAATTTAAGCATTAATATATGACAAAACAATCTTTGCTGGATCAGCTATTTATAGTTAATAATAAATTGACATTATTCCTAAAGTACTTAAACAAAGGTCCGTCAGGGTAGCATCGTCACTTTAGCAGAATTAAAAAAATATATTACCTGAATTTGTAGCTAATTAGTTGCTAATTAGTTGCCAAAATCTCGATTTTGTTGCTCAAGCCGTTTACGAAATATCGTAAATTATGCTACCTTGATATCAAGGTAGCAGGGTAAACATAGGTACTTTAGCAGAATTAAAAAAAAATGTAACCTGAATTTGTAGCTGATTAGTTGCTAATTAGTTGCCAAAATCTCGATTTTGTTGCTCAAGCCGTTTACGAAATATCGTAAATTATGCTACCTTGATATCAATCAAGGTAGCAGGGTAAGTTATTTATTTGCATGTTTTGAGCATAATTATGCGTGTAGATTTTGTTTCTAATTTGTTGCTGTATGTAAAGAGTATCAAAAATGAATTTTTTTTTTAATTTTCACGACCATGCTGCCTTGACACTGGTTTTGCAAGGAACCAAGAGTTGTCTGATTTTGTTGCTGACCGGAACATTACTCGGGCACTGTTGTAGAACCAGCAACAAAATAGACTGAACCACCCAGGTGTTTTTATTTTAATCTTCTTTGCTTATGCTATCTTGATACTGGTTTTGCGAGGAACCAAGAATTGTCTGATTTTGTTGCTGACCGGAACAGTACTCGGGCACTATTGTAGAACCAGCAACAAAATAGATTGAACCGCCCAGGTGGTTTTTTTTAATCTTCTTTGCTTATGCTATCTTGATACTAGTTTTGCGAGGAACCAAGAGTTGTCTGATTTTGTTGCTGATCGGAACAGTACTCGGGCACTGTTGTAGAACCAGCAACAAAATAGATTGAACAAAATAGAGTTCCTCGCAAAACCAGTATCAAGATAGTATAAGCAAAGAAGATAAAAAAAAACACCTGGGCGGTTCAATCTATTTTGTTGCTGGTTCTACAACAGTGCCTGAGTAATGTTCCGGTCAGCAACAAAATCAGACAACTCTTGATTCCTCGCAAAACCAGTATCGAGATAGCATAAGCAAAGAAGATAAAAAAAAACACCTGGGCGGTTCAATCTATTTTGTTGCTGATTCTATAACAGTGCCCGAGTACTGTTCCGGTCAGCAACAAAATCAGACAACTCTTGGTTCCTCCCAAAGCTAGTATCAAGATAGCATAAGCAAAGAAGATTAAAAAAAAACACCTGGGCGGTTCAATCTATTTTGTTGCTGGTTCTACAACAGTGCCCGAGTAATGTTCCGGTCAGCAACAAAATCAGACAACTCTTGGTTCCTCGCAAAACCAGTATCAAGATAGCATAAGCAAAGAAGATTAAAAAAAAAAAACACCTGGGCGGTTCAATCTATTTTGTTGCTGGTTCTACAACAGTGCCCGAGTAATGTTCCGGTCAGCAACAAAATCAGACAACTCTTCGTTCCTCGCAAAACCAGTATCAAGATAGCATAAGCAAAGAAGATAAAAAAAAACACCTGCCCCCCTAGCATACGCCAACGAGATATCTCGTGGATATCTCACTCTCGTGTGTAGTTATATTGTCGATAACGTCATAATGTCAAAATCATTTTTTGACATTAAGTCGATAGATTTTAACGACAGATCTACACGAGAAAACATGTATGGTCATGTTAGGGTTAATAGAGATGAAGAGATAAACCAGCAGTGGCGAAGCGTCCATATAACCCGATTCCCATCGGCTTCCCTTAGGGCTTAGAAAAATCGAATATATGGGCCAACGACATATTTATCTAATAAATATTTTACATACCTACTTAAAAAACTTTGAATTCACAATGTTATATGCAATAAATTTTACTCTCACTTGAAATACATAGTTTGAATTAATAACTATCGCCTACAAATTTTAAAAGGCAATGCAATGTGCGGGCGCAGAGAATCAAATAAGCCGCAGGATTAGCGGCTTATTTCTCCATACAACGACAGTTTATAGTAAGCATCTGTCCTTTTCATTCCTGTGAACTGGTCGTCATGTTCTGTCTCGTTCTAGCACGCGCGATATATACTTGGAAATAACTCGATGCCCGACGAGTTATTACGGAGAAAGGTTAATTAGCAACGCACAAGTGCAAGCGAGATAGATGAGTCATGAAGTAAAATTGTTATGATTCGAATTTAAGAATGAATGTAGCGACATTATACTTTTGCTGGCGCGTAATACATTTTATTTTTTGGTAGGATTTTTTGTAATACGACTTTATTAAGAATGCCTTTAGCGGTACTAAATATGACAGGCGCGTAATACATTTTTATTTTGCTGGTTTTTAGATTGACATATTAATATGGCGGATAGTGTGTTTGTAAACAACATGTCGTTTGTTTTGTTTTGTCGAATTTAAATTTTGTTTTAGCGTTAGAACTTAGAAGAGTGTCGTGAATTAAATTAATTTATATTGTGACTTGTGAATTGTGAGTCGTACGACGTAATCGTGTAGTTCGGAAAATATGGCATTAATTCAGAAAGACTGTTGTCTGACAGATTATATTTTGCTGTCGAAGGAAACTTTGTTTTCCAAACTTAGTTTTGAAAATTAAAAGCATGTCATTCAATTATAAATTACCAAAATTGGTAAGTAGATTTTTTACTCCGGCTTCCCTTCTCAAAATATTCACCCCTCGCCACTGTAAACCAGTTAACATCGAGAAAACGTGTCGACAAAATTTTCTCGTTGGCGTATGCTAGCACGGCTGGGCGGTTCAATCTATTTTGTTGCTGGTTCTACAACAGTGCTCGAGTGATGTTCCGGTCAGCAACAAAATCAGACAACTCTTGGTTCCTCGCAAAACCAGTATCAAGATAGCATAAACAAAGAAGATAAAAAAAACCCACCTGGGCGGTTCAATCTATTTTGTTGCTGGTTCTACAACAGTGCCCGAGTGATGTTCCGGTCAGCAACAAAATCAGACAACTCTTGGTTCCTCGCAAAACCAGTATCAAGATAGCTTATGCAAAGAAGATAAAAAAAAAAAACACCTGGGCGGTTCAAACTATTTTGTTGCTGGTTCTACAACAGAGCCCGAGTACTGTTCTGGTCAGCAACAAAATCAGACAATCCTTGGTTCCTCGCAAAACCAGTATCAAGGCAGCATGGTCGTGAAAATTAAAAAAAATAAATTATTTCCGATACTCTTTACATACAGCAACAAATTAGAAACAAAATCTACACGCATAATTAAGCTCAAAACATGCAAATAAATAAGTTACCCTGCTACCTTGATATCAAGGTAGCATAATTTACGATATTTCGTAAACGGCTTAAGCAACAAAATCGAGATTTTGGCAACTAATTAGCAACTAATTTAGGGTTGCCAACCGTCCTGTTTTCCCAGGACATGTCCTGGTTTTTGTAGTGTCCTGGGACGTCCTGATTAGTTTTTAAGAAGCGTCCTGGGTTGTCCTGGGTTTTTTAATTTTGAAATTCGCGCGCCTCTTCAAATTTTTACGGTACGAGCGGCCGCATGGCTCGCAAGTAGTTGCGTTGCCGCGCTGCCATGCTATTTCAAATTCAAAACAAAGGCGCAACGTGCCATTTAATAATATCTCTTTCGCTCTACTATCAAAACAGTAAAAATAATGCAAAAAATCAGAAATCGTCCTTCTCTCTTTACACTCACGAGTCACGCCCGTCTTTCATATGCCAGGTGAAAAAGGACGACGCGGAATTATCGCCAAGTTAGTTTTCTCTTAATAACTCGATAAATATACAACATTTTCAAAATCCGCCAGGTCAGTGTCTCAATGATAGAATTTTATACAATATGTTAATTACATGTGAAAACTTGTAATTGGCCTTCTTGTTTGTATCATTTGTACTTGATCTTATGGCCCGTATTCACTTTCATTAGTAATAAGTGCAAGTGATTAGGGCAAGTGATTAGTTATTAGGAAAAAGTAAGTGTGGACAGCGACTGTTTAGTGCAAGTGATTAGCCGGCTGCGTAGTAACGTGATTAGTTCTGTATTCACTTTGATTAGTGATTAAGTGCAGGTGACTAGTACAGGTGATGAGTGATTAGTAGAAAGTAAGTGTGGACAGCGGCTGATTAGTGCAAGTGACTAGTTGGCTGCGTAGTAACGTGATTAAAAGCGTGTTCTATTTTTTGCGAGTGCAAGTGCGTGACAGATGAAAACCAATTTTGATTTCGTTTGACAGCTCGAGATTGTTACTATTATTCCGCTAGGTATATTAACTTTATGGGCCAGACTGACGTGGTGTGCCGTGTGAAGCGTCCATAGATATAGTATATCATTATTAAATAATATACCTATTAAAAGTACAAAAGGACACCCTTTCAATTACTTCCATACTAATCCATACTTATTACTTACTAATAATATTATAAATGCGAATGTGTGTCTGTCTGTCTGTTACCTCTTCACGTTTATACCTCAGAACCGATTTTGCTGAAATTTGGCATGGAGATACTTTGAGTCCTTGGAAAGGACATATAAAAATACTTCGTGGTCTTTATATATAAAAACTCAAAGGTGACTGACTGACATGTTGATCTATCAACGCACAGCCCAAATCACTGGACCGATCGGGCTGAAATTTGGCATGCAGGTAGATGTTATGACGTAGGCATCCGCTAAGAAAGGATTTTGATCAATTCTACCTCCAAGGGGTGAAAATAGGAGATCAAAGTTTGTATATAACAATACTTCTTAACGCGAGCGAAGCCGCGGGCAAAAGCTCGTTTTTAATAAAACCAATATTAAAAATGAAGGACATGTCAAAATGACAGTTTTATTTTTGAAACTAAGACGCTCGTGTTGACAGCTACTACTGAATTTACTAAATTAAATTACTAAAGAGCCACTAAACAAGAATTGGACACTACTTGCACTACACACCTGCACTCCACTGCCTCAATTACTAGTCACTTGCACTTGCACTAATCAAAGTGAATACAGGCCTTTATGTTTAGCCGTAAGTTTTCCGAATTTCATAAAATAAAAATAAAATAAAATATTAACTTTATAGTTTAATGCACGGTTACGGCAATAATTATATGAGAAATTGGTGAAAATTAGATGCATCTTTGTGATTTTTTTCTATCGAGAAAATTTTAAGATATCGTGTTTTCGCTCAAATCAAATTCTTGGAAATATAATGTAGTATCTATGTTTAGAAAATAAAACAATTTTGGGCTTATTTTCAAGTATGAAAATGAATTATAAAATCGTCAATTTTGGGTTAGTCGCCCCCTTAATGTGTCCTGTTTTTATACTGAATTGTCCTGGTGTTTCCAACTTCAAATCCTGTTTTTTTAAATTTGAGGTTGGCAACCCTAAACTAATTGGCTACAAATTCAGGTTATATTTTTTTTTAATTCTGCTAAAGTGCCTATGTTTACCCTGTTACCTTGATATCAAGGTAGCATAATTTACGATATTTCGTAAACGGCTTGAGCAACAAAATCGAGATTTTGGCAACTAATTAGCAACTAATTAGCTACAAATTCAGGTAATATATATTTTTTAATTCTACTAAAGTGACTATGCTACCCTGACGGACCTCTTAAACAATTCCATGCAGCATATTATCTATTATGTCCTTAAAACCCCACAAATAATTTATGCAAATAAAATTATTGCTATTTAAAATCCATAGTTCATATTATTTAATAGTAAAATAAACAAAAGTTTATTGTGCGGGAACCGTACACTTTCCGGAACAAAAAGTATATCTTGTCCTTTCCCGAGACTCAAAGTGTCTCCATACCAAAATTCATCAAAATCTATTGAATAGCTTACGCGAAAATCATGAAAGTATATTGTGCTAACCTTCTACCAGCTAAACTTTAGCTGGTAAAAGGGAACACTGGACTGTAACGATTTTTTCCACTTTAAAACTTAATATTTTACAAACGGATCCCTAAATAGGAAAATGATCTATGAATATTGAATACTCATAATATTTTTAAAAAACCGATCCAACGACACCTCACACGATGGGGTGAACGCGAAAAAAATGATTCATCCCCGCTTAATGTGTATTGAAGGTACCATAAAAAATATTTTTTTAAGATTTCATGTACCATTTTGTCGTCATAATTAATAATATGCGTATTCATGCCAAATTACAGCTTTGTAGGTCCTATAGTCTCTGAGCAAAACCGCGGACAGACAGACAGACGGACAGACAGACAGACCGAGATAAGGTTTCCTTGTTGACTACAGAACCCCAAAAATATAGGCACATTAATGTAGTTTGTGTCCAAAAGAAAAAGTATTACAATTTACAATAGACCAAGACTTGGAACCTTTCATAGAAGTTCTGGTTCCCATGGATCTATGCGTTGATTCTATGTACCAAAAATGTCCCAAATATTTTATTTTATTATTTTTTTTATATTTTAAATTATATATTTTAAACCTGAACACGAAAATAAACGAATGTCATTTACTATAAAATGTTTGAAGTCTAGTCAAGCGCCATTCTATAGTCTTCGAAAAGGGAACCTATTTACACGTTTGAAGGTTGAGTTTGGCCGTTTCAGAAGTAAAGCAAAAAACTCGTTTTTTTCATTAGTATTATATCTTTAGAATTCAAATTAGTAGTGTCTTGAATTTTTTTGTTAAAGTAAAAGGTCTCAAAGAAAATTATCATAAAATTGTTATGAACTTTAGCAATAGACAATTAGGGTGCATTTCAAATAGCATTTTTCAATAAATATCGCCTTTTACATCGAAATGTTTTATCGAACAGCTGAGGATCAGCTGGAGCTTGAACTACCTGTCATTCTTTTATTTTTTTCTGGACGCACGTGTTTGCGAAATGGACTTGCAACCTGTCGTTGCAATTTGAACTTTAGTGCTACGTAAACATGGTCTAAAATAAATCTAGCTGTTTAAATTCCAAGTTGTACAATGCGCAATACTTTGAATAGTTTCGGTTATGCAAAGGATGTACTTTTTTCAAATCAGCTGATGTAAAGGCACAATGGTGAAAGCCCTACGTACTAATTCAAAATCGTATGATCGACCGGTTATGACTTATGGCTATTGGCTTTTGAGTTTCCGCCGTTGAGTTTACACTTGCAATTTTAGAGCAACCACATTACCAGCGGAATGCTTATATCAAAATTATGTACCTACATAGCTACTGATTTTCATTATTAGGACTGAAAAAGCCTCATGTAGGGCCACTGAAGTATTTAAAGTGTGTGTAGGGCTTAGAATATTTAAAATCAAAACATACTTTAAACGTTGTAGATCCAAGAAATGGTTGTTTAACTTAAAACAAAATAAAATTGCGTAGTAACAAGATCGCAACTCGCAAGGAAAATAATTAATAATTACATAATTATATTAATTATGAATATGTAATATAATGAGAACGTATCTAATTGTTCTCAACTTAAATTTAGCCTTTAGCACATAACGATAAAGCCTATTTTTAAAAAATACTCCCACTCTTTGTACTGAAATGCGCGACAGCTGAATATCAGCTGGTTGAGAAAAAAGTGAGCAAACTCAGTTACAGAAGAAATAAGGTTGAAATTATAAATGACATTTTGATAAGGAATTCGAAAGCGTGCACATGTTGAGAGCCTGCTTGTTGCTATGCGATTTTGTTGAAAAAAAAATGGGAATCAAACTGAACTTAGATATTTTGTTTATTTCGAAACAATAATTTCTATATTATGCATTTTACATGACCAAAAATGTTTTGTGATTTGTAATTTTGTATGGGGTAAATAGTGCTCCAGCGTAACGAATTTTCCCATACAAATGTGAAAAATAATTGCTCTTTCAGCGCCTCTACTTTTACAGTGAACTCTACACACATTACGCGGTACTCATAGACATTACACTCCTATAATACTAAAGTAATAAGTATTATCACTTACACGTTTGTTACTTACATCCCCTATATCTACCATTATTGATATCGAGAAAAATATGGCAGAATAAATCGAATCGAAATTTTCGCGTGTTTTCAGAAAACGGGACAATTTGGCGTCCCAGGGATCATTTCGGGGACACGTAACTATAAAACGGGACAGTCCCGTTCAAAATGGGACGTCTGGTCACATTATTGTATCATACCAAGCATCCTCGCAAAGAGCCAACCGAGAACTAAAGAAACCAAACCTCTTGTATACTTGAGCCCTACGAATAACATAGTTTTGTTATTCGTAGCTCGAGCCCCAACTCCATTATTCTAATTTCTAACCATAACTCACAATGTTTTTTTCTAAACATAGATTCGACTTTGAGCATTACATAGCAAGTTGACTTCACTGTCAGGTACCAATTGCATTGATGTTACAAGTTGTATCAATATATGTATCATTACAAGGTGCGCATTGTAATGCTCGGTTCTCCTCCCCCACTGATGTAATGCTCGACTCTGTAACGTTAGTCGTTACATTACAAGCGAATGCTCCCGGTGAGGGAGCACCCTCTTATATTTTGTAATCCACTTTCTGGTGCGAAAAGAGAGCAAAGGGTAAGTCTACGAAGGGTAAAATATGTAGGTAGTAGTCTACCTATACTTTTTCCCTTTTTGTATTATAAAGCTGAAGAGTTTATTCGTTTGAACGCGCTAATTTCGGAAACTACTGGTTCGAATTGAAAAAATATTTTTGCGTCGGATACCCCTTTTATCGAGGAAGGTTTTATGTTATTATAACATCACGCTACAACGCCTGCGACCAATAGGAGCGATTGGAGTGAAAAAGTCAGAGGAAAATGTGGAGAAAACGAGGAAAATTATTTGAACGCGTTAATCTGAGCTACTAGACTGATTTTTATGTTATTTTGCACAGACCAGATACACAGGGACGGACATAGGCAATTTTTTTTCGGGAAAATGTACGGTTCCCGTAAAATTCCTTATTTTCGCGGGTGGAGGAGCGCAGAACGTGAAACGTCTAGTAATCTTTAATATATTTCTTTGTTTGAAATACTATTAATATCGAAATGTGAATAAAACAAAAGCCGGCTGGCGAATACATTTCGCGAGCCCGAACAAGGACGGTCTTCGACATTATGAAATATAAAAAAAATGGAACATCTGTCACGACGGCACGCGAGGGGCGCGCGCCCACAATACGCCATCTTTAAATGCGCGTAATTTCTATGGTTTCATAAATTCATTACACCTGGAGAAAGTGGAATTTTAATTTTATAGTAAAAAATAAAAAAAATATATGGACGTGCATTACGTACGTTATAATTAGAGGTGGGCCGAAATTCGTTTTACATTCGGTTTAACCGAACTTCGGCAGCTTGAACCGAACTTCGTTATTCGGCCGAATTTCGGTTAAAATGCCGAACATTCGGCACTAAATATATTCGCACTATCATAATTGAAATTAATTAAAAAAAACATATCTGTAGTAACAGTGAAATAAAATAAGTCTGATACAAGAATTACTATACTCATTCATAGTCATTTACCTACTTATTTGAATTAGAAAAAGTAATCATAAGTGATAAACAAAAAACTTAAATTGGTCTTTTTAACGACCAGTCTCAAAAATGTTTGGTTACTTATGGGTTCGTATACGAAATTTGCCGATTTCGCTGATTTAACAGACGTGATTTAACAGTTAAAATAAGTATTTCTATAAGTTTTAATGCACAACATGTAAGATCATTTCAATTATATTCTAATGTCGGAGCTAGATTTTTTATTTTTTTTAAGTATTTTTAAATAATCCAACTCAAACCCGCGACAGTTTTGTGATTTTTGCTGTAAAAGGTTTAGAATATCACCTGTTTATGGATTGTATTGATGTCTTAACGGTATGAAAAAAATACAATGTACTGTTGAGAAAGTCGTCTATAAAATGTTGGAATTACTTTTTACCACTTTAATATGTAATAGTTGAGTAAAAAAATATGTAACTCGGCAAAATTTTAGAGAAAATGGGCAAAGAATTGCTGTTAATTTCAGCAACTTGGAGCTGTAATTCATAAAAAGAAAACGACAGAAATAATCTATAGATAAAATTCTATCCAATTCAAGAAAAAAGAAAAAAAAAAACAAATTGTGCCAAAAAACACGATTCAAAACAACCTAAATCTCACATTATATTACTCGCCGCAAGGTTCGAGTCGGCTTTCCGGGCTTAAATATATTTTAAATCTAATAATTAATATATATATTTTTAAGGCTAATAAGGGGAAAAAACCTAATAATATTTCTGTAGCGAACCTTTGCAATTTCTTATTCATCGGCAAAATTTCGTATACGGACTCATAAACAAACTAAACACAAAATTAAACCGCTCTTCTTACTAACCAAATCAGCTTCGTGGTTTATGGAGAGAAACTATAAAGAATTATGTGTTTTTTAATAAAATAAATAAAAATAATACTTAATCAAAAAACTAAAATTTTGACTTTAGTTTTACTTTACAATTAATGACTAGCTGGCTAACGGCGCGGCCCCGCGGGGAAGTGCGGAGTGCGGGCGGGCAAATCTAGCAATATTTGCAGCAAGTGCGTAAACAAGTCACAACACGAAAAAGCGCGGCGAAATTGAACCGAAGTTCGGCCGAACTTCGGCCGAATTTTTCATTTTTACCGAATGTTCGGCCGAAGTTCGAATTCGGTTCAAACCACATTCGGCCCATCACTAGTTATAATATAATATGGCAGTCATCTAGTTACAGTCGTTTAAGGCGACGCCTTGATAATTTGGCTATAGCGATGCCGATTTTTCTCAGCAATGACTAAAGCTAAGAAACTAAAGTTCATTGTCAGTATTCATCATGTCTTTGTCTTTGAATTGCCCATAGCATAACACGATTGGACAACTTTTATAACACAGAATTATCAATCGAAAAGACCTCTGTAAAAAAAGGGATTCCTATTTTTCCAACAGAGGAGAGTGATTTAAGGTTCCAAAATTTGTACATAAATTGGTTGAAGCATACACTTTAATATGTGCATAGTTTATATGAAATGTATTTATGGTTTTTAAATTACGCGACAAAAACCATTTTATCGCTTACGCCCTTTCCATTTTTTGCTGTTCCATTGCTTGTTTTCTATGAGAGACCGGCCCGGCCTCTCATAGAAAACAAGCAATCTAAAACATATCCAACACGGTTTCTTACTTTAACGCGGCGTCACCTTAAAGTGCGACGTCTTGGCCAGCCATTAGTCATTATTCATTATCATCATACTATTATGTTCTAGACGTTCCGCGCGGCTTCGCCCGCGTAAATTAGATATTTCACAGAAAAATTAGTCCACAAAAAATAAGCCCTTTCAAATAATTTCCCCCGTTTTTTCCACATTTTCCTCTATTTCTACGCTCCTATTAGTCTAAGCGTGATGAAATATAGCGTATAGCCTTCCTCGATAAATGGGCTATCTAACACTGAAAGAATTTTTCAAATCGGAGAGATTAGCGCGTTCAAACAAAGAAACAAACTAACTAACAAACTCTTCCGCTTTATAATATTAGTATAGATTCGACTTCATCGAAAACCGGCAGCATTAAACGAAGACGGTCTAGTCAATTTCTCGAGCGCCATCTTAAAAACTACAATACCAACTAATTAACAATAATTAATAGGCTAAAAACTGTGTAATGTTTGGAAACAAAAAATCTGAACATTTGTTTTTTTAGAAATAAAGAATAAAACAAAAAAATATATTAAAACAATTTAATTAAACTTTATAAATGTACTGTTAATTAAATGTCATTTATATTTATAGAGAATAATAAAAGTTCCATAATAAATAGTTTTGCCCATTTCGTCGTATTATCTTGGATCTCTACCGCAGCTGTACAAAAGTATATAATATATTATAGTAAATAATAATGAGCACAGCTTTTGTATTTTTTTCGGTACCGTTACATTTGAAATTGAGATTCTCATTACAAATAGAGATTATCAAGGTGTGATGCGCACGCGTCGAAATTATTACATATTGTCATTTTTTTTGACGGCGCCTCTCCATACGCGTACATCCGCCGCGTGCGGGAACGCATCTGGTGTTGACATCAAGGGATTGTGTTGCAAATGCAAAACCATAAAAAAAGTTTTATTAATTAATACATTTTCAGCACGTATACTATCAGAATTCAGAACGTCCTACGCGTTGACCGCAAATCGTGATCGTGAACAAACCCGGCGAGAAGAAACGGCGTAAGAACTTGGACTTGCGCGATGCGAGGATTATGTATAATGATTATGTAAATACTTATTTAAGTACTTAGTTACGTTAGTTTCAGTGTTATTTTCTTGAATAACGTCATCGTCATTATCTACATCTTCAGCCTATCGCTGCCGTTTACTGCGCTATGTAGGCACGTACCGTATGCGGTACGTCTGACTACTCTGACTATTACTTCGCTGTTTGTCCGTATGTCTGTCTGTCACTAGGCTGTACCTAGGGATTGCAAAAAACGGATTTTTAGAAAAATCCGGATTTACGGATTTTTTCACCCTCAAATCCGGATTATCCAGATAATCCGGATTTTTTGTAATTTTGTAAATATTTTTGATAAACAGCTTTAAATGTGAATTATTTTCTTATTATTTCTTTATTTAACATTAATTTTAAAAGTGCAAAATAAAACGTCTTAAAAATTAACATTTTTCTTTTAAAAAAAACGCTAAGATGGGTGTAAAAAAGCAAGAGATTAAAATTACAGTATCTGGTACTTTCAAATTTAAGAAATTATCAGAATTAGTGCTCACCTTGGGTAGGAACCAATTAAGAATCCTTACCAGAAGCCTAACTGGGCACTGCAAGCTCAATAAACACCTTAACAGAATGGGTATTTGTAGCATAACGACTTGCAGATTCTGTGAGGAGGAGGATGAAACATCTATTCACCTTCTCCACGACTGTCCTGCTCTACTACAGAGCAGGAACAGGCACCTTAGTCGCCACGAAGATGATTCTCTAGTGCGAAGGAGTCACAATAGATCCTCATGGGTCGCAGTGACGTCAGGGCTATAGCGACCTGCCTTCTTTAATAAAGAAAAAAAACTTTCAATTTTATTAAGAACTTAAAAATACCCAGATTTTTTCAACTACATGTTTAAAATTATTTAAAAATGTGAATTTGTTGTTAACAACAAGCTAAAGTGACATTGGGCTGGTGACGCTATCCACATATATGCTGGATATCGACTGAGTGGGTATCTAGGCCTAAGAAAAGATAGCGCTATGCTCTTGGGGTATTTTTTCCTGCAGATCATTGTAATCCTGACGTTAAGATGATCTTTGAGGATCTATTGTGACTCCTTCGTATTAGAGTACCGTCCCCAACCTAGTGCTGCTCATAAATTTAACTATGTGATTAGGATTGGTGCCACAAATTTCCTCTTTAGTAAATTAGGAGAGTTTTTGTTCTGTAGTAGAGTAGTAGAATCAATTAGAAGGTGAATAGGTGTATCACAGAATCTGCAGGTCGTAATGCTAATTCGGTAGGTCGTTCTGTAAAGGTGCTTGTTGAGTTTACAATGTCCAGTTAGGCTTTTGGCAAGGAGCCTATTTTCTTTTCTTAGTCAAATTATCACTTTACCCAGCAGTTGGATAGTATATTTAGGCTATTGCACAGAATATTAAACTTTAAATCAACATTTAGTTACATTATAAACTTACTATATGCCTTTGTTTAATAAGATAAAATCACAAATCGGCATTCGTTACATATTTTATAGAAAAAACTGTATTCAATACTAAAATGTTCTAAAATAATTGTAAAAATATTTATCATCATTGCATTTATTTTCTCATATAAGTATTTAGAAAACATAACAATTAATAAGATAGTAAAATGATAGCTAGGGTTTAAGAAATTAAAATTTGTCATTTTTTTTTAATAAAATGATAAAATGTAAAGAAATGTAATTACAACCACCAAATAACTACACAATGCAATGTAAGACATACGAAATTCTGACTTTGTTACGTGTAGACCACGCAAAGTTGTGATAGCGCCTTTAATCAAATGTGAATTTGTATGTCGGATATTACACGATACATTTAAATTAATTTTATATTACGTAAAAGCTTCTTTTTCATAATTTTATCTACTATTCGAAAAAACCGAAAATACGGATTTTGAAAAATAAAAATCCGGATTTTTCCAAGGCCCAAAAAATCCGGATTATCCGGATTTTTCGGATTTCGAAGTATCCGGATTGCAATCCCTAGCTGTACCTCAAGAACCGCGATAGCTGGAGGGCTGTATTATTGCCGCTAAAACAAAAAATACAAAAACAAAATAAAATGTTTTAGGATAGCTCAATTAGTTTTTCATCCAAAAAACTGATTATTTTAGCCTTCTTTGCTCCATATAAATAATGTAAACAGTAAGGCACTTATAAAATTTACAAAATACTCAATTGTATTCAGTACTTATATATTTTGTATTTTAATAAAATTTAGTAATAAAATTAACTTTTGACTATTTTAGACTCCAGTACAAAACACATTTTTTTGCGTATTTTTGCTCTTTGTACACGGAACCATTCGTGCGCGAGTCCGACTCGCACTTGGCCGAATTTTTAATTTGGTAATGGGCGAATTCATAAACTTGTGGCACCCAAGTCGCAACATTAAGTTTCTCATAGAAACATAGAAGTAAATGAAGTACAATATAGAATATAATAAAAAAAGACGGGTTGCACTCCGGGAGTGCCGGCAGAAGTGAAAACTTGATTATTAACGTTGTGCATTTTTTTAACCCATTTTTTAAAAAAATCGATTTTTAAAAAAAATCGATTTTTTTAATTAATCGAAACCCTTACAACCCATTCGAGTTCGAGTTCGACACAAAACACTACTCTCCAACCGCCTTACGGTTTTTCCAAGGGTTTTCGATCAGCACGTGAATCTGACGCGAGTTTCACAGGTTTACCCATCCCACAAAAGTGCTCAACGCCGCTAAAGAGGTTTTCACTTCAAAAAAGTAAATATAGTCTATCAATATAATATGTAATACTTACAAAAAATCAGCTCCTTAGGGTTACGTTTTAGAGTTGTACGTAGTCAACAAAACTTGGTTGACTACGGTTAACGGTACCCTAAAACGGAACCCTAACCAGCTGATTTTTGTATACTTTTTTACTATTGATAACAAAAGATTTCCAAGAATTGGCGATCGAAGGATAGTTATATAATTTAAGGGTAACATTGTCTTGCAAATAGAACAATCCATATATTTTTGACCGACTTCCAAAAAGGAGGAGGTAATACGTTCGGCTGTATGTATCTTTTTTTTTGTATGTTCCTCGATTACTCAGCCGTTTGTAGTCCGATTTTCAAAATTGTTTTTGTGTTGTATAGGGTTTAACTCGAATTTGGTGTCATGTTCACAAAAGTGGTGATCTGTTTGGTGGTTTGGTGATCTGATTGATCCTTGAGAAATCGAGGGGACTCCTTGAAATTTGTATGGAAACATATAATGATTTCGATTTTTTCTGAAGCATTCGAGGTAAATGCTACCAAAAAGTAAGACTTCGCACCAGGTTATACCCTGGATCCGAAGGTACCGAACAGAACTTTTGAATGCTTATAGGTACAGGTTCGGGGATTTCGGCGTTGTTTAAACAACTGAAAGCATAAGCCAACACATCAATTAGATTAATCATCATCATCACAACTATAATTATACCATGGTCATCACACTATGACCCAATTATTGGTACATTTCGTGATATTTTGCATCGAAGCAGATGTTTTTGACGATGATTTCACTGTTTGTGGACCGATTTTCGAAATTTTCGTGTTGTTGTATAGAATATAATCTTAATTTTGTATAACAATTACGAAAGTGGTGAGCTGATGATGTGATCTATGAGCAATCAAGGGAAATCCTTGAAGTTTATCAAAACGCTCATAGTGGTTAAAATGTTGTTTCTAGTAAGTTAAACATATAATACGAATAAGAGAAATTTCATGCAAAGGTGTCTCTTGGTCCAAAGGCACTGAACAGAACTCCAGGAGGGTTAGTCAAGACGAATTCGTAATCGCTTCGTTATAGAATCGCCGATGAAAATGTATGGATTTGACATAAGCGTTCGTTAATATGACGTTGACGTTCGACTTGTCTTATGTCAATTCCATACATTTTGATCGGCGATTCTATAACGAAGCGATTACGAATTCGTCTTGACTAACCCCCCTGAACCTTTAAAGGTAAAAGTTTGGAAATTGCAGCATCGCTTAGATAACTGCAAGCATTTGCCACAATTTTGCTTACAGTAACATAATGTACTGAATAGTTAACATTCGTATTGGTTATTTACGCATAAAGCCTTATTTTGTAGACAACACTAAAAAGAGTGAAATTATTATTTTTAACAAAAAAATGAAAACCGACTTCCAATGTAAAAAAAATGGTAATATGAACTAAAAGGTATTAAATAACTCTTTTATAACTTTAATAGTGCCTTTTTCAGAATTTGTCTAAATCTCAACTATTTCTGTACATATTACAGTCTTCATTACTTTGAAGTCGGTACCAGTCCCAAAAGTTTCAGATATTCTGACATTACTGAACTCACGATTAAATTAGCTGGTACCGACTTCAAAATAACGAAGACTGTAATATGTACAGAAATAGTTGAGATTTAGACAAATTCTGAAAAAGGCACTATTAAAGAATAAGAGTTATTTACTACTTTTTAGTTCAAATTACGATTGTTTTTACATTGAAAGTTGGTTTTCATTTTTTTGTTAAAAATAATAATTAGGATCATCAAATCAAAGTATGAAATCCTTTCTATGATCTATCTCTGTTAGCTACCACTTTCAAGATTTTTCGGAGATAAAAAAGTTGTTTGTCTTATCAAAATGAAGCTACTCACAAAAAATTGGCTTGTTAGTAATCACAAAAAAAAAATGCTCTACTATTATATCAAAGCAATTATTATTCATTTCATTTCGTCACCTTTGTCGAAATGAAAGAAAGCATCCCCTCGAGTTTTTACCCGACTGCCGGGAGGGTTATGTGTTTAGCGCGTATCTTCTATGTATGTAATATTCTTTATTACCTCGTATCTTCAGAACGGCTAAACGGATTTTCATATTTGAGGTATCGTTAGATTTGTCTTAATAGCCCGAGTGTTCTTAGATAGGTGACATTAAGAAAAAACCAAAATGGCGGATGTTTGATTTTTTGAGGTAAAAAAAATTAAAATTCTACCAAGCATATCGAGTGGGGTATCAAAATAAAGGATTTTAAACACTGATTCTAAATATGTATATAACTTGCAGTTTTAAATTTTAATATTATATAGAACAATAAATCTACACTAATATTATAAAGAGGAAAGATTTGATTTTTTGTTTGTTTGGCTCCGAAACTACTGGACCGATTTGAAAAATTCTTTTACCATTGGAATTCTACATTATTTTTGCTGTACATAGGCTGAATTTCATTTTGGAAAAAAATAGGGTACCGTAAGATATTTGGTTTCTTCGGACGCAAGGTGTAATAAATCAACCAGAAAAGTTACTTATTTTTTTTACGTACGCTGCCTAAACTATAAAAGATAGAACCATAAAATTCTAATTAATTGTAGAACTTACAAACATCTACAAAAAAGTCCGCGACACACTATACCTATCTATGTCGAGTGAGGCACAATAACAATTTATTTATTTAAAAATCTTGAAATTTTTTTTTGACTACATTTAAACGCGTTTATTTTACTCATTCTTTTAATCCTTATCAAAATAAATAATTCCATTACTAAGTACAGTTTATGTAAATAATATTTGGTTTTGAATGAATAAAATTGGACATTTCGTTTTGAAATTATGGCGAAATTAAAATATTATTACGATAGTTGGCGTCACTAAGGCGGGTGCGCGTGCGGGATGAAGACAATCTGTGCAGGGTGCAGCCTGCGTATAATGACTGCGTCGTCGATGTTAGTGTCTAAACAAACTAAGCTGAATTACGCCGGCGTAATTTACGTGCCCGAAATTACGTTCAGCCGCTTACGTCTGATGCGACACACTATAAATTACGCGAAGTGCCGAAATTTCGCGGCGTAATTTCCGTTGCCGAACGCGCGCGTAAGTGAGTATTTAAAATTCTCAGATGTAATGTGTGCGTTAACACTTTGGAGATAAGGTTGGATTTGCTATGTTCGGTTTTGATAATTCCGTCGCGTATAGTGTGTAATGTGTTGCTATACAAAACATTACCGCCGAATCGCTGCCGAACTTTTCGCTCGACTCGGCTCGACGGAAATTCGGCTCACGACGGAATTTCGGCATAGTGTGTCGTCTGTCGCGTTCCGACTTCCGCCCATATTTTGTATGGATTTGAAACGCGGCGGAATTTACGTCGGCATAATTTAGCGTAGTGTGTTTAGACCCTTAGTGTCGGAGTCAGTGAACTGACCTGGGAATCATTTTGGTGACCGAGTTTTTCCTGGGTATGCTTTTTGCGGAGCTCACCGACATCCACGCGGGCGGAGCCGCGGCCGACCGCTAGTAATAAAATAAGAAAAAAACCAAAATCCGTCTGCATGGATAAATCCAATATTTATTAAAAATTAACTGACATTATTGAAACAAGACGAACGTATTGTAGACATACACTTTTCTAAGTGTACTTACGATATATGGTTATATCAGCACGGTAGTTTCTCAATTTTTTATTAGATTGATTGCCGAAATGGTTAGATGACTACAACTGAAAAGTCGCAAATAAAATAAATAAATTAAAAATCAAAAAACCCGACTGCAAAAAGTGTTAACTAAAAAGAACGAAACAAGACCTAATTCTACCGGAGGCATCGAATCCATGTTTTAATTGATACGACTCTTGCTTACGAGTTTCATACCAGGATAAATAGAAGGTTACATAGAAAAATATAGAAGAAGAAAGTGGATAATAAAATGCAGTCGGAGGCATGTCGCACCAAGTTTAACATTAATTCATAAATCATAAAATATTATGCCTCCGACTGCATTTTATTGTCCGCTTTCTTCTTCTACATTTTTCTATGTAACCTTCTATTTATCCTGGCATGAAACTCGTAAGCAAGAGTCGTATCAATTAAAACATGGATTCGATGCCTCCGGTAGAATTAGGTCTTGTTTCGTTCTTTTTAGTTAACACTTTTTGCAGTCGGGTTTTTGATTTTTAATTATTGGCAAGTCCATTCAGCTAAATGTCATTGTCAAAGGGGTATTGAGAGGTTGTTGAACCTGCCTAATCCAGGCAGATGGAGGCGTTGGTCGGCCGGCGGCCGGCGCGCGCGCAGCCTCCGCGCAAGGTGTTTGCGCGCATCTGTCAAATGCCAATGCGCCGACTCGGTAACGCCAACTTCCAATCCACTACTGTGAAAGTTATCCAAAAGTTAATCCTCACTATATTGTATTATACATTAGTATAAATGGCCTAGATTACACGGTCAATATTATCACGATTCTAGTATCACGGGATTCACAGATATTACTGCGATACTGCGATTCGGCCTATTACACCATCAATATTATCACGGAATCGTGATAATATTGATGCGTGTAATCTGCGCCAATAAGTGTGCTTTACGGCTGTATAAAACAAATCAAAAGTGATTTCATAGTAAATAACGTTACTATACAATAGCTACTTTTGAGGGCTCAAGAGTCAAGATCCACTTTATTTGCGGAGAATCCGTCCTGGTCCCTAGATCTTGTGCCCCATATTTTTAACTTTTAGCCAAAAATAAGCTTGCCCGTGTCGTAATGGGATTCGGGATCCCTCAGCGGCTGAAATATCTCGTAGTACTAGAGCTATTTAACTTAGAAGTTAGGAAGAAATTCTCTGTCTTTACTTAAATCAGTATATTTTATGTACAAGTATTTTATTTTTCGTGTTAGTTTCGCAAATTTTCCGTAGGTACTCAAAATTTTCCAAATTTTTCAATAAGATCGTTCGGACAATAAGGGGTAACAAAAGGGATGATAAAAAATTGCTTTTTATTGCTATTCAATATACATGCATTAACAATTTTCCGTATAAATGAAATGTTCCGTACAAAAGGTCAGACTTTTTAATGATAGGTATTTGAAGTTTATTGTCGTGAACTTTGCGAGTTATTACCGTCGCACCGCACTTGTCTATTGTTTGAACCTGGTCGTTAGCAGCATTGATAATTAATTGACAGTCTTATAAGGTATAATTGAAGTAGACTCCTAATCGCCCTTAATATTACCTCACGAGGACCTTTCTGAAACACGCTACACGCCATGAAATTCAATGAATAATGCCAGACGAATCACCTGTAGCACACACTTGAAGCGACTTCTACGACTATAATAATTGAGATGTCGACATTTCCAGACCAAATACCTATTAACCTATTGGTTGTACGAACCATCTGCTTCCACGGAGGTCGGAGAATCGACCCACTTCTACTTGACCAAAATTATTTTCATGTAACTGTCTGCGTTTATTTAAACACATTAACAAATTACATCAGCAAATTCAAAAATCTAATTGTATAGTTGCTCGGTCCTTTTGCAGTTCTCCCTCTTTCGTCTGTTTTAAAATAGCTACTTAATCTGTACTTGATCATTGTCGGCGAGACCCGTAACATAAGTATAACAAGTTAAAACAATTAAGGTCTACTTAATTAGTGAGTTAACCTTTAACCCTTTGAGTGACGTAATGCTCCAGCCTGTTCTACTTAATTAAAATTTTTTATTGGGTGTATCATTCACATCCTGTGCCTTAGATGTTTTTAGACCAACCTTGGTTATTTAACCCAGTAATCCACAAGCGGCACCCGGCTGTCGCATAACAATTGAAAATCTATTGTGTCTGCGATTCCCATGATCGAGGTATTAAAGCTGCGGAAATCAATTGCTTCAAAATTAAAATTTCCAAAAATTGACTTCAGAAATAATGACCTAATTAAGAGATGTAGGCCTTAAGTTATAATATGAGAACTAGTTAAATTTAAATATTTGATAATATTAATAGGATTACAAACGGACAGAGTGAAGTTATTATGATAAACTTACAGTTGAGACCAAACCAGGTCTAAAATTGAAGAATAATACAACCTACAAAATGAAATCGTAAACTAAAGATCTACTAAAGGTAATAAAGGTAATATTTACATTATTAACCTTAATGTTATTATAGGAGATATGAAAAATATAATAAGTAATGAAAATTGCCCCAGTTCGGGGCTGTTCTATTCTTGTGATCGTAAATGTCATGCAGTAGGGGATGCAAGAGTATACATACATTATTTTCTTCGTGGCGTAAACTAAAACATCCTTATTTTAATATAAAACGTATCACCAATACTTTAAGAGTTGGTTTTCAATGAAAAATGAAACCGGCAGCTGTAACACTACAAGCAGGAGCTGCAGCCCCTACTGTCTACTGATGAGGCGTCGCTTCGCCACCGGCCACTCCGCCGATAGGTCTCGTCGCGCGCGGACGTGCTCGCGTCTTCAAAATTATTCATCGGATTTACGTGAAGTGACTCTCGTGACTTTAGAATCGTGTATATTGTTTCGTGACTGTGAAATGTTTTGATATGAATTAACATTAGTTCTTTTTAAATTTCTTTGTCTACGAAAGCCGCATAAATGATGGGTGTAAGCAGTTGTATGAGCGTACGACAAGCTAGAGGCCCCTGTCACTGTCCCGCTTGCCCTAGGGCTTCAGGACACGGGGCTCAGATGCCACCCCCGACTCTCGTCTTGCCTCCGATGGCATTGGAGCCTGAAACCACACCTGTAAAAGACAAGAAGGGATCTAAAATGAAGGTCCTCAAAAAGATAAAGAAAAAGATTGGATTAGGTAAGTTTTTAACATTGAATATGAAATGTTCTCGTACAGATTACCTCTTTTGTAAAAAATAAATAATGTAAAGGGTGTAAACATACTATGTTTACATGAGATACATTTTTAATTTCGATTATTATCAAAATGACTTGGTTCACAATAGAACATCAATAACGACTTGTAAGTTGTAACGGTTTGTTTGGCCTAGCGAACATTCATAATAATATTATAATTTACTAGCTGTCCCGGTGAACTTCGTGTCACTTTAAAACCTTCCCTGGACTTCTACGAATATTTTAAGACTAAAATCAACCCAATCCGTTCAGCCGTTTTCGAGTTTTAGCGCGACTAACACATTTGAAAATCCATTTTTATATATAAGAGAAGAAGATGAGACTTTTTATACAGGATCAATGATAATAAATAAAAAACTCAAAGCAGATATGTTACTACCGCGCGCGTTGTGAAGCCTCAAATGCGGGCCAATTGGCCCGTCTTTTATTTAGTCTGTCTCTTTTATGTAAATGGCATTTCGCATCTTTTGTTTCACTTATCTGTCAAATTTGACAAATGAATTTGAAAATTGTTCGAAAGCAATTTAAGCCGGAACATAGTATGAACGTAACAGATCTGTATTTAGTAGAATATCATTGCAGGATCAATGATAATAAATAAAAAAATTCAAAGTAGAATATAATTGTATGGGATTTAAAATAAATAATTATTTTAATTGAATATTGTTTATTTTTAATCTGTGTGAATGTCAAAGTTAAAGTACAACGTAGCTTTCGACCATCTACCCGTTATCTAATAACAATTGCTTGTCAGTTGAACGTGTTGCAACAGCTTTTCCTGTTCCGATTAAATGTGGTTTATATTTTTTTCTATTCTATTTTGTGGGATGTACAATGGAAATTATTGTTACCCAAGAACGTAAGTTGTGTTTTTGTTTCCTATTTTGTTTGGGCAAAACATGACCTCGGGAACTACCATCTAAATTATTAAGCAACCTATTTAGTTTGTCGATCACATTCGATATCGTTTCATCCTTTAGTTTTTAAAATTTTTGTTATAATATTATGTTTAATTATATTTCTTATAACATTTTGTTTTGGTATCATGTCGTTTTGAGTGTCACTGGAGTTAACTTTTTGCTTCGAGGCGCGTGCCATCTGCCCGTTCGGGGTACGGAGACATCTGCTGTTTTTAATTTTCTTGTAATTACGGGTTCTTAATTAGTTCGACTTTATAGTCGGACTACTTTTACTATAAATTGTACATCTGCCTTTAAGTTTAACATAACCTTATTGTATCTTCTCAATGAATATTTCTAAATATTGCTAAAATATTTTTGTCTTTATGTACAAGTTGTATAGTAAGTTATACTGTCTTTACGCTACTTCCGACTTTGTCTTGTGTTTTTAAAGTATCTATTAGATGTTAATGGATGAAATTAATTAATTATTATTGTTGTCATTCTCAACGCAATACCTAGATTGACAATGTTTTTATGAAATAACACAAATACAGCAAGTTAGGTCTCAGTCAAAAGTTAAGCACAAATGCGTTCAACCTTTGATAACAATACCTACAAAATTATGAATATAATTTACCAGATGTTGTCGGCAAGAATTGAAAAGGGCAGGAAGCCTTTGCAGATGTTTAGCCAAATTATTTTGCCTAGCCATTGTTCTTTGTTAAACATTCGTAAGAACTAGTGTAGGTGGTTATTTTTATTATTAGAAAAAATAATATATTTAGCAATCCGTTAAAGTTTTTTTTCTTCTGAATATTTAGTGATTATCTGATGAATTAGTAGCAGAAGATCAGAATATAATATGGCGTCCCATACAATGTTTGTACCCCTGCACCGTTGTCCAACGCCTTTGGACCAAAGTCAGTTTTGTGCAATAATAGTTTTTTTTTGCATACAATGTTAATGTCGCCTCGGGAAGGTCGATCGCAACAAAACAGGATCCCAAGACAGCTGTTCTATTAAATGTCGCTTTTAAAATCGAACGGTGTAAGCAGCTGACGAAATTTAGGGCTGTCTACATCGACTTGTTTTTAATTTTTTACATTAATGAAGAAAACAAAAATATAAATTGCATTACTAAAACAAAGTTTGTTCCAAAATATATTGATTCAAATTTTGTTAAAGTAAAAATCACATGAGAAGTTATTTTAATTATTATAAACTTACAAACAATTCGACCTCGAAACCGCTGTTGTCCTTGTATAGTTTTTCATAATAAAGCACATGATTTATTATAAATTATAATACCTACATACTTAACAACTTTATTAAAATTGCTTTAATATATAAATTTAATCCAACGAGATTCGAGAATGACTAATAAATTCAATTATTAATGTTTTAACTTTTAACTAAAGGTCGAACGGTCAAACCGTTTGATCGTCTCGGGGGCCCTTAAGCTTTCATTCTTTAAATTATCGAAAATGTTGTGCTTGTCAATCGTCATACATAATAAATTATTCTAATTATCATTGTAATTTTTTATGTATTACAAATGAGACAGCCCTAAGTTACGCAAACGCAGGCCCCGGGCGGGGTCCCGTTTCTAAACAGCTGGTGTTTAAAGATGAGAGAAAGAGAAATCCTATAGCTCCTTGTGTAAGAAGGAGACAATAATACAGCATGTGTTTGTTATTGATAACGCGAGGGTAACACCCGTATAAAAATCCGATATCTTCGATAATACCGATTTTGGGTAAAGCATAGCTAAAAAAATTCAAAATAATAGTATTTTAAAAAGATAAAACTGACTTCAAATTTTTGTACGTAATTAAGAATTAAAATTCCCTATCTCAAAAACTACTGAACCGATTTTGATGAAACTTGCAATATTCCCTAAGTTGAACAGTATCTAGTACAATAAAAAAAGAATCACTAAAATCGGACTTGTGGTCCCGGAGATATGCGTGCACAAACATAAAAACATACATACATACATACACTTGAAATTTGGCAGATTTGTTCAGAAGCTGTCATAGATTAAAATATACAAAAACTGGGCAGTTCTGGAAATATTGCATACATACGCGTCGAATTGAAAATCAAAAAAAATTGAATAATGATTAAAATATAATTAACAATTTCTGTTATATATATAATTTATATGGATATAAAAAGAGTAGAAGTAGACATCATTTGAGAGGTTAAGGGCCTGTTTCACCGCTTCCTGATAAGGCTATCCACCAGTGAGACAGGCCTTTAGACTGAAGAGATATCACAATTAAAATAATATAAAGTATAATCCTTCTAATAGGCTTCTATTATTCTAATTGTGGCATTCTCGCTAGACGTCATCTGTAGAACAATTTGTTTATAAACTTTAACAAGTACGTAAGACAACAATGAAAGTTGGTATACAAAGAGCGAGTGCGTGCCAAGGTAAAAAGAAAATGATCTTGATCTGAATATGCTTGCGATTTCAAAAGATACAGTTGCGGTTGTGTATATCTAAGTCGTTCTTTGTAACCGCCGAAATGTACCATGTTACCCTTATACATAATATCTTTTATACATTTTATCACATATAAAGACTCTAGAAACGAGGGGTTCGCTTGCACGTGTTCAAAGCAAAATTTCTTTATGATTATAAGGATACTTATGACATAATATTTCAGAAATTTAGTTAAACTTCACGTTAAACATCAACTAATATTTTAAGAATGTTTAATATAATAGCATTCATATTTTTACAATTCTTTCTGATTGTTTGATAATTGCCATATCTATCAACTTCTAAATCAATTGTTATATTTTATGTATGTGTTTTAGTATTTATTAACTAAACATCATTATTTATCTCCATTTTGCTCTTAATTTATTTTACCTGCTATTATCCCATCTCTGTAACATCTTGGATCACAAATCAACTAAACTATATCAGCTGGCGGTAGCACCTTTTTCTTATCCCCGTCTCTTTCTATGAATAGACGTTTTATATCTCCTATCTCCCTTGGGTTGCTTTTATTTGTACCTACATACGAAGCAGCTGATTTTTAGGAAAAAATTTAAGTAAGCAGATGTAACATCCTTTATGTACAATTTTATATTTTCATGTGCATGAAAATTTAATTTTTTTAGGGATTATGTAAATTTTTTAGGATAGATTTACATACAAAAAGATAAAACGTAAAATTCAGGAACGCTTAAAATTTGAGAACCTTCGAAACTGAAAGGCGAGAATTCCACGCTCGATTCTCACGATCATTAGCTGCTCTTCTTAACCACTCGAAATTCCAATTTCGTATGCGTGATCCGTGGACAACAATTCACTTGTCTTAAAAATACCTACTATTACAGTGTGGTGGTCTTATTTAAGGCGTCCTTTAGTTGTTAATCGCCTCTTATGTTTGAAATTCATCCTTCGATCGCGGATTCTTGGAAATCTATTGTTATTCTATTGTTGTCGCGATCGCCAGTGTCCTTATGGTGGTTGATAGGTTAATAATTAATTCAGATGTTTTAATGCAAGAAATGTATACATTAGGTTGAATGTTTCGTCTTAATTGCATGTATTCTATTTGTTACCCATTCGTCTCATTGAATGTAATAGGAATGCACGAATCGTAAGCGTTATCTGGTTCAATTTCGTAAAGAGGTGAGGTGCTGAGGTCGCCGGGTCGTGGGATGATACTTACGCCACGCTTACGTATCGTCGCTCGATGTTCCGGGATTTGCGCCTAACATTATATAATAAATCTAGCATAGACTCTAGAGTCTAGACGTAGAGCTTATTAGTTAGACACTAATTACATAAAGAAGAAAATGGTTAAAGTACGGTTAAAGTAGAAATGTTGATGAAGACTATAACCTATTTCTTTAAAAATGCCTAAAATTAAAAAATTCGTAGTCATAGTTTTAAGAACTTATATAGTCCAAACTCCTGTACAAACCTTAATACATACGTTAATGGACGTGGAAATGGACACGGTAAAGGTAAATTTAGAAAATTTCGAACCAATTATTCTTCCGTTATTTTCGAATAAACTGTGAAATGCGTGAGTGAGCGCACATCATTCGGATCACGAAAAGTCACGTCATGATCAAGCGATCAACTAGAGAGATTCAACTTCTAAGAACATTACTTTTTTGTCATGTTTGACAAATTATTAGAAATACTTCATAAAATGGATCATAAAATTAAAAGTATATTTAAAGATAAAATAATATTAGAAGCATATTATCACAAATCGATTCACTAATCTTTTCCGGCTGCTACGATAATAATTAGTGTTAACTGCTTTTAAACATTAGACAATGCCCAGCCCGAACATATGTTTACGTTGTCCATTCACAACAAGGTGCTAGTTGACTGCGTGCATAAAAGAAACTTAAAATATTATGTTCCCACAATCGCAGACAAAAGAATTAATACTATTTTTTCTGCTACGAAATGCATCTGGTCAACAGATGTATTTCAACCCTTTAATTTTTCTCTTAAAAATTTCGCGGAACCTGTTCGTGGGAAAGGAGTCCAAGGAAATTGCGGGGATTCGCCATAGAATCGATCCTAACTTTATTTCTACCCTCGTTGAGTTCAAAATTGTATATCCTGAACGCTTTCGACGATCGTTGGCGTTACAAGTAGTGAATTGCTAATTCTATAGTGTCGCTATTGCAATATGTTTAGCTTCCGGTGCTCCGTCCTCTTTTTGCTACTTCCAAATAACATTATGATGTGGATTCTATTGAGTCGACAGACCTACATTTTAGGATACTATTCGCATTTAATGAACTCTTCAAGATTCGCTGCTAAGAAACAAGGTTACTTTTAATTGTGTATTTATGTATTGTACATTAGTTAGTAGAATAGTAAATTTCAACTTATTACAAGCGAAAGCGTGTGAACCCTCGACAGTTATTTCAGGCATTAGACAGAAAGTAGTCTAGTACGGAATTAAATACAAACTGTAGCATTCTTAGTTACACTTTTCATTTAATGAATTCCTAGTCGGACTCGTAGTGGACTGGTGGACGCTGTCTTTCCCTAGTATAGAATTATGAACGTCTGACGTGGCTAACGAGACGATGAATTCGGAATTGATGCATTCAACATTCAAATTAATTTTCAAGTGATCGTTCGAAATTTGAACAAACACGCATTGAATTGTAATCGAGCGGTCCCGAAACAAAATCTGTATTGGATGACAAAATAAATCGATACATCGCCGACTGAAAGGTGAGGTTCCCACGGTCCGTGAGACCGCGCGAAGGAAAGAGAGATAACCGATACGACGCGGGTGCGAGAGAGATAAAATGATACAATTTTAAAAACTTATCTACAACAGCTAATTGTTACGACAATGTTATTTATGATTATTATGTACGAAATAAAATTGATGATCATAACAAACTATTCTCACGAATCTCGAAAGTCAGGACAGACGTAATATTATAATTACTTAGTTACTCAATAATAATATCTAACCTATATAATATGTATAAAGAATTAAAATTAATTAAAAATCAAAAAACCCGACTGCTAAAAATGTTAACTAAAAAGAACGAAACAAGACCTAATTCTGCCGGAGGCATCGAATTCATATTTTAATTGATACGACTCTTGCTTACGAGTTTCATGCCATTATAAAATATAGAAGGTTACATAGAAAAATGTAGAAGAAGAAAGTGGATAATAAAATGCAGTCGGAGGCATGTCGCACCAAGTTTAACATTAATTCAAAAATCATAAAATATTATGCCTCCGACTGCATTTTATTATCCATTTTCTTCTTCTACATTTTTCTATGTAACCTTCTATTTATCCTGGCATGAAACTCGTAAGCAAGAGTCGTATCAATTAAAACATGGATTCGATGCCTCCGGCAGAATTAGGTCTTGTTTCGTTCTTTTTAGTTAACATTTTTAGCAGTCGGGTTTTTGATTTTTAATTAATTTATTTTATTTGCGACTTTTTAGTTGTAGTCATCTAACCATTTCGACAATCAATCTAATAAAAAATTTTAAAACTACCGTGCTGATATAACCATAATTATATCGTAGGTTCACTTAGAAAAGTGTACCTACCTACAATACGTTATAATAGGTACATAGGTTTGGTACTGTTTCAATGTATGTTTCTAGTTTTAAGTACCAAATCATTGTTTTTTTTTAAATACTTTGTCATTGAATTTTCATCTTGTTTCAGTAATATCAGGAAGTGATGAAACAGACCCTAAGACTTATAACAATAAGGACACCTATCACTAACGGGACACATTTTTAAAAATAAACAATAGTCTGAGGTTGAAAGTGAAGTTATTCCCACGCAGCTTGTAGATAAAAACTAGCCATGAGATAAACTGCAAGTAGGCCATGAATAACCGAGTCACATATTAAGAATGTTTCTTGTAATGTCATAATGGAAGCAGTACTTGTCAATTACAACAGATCTAGTCCCCACTCTAGATCTGGTGCTGATCCATTGATCGGATTCAGAACCAGACCAAGTCTCATTATATGGTAGCCGTTTACGTGCGATCAGTAATTTTTGTAAAGAACAAGTTGGATCGATTGAAATGATACCATATAATTACTGCGAACTGCCCTAGGGCGACGGAGGTAGTTGTGTGCGGGTAGTTTTATTTGTCACAATAATGGAATACTCATCAGTGGCTAATAGCCGCACTAACGAAAAAAAAAACAATAGCGTAATGTTGCCTAGACTGGTGCGGGGATCACGAGTGACAATTACGCCGTGAGAAACGGACGTGGTACCGTTAATATTATTCCGTTTTTTGTATAGCAAGACATTAATTTGTACTTTTTTCTTTGTTTTCACTTGCTATCAGCCAATAGCTTTTTTGTTTTGCTGAATTGGAACTTGCGCATCAATAGTCATTTGCTACAATTCCAAATATGAATTTCATGAAAAAATATGGAGATAAAAATAGAACATGACATTTATTTAAATGTTAAGTTTGCCTATTATAGTTACTATTTCACTTAAAAGAAAAATACGTTTATATATTATGTGTTTTTAATCGTTCATCTATATTAAAATGTCCCTATATGGAAAATGGTTACGGTTTAAGATATTCATAAAAACTTTTATGTTTTACAACTATAGACATTGGACGGATATTATAGTGCTAAATACTCGTCTTAAGATTAATTCCCACAGTTATAAATAAGTATCACGCTGTAAAGAATATAATAGAACCTTTAAAATTAATGGCAGCGAAACCATAATTACATTTAAAATGAAAGATAGGCCTGCTCGTTGGAGAACCTGTTGATTTTGAATCTTACGTTGATAAATATAGGCTCGCTGTTGTCGATGGAGCCGGCATGAGATCATTCCCACGCGTGAATCATTAAGCACGACTCCATAGACTTAATAACTTTCAATGTAAACGTAACCACTTAGCTTCTTACGTCTGGAATTCGAAATTTGAAATAATTATGAGTTGGCAGCTAACGAAGGATCAATTATTGATGACTAATTTTATATCCACGCGTTTATCGCTTGATCAAACTGTACATATATTTACAAGTTTCTTTCCATGTCCAACATTATGATAATATGAGTATAAGTCATAATACAAATGGTAATGTGGGCACTGGGCAGTACTCTCTAATTCGAGTTTCACATCCCATGGATATCTGTGCGTCCGCGTAGTTTCCTGTGGTCTGCGGTTTATCTGCGCGGATGTGTAGGGCTATCGACTCCACTCCCATGTGCTCACTGGTTTATAATTCATACCAGCTTCTTGTTTTATTTGTTTTTTTTATTAGACTATAAACATAAGTGTTTTCCTTAATTATCATGTTTTGTCAGTATCAAGTATCAAATTGGTCTATATATCCTCTTATAAAGATCTTAAAAATTATAATATATAATCGATTGATCTTATAATCGATCTTATAAAGATGGAACTAAGAAGATTCTTAAATATTCATATATTTATATATTTACTTCTAAATCCTGTAAAACATCGTGTTTTATTTGTTTATTTTGGTCCTCAACAACGTCAACATGCCCTCAAAGGCGTACAAACGTGGTACATTTCCCTCCAAATATATAACAAAGCAGGGGTCGCTTTGTATGACCATCTTGAGTGCGGGGGAGTCTATAATGAACTAATTCCGTCACAAATGTCGCGCACATGGCACGGGCCCACGGGGATTCGGTCCGCACGCTATTATAGCACCATAGCCCATGGGTGAGGTGTAGCACAACAGAATGCGTCTCGCGTTTGAACAATTTCTTTGTTTTACTTTTCTTCATGTCCACGAACAATGATACATGGATACTGGCAATTATGTCCTGTGTCGGTATTGTTTAAATGACAAACGGACTCGTTCAACAGATTTTCTGCAGCGCATGTTTCCTAAGGGCTAAAATTTGTTATAAAACAATACTGCGGAGATGTTACGTTCATATATTCTGATGATTTTACACTTTTCGCTTCATACATCCTGCACCACCTGATGAATAATACTGTGTATTACTTCACAGTCTTATTTTTCATATCTCTTTTCCCTTTCTAGCGTTAGACATATGATATTTTCCTTTCACGTTACCTCGGAATCACGGGTGCGTGCAACAATATCACGCGCCATGGTTTTTTAGAACGACACGCTTCGTTGACCAGGCAATATTATACGATATTCATATAACTAGAATACGAACGCAGAAAAAATCCTTTAAATTTCAATTATTTAGTGTCGCACTAAACTTACTAAACTTACGCTCAACACGTTGGGGAATTTCGTGCTTTGATCGACTCGTAAGCCCATGAGTGCCCACGACGAACCCTAACCCATGGAAGGGACAAAATCAAATGAACTTGTACATAGATGAAATTCATGACATGAGATAAATTCAATAATAACGATAACTTCAGTAGAATCTAAATAACGTCATTAGAATAAATTTATTGAATTATTCTTAACAACAAGCAGGCGGTTTTCAGCTCGTGTTTTGACTGGATTCAAGGACTCGTGACTCATTACGGTTTGAAAATAGCTATTCCTTGTATATCCTGTCGCTGTTTATTAACTTTTGTTCGGTAGCAACAACACTGAGTTACGTTGAGTCAACTGCGGGGCTAGTGGTAAATTATAAACTGCCTCCAGAAAATGAATTGTCAAAACTGTCAAACTGACAAATTGTCAAATTAGTACAAATTGTGCAAATTACTAGACAAGCAGAGTGATTTGTTCTTTATGCAGAATCATTGCAATCTACATTGAAATGATGTATTTTCCTTCACTACAGTTTACCTCTCATAAAAAAAAACATGAATTCTTGCAATTGCTTACGCTCTCTTCACGCTCAAGTGAAGAAAAACTGGAATGTGGTAATCTCAAAATTTGATTTGACAAGGTCCATTTAAAAATCTCTAAACAATGCGATCGAATTTTTAAATGGTTGTCCATTGGTTGTCTGATTATTTTTAATTTGACGTTTATTGTTCCGGATGGAGTTGCCGTCGGTCACGGTTTGTGAGCGGTCTACGACCTGTACGCGTTCGGTTTTCTGAACTTAGCTATCGGTGCACGGTGTCAACATTATGATTTATGCGTAAGGAAAACCTGTTTTTAAATCCGAATATTAAATTTTTAAATCCGAATTTTTAAATCCGAATATTAAATCTAATTCCACTCTAAAATATTATAATTTTGATTGCCGTCAAATCCCCTAAACGAGCTAAAAATAGATCTGTCTAACCTTATGAGACCTTTTCTCTAGTACACTATTTATTGCATCGCTTAAAATCTTCCTTTAAATAATCTCCGCTTTAGGTTACCTTATATTTTGTATATTATGTAACTTAAAAATAAGTCTTAATTCTAAGCTGCCTGCCAGATATTATATTTACAAACAAACCGATATAAGGCGTGAAGTAATATTTTACAGTGGAATGAATTTGTAGACAACATGTATGAATAAACATCGATATATATTCTAATCGTCTTATGCAACCCTCGTATTGTACCCCTATGCAACTGGCCCCATTCTAGCACACTTCATTATATCCAAACCCCATGAGGTCATCGACGATAGGGTGTAGTGCTTAGGTATTTAGGGCATCGATTTTTTAAGCCCTTGGAGGTTTCTTAGAGCTAAATTTAACACATGCTCCATTTTGAGGTTAATTATTATAGGCAGCTTCTTTGTCTGTGAAAATACTGTTACATATAAGTTTTACTTTTAGATTCTTGGCTAATTTAAATGTTCTTAATTTGTGTTCATATTATCGCGTTAGCATCATTATTGCTGTAATAAATATTCTTTGTCTTTCGCCTTATTATTCACTCAATGTATTCGTCAAGGCATTTGTTTCAATAGTTGAGGATTACCACACGGCTCGTAGGCCGTAATTGATCGTTAAAAAGTATGAAGGTGCTACGTAATATTCGTATTTGATAACCCACAAAATTAAGACGTAGGTGTATGTTATAGTGTTTAGATTTCAAACCTAAATTATAGCGTGGGACTTGATGCTGGATGATCGATTAAACATTATCGAAATCGTCCGGTCTGATGTAACTAGACTGACCTACCGCCTCCGTCAACCCACAATTTTGTAATTATGTTTTCTAAAAATGATAATATCTTTAATACTATAGCTTGGAATTAATCCCAAGACTCAAAACCTATTGTTCAAGTTATTCTCCTCGATAATTTCTTTCACCTCGACCTATATCATGTTCCCTACGCAGGAGACTTGTCTAATAATTAACCCTTTGGTTTTGTTGCAACCATAAACGCATCATAGATTTTCTATTCACTGCACACCCTTTACTCCTCTATCTATGAACATCCTTTCTGCGGCCAAGCAACGAAGCGTATCTCCACAACTCACAGCTAACGACCTCTACAGCTAACATCTAGCAACACACTTTGATTGTAATAAACCTTGAATTTGTATGTTAAATTCGTTATTCTTCCGAAGAATCGGGACAGCTCGAATGCTAAATGAATTGACTCGCTTGTCATAATATTCCTTTGATCGACACGTTAAAATAGACGTAAGTGCAGTTGCATTGGCAACAAACACGAGTGCTAACAGAGCGACAATTTGCGACATCAGTCTGGCTATTACAAGAGCCACATTCTAGACCGTGCTTGACGTCACTGGCGGCTAACTTTAGGCTGCGTTGCACCAGGAAGAAATGACGTCCGACGTGACATTTATCTACCATGCCCACGCGCATCGAACGCTACTCTTTTATTTATTTCTTATAATAATAAACGTACAGTCCACGATATTATAGTTGAGTATCATAAAATAATGTGATAGCTTTCGGGGCAAAATAAACAGAAATTATCAGGAGTTCTAAGTACATACGTTTAAGGATTTTTTGGAAGTTTTGAATTGAAGTTGCAAGTATTCTTCAGTGTATCATTACTAAGAAATCCTGGAGCATACATGACTCCAGTCTATTCAAAAGTTTTGTATAACAATGCATAGTTCCTTCGCCATCTGGCTGCCCCGGACCCCGCTCGTGCTCGTTGACGATTCGCCCCGCATTTTTAGCCGCATGTATCGTAATCTTTTTGCCGTGTCGATTCTAATTCAGACGCCGCGCGTGCCTCCGTTCTATTCTAGTGACGCTTAACTAATTGTCTGAGGGCGTCGAATTTGTTTTGAACACGTGTCGCTCGGCGGGAAATTAATTGAATCCTCGTCGCCACTTTTCCCCAGACATGCAACATCGGCAGTGACTCGTTATGACAGTACGTTTGTTGGGAGTCACCACTAGATAGGAAATACATATCCGCCAAACTTGTAATATGAAAGCGGACCATTAATTAGGTGGTTTATACATATTTTATTTCTTGTGAGTCTTGTAAAAAACACGATAAACGCATACTAACAAATATTTTGGATCACAGAAATATTTAAATAGGCTTTTCACGGGGCCGGGTTAGAGCTACAAAATTTTAAAATTGACATTTAACTTTTCTGACTTATCTGGTTTGGACTCTTCTAAGTTTAATATCAAATTACTTCCCAAAAGCGGGTGATTTTAGAAATACGTAATCCATCGATCTGCTTCCGCCGGATATGTTCCCCTCGGAACTAAATTATCTGCCAGTTGCCACCCTCGCCTACTCCACCTGGCCTCAAATAAAAAAAAAAATCCGGATAAATCAACATAATATGGTTTAATGATTATAATATTAAATGACTTTCAAATTGTTACATTTTGCACATGACATGGTCTAATTTTGGCAAAAAAAGAATAGATTTTTTTTGCAAATCATGTTTGATTAATGTCAGACCTATAATTATTGTAGATATTCATAGTTAATGCCGAAGATATTTAGTTAGAAAATAATATAATTAGTTGTGTTTTGAATGTTTTGACAAATTACTAATTAGCAATAAACAAAAATAAATGGCTTATTAAAATTTGCCATTATTTATAATAAAACTCTACTTGGCCCCCTATATCAGTATTCAGTACGTCTCTACTCGCTAGTGTGTAAAGTACCGTCACCCCTCATTACCCACAGAAACCGTGCACGTGGCTGTTCCGCCCCACACGAAACCGTCGAGTGCCGGAAGAGTAATTCGAGATTCCTGTATCATTCACAAAAACTTTCGAATTTCCTCTGTACGTGTTCAAGGATTACCATCTAGTATCTACTCCAGTCTATGGAGTATGGTCGTTGTGGATTGAAATTAGTAACTACCTTCAAAGTTGCATTGTAACAACTAATACAGTAATCTCGTCTCCAACATATTACAAAATTTTATATTGATGATAATATTATGTAATTCAAGCCGCATACAATGTCTAAGGTGGAGAATTCATTGGAGAAGGTCTCTGAATGGGGTAGACGTAACTAGGTCCAATTCAACCCCGCCAAGACACAAGTTTGCGCGTTCACCACTAAAGTCACCAATGGTCGTATATCCTCGTTTCGAGGGCACATCTTTAACCATCTCCCCTAGAATGGAGATACTTGGCGTCAACATATCGAGCGAAGTCCAGTTCCGATATCATCTAGAGGGTAAGGCCAAATTAGCCTCGAAGAAGCTTGGTGTCCTTAACAGAGCGAGACAGTACTTCAGTCCGGACCAACGCCTACAGCTCTATTTCTGAATTGTTGACTGCCATAGTGTTTCAAACAGCTTGGACCCCTTGGAATTACGCCGAGATATAGCATCACTCTGCATCCTCTATCGGTTGTATCACGGGGAGTGCTCTGAGGAATTGTTCGGAATCATACCACCTGCAACTTTTCGCCATCGTCCCACGCGAAAAACATACCATCCTCATCACCTTGATGAGTGGCAGTCTTCCACGGTGCGTTTTTCGCGTAACTTTCTGCCACGCACTGTAAAACTCTGGAACGAACTGTCACCAGCAGTATTTCCGGACCTATACGACCTGCAAACCTTCAAGAAAAGAGCGTATTCCCTCTTAAAAGGCCACAACGCACCTGCAGCTCTTCTGATGTTGCGAGTGTCCATGGGCGACGGTAGTTGCTTACCATCAGGTGACCCGTTTGCTCATTTGCCACCTTATTTAATAAAAAAAAATACAACATAAAACCCAACAATAACAAAACTTATCTTCTTATATATAAAACTAGCTGTTCCGGCAAAAGTTGTTTTGCCATATAAAGTATTTCGCCCATATTATTTTACACCATGGCAACACTGTCCCGTCGCACAAACAATAGTCACCGTCAGTCTCGAGTTGTAATAATTTACTATTATTTATTCAACAAATGCACTTATCAATATAAAAAGTAGATGTTGTCCGATTCTCAACCCTAGCCGATATGCTCGCTAAGATTCACGAAAATCGGTCGAGCCGTTTCAGAGGAGTTCAATTACGCACACCGTGACATGAGAATTTTATATATTAGATTCTCGTGTCACAATGTTAGTCCACGAACTCCTCCGAAATGGCTTTACTGATTTTTACCAAATTCTGTGTGCATATTCAGTAGGTCTGAGAATCGGCTACTGGGTACTTTATATATTGATAAGTGCATTTGTTGAATAAATAATAGTAAATTATTACAACCTGAGACTGACGGCGACCATTGTTTGTGCGACGAGATAGCGATCGACGTTGCCATGGCGACATACTTATTCAGTCACTTCAATAAAATAATATGGCAAATATATTATGGCAAAGCAACGTTTGCCGGGATAGCTAGTAATTTATAAATTATGCTAATTTAGATTATATTATTTTGTTAAGGACGGTATTAATATTTTCTAATGGTTTCGCCATAGCCAGATGGTGAATACGAGTTATATGCGAAAGGTGTAAATTATACGTATGTAATAACTGTACCGCAGTAGTATTTCGTATTCAAGCACAATACTCCGCCGCGCTAGAACATCTGCCCGGCAGGTGGACGCCATCTTGGAAACTTGAAATTACTACTACTAACTTGAAATTACTAATACTAACTGCCCTCACGTGACTATTTTGTATTTGGTCTGATTTAGAATTTAGAACATGTTATACGAAATCAACATCTACTATTCTACTTTCGTACTCATTACTCAACGTTCAAAGTTATTTCCAAACTTTTAAAACAATGCCATGGTGGAAATAATTCAAATCATAGGCACGTACTTACTAACAGTTGCTTGTTTGGATAAAGTAATTAAAACGTATGTTTGGTTGTTGCAGCGCCCCGCACGGGTTGCACTGGCGGCACCCCCAACAACCTGCCGCCGCTGAGCTTCCACGCCGTACACGGGGACAACGTGCGCGTCTCCCGCGACGGCACCACCGCCCGACGCGTCGAGTCCTTTTGCAAGGGCGTCGCCTTCAGCGCTCGTCCGGTTAGGGTTAATGAAAGAGTGAGTGTTATCCTGATTGTGTGATCATAATAATATTATTTAAATATCAACAGTAGATCCATGAGTAAAATATTTTCAATATTCAAAAATTATTTTCGATACATTTCTTACGAAATTACCTGTTTACTAATTGTATTTTTCCTTCTTTTCAGGTTTGCATCCGTTTTGTCGAAATTTCCAACTCGTGGAGCGGCGTCATCCGGTTCGGGTTCACATCTCACGACCCCACTTCCCTCGCCCATGCTCTACCGAAGTACGCCTGCCCAGATCTAACCAACAAACCCGGAAATTGGGCTAAAGCCCTCGGCGAAAGGTTTTGTGAAAAAGATAATATATTGTACTACTATGTCAATTCCGCTGGCGACGTCCACTTCGGTGTCAACGGTGAAGACAAGGGTTTATTCTTCTCGGGAGTCGACACTAGGAATCCACTTTGGGCTCTCGTCGACGTGTACGGCAACTGTACGGCCATCCAATTCGCCGATCCTAGGGCACCGCCACATCAGATAAGAAGATGCCCGCCGAGCCCGGTCGACGAGGAAAGATTGGCGGGAAGTATGCGAGCTCTAGCGGTCGAGGAGCCGCTCCCGCCACCTAGATATCAAAATCCACTAGTCCCCTTGAGTCTCCACCGGACGAAAGGAAGGAACGTGCAGTTCGTTACCGATAGAGGCGTGGCTGCGAGGATAGAAGCAGAATTTTGTCAAGGATACGTATTCACAGCCCGTCCGATGCGCCCGGGGCAGACCATCGTCGTCCAGATTCTTTCTACAGAAGCAGCATACGCGGGAAGTTTGGCGATCGGTTTAACGTCGTGCGATCCGGCCACTCTGACGCCGTGCGATTTACCCGACGACGCCGAGCAACTATTAGATCGGCCGGAGTACTGGGTGGTGAGGCGGGACGCCGCGAACGGTCTCCGCAGGGGCGACGAACTGGCGGTGACCTTAACTTTAGACGGCGAGGTTCGCGTCAGCCGAAACGGCTCAAACCCAGTGACGGTCATGCACGTTGACCACACTCTGAGACTATGGGCGTTCGTCGATATTTATGGAGCAACCCAAAAAGTGAGAATGCTAAGTTCTCAGGCGGTGCAAGCGCAGACGCCGCCTCAGCAACTGAGAGTACTAGCCGGCTCGGCTGCCCCGATAGCTACGACCAGCGGCGGCACTGTACTAGTAGTCAGTCTTCCTCCACAAAATGGCAATCAGAACGCTACCAATCACCAGCAAGGGCTGACATTAGCGAGCGCACATTATATAGAGGTGAGGATCATTCACTTATCACAAACATATCTTTCAATTTGCATACTGATAAAAAATAAAGACGACGGCGACTAAGCGACATTAACAAAAATATTAATTTATTTTTTTCTTTGCAGCCTATCCAAAGATCGTCGCAACTGTGCATCCAGCAGATACCAGCTCCGGCAGCCTGCTCCTCGATGCAACAGTATCCGCGCCCCCGACCACCGCTAGACGGTCAATGCTCGTCAACCAGCCAAAACAACTCCAACGAACAAATTCAACTGCCAAACGGACACGCCGAAGCCCTGCGTATGGACAGAATCGTGAACGGACCTTCCACGAGCCGCGCTCTCCCGTCTACCTCACATCATCAACCTCTCTATTCAGTGATCGGGGAAGGAAACTTAACCGGAACGGAGTGCACGATCTGCTACGAGAACCCAATAGATAGTGTGCTGTACATGTGCGGGCACATGTGCATGTGCTACCGGTGCGCCGTCCAGCAGTGGAGGGGCAAGGGCGGCGGCCAGTGCCCCCTGTGCAGGGCGCAGATCAAGGACGTGATTCGTACCTACAAGTCCTGATGTGCTTAATATAAAGAAGATTTATAACTACGTGACGGGCGATGATCGCACGTTAAACCGGTGCTGTCACGATGATATTGAGTTATTGGTAAGTCTAGTTGACGGTCAGTACTCAGCAGTCATATTATAGGTTCGACGGCTATTATAGCTCTCGTAGAGATTTGTTTGACAGTTAAAAAACATACGCGGAAATGCCAAAATAATATATTTGAATACGACTTTAACGATATTTATGCATAGTTTAGTTATTGTATATATTTTAATTTTTAATGGATAATAAACACTTAAGTAGGTATTCTCTTTTTGATATTCCACTTATATTCAGTAGCATAAAGTTAATTTTATGAGCAATAGCTTGAATGCTTCTGAATTCTATAAAACTTATTTATTTAGAAGTATTTTAGGTATTTATTTAGTTGTCAATTTGTACTGTATAGAAAATGCTCGATAGATGAAACTTATTTCTATTCTGTGTATATTAAGCTTGACATCCGATTAGGTTTATATTTATTTTGAATTAATATTTTATATGATATAATCTTGTAGCTATATAAGTAATGTATTCTACGATGGTTCTATCCATTCATTTAGTAGGAATACCCAACAAACTGCGCCTGACTTGTTCAAATCTTATATTCACTTTATTGTTTTCTGACATGATATGGCGTCGGCATTCAAATCCCGAATATATTTTATTGGAGAGTTGGATTCAGTGTGGTTATTTTATCTGAGGCTATAGGAATTTCTGTATACAAGTTAGTTATGCTAGGTATTTTAACTAAGATAGGGTTCCTAAGGTAGTCTAGGCTGCAAATAATATCCATACGTCCACATTTTTGGTGATAGATATAATGCATTTAATAAAATAATCATATCATAATTTTAAAATGCTACCAGTTCCTAAAGCATCGCTGAAACAAGTATTTCTCGGTTTCGAATAAATTGGGCCAAAACCAAAACGTTCTTAAGTAATTTGTTTCCATTTGTATACTTTAGATTTTTTATTTGTAGCACTAGAATACGATATCATTTTTGAGCGGTTGGTTATGAATGGAATATTTAACTAAATTAGCCCATATACAAAACGCTATGGCGCTGTGTTGCTACGTTAAATATAAGTGCATTTCAAATCAACTGTCACAGTAAAACTCTTTTAAACCAATTTACCATTCCCTTACTAGCCGGTTGCTCAAGTTTTCAAAATCATAACATTCTTTTTTTTGTTAAGTTTGTAGTAGACATTGATTCTTGAGCTACCGTTTTAATTATTATGTTTCAAATGCATTTTATATTTAATCATTCCTGTATATATTTAAGTTAAAATACCATTTTTGTACCAAATTTTGCAGCCAGTTTTTTGACCATTGAAAAATATTTAAGAACTGTCTTATTGACTACAGTACTTTATTAGATTTTTTGTGTTAGTACCTACCTACTAATGCCCAACATTGAATCTATTGTATAATTTTTTTTAATTAAAAATTGCTAAACTGGAAATAAGAAATAATGTTGTAATGTAGGTATATAGGGTATATAATTAGTTATATATATTATCATTAGTCATTACTGTCATGAGTGTTGAGCATTTTTAGGGACATCGGACGGGAGACTCCTACTGTAGTCTATAAGAAGTTAAGTCTGACATGTTTAAATTTAAGTTTTTGTCTGTATTTTTAGTAATGTATTTATTTTTGTATTAAGAAAAGAATTATACCAAAAGTGTGACCAGTTTAGCGCCAAATCTTATTAAGTACATAGGGAAAATATTCATACCTACATGTTTAAGACTTTGATAGATAGAAATAAAACAATTGACTTAATATCTCCCAAAGCAAAAAAATGACAAACTCAGTAATTGACTTGTGTTTAGTGACTGCATGATTTGAGCTATTGAAATTATATTGTATGTTATAACGGTATTACCTTGTTTTGAACATGTATCTATTGATAATAAGAAATTGTGATATAATTTTTGCGACATTTGTTTTCGGTCCTGTCGGTTGGTTGTACAGCATTGTCATCTAGTCGTTAGTAATTTATTTTTTTTAATTTCCTTTGATATCGATGTTGGAGTTTAGATTAAGTTTTCAATTAAAAAATGGTTATTTAACACATTTGTTTCATTTATATATTTTATTTTAATAACTAAATCATTTATCATACCATATTAGACTACTATAGCTTTTTTGAAGCATTAAACTTAAAAAAAAGTTAACTAGAGCATTTAATATGGTGTCACTTAAAAATTATGATATAATTTAATCTAGCATATTCGTGTGCGTACAAGACAAAAGAATAAGGAATACGGCTTTTGCTGAACCAAAGATTTCCTCTGGTAGGATTGATCTTTATATCCCTAAGGTGGGTTTACGATGTGGAGCCACCTGAATATCTCATGCAGGTGGGGGAGGGGTTTTTTTTAGCTTTAACAAGGTATGAGGTCAATAACTGCGTAGGATTTAGGTATATAGTCGAGTTTGGTATCATTTTCGATTGAATCGAATGTTTGAATGCCAATTTTGGAATAATATTTAGATAAAAGATAGTAAAAATAAAATAAAAAATTTAGAATATACGATTTTCAATCAACGAAAACGCTATTGACAGGGCTTAATTAATATAAGGAGGCTGGTAGCCGCATTATTCTGCATGCCAAAGACTTGGTGATGAATGGAGCAGTAAACATATTAATAATACTAGACGTTCCGCGCGGTTTCGTCCGCGTAAATCTGAAATTTCACGGAAACGATATATTTTTCACAAATTAATAACCCATGTCTCACGTAGTTTACTATATATTCGTGTCAAATAACATTAAAATTGCTCCAGTAGTCTGTGAGATATTAGCCCTTTCAAATAATTTTCCCCGTTTTTTTACATTTTCCTCTGCATCTTTGCTCTTATTGGTCTTAGCGTGATAAAATATAGCTTATTGCCTTCCTCAATAAATAGGCTATGAAACATTGAAAGATTTTTCAAATCGGGCCAGTAGTTCTTGAGATTAGTACGTTCAAACAAAGAAACTAACCAACAAACTCATCAGCTTTATTTTCACATTTTCCTCTGTACCTTTGCTCCTATTGGTCTTAACGTAATAAAATGTAGGCTATAGCCTTTCTCGATAAATAGGCTATCAAACACTGAAAGATTCTTTCAAATCGGATGAGTAGCTCCTGAGATTAGCGCGTTCAAACAAACAAACTCTTCAGCTTTATAATACTACTAGACGTTCCGCGCTGCTTCGCCCGCGTAAATTAGATATTTCACAGACAAATTAGCAGGGCTTCAAATAACGTTATTTTTTCATAACGTTACTGCTTCAAGGGCATAGATAACGTTATGAAAATTTACCCGATATTAAAAATAACGTTAAAAATTGATATTAATAACGGTTAATGTTATAACGTTATATAGGATTTATAACGGTAAATATATGTTCTTTGATAACGTTATAGTCCGTCAAGAAAGTCATGACAGGCGGGAAAATTTTCTAAACGTAATCACGCTTATAAGGTGTATTTTTTCTTTGTATTTTCACACAAATCTTGCAAAAAAGTGGGCTGCGAGTGAGATTTAGTGCACCGTGCACGATCGCATACCTGATACCAGAAAATGACGTTATATTTACCGTTATTATAATAACGATATTTTTTCGTTTATACATACTTAACGAAAAAATATCGTTATAATAATAACGGTAAATATAACGTTATTTTACTAAATATCGTTAAAAAAATAACGTTATCTGGCTACCATTATGAAAATAACGGTACGTAACGATATTTTTTCTGTTATTCGATAACGTTATGAAGCCCTGCAAATAAGTCCACAATAAATAGCTTATGATCCTTCACGTTACTACTTTTTATCTGTGCCAAATAACACAAAAATTACTGCAGTAGTTCGTGAAATAAGGCCTTTCAAATAATTTCCCCCGTTTTTTCCAAATTTACCTCTATTTCTTTCCTTATATTAGTCTTAGCGTAATAAAATATAGCTAGCCTTCCTTGATAAATGGGCTTTTCTTTGCTTATAGTCTTAGCGTAATAAAATATAGCTAGCCTTCCTTGATAAATGGGCTATCTAACACGAAAATAATTTTTCAAATCGGATCAGTAATTATTGACTCATACTAAGATTAGCGCGTTTAAATAATGCTTCTTCTTCTTCTTCTTTTTACGTTGTTTATCGTAAAAATATGAGTCCTAAAATGAATTAAGCATTCTTAAGTCATCCGAATATGGTACCGAACTTGGAATATTACCATAATTAATGCCTCTATACAGATTGAGACTCTATTTTCCTCCAGAGCAGAAGCTGCTAAAATTAAAAAAAAAATTACACCAAAAATCGCGGTGGCTCCACATCTTAAATCCATCCTTGGGCCATAAGGACCAATCCTACCAAAGGAAATCTTTGGTTCAGCAATAGCCGTATAATTTACCGTACACACGCAACTATAGATAAAACACAACAAATAGGTACTTAATCAAGGTGCGTGGTGCGCTGTCTTTGTGTTTGCGTTATGGCAACCCCGGATCTATGGGGTAATGAGGGGGCAAGCCGGGGCCTATTCATTTACATAATTAGCTTTGACCACGGAATAAATATTAATAGCACAAGTACAACAATTTTATGGCCATAATAATATCAACTTGACCGATACCCTGAGCTCGGAGTGAATGAGCTGCACGAACATTTATTATTTGCGAGGCGCGTAGGCATAGTTCAAAATACGCGCCCAACTCCCGCTCGCCTGCAGGAATCGCAGAGCTCGTTTTAGCAAACTGAAACTGATTAAAAATTATTTGCGATCTTCTATGAGCCAGGATAGCCCCATATCTGGGGCTGTGTTTTGGAAAAGTCCCTTTATTAGTTTTTTCATGACGGGACTTTTCCAATAGGTATGCCAGACAAATACGAATCTAAACTGTTTATCATTGTGTGTATCCATATACCTACTTCCATGCTGATATTATAAAGTCGAAAGTGTGTATGTCTGGCTGAGTATGTATGTGTGTCTGTATGTATGTATAGGCACAGAATATATATTAGTTGTACCAAGTATAGGCTAGTACTTGTATTGACTCCACACAGCGCGAGAACTCTAGTGAGGACTTTTTGAGAATTTTGTGAGTGTGTACCCAAAGAAGTTCTCACTACTAATCTCGCTGTGAATTTCTTGAAGATTCACGTAAAGATGTGGAGCGGTCATCACAAGAACATTGAGTAGAGATAAGCTACGATAACATGGCGCGCCCCTTTAAAATTCAAAAGGTTTGAAGTGCGTTGTCAAAACGTTTGATATGCATTGTTATTAGTGTTTATTAGTTGACCAACAAATCTTGGTAATAAGTGACATGTGAAATATTACGAGTACTGGTTGATTGGTGGAATATACTTACTACATACAAACTCTTTAATAAGGATGTGACTACACACATTGAAACAGTAAATTGCAGGGGTGCGGTGCGCCATGTTATCGTAGTTTATCTCTACAACAAAGGATATCAGATGGTCTAAAAACAAAAAAAAAGACGGGTTGCACTCCGGGAGTGCCGGCAGAAGTGAAAACTTGATTATTAACGTTGTGCATTATTTTTTTAACCTATTTTTTATGAAAATCGATTTTAAAAAAATAATATAAAAAAAACGATCGTTTTAATAATTAATTAATCGAAACCCTTACAATCGATTAAAAAATATCGACAATCGAAAAAAAAAGCTGCTGTCAGACAGACTGTCAGACACTTCTCGCGACAGTTGTCTTGCAGGTGGAAACGCGGCCTTAATCAGCGCGTCTGCTAAAGAACTCATTTCCCCAACAGTACATTTCTGCTAAGCAACTCATTACCCCGACTGTACATTTCTGCTATACAACGCATTTCCCTGACTGTACATTTCTGCTAAACAACTCATTTCCCCGACTGTACATTTCTGCTAAACAACTCATTTCCCCGACTGTACATTTCTGCTAAACAACTCATTTCCCGGACTGTACATTTCTGCTTAGCACAATTTTCCCCGACTGTACGTTTCTGCTAAACAACTCATTTCCCCGACTGTACATTTCTGCTAAACAACTCATTTCCCCGACTGTACATTTCTGCTAAGCACCTCATTTCCCCGACTGTACATTTCTGCTATACAACGCATTTCCTTGACTGTACATTTCTGCTAAACACTCATTTCCCCGACTGTACATTTCTGCTAAACAACTCATTTCCCCGACTGTACATTTCTGCTAAACAACTCATTTCCCGGACTGTACATTTCTGCTAAACAACTCATTTCCCCGACTGTACATTTCTGCTTAGCACAATTTTCCCCGACTGTACATTTCTGCTAAACAACTTATTTCCCCGACTGTACATTTCTGCTTAGCACAATTTCTCCCGACTGTACATTTCTGCTAAACAACTCATTTCCCCGACTGTACATTTCTGCTAAACAACTCATTTCCCCGACTGTACATTCCTGTTAAACAACTAATTTCCCCGACTGTACATTTCTGCTTAGCACAATTTTCCCCGACTGTAGTTACATTTCTGCTAAATAACTCATTTCCCCGACTGTACATTTCTGCTAAACAACTCATTTCCCCGACTGTACATTTCTGCTTAGCACAATTTTCCCCCACTGTACATTTCTGCTAAGCTACTCATTTCCCCGACTGTACATTTCTGCTTAGCACAATTTTCCCCGACTGTACATTTCTGCTAAACAACTCATTTCCCCGACTGTACATTTCGTTCGAGTTCGACACAAAACACTACTCTCCAACCGTCTTACGCTTTTTCTATGGTTTTTCGATCAACACGAAAATCTGACGCGAGTTTCACAGTTTTTACCCATCCCACAAAAGTACTCAACGCCGCTAAAGAAGTTTTCACTTCAAAAATGCGCGGCCAGAACGAATATTTCCAATAGCTAGGCCATATTAAGAAATGATTAAGAACTTAAAAAAAATATAATATGGACCTAACCCTGTAACTACATTTTCTGAGTTATTATTAATTAGTTAGGAAAAAAATATTAAAAGCATTGCGTTTAAAGGGGTCTTACTGGGAAATTACCCCTTACCCCGTATTACCTATTTCCTAGTACGATTCCATTTCCAGTACGACCCCTTTTCCAGTAAAAAGGCCGACTGCAATGCAGGATAGTGAATGGGCCTTTTCAGACCCCTCTAAGTCCATAATCCTAGGTCTGGCCGCGCAGCTTTTTTTTAGAGCAACAACATTGCCTGAATATGTCCTTTGAAACATCCATATTAATTAGTCAGTCCAATTCATATGCTTAGTCGCCAAGGCCCAAGACAATTAATAAGTCTGCGCGTTCACCGCTAAAAAGTCGCCTATGGTTGTATATCCTCGTTTTGAGGGCACATCTTTAACCATCTCCTCTAGCATTGAAATACTTGGCGTTAACATATCGAGCAAAGTCCAGTTCCGATATTATCTAGAGGATAAGGCTAAGTTAGCCTCGAAGAAGCTTGGTGTTCGACACTACTTCAGTCCGGACCAACGCTTACAACTTTACAAGGCGAAGGTTCGGCCCCATATGGAATATTGTTCTCATCTCTGGCCTCTGGGCAGGAGCGCCAAAATACCAACTGCTCCATCTGGATCGTATCCTGTAACGAAGGGCCGCTCGAATTGTTGACTGCCAAAGTGTTTCAAACAGCTTGGACCCCTTGGAATTACAACGAGATGTAGCTTCACTCTGCATCCTCTATCGGTTGTATCACGGGGAGTGCTCTGAGGAATTGTTCGGAATCATACCACCTGCAACTTTTCGCCATTGTCCCACGTGAAAAATTTACCTCCCTCATCACCTTGATGAGTGGCAGTCTTCCACGGTGCGTTTCTCGCGTAACTTTCTGCCGCGCACTGTAAAACTCTGGAACGAACTGTCACCAGCAGTTTTTCCGGACCTTAACGACCTGCAAACCTTCAAGAAAAGAGCATATTCGTTTGCTCGTTTGCGTTATATTTTACATTGATTTTTTTTATTTTATAAAAAAAAATCAATGTAAAATATAAACAACTCTGTCTACGACTGAAAAGGTATTTTGGAAACTTTTCTACTTTTAGACCCTGTTTCACCACTTTATGATAATTATTTACAACTTTTTTGACAGTTTCTCCATACTTCATCTGTCAAGTTAAGTGGTGGATAGCCTATCCAGTACTTATCAGGAAGTGGCGAAACTGGCCCTTAATATTTTTTTCAATTTTTCGTAAATAATATTCTTTTTACTTTTTGTAATTTTAGGCAGTAGATCTAAACTCTTTTGTATAATGTTGAGTCACTTTTAAAAAGTATATCAATCAATTATTGTTTTTTAATTTTTTATGCTTGCAACATTTTCAAAGCGTCGAAATGAATGGGAGACGGGGTATCCTCTTGTTATTATTTAACTTATAACCTTTTATTCAAGAATTTGCTTTTAATTCGTCTGAAAAATAATTTAAATAAGTTAAAATTTAAATATATGACCAGTCTGTGGACGTATACAAGTTAAACGAAGGCGTTCCGGTGTTCCAAGGTTGGTACTTAATTCAAAACAATACGAATTGTAAAGAAATTTAGATCATGCAATGTACTTTAAGTGAGTTTTTATTAGCATGTGCTGTTATTTTCACGAGAGTATAATTATGTTTGGTTCTTTTATAAAACGCCATTTTGTAACTGCATCATATTTTATTAAAAAGACGCGTAATACCGCTCGATTTAGTATCGTAAAAGGATTACCATTATAGATTTGTGAGCTATATTAATACAAATGAACGGTACGCAATGTACTTCAGAATGTCTAACTGTACTTTCTTAACTATTAGTCATAGTTTTTTTATTTAATGGGCTTTAATTCGTGCAGTCAAGTATATTCATTCATTGATTTCATGTTGCTATATTCTTTTTTATCTGTGTAATTAATTATTTTAAAGGGAATTTTTAAATATTTTTTATGATTTTCAGCAAACCTTTCACTACCTTCCATAACTAATAATGATGTGTTGGTATATAATTTCTAAATGATTACTTGTTTAAAATATCATAGCTACTATGTATTATGTATACATATCTACCAAATTACACAGTAGAATCTCTGTGCATGTACTTTCAATAGACCAATAATTTATCTTTACAAATTCTTAATTTGTTTCCATACAGAAGCATCCTCATTATTTTTTATATATTTTGTTTTACCACTGGTATATCTTAAAACACCCTCAATATTGCTTCGTATTATCAATGTTGTACAATCTATAAATTATTAATATCATTCTCATGACATACTAATAGTTATCCTTGAAACTTTATAATTCTATTATGTAATTTTTCATTTTTATACAAAGAGTAATTTAATAAATAGTAAATAAATAATTTATTTCCTTATTTCACAATTTTGTTACATATACAAAAGAGATGAGATCCACCTAGTAAGTGTCTTGAGACACTTGTATCAGGTGAACTCTGTTCCATAACTATTTTAGTGTAATGTTTATTATACAATTTAAAAAAAGTTTACCAAATTATTTAAACTGCACATTGTTCATTATATTTCAGATGTTTTGCATTCAGGAAGCAGAGCCTCCACATTCAAATTCACTGATGGAGAAGGACCCGCTGTGCACGGCTCAGTCGGAATCGAGTGACGACGAACCAAATGCCAAAAGACTGAAATATACCAGTGATCTTAACCTACAAGTCTACCAGATCCCCGCATTCAACACTCCCAAGTCCCTCAGCATATTCCCCTCCTCCTCAACGCTGCCAAAGTTTGTCAACAACCCACTCAACTTAGCGAACCCTTTAGCTCTAGCGGCGAGTAACCTAAACACAAATAATGTGGTAAAGAGTTTACACAGCAGATACTCTCTGCCGGCAAAACTATCCATCACGCCTGTCACCAAAGCCACCAACGACGGTGAAGTCGTTAGATATAAGAAAAATGGGGAGGTAGCTAAAAAGAGAGGCCCACCCAAGGGATATAAACGGAAACCCAAGGATTTATCTCAAAGTTTCTCAAATGGAGCATTGTTGCAGGTTAATTTCATTTTCTTAATATTTGAGTTTTAGCAAAATAAGCCAGCCAATATTGAATTGGCTGGCTTCATTTTGCTAAAACTCAAATTATTAATTAGATAATAATTATCTATTTTATATCTATGCAAAGTTTTAGCAAAATTAATTATACATCAGTTTTGCAAAGTTTTGCGTGTAAGAATCATGTTGTTCACCATAGTATTGGCAGAATGTTGGAATCTTATTATTAACAAACTAACTAGGAGACTGTATTATCATTCGTAATGTCCTTCTTTTTCTAGATTAAAAAAAAACTAACTAGGATTGACTATAATATGTTTGTGTTACAGGCACAGAATGCAATACTGACCAGTTTGCTGGTGGCCAACAACACGTCCCTGTCCCAAGTGATCAGTGTACCAAAAGCACCTGAACCAGTACCAAGATATGAAGTCAAATTGCCTCCAGGTAAATAATCAAAAATATTGATAACTAGCGACCCGCCCCGGCGTCGCACGGGTATAAAATATATAGCCACTGAAAAAATGGTTAAAATCGATAGCCTACGGTCCTTCACTCGGTCTACTTCTTATCTGTGCCAAATAACATAAAAATTGCTCCAGTAGTTCGCGAGATAAGCCCTTTCAAATAATTATCCCCGTTTTTTCCACATTTTCCTCTTATTTCTTCTCTCCTATTAGTCTTAGCGTGATAAAATTTAGCCTATACTCTATAGCCTTCCTCGATAAATGGGCTATTTAACACTGAAAGAATCATCAAAATCCGTTGCGTAGTTTAAAGATTAAAGGGAACAAAGGGACATGAGGGGAAAAAGCGACCTTGTTTTATAATATGTTACATAGATTAGGGAACATAACAATATATTACAATTTGCAAAACTTATTGTAAACTAGATAACGCCCACAACTCCATTGCGCCAAAATTTGTTTATTGCGAGGGAACAGACAGACACACTTTTGCATTTATAATCATATTATAATGGATTCTATGATTATTTATTTTATTTGTGTGAGAAAAAAACTTTATCCCCATATGACATAAAAATTATTGAACCGATTTTTGTATACAGGCAACTTTTATGGCCACCATTACCTATCATTAACCTCAGCAAATAAATTATTAATGTTATGAGTATTTTGTATACCTATCATTGCAAGTACAGGTTAGACGGTCAAATTTTCATCAATCTGATCCATCAATATAATTGACGGAATATTGATGGTTATAAAAAGTTCATATTAACAATATGATTAATCCATCAATCTGTGGGTTAGACGATCAAATTTTCGTCAATCTTTACCGGATCGATGGATCAGATTGATGAAAATTTGACTGTCTAACCTGTGTCTTTTAGTGTTTTTCAGTTCTTACGCTCGACAAAGTATGCATAGGTTTCTATTTTGTTAAAAGTTTAAGCTATGTTTTCCAGGAACTGAATTGGTTGAGCTGATGTTGGACCCCGAGGACTGGTTCCCCACGGAGCCCTACAAAATGGTGTTCAGCAGGAAAAAGAATCCCAAGTGGAAGAATTTTCCATACAGATGTGAACATTGTTTTAAGGTATGTGGATGGTGACTTCTTACTTTTTTGAAAAAATGTAGTACAAAAGCACAGAATACATAATTAGTACCTTACGGTACAGAAGTTTCACTCCCGAGTTTAGGTATGATAAACGCAAGCGTCCGGTCACTGGACTAGTCTCAATAGGCTGGCACTCGCTCGACTTGTCGCACACGAAACGCACGCATGCGCAAAACAAAATTAATAGTACCCGGCCGCCGCGCCACCGCGCCGCTTGACAGCCCTGGCAGATTGAAGCGAGACGGCAGACAGTTATTGTACTATGAACGCTAAATGCAATGCAAAAGGTTGAAATTAGGTTGTTTTCCAGAATAGTAGGTAAATATCTCGGCGATTTCGCGCCGTTTGTATGAAAGTGAGATAGGCCTGACAAAAGTTTGATCTGCTCAAAGTTTAGAGAAATAAATATAGACACACAAAAATGCATAGTTTTACAGGCCATACCTGAAAATGGTGGGGGCTAACAATGTGAAAAACATATATGTTATCTATAATAAATACTTGCAATTATTGAGGTTACATATTATGTACTAATTTATAAGTTTATTAATCAGGGCTACCGAGTGGCATCCACTTTGGTAACTCATGCTGCAGAACGACACGGTTCAGTTCCCAAAGACCTGGCGCTGCCATGCCCATGCTGTCCACATGTTTCTATCCGGAGAAAGCAGCACAAGAAACATCTGGAGACACACGAGGGCAAGAGGCATAGGATATTCTGTGTGTATTGTCTGCCAGCAAGTGAGTATAAATATGCCAGAATTATAGATACAAAGATATACGACATACCTGGTACTTACTACCATAGATCAGGGCTTTCTCAGCCTTGTGCGCTGAAATTATATTTCAATCCCCTTCAGGAATATTTCTATAAGAAAATAAAGTGTGTATTACAAAGGAAATTTAGATGATACACTAAGTGCAAGACAATCAATTTTGAGTTAAAGAGAAAAAAACACAATCTTATGATTTCATCTCTGTTCAGTCCATATCGTGAAAGTCGCGTTTTAGATGTAACTATAAGAGAAGTTGATTCCTAGGCAGTTAAGGGACCTACTTAGTTTGGTCGCGTTACTTCAAACCCAGCCGACAGATCACAGTTAACATTGAATTGACATGATCCGACCGAATGACGTTGGTCTGTTAATTGCTTAAGAATCAATTTCCTCGATGGTACTTTTTGTAATATAAAATGTGTGTATTATAGGAGATGTATCTGAGCCCTACGAGAAGGAGTCCGTGAAGTACCCGTTCGACAAGTTCCCCCAGTACTGGTACGCGTCGGAAGAGTCTCTGCGGCTGCACAAGAAGCGGAAACATCCGTACGCCGCCATGTTCAACAACAACTGGTTCGGCACCTGGGGCGACCTCGCTCCTAACAGCTAGGTGAGGACCACAGACATGGCCCGAGATAGATACCGCATGTGTATGTACTTCGCGTGCCATATCGCGTTCCCAAACGACGAGCAATGCTCGTCTTTCGAAAGTCTGTTCTTTAGTCTATTATCGGAATCGGACGTCAATCGGAATTTTGAAAATGCCTAAATAGGCATCTATGCCGTACGGCACAATTGCCAATTAGGCAATTGTGCTGTATTGAGCTGTAGAAATTCGAATAGAAACATTGGCCTAGACCCTAGATAATGGATACGATCTTATAATCGGTACGTCACAGTAGGTAGGAAAAAAGTGGCACGCTCGTTTTCAAACAAATGGACGGATATGCGGTTTCTATCTTGATCTATGTCTGTGGTGAGGACATTACTGTTTTTCCCACTTGTACAAAGAAATTAAAATTTATCATTCGTTATATGATTTGATTTGAACATACTAACTCGAGTTTCATTAAAAAATTTTGAAACTTGACATTCAAAATTTATTAATACTGGCAACACATAATGTTTTCAGAAAAAAATGTGTGTTCTACAATTAAATCAAAATAGAATGATATATTTTATTAATTAATCTTTCCTTTCTGTTTGCAGATTCTATTGGAATAGAAGATAAGTCCATAACTACAGTTTGGTACAAATTAAGCGGATAGAGTATGTACTTTCTCATATATTTTAGTAACTTGTATATTGTAAGCTTTAACTTGTATCACCATATTGAAAAAATATTATAAATCCTCTCGAAATATGTACTTACGAGAGACTAAAACGAAACGGCTTTTTGTAATACGTAAGGAAATTCGAAGCTGTAATTATTGTAGGAATCGACATTAAATTCGAGTGCGATTCGCTTCCTGATAGTGATATTTTATTTCGTGACATACTTTTAAAGTATTATCTTAGCAAATAATAATCGCGAACCAGTGTTCAATATAAGGATATATTTAAAAAAATGTCGTCGGTATGTAGAGATCAATTACAATAACATGGCGCGCCTCTCCAAATGACTGTTCAATGTGTGTAGTCACATCCTTATGAAAGAATTTGTATGTAGTAAGTATTCAACCAATCACAGTACACGTAATATTTCTGTTAATGTCACTTATTACCAAGATTTGTTGGTCAACTAATCATAACTAGCCTACCGCGCAAGACAACGCGCACTTCAAACGTTTTGACAACGCACTTCAAACGTTTTGAATTTTGGAGGGGCGCGCCATGTTATCGTAGTTGATCTCTATGACGCGAATACACTAAGTATAATGTAGTATTCACAGTATAGTGATAGAGGTAGTGTTTATCACGACGCGAGTGTCCTAAAGAGCCTTAGTACTTATGATTAGTGTTAGTGTTGCCATGTAGAGATCGAATAGGTTATTGTATATTTTTGGAAGAAATTAGACGAACGTGCCTTCGGAAATGCATTCCATATGACATTTTAAAATATTATCTCCGATGATTCTAAACCGTTGTGTTACCGCGATCCCACCTTCTATCTTAAAATGTCATACTTATGCTTCGGTATTTCAAAAAGCTAAATAGTGTATATATGGTAGTGATAACAAATCATCAGTATTTTTGTATGAATTTATAGCGAACATAGCTTTCGATATTGTGTTAAGTAGACACGGAACGGTGTTAAGTTATAGTGCAGCTCGGGCCCAGACGTACTGTAGTAACTATTTTGAACAGATGCAGCTTAATCCGTAATGTTTTATTATCATTTCATCTATATACAAGTATTGTTCTTTTCATCAATTTTAATTATTGTTTTATTTGTTTATTTTAATGAGAAATGAAAATCAGTGACTTTAAGCAAAGGTTTTAGCCTAGTTTTAGCGATGTAATTTTAATGTTTGATGACTTTGCCCACAGGTCATAATTTTATATTCGATTTGTTTTTAACCTTTGTGTTATTTTTAATTTTACTTTACACTTACAATTTTTTATTTTATCACAACCGAGTTATGAAATCAATTGGACAGTTTTACATCCTGTATAATCGCATTTGACGCATTTATTGTACTTTTAGTTTGAAACTTGTATCAGTATTACTTTGTAGTTAAGTTTTGTAAATAATTTCCCTTAGAACTATTAGCCTTTTAGAGTGCGCACGCATCGGACGAGCATAATAAACGGTGTGCAATGGGGCCCCAAATATTTGTTTCGGGGAGTAGCCCTTATTTTATTTATTTACCTACTAGAAAATTGCATGTTTCATTCATTTAAACTAAGATGAACATAAGTAAACGTTTTTCCATCTGTAAAAGTAATTGATACAGCTGTACAAGGTTTTGTGGCGTGTGACCAAAATCAGACCTTACACCGCCATCTTGTAAAATGTTACAGAGAGGCAGCTATTTCACACACACACATTTCCTATCAAAGTCATCCAAAGATGCAAAATGATACTTAGATGATCCAAGTATCATTTTGTATGTCACCAAAATGGAATCCGACGTGGTGCCATTTTGAGTAACAGTAATTTCTCATCCATGCCCTCAACATTGCATAATGCATTGTCATCCGAATGCTACAGGATCGATCAGGAGTATTCTCCAATCGACACACATTTAAAGCATGTTAATTTAAGTTAATCAAATAGTATTCTGTCACAAAAACGACGACGTGACGACAGAAATTATGTTCTACCGACCAAAGTAATGTACTGTGAAAACTTGTACTTTAGATAATATGACACGCTCGAAATATCTCTAGAGCTGCGGGGTGGCAGCCCGTTCAACCCGGAGTAGAAACCTTACCGCGTTGTTATTGGTCCACATAGCGTGGCGAGCGTTTATTGGCTATCTGTTGGCTATATAAAGCTGTCGAAACCGAGACCCGAGTTTTATGCGTTGTGAATCAAGCCCTTGATTTCATGACGTCACGGCTATTGGGCTGAATTTATATGCGTCCGCGCGAACGAACGGCTTGGCCGCTACACCACAGGGTCACAAGCAATAGTAAACGATTTATTCAAATAGGGGCGCGGTCGCGCTTTTTTTTACATACAATTGCTTGTGATCTCGTGGTGTAGAGATAAACTACGATAACATGGCGTGCCCCCCCAAATTACTGTTACATCCTTATGAAAGAGTTTGAATGTAGTAAGTTTTCAACCAATCAACCAGTACTCGTAATATTTCACTTAATGTCACTTATTATCAAGATTCAGTTATGATTAGTTGACCAACAGTCAAGTAAATCATAACTAACTTAAGACTAATCATAACTAGCTGACCGCGCAAGACAACGCATTTCAAACGTTTTGAATTTTGGAGGGGCGCGCCATGTTATCGTAGTTTATCTCTAGCCGCCAAACCGCGCGTTCGGGCGGATCCATAGAAATCGAGACTAAGGCTTCGGCCAAATCTACGCGTCAGTAACGCGGGACGGGAGCGTCTGCAATGCGAAACTGGTGTGCACACCTGCGCGACTACGGTGCGAAACCGTAGATTATTCCCGCTCTGCCGAGTGCCGACGCGGACGTCCCGCGTTGCAGACGCTCCCGCTTCGCAGTCGCTTTGGTCGCGTAGGTTTAGCCGAATCTTTATTGTTTACTCGCTGCAATCGAATCTACAGATATTTCGGCCGGGTGGTACAATGAAATTAGTGTAAGCTGTAAACATTGAACATAACTAAATACTCTCGTATACAACATGACGCTTTGTAATAATAAGAACAAATTATGTAAATACATTTTTCACTTTTTTATGATGTGTTTTTATTTAATGAATTAGATTTATTAACTAGATTTATTAAGACCAGCCTGAAAAAAATAAAGGAAATAGTAAAGACGCCTATTTTGTATGTAGCAGCACTAACGTAGCTGAAAAGTGATTGGTTAAACTTAAAGATTTGATATTTTCCTGAATAAGTTTTACTATTTTTTTCAAATAAATTCATCGTCAAACTTAAAAAAAAATGATACGTTAATAATAAGAGACACCATTGTATTTATTTATTTTGTCTTTTTATTAGAAATAAATAAGTACACATTAATAACAAGTGTTAAATCACTTTCTATAAGATATTTACAATGATTAATACTTAAATTAATATTTAAATAATAAAATTTCTTCACAAAAACCAAAATAAATTACGTACTGCACAGCGCTGAAGTGAGTTATGTGATCAAATATATACACAAAGATTGTTAAAAATTTATTTCCAATAGGCGTATAAAACATAACAACAATTTTAACGACTTATCCATAGACCATAGATAGGATCTATGCTTCTCTTTCACGTCATGTCCATCAAAATATATTATGAAATCCAGCTCACAGAAAGTGCGTGGAAACGAGACGCCAACATTTTTGAGGGCGAGAGAAACAACCGACAGGTACTCATTAAGAATTTTGTTTAAGGAACTTATAAAATACTTTTGAAGACGTATGTACCATCGAGGAAATTGATTCTTAGGCAGTTGAAGGACCTACGTCAACTGCCTAGGGTCGACTTATGTCAATTGTGAATTCGATGAGCCGTGATCGGTCCGATGGGTTTGATTTAACGCGACCAAATTACTTAGGTCCGCCATCTGCCTAGGAATCAATTTCTCTGATAGTACATACAATAAAGTAGTGTGTTTTAAAATTATCAAAAACATGGGGGTTAGTCAAGACGAATTCGTAATCGCTTCGTTATAGAATCGCCGATCAAAATGTATGGAATTGACATAAGACGAGTCGAACGTCAACGTCATATTAACGAACGCTTATGTCAATTCCATACATTTTCATCGGCGATTCTATAACGAAGCGATTACGAATTCGTCTTGACTAGCCCCCATGTTGTTCTTATCTTGCCTGTAGACATCGACAAGATTGTTAACGAACTAAATCATTAGGACTGCATCTTGGCAGCAGCGGCGGCGGCGGCAGCAGCAGCTTTCTTCTTGACGGCGAGCGCGGTCCGCTGCTTCGCCTGGATTTTCAACTTTTGACTCTTGGACAATTTCCTCTTCTTTTCTTTTTCGTCAGCTGTAGCTGTAGGCAAATTAATTAAATATTATTTTCTTTCCTAATATCGATATAAATAAATTCTAAGTGTCTGATTTTTAAGGTATTTGAATCATTCGAACCTTTAGCTTGAAGACTGGTGGCCTGTGCAGTGCGAGCGAGTTCGGCGAGCGTGTTGGCGAGCGCCGTGCCGAACCGCAGGCAGTCGGTGCGGGACGCAGCGTGCGCGCGCAGAGACAGTGTTGCCAGCCTAAAAACAACAAAGTGGAAAAAATCAGGTATCTTACTGTATATTATAATAATAATCATTGTTGTCCTTCGTGAGAACTTTCAAAAATAATATCTTTTAGGATATTTTCGTGTATGACCAAATAAATTTATTAACACATTCGGAAGCACATCAACAATCTTTTCTCATTCACTGAAAAATATTTTCAATAAAACCTGGACTTAGGATTGGCAAATAAAATTTGTCCTTTCTTATACACTTATATCTGTTAGGTAAACATATTTTTTATTGATACGGTGCCAGTAGTTTATATTGGCGTAATTCTGATTCGGCCGTGAGACACAGCTTGTGATATTGCATGAGGTCGCGAATAACATGGCTGATGTCAACACTCTTCAGCGATGATATTAAATGAGAGCTTAGATTCGAATCAATGTGAATATTGGAATTATTTTAATTTATATGACGTACTAAATGTTGGCGCTACTTCATCATTCGCGCGGGAATCGTTCATTTTTTACTGCGATAAAAACTATCCCATGTTCTTCTTGAGGGCCGGAAACGGACATAGGAAAGGGCACGACTCAAAATATCACCATGCTTTTCATCAAATCGTCCAGCGGCTTAGAGGTAACAGACTTACATATAGATAAACAAACAGACATAAGACAGCCATTTAATCCTTCAGGCCCCGCGCGAGCACCGGTGATCGCGACAACAATAGAATACAATAGCAATTCCTGGAAATTCCGACTGAAGTATTATGTATTGCCTTTGTCAAGACGAGTCGTGGGTCTAAGGGCCGCGCCACACCGGAATGGCAGCGGCGCGGTGAGCACTTTCAGTGTCATATGATTTTAAACTTTATCTTCATTATTCTAATACATAGGATCGCTTGAAATCACTGCCGCTGGCGGCCACGGGCGGCCGCTAGACTTTTCAAGCGATACTATCTATATATTACCTCGTATTACAATAATGAAGATAAAGTTTAAAATCATATGACACTGAAAGTGCTCGCCGCGCCGCTGCCATTCCGGTGTGGCGCGGCCCTTATGAACCTGGGAGAGAGATCGTGTAGGGCGCGGTCGAATGTCGCAGTTGTAGAGATCAACTACGATAACTTGGCGCGCCCCTCAAAATTACTGTTTCAATGTGTGTAGTCACATCCTAATGAAAGAGTTTGTATGTAGTAAATATTCAACCAATCACAGTACACGTAATATTTCACTTAATGTCACTCATTACCAAGATTTGTTGGTCAACTAATCATAACTAGCCCACCGCGCAAGACAACGCACTTCAAACTGTAATAGATGTATCTTGTGGTTATAATGTCCATGATGGAAGAGACTGCTCTCCACGAGTTCCACGACACAGCTGGAATCCTAGTGTGGGGAGCAGTGTTCTGTTTATTTAAGATAACGTGTACTACTTGAGGGAAATAAAGATTTGTTTGTTATAAAAAAAAAGTTTTGACAACGCACTTCAAAAGTTTTGAATTTTGGAGGGGCGCGCCATGATATCGTAGTTGATGTCTAATACGGGAGGGGTGGCAGGTCTTACACTGAGAGGTCGAGGGCGAGGAGGAGGTCGCGGGTCTTACCTAGCGGAGAGCTTAAGTTGGGCAAGGTCATGTGTACTACTCTAGACGTGTCATTAATTTTGCCTGGTAGAGGACGTGTTTGGTGAGGTTTGAGGGTCTTACCTGGCGGAGAGGTCGTGCTGGTCGAGGTCGAGGTCGCAGGGCGCGGTGCCGTTGCGCTTGCCGCCCAGCCCCATCTGCGACCAACGCGACTGCACATAACACCACATTGTCATCATTCAATATCATGTTTCACACAAGTTCAGAGACCAAACATTTTCTTTGTGATAGGCACTTATCACAATTAACCACTGATCTCTATTATTTAGAGATCAGTGCAATTAACTCAGTTAACCGCTTAGGGAGAAGTGGTCCGTTTGATGAGCAATAGACTAAATAATATTTATTTCCGCATAGTCAACAGCATAACAAATTATTTCCATACTATTGGTGTTGGAAATTATCCTTTTTAAAGGTCTTCATCATGCAATACCCAGCCCTGGATTTATGCAATAGGCAGTATAGGCCATGGCCTATTGGCGGCAGATTACGTACAAGGGGCGGCGACATGAAAGTGGCTTATACTCATAATATAAATCCGACTCTGGCAATACCCATAGCCGTCCGGGCAATGTCATCCACTTAATCTAAAACTGCTGAGTACCTTGAATGGTTGCGGACAGATGCCGAAGAGGTATCTCTCCAGGGTCTGCTTCAGGTCGTCTGCGAACATCAGCGCCGTGCCGTCGTTCTGAAAAAAAAACAAATAGCTTAATGCCCGGGTCGCACCTGCGTAGTGCTTCGTGCTTAAAACGATAGAGATCAACTACGATAACTTGGCGCGCCCCTCCAAAATTCAAAACGTTTGAAGTGCGTTGTCAAAACATTTGAAGTGCGTTGTCTTGCGCGGTCGGCTATAGTTTGTTCGTTCTAAGATGATATGGGTGACAGTTCTCATATTCCTTGCTACGGATTTTTTTTACAAGAAAACAAAAAAAAATCAGAATGTAATAAATTATATTCCATCTACAAAAATAAATGTTTCCTGTAATTGTAAACGAATAAAAATGAAAAGTTGCTAAATGCTAACTTATTGATATAAAATTATAAATATTAACTTTGAAATAGGAGTATAAAATTATTGTTACGAAAATATTTGAAAAATGTCAGATGCATGAAACGGAACTTATGTCAATAGAGATTGACACAGTTGAATCGAAATCAAATCGATAAAAAGGGCGGCCATCTTAAATCTCCGGCGTCACTCTGAAACATAGTACGAAATCGATAATTTCGATTGCAATTCCTTTACGAGGTGATTCGATATTTTTAAATTATTCGATTAATTTTTTTAGGTAACTTCCCTACTATTGTCAATTATAATGTGTCACGCATATCATCATAAAACGAACAAACTATAGTTATGACTAGTTGACCAACAAATGTTGGTAATAAGTGACATTAAGTGAAATATTACGAGTACTGGTTGATTGGTTGAATACTTACTACATACAAACTCTTTAATTTTGTTTGAAAATGCTGTGAATTCCAATAAAATATATATTTAAAACACGAAAAATCTTATTTCTCTCTACTTAGTGCCAATGCCAGGGTGTTTTTTAGTACGCTACCCGCCCCCTAATCGAGTAGGTAGTAACTAGTAGGTACTATAAGGTACGTTTTAAATTCGAGTGTATGCGCTATTTTACAGGACGTAACAAAAGTAAGTGATACTTATACTTTAGGGTGTTTATGAGTATATTATCCCTATTTTATAAAGTTCACTGTGTAAGTAGCAGCGCTGAAAGAGTAACTTTTTTTCATCTTTGTATGGACGACGCGCGGGCGGATGCCCATACAAATCACAAAAAAATTTAGCGCTGCTACTTTCACAGTAAGCTATATAATATAATAAGGAACACTTACACACTCGAAAGTATTATTATTACTTAGTTTTGTTACACCTTGTAATATAATAATAACATCTATGGACGCTCCACACCACGTCAGTCTGGCCCCATGCTAAGTACCTGAAGGACTTGTACCAGACAACGGAAATATATTTTTAATATTTTTATATTATACATTATATTTAAAAATTTTATTATATCATACACATATTTAATACACATCCAGACCCGGGGACATTGAAAACTTTTTGTTCAGTCGGCGGGATTCGAACCCGCCACCCCAGGGCTTGAGCTGCCACACACTCAACCAATTGAGCCACAGAGGTCGTCGAATTCGTCGAAAGTATATGAGTATGATCTAATATACAAACAATATTCGCCAATATGCTAGGTACCTATATTGAATCTATTTTCGCATCTCCGTGATCTGTAAACTGTGTACTTAGCTGTCTAGCTGATGAGTGATGATGATCAAAAGTACTCTGACATCAGCCGGGAAACCCACATCAAGAGAATCTTGTAATCCATGAAAACTATTAATTACAATCACATACATTTATTTGTGCTGTGGCAGTCACTTCTTATTTTAAAGCATATCTACAAATGGCCCAAGAGTCTGCGCAGCAAGACTTAAGTCATTTTACAAAAGCTTAAAGCTTACCTCCTGAAGTAACCGAGACCTAAAGTATACAGGAAAACTTTCAGCTTCTATAAAATGGCGAAAGTCTGGCTGTCGCTGGCTCTTAGGGGGTGTCCACAAATTACGTGGGGTGTTTGGGGGGGGGGGGGGTCGAGTCAAATCTCACCTAATCTCACGTTGGGGAGAGGGGGGGGGGGGGAGGGGCGATCGGACGGAGGTCATCGACGCGGATTCATCGCCAAATTATTTTTTTCTCAATAACACGATGAATATACAACATTTTAAAAATAGCGGATTTTTTAAATGTTAAAGGTCGATCTCTCAATGATAGAATTTTACACAATGTGTTAAAATATTAACTTAGTTCAATGCACGGTTATGGCAATAAATGAAAAATTCGTGAAAATCAGATGCATCTTTGTGATTTTTTTCTATCGAGAAAATTTTAAGATATCGTGTTTTTGCTCAGATTGAACTCTTGGAAATATAATATAGTATTTAATTTTAGAAAATGAAACAATTTGGGGCTTATTTTCAAGTATAAAAATGAATTATAAAGTCGTCAATTTTGGGTTAGTCGCCCACTTAAGATTTAATCGTAAGCGTAATCGTTACACGATTATGATCATTCACAAATTCGTTCGAAAGAAAATCTATTGACTGTCAAACCAAACATTTACGCAAGAAACCCACATTCTAAAAAATCTCACGTGAGATTTCGCGGGGGTTGAATAAAATCTCACGAAATCTCACCAGGGGGTCAAAAAACAAAAAAAAACACCTCACGTACTTTGTGGACGCCCCCATACTCAGAATCTACTTCATCCTACCAACTATGTAGTAATCTTTGACCCTAGATTTCCCTAGTCTCTACATTCTACAACCTATGATATGGCCCTATATTAATAATGTCATTTTTTAAATCTGCTGAAAAATCCACAGCCGAAAATAGAACCTTCTCATTTTTTTAGATGTTGGTTAAAATGGCGACCTCAAGACCATACAATAAAGCTCTAATATTACTTTATCAAAGGTTGTATAACTTCTAATTTCAGTTTCAACTATATTATAGGTTTCTTTAATCTTTTACGCAGATGTACCTAAATACCTGCGTTTGTCGTTTGACTAATGGCCTCTTAGCACTATTTTGCGATAAATTGGCAAATTGGCTGCATGACAAGGATCTGCGGCTCATTACGTTGAATTAAAAACAAACGTTTTCCCGCCATTTCGCGTCCATTAATCAATATTTATCTAGCAGATAACGGTAATGGTGTTCAAGTTTGCGGGGTGCTTGTGAATGTATTTATATGACGGTTGGCGGCCCGCCAGGATACCTACTATTGACAGTAGAAATTATCCATATCCATACTAATATTACAAATGCGAAAGTGTGTCTGTCTGTCTGTCTGTTACCTCTTCACGCCCAAACCGCTCAACCGATTTTGCTGCATGGAGATACTTTGAGTCCCGGGAAAGAACATGGGATACTTTTTATCCTGAAAAAATGTACGGTTCCGATCACGACACAACAGTCAACACCAATCGAGTCCCAACTCCCAACTCTCAACGGGGTTGCCATTTCTCGTTATTGCTAAAAGTGGTATAAATAATCATAATATTATTCTTATCATTGACCTTACAGCATCAGCAGTCAAAATATGCCAGGAGGTGTGTGCTGTGGCCGGTCGCCAACTTCACAGTAAATGCTAACATTAAATGAATGAAAAATATTTTTCCAAAGCATTTTCTCTCGCAATTACGGCTGGCAAACATTTCGTTATGAAAGTATTTAAAAGTGTTATTGCACTTATTGGCATTTTTTTTTTTTACATTTATCGTTATCTTTGTTGAAACGACGTAACCCAAATAGCAAATAGGTAACAATTTTTTACTGTCTATTATTTTATGTTAAAAAATTATTAGCTGATTAATATGAGGTAGATCGGCGTGATTTACGGTTGTGGCAGTTTTGTAATTTGTGTCGTTGAAAATTATTACATTTTAAGTTTTATTGGCATATTGCAAATATTTTAATGTATTAATTCTAAAAAAATATTTGTTTGTTATTTTTAATAGTATTGGTATTTAATCATATAATTATTACTAGCTATTTGACCGAGCTTGGTCGGTGGTTGCTCGGTATTCGATAAAACACGAATAAAATGACATTTTCTATTAACAAAAAATTAAAACCGACTTCCAAGGTAAAACAATAATAACATCCTTATAATATGAACTAAAAAGTATTAAATAATTATTCCTATCTAATAGTGCCTTTTTCCGAATTCGGCTAAAACTCAACTATTTCTGTACTCAATCTTCATAATTTTGAAGTCGGTGCCAGATGAATCTTCTGTTCTCTGACAGAATATTTGAAACTTTTGGAACTGGCACCGACTTCAAAATTATGAAGATTGAGTACAGAAATAGTTGAGTTTTAGTCGAATTCGGAAAAAGGCACTATTAGATAGGAATAATTATTTAATACTTTTTAGTTCATATTATAAGGATGTTGTTATTGTTTTACCTTGGAAGTCGGTTTTAATTTTTTGTTAAAAATAATAATTTCACTCTTTTTAGTTACCTAGTGAGCAAACGCGTACTATACGTAGAATAATTATACACCTGTATATTATTCTACGTATCTTATTACAGTCACACTTACAAAATATTATAATATCAGCTGCAGCCTGCAGATAATTTTAAACAATACATTTAAAAAAAATCGAAGTGAACACGTGTGACGTGCTAAGTAGCCGGTAACCGGACTAGTTTCAATAGGCTGGCACTCGCTCGACTTGTCGCACACGCAGCGCACATAGTACCTCCGTGAGTAATTTGTATTCTGTGCATAGTACCCGGCCCGCGCCCGCACCGCCGCGCCGCTTGCTTCACAGCCCTGGCAGATATGCGATGCGATGCGTTATTATACTATGAACGCTAAACGCAATGCAAAAGCTTGAAATTAGGTTGTTTTCCAGAATATCTCGGCGAAGTGAAACAGAATGTTACATTATCGAAGCAACTTTAACTTCTCAGGAGTAATGTCAAATGTGTGCCTTATGCTCTGGAGATAAGGTTGAATTTGGTGACATTGGTGACCCTGACGTGGTAATGATGATGATGATGAATGTAATTTGCATAGTAGCATATGCTTTCAGTTCTTAAAACAACGCCTAAACTCCCAAACATGTATCTATAAGGAATCCGGAGTTCTCTTAGTAGCTTCGGAACCATAGTATACCTCGGTGCAAATTCTTGCGTTTTGGTAGCATATGCTTAGGATGCTTCTCATAAAATCTAAATCACCATATGTTTCCATATAAATTTCGAGGAGTTCCCTCGATTACTCATGGATTCCATCATCAGGTCACCACTTTTGTGAACATGGTACCAAATTGGAGTGAAACACTAATACAACAAAACAAAAATTTCGAAAATCGGTTCACAAACGGCGGAGTAATCGTTGAACATACAAAAAAAAATCCACAGCCGAACATATAACCTCCTCGTTTTTTGGAAGTCGGTTAAAAAATAATTCCTAGTTAGATCGATTCATCACCCCCGAAACTCCCTATATATACTAAATTTCATGGAAATCGTTGGAGCCGATTCCGAGATCCCAATTATACAATACATATTTATATACAAGAATTGCTCGTTTAAAGATATAAGATATAAGAAATGTTTAAGACTTGTATAATTATGTCCAGTAAGTTGATATTATAGGAATGGTGTACCTAATATTGCAAGCTCTGGCGGAATTTAGAGGAACTCAATTATGTAATTAATTAACATCTGTGTAACCTAAATTCGCAATAAATAAATGATTTTGATATATATATATATATATATATATATATATATATATATATATATATATATATATATATATATATATATATATATATATATATATATATATAGCTTATATCGCGGGCTTTGAGCGCGGCGATCAAATCAAGAAATGCCGTAACGAAAAACACCTAACACTATGCCGGTCGATGCAGCGTTGCCATGCCGACTTCGGCACGGTTTGTGTGCGTGCGACTAGATGCGAATGCGAAAAATAATTCCATGACTTATAAAAAATACTATGCAATAGCTTTACGCGGCAGTCCCCAAGTGCCAGACGTATTTATTATTATAATATTTTTAATAGCCTATATTGTACATTGGTTTCTTTTTAGCTCTACTATCTTTTAAGAGATAATATGTTAGTTATGAGCCACACTCTACATTGCTAGAGTTAGTAAATGTTTAGATACCATTATAAGTTTAGCATCATATTATAGCCTAAGGCCTTCCTACGTTACTAAGTTACGAAAAACCTCAAACCCATCTATGGAGTCAGACGACATTCATGATGTTACCTATCATGTACCTATGATGTATCCTATTTCTACCTTTTTGTCTGTTACCTCTTTACGCTTGAACCGGTGTACCGATTTTGATGAAATTTTGTACGGGCGGCATACGCGCAAATCGCGATAAACGCTTTTCGAATTTCGGCGCAACGCGACGTAGTTAGGGGTAAGATGTAGTAAGTTATGAACGTATTATGTAATCACCAGCTCCGTGAGCATGAACAGGTGTTTACAGCATTTACATACTTATACAATGTTTTCATATACAAACTTTTTATTGCTTCGTAATTTCCAGACCATCTCGCTGGTTTGTTTGGAAAATGATAAACAGAAATTTTGTTTTCTAAAAGTTTGAGCAAAAGAGCCATGTTTTTCCAACCTTACAACACAGCGAATTTGTAGTCGTTTCTCGTCTTTAACACTGTACGATTAAGAATATTTTCCTATATTATTATACAGAGGATGACGCCCGCAACTACGTTGCGCCATAATTCTTTTATCGCGCTATTTTTTCCAAAAAAAATATGTCCCTTCACGGGACATCAGTATAAAGCAAATTTCATCAAAATCATTAATAGCGGTATCACTTTTTACCGACATGGTCTAGAAGACTCTAGCAAAAAGTGCATTTCATTTCAATTTTTTGTCGCGGTCGGTCGCTTGCCGCGAGGATCGGATTTCGGAAAAGCGACCTTTTGGTTTTTGACTGGTGTTATGGAGTTTAGGTTTTCTAAAACGTTAAGAGCCCGTCCTCTATTTTCTACCGCTCTCTTCACACTCACGCCCGTCTTTCATATGCCAGGTGAAAAAGGACGATCGCCAAGTTAGCGGGCAGATAGAGGTTTTCTCTTTTTAAAGGGTTTTTTATATTGAAGTGGTAAAAAGTAATTCCAACACTTTATAGACGACTTTCTCAACAGTACATTGTATTTTTTTCATACCGTTAAGACGTCAATACAATCCATAAAAAGGTGATATTCTAAACCTTTTACAGCAGAAATCACAAAACTGTAGCGGGTTTGAGTTGGATTATTTAAAGATAATTAAAAAAAATAAAAAATCTAGCTCCAACACTATATTATAATTGAAATGATCTTACATGTTGTGCATTAAAACTTATAGAAATACTGTATTTTAACTGTTAAATGAGCGAAATCGGCAAAATTTCGTGTACGGACTCTTAAATGATTGGTTAAAAATTTTAGCCGATTCAAAATACTTGTCTTCAGCCAAAAAACTTATACTCCTTAGTTGCTGGTCGTCCCTACCTCTATAGCAGAGGTTTCCAAACTTATTTTGTCTACTTTAAGAACAAATTATATTTTAGCGTCCCCATTGTTTCAATTTAAAATGCATCCTGATGAAATAAATTACCCCCCCAAGCCTCTACACAACACCCATTTCTTTTGGGTTCCACACCGCCCCCCTTCAGAACTTCAGCGCCCACAAGGGGGCGTTATCGCCCGATTTGGGAAAGGCTAATAGGGTTCTTAACTTCATATACAGGTAAACTTGCAGCTTTTATAAAAGCATGAAAGTCTACCTGTCGCTGGGAGTCTACGTCTCTACTCTTTAGTCTTTACAGCTGGGCGTCTTGTAGACGTCTTTACTTGCGTCTAGCTCTTCAATCTGATGGTAGAATTACAGATTGCTAATTAGTAATTATACAAAGTTGAGAATTAAGTTGCTTGCGTTTTGTCGGGCAAGATGATTTTTTCCTTATAGGTCTGCTGCGGTACAATTTTTGAAGTGAAAACTTCTTTAGCGGCGTTGAGCACTTTTTTATTTATTTTAACTCACAAAGTCAGATGCAAACTTAAACAATTATTGCTGACTGGCCACGTGAAAAAGCGGCAGAAAAATATGTGGAAAACGCGACTCGTGAGTTGCCACACTTCGAGTATGACATAATAGAACTATGTAATATTTTGTCCGCGATTTTGACGAATAATTCGTGCTCTCCAGTCGTAAACGTCGGCAGAGTGTCTTATTTTATGTTTATAATTTATTAGTATTTATAACGAGAAAAGAGCTTCGTATTAATAAAATGTTTTCTGGCAATCGCTACCGGCGAAATAAAAATGTTTTTATACAATTTAGGGACATGCGATGACGTCGGGGACAATGCGGGATTGGTGTTATGAGGTTAGAGATGTAGGGAGGTAGTAGTTAAACAATATTTAGCCAGCACTTAATACTTATTATATTATAGTCATAGTAATCAACCTATCTGCCACTACAGCAAGATTTCATAGAGTTCCTACAGTTCACCTTCTACGCCGTAGAGGGTCTACCGTTCACACTCTACGCCGTAGAGGGTCTACCGTTCACACTTCGACGTAGAGGGTCTACCGTACACCTTCTACGCCGTAGAGGGTCTACCGTTCACACTCTACGCCGTAGAGGGTCTACCGTTCACACTACGACGTAGAGGGTCTACCGTACACCTTCTACGCCGTAGAGGGTATACCGTTCACACTCTACGCCGTAGAGGGTCTACTATACACCCTCTACGCCGTAGAGGGTCTACCGTTCACACTTTACGCCGTAAAGGGTCTACCATACACCCTCTACGCCGTAGAGGGTCTACCATACACCCTCTACGCCGTAGAGGGTCTACCGTACACCCTCCTCGCCGTAGAGGGTCTACCGTTCACCCTCTACCCCGTAGAGGGCCTACCGTTCATCTAAAATCAGATATCAACTTCTAGTTGTGTCTCACTCATTTCCCATTTCTTACCCTTAAACACTCGTCCAGGGCTACTCTCTGGAAGTGTTCCGACCGACTCCCAAATCCAAACCTACAACCTCTCACTATGGCCAAGACACCTTTAGCGATTGACAGTGAGAAAATAATTTCCATCCTTTTATTCCTTTCAACTATCCGCCTGCTACGAAGCGAAAACGAAAAAGTTTCGGCTAAATGGCCCGGACTTATTTAATATATTTATATATTACAAAAACCTACGGTTAGGGCTACGTTACATTTAGGCAGGGTGGGTAGGCCCTCTACGGCGTAGAGACGTCGTAGAGGGCCTACCGTTCACCCTCTACGCCGTAGACTAGAGGTAAGCGGACTCTACGAACGCTTACTGCAACTTGTAGGAGGTAGATTTTACGGTGTAATCCTTCCGAGTTGCGGCCTAATTAAGTGTAAAAGAGATTATTAAGTTGTTACTCGATAATGCCCCAAGCATTAACAAACTGGTGCCAGTTACCTGTGACCAGACCGGGGTCCTCTTCACTTTAAGAGGTTCCATATTTTAATGTTTTGGTTTCCTGTATTGAGTACCTTGAGTTCTCAAATATAAATACCTTGATTTCTCAAAATTAAATTCCTGGTTGAGTATTCAACTAAAAAAATCATTTTACAGTCTCAAACGGCCTTAAGTTTAAAGGTATAAGGATGTTTAAAAAAAGCCGAGTATAAGGATGTTTAAAAAATTCTTTAGGTATTTAGTTAGGATTAAGGATTTAACTGGAAGCCAAAAAAATTAAAAATCAAAATATTTTATTTCCAAATAGGTTAACAAAGTTAACATTTTTAGAACGTCGTGTCTATATGAGGCCACCACTGGTTTGGGAACTAACCCAGCGAGAAGAACCGGCGTAAGAAAAATCGGCGTAAAAAAATCTAAGTTACCTTTATCATTTTCACATCTCCCGTTGAATTCGTCCTCTCTTCAGAACTCTTCGCGTCAGCACGCCAGCATAAAAATAATAACACAAAGTAAAACAGTTTACTGCACATATTTAGTTAATTTATTAACTTTAATTTTAAAAAAATCATGCCAATTTTTTTTTTTATGTGAGCGCGATTTATATTTGCGCGGCAAAAGTTTGACGTGTCGCTGCGAACGGCGGACTCCAGCCTACTGGACCGTGAGACAGCGGGGCGTTATTTTAGGATTCGATTTATTATTGTTACAAATTATCATGATACATGCGTCAATAAATGAGTCATTTTATGAAAGTTTTATATTCAGTGGCGTAGAAGGTGCCAGCACGCAGGTGGATATCCTGCCGCCTGCCTGCCGGTACGTCTACCAGTGCTTTGCGCAGTGCAGAAACCACTGACTTTTGATCGCGTAAAAACATTGTTAGATGAGTTTGCTACTATTGCTACTAAGTATGAAAGTGAAGCATATAATATGACAAAACCTTTCATAATGTATAATAGTAGTTTAAAAATTATTTGGTCCTTCGAGCATGATACAAATGATATTCTTTAAAATATTTATTCATTTAAATTTTTTAACTATTACTAGTGTGCCATAATTAAGTATAACTATTTATTATAAAATTCTTCGTTGATGTTTATCTTAAAATCCATACTTCCATACTAATCCATACTAATATTCGTCATCTAGTCATCTAGTTGTAAATAAAATTTTAAAAATTGTCGTTTGAGACGGATTAAATATTGCATTTCTCATAAGTTACAACTTACAGCTAAAGATTCTAAGGAAATAGACCAAATATAACTTTTTTGGCAGGAAAGTCTGCCAAAAACAGTAACATTATGGCTATTGTCACAATACCCAACCGAAACTCTCGTCTAGTAGTAAAATGTCGAACGGCACGTAATTCTTCCACGTTATTGACACTTTAACTGCGTTTCGCGGCGTTTATTTGCGTCTGGCTGGCTGACGGCTGAAGCGCACTATTTCATTATGAAAATAATGCCTCTTCAAACAGTAGCGAAAAGTAAATTATGATTTATTTATTTTTAATGTAAATAACGAGTTTAAAAGCTTATAGCCGCAATAAACATTATGTTTGAGTGTTTTTGGCATTGTGCTGTGATTCCGGATAAATGAAAGTGAATTTAGAGTTAGATCGGATAGGAAGTTGTTAATAAGTTTATTACCTACCGCTTATAGATACGGGCAACTAAAATTGTTCAACTCCAGTCAATTCTCGTCAACTTTGACGTCACGACTACATCAAGCAATTTGCGGCAACAAGCAGCAATATTGCGCAATACAATATTGAGTGATGTGGCCAGCGAATATTTGGCGATATGACATTGAGCGATGTGAAATAAATTGCTCCATATTGCTCCACTGATTGCTCCAGATCGCTCCATTCGTGTTGCCGAGCAATTATTGCCCGTGTAAGCGCATCTTAAGCGCTTTTTAATATAGGCATACCTCTATTACAGGTACATAGGTCCATTCAGGCAGGAAGTGAATTTAAATTATATAAAAAGAAAAATATTCAGGAAGGTTGAACTTATGTAGTAACACAGAATATATATTAGTTGTACCAAGTAGTAATCACTAATCTTTATAGTAATCTTTGGTAGAACTCGGCAGTGTCTGCAGTAACCTTTTCCTAAGGCTTGAACTCTATAACTACGAATAACTACAGGATGTAACAAAACTAAGTGATAATACTTTAAGGTGTGTAGAGTCCCGTGTACAGAGTACACACTGTAAAAGTAGCAGCGTTGAAAGAGATTTTTTTTTTCACTTTTATATGAGAAAACTCGTGACGCGGGGCGCTTGGCCATAAAAATTACAAAAAAATTTAGGTTTTACAGCGCTGCTAATTTCAAAGAGAACTACCTACAAGAAACACAAACGCCCTAAGGTATTACCTCTTAGTTAGGTTACACCTTGTAAGTATCAGCCTATTACCTACTAGGCCCAGATCTAAATCAGCCAGCACAGGCAGGCCTATAAAACTCTTTGGCATAGGCTGTGCTCTTTTGCTGGTTGAGCCACAAATATCCGTATCGGTAAAACATGTTTTTCGTTTCTCTCTAAAACAAATTAACGACCAACAGAATTATGTGACAGCGGCTTCAAAGTCGTGGTTTTAGCATCACATAAAACTTTGTTCGATTTATGCGAGCAAGCGAAAATCGTATACAAACCTTACCGACTGACGTAACCATAGTATTTTATTATTACTACGAGTTAAGTCTTATTCGATTATTAAGGTAGTCCACCAGTCTATCTAGCTATCCTGCTCACATAGAGCTTCTTAGCAACAGTTCTACAGGACTGATAATAATAATAATAATATCTATGGACGCTTCACACCACGTCAGTCTGGCCCCGTGCTAAGTACCCGAAGAACTTGTGTTACAGGTACCAGACAACGGAAATATATTTAATACTTTTATACTATACATATATTTAAGATTTTTATTATATGATACACATATATACCGATAACGGATGATGATGAGCTGCATTGCTTGGCTGTGATAAGATAAATTCGCCCTTAGGTAATACCGGCGCGGCGTAGGACGGGATTGCGGAGGCGTCGCTAAATGACCCTCCTGCCCCCCCCCCCCCCCCCTTTAACGAAGTTCTGAGACTGAATTTTGCAGGCTAAATATTGAGAACATTCTCAATATTTAGCCTGCAGTCGGCAGTCCCGACGTCCGCACCGAGGGAAACACTTCGAGTGTTCCCCGCTTTTTGGCGAAGTCCCGAAAGACATTCCCAGTCTGTGAAAATAAAGCCTTTCCTTTTTTCAAACGGGCTTTTAACCTACCACACATTGCTAGCTCTATCTCGCGTGTCGTCAGGATTGAAAGCGGTGTCCAACCACGAAAACTCTTTGATATGATCTCAGGGAACCGGAAAGCCTTTGTTGTGCGTAATAAAAAAGATGCCATCATCATAAGTGGTACATATTTCAATAATCCGTGTGAGAGGTAAATCGCACAATATTTACTAGCCCGCCCACGCTCGCACGCCCGTACTCAAACCGAAATAAATTCCCTAAAATATGTTATGTTCTGAAATAGAATTAATATCATAAAACGTCCGTTTCGTCGGTCCGTTGAACATTACAAACTAAAGATGGGTGTTACGGCTTTAAATTGATATAAGTGGATATGTAAAACAAATTGTTTATGCATCAAGTCTCAGCTCCGATTACGTGATACATGGGGCACACTAAAAGTTTTGCACTTCTAGCTAATTAGAACTATTTGAGTTTTGAATGTTATATTTTTTTAAACGTTGCAACCTTCTTAGCAATATAGAAAAAAATTGGCGGGAAATCATTTGTCAATTATTTTTTATCACACATCAAAGTTCTACGTACGCAACGAAATTGGAATTAAGTCGAAAAGATTTTAGAGCGAAGATTTTTTATGATTTTAAAAGTTCTCTCTCTCCGCAAGACTATGCTGCTCGTCTTCAAAATGCTTTTGGGAGAGAAGCACCTTGTTTGAGCACCGTGAGGAGATGTTATGCTGAATTTGAAAGAGGTCGAGTTTCTTTACATGACGAATTTCATGAAGGGCGGCCTTCAACTGCCGTTAACGATAACAAAAAATTAAAACCGACTTCCAAGGTAAAACAATAATAACATCCTTATATTAAGAACTAAAAAGTATTAAATAATTATTCCTATCTAATAGTGCCTTTTTCCGAATTCGGCTAAAACTCAACTATTTCTGTACTCAATCATCATAATTTTGAAGGCACTATTAGATAGGAATAATTATTTAATACTTTTTAGTTCATATTATAAGGATGTTATTATTGTTTTACCTTGGAAGTCGGTTTTAATTTTTTTGTTAAAAATAAAAATAATGTGGCTACTGTTAAGCGGCTAATTGAAGAAAACTCGCGGATTGCCTATGAGACGATTCGAGGACTATTGGGGATTGGTATGAGTCAAATTAAAAAAAAAATTACACAAATAATTACGAGTTCGGAGATTTGTCGTCGTTGGATCCCTCATGAACTGACAGCGGAGCAGAAGCAGGCTCGCATTGAATGGTGCTCACATATGCTACTGAAGCACGACCACGGACATTCTAATGCTGTTTATGACATTGTCACAGGAGACGAAACGTGGATTTGTTGTTTTGAACCCGGTAAAAAACAGCAATCTTGTGAGTGGGTGTTTGAAAATGAGAACAGGTCAACAAAATTGTGGGAGGCGAGAAAAAGTTGGTAAGAAAATCATCGCGTTTTTTTCTGAGCTACGGATCCCATCTGTACAATTCTACTTGGAGATCAAAAGAGTGTTAATGCTGAGTGGTATTACACCATTTTTTTACCCAGGGTGCTAGAAAAGGTTCGCGAAAGACGACCAAGAAGCCGCATTCTCCTACATCATGACAACGCCTTTTCACACACGGTCAACGAAACAAAGTCATTTTTAGCTTCCGAAAAAGCACAACTCGTCACCCATTCTGCGTTTAGCCCTGATCTAGCACCTTGTGATTTGTGTATTTTCCCCAAAATTAAAGATTTAATGAGAGGTTTCACTTTTGTCACCTCCGAAGAGGCAGTGATAGCATTCAATCAGCGCGTAGAAAACATGCCTTCAGATCTGTGATCCTCCTGTTTTAAAAAATTGTTCGATAACATAAAATAATGTTTAGAATGTAAAAGAGAGTATTTTGAAAAGCAATAAACATAATATTTGGTTATAACATGTCGGTTTTTTAAGTTACGCAAAACTTATAGTGTGACCGACGTATATATATTTTTAAGGCGGATGTGCTTAGGTACCTTTAAATTTTGCCAACATGAAGTTAATTAATTTTTGAAATAAATATATGCGAGACGACTAGATTTAGCTCACAATTTTCAACTTTTTCTGTTTCCGAAAATATTTTTAATCTGCATAATAATATTATGGCGCATTTTCACTGGTCGATGGGGGGGCCGCATGCGGGGTGCGGGAGATTTCTAAAATGCATGCCACGACCAATCAAAATGCGCCATTAGTTGTCATGTGCTGTATACGGTAACTCGTGCGGTATACAGTATACCGCACGAGTTAACGACTAATGAAAATGCGCCCTTATGTAACCTACTAGAGATGAACTACGATAACATAGCGCGCCCCTCCATGCGCTGTTTTGACAACGCACTTCAACGTTTGAAGTGCGTTGTCAAAACATTTGAAGTGCGTTGTCTTGCGCGGTGTATGATTAGTTGACCAAGAAATCTTGGTAATGAGTGACATTAAGTGAAATAATATTACGATTGGTTGAATACTTACTACATACAAACTCTTTCATAAGGATGTGACTACACTTGAAACAGTAATTTGGAGGGGCGCACCATGTTAACGTAGTTTATCTCTACCTATACAGTTTACTTGAAGACTAGATATTGCTGTAGTATGGGTACGTTCCCTTACTTCATTGAGTAGTTATTGCAAACTTCCATCAGCGTATTGCTAAGTTCCCTTGTACCAGCTATTTCGGTGAGCCGTAACAACTGTAACTGCTGCAGCGGAGTGCTGATGTCATCGCTCATGTTTTCCAATAAATCGATTTGTTTACAGTTAAGTTTGAATTTAGAACTCCGGTGTTCTGCGGTCAATTTTATTAGCAATACCGGCGATATACATTTTTATTACCTGCGTCCTACTCGTTAAAAATCTAAAAGTGCGAAGTTGCTGACGTCATTGTAAATCACAAAATAGCCGAAGTTCGCTGAGGATTTCGCAGATTTCGTGATCCCTACATATAAAATATTTTGCAGCAATACTTAATCAGAGATCCTCAGCTACTATTGTAATTACTAGAAGTAAATAATTATAGCTATCTAAGCTATATTATGAAAGAATAACATGAAAAATCTACTCTGGTATTAAAAACCGACAACGTGATAATGTTAGGGAAATTGTACCTATTAAGATGCAAAAATCAATTCCATTAAATGTAATTTAATTTGTATTCGTCGCGTCCACGTGACGCGGAGCGGAACAACCGCAGAGTGCGTGTGCGACCGCGCTCATAATAGTACTCTGCAAAGTTCTAAACAACAGGGTAAACGGCCATCATCGCGATGCCGCAGTGGTTGTTCCTATTTCGTGCCAGCTTAATGTATCCTTCCAGACCCCAGGACCTGCCCCACGAGTTCTTCACGAGCCAGTAGTCCTCGCCGGCCTCGGTGCCGTAGCCCACGACGGTGACCGCGTGGTCGAGGAAGTTGGGGGAGCATTCGGGGTCGTAGAACACGCTGCCGTTGTAGCTGGCGAAGTTCCTGGAGTCGACGGCGACCGAGACGGGGCCGACGGTCGCGACGGCGTGCTGCAGATCCTCCTCGCTGCCCTCCTTTATGAAGGCAACGGCCTTGTCGGTCGCGCCGACCGTGTCCGCGTTGAATCTGTCGATTAAAATCCATATCTGTGTAGGTAGGCAATACGAAATGATTTTCATTAGCTTAGAGATAAATCTCGAGAAAAGATAGAGTATAAGAATAATCTTTCAACAAAATCCGTCTTCTTGCATCATCCATGATGCCTCGCAAAATATATTTTGCCCACATAAAATTTTGTTCTTGCGCCGCCACTTGAAGTACGATTCCCACAGTAACGAATGTTGGCGCAACAAGTTGCGCGCTCACTCTGGTAAAAATAATATTGAAATATGCTGATCGGTGGAAAATAATACAGGTAGGTTCTAGGTAGGTTAGTATTTCGTACCTTATGGCGCGGCCTATACTCACCGGCACTCGCGTGGTATTCCGTCCCACGAGTCGTAGGGGTAGCTGACTTCTGTGTCCACGCCCTGTTTCGCGATGTATACGTAGGCCTGGAACGGCCATCCGCCTTGGCATTGCAAGTCCTTCTTGTCGCAGTCTACGAGGTTCTGCTCCGAGAGGTCCACCAACGTCCCATTCTTGAGAAAATGTTGCCCTTCCAGTGCGGCTATCTGGAAAAGAAAACGTCTGAAGAAAAATGTTCATTTTTGTGATATATAGGTATAGTGTTAAGAGCAGAGCTACCGCCGTATCTGCCTATCTGGGGGCACGGGAGTGCCCCCGCCAAGATGAGCCAAGCGAAGCGCGCAAGGGCACTACCTACCTTTTCTCGAAACGTTTCGTCGTAATTTTGAACCCTCGTAACTTTGGATTGGATAATGCCCGATACTTGAAATTTTTAGGATATAATGACATGAGTGAAATAATGAAATGCGCAAAGTTTGAATATTGTAGCTATTATACTTTAGATTTTATAGGTGTCCAAAAACCCACAATTTTGGGCACTGACTCACCTATCATCAAAACTGTTAGGGTACTTCCTGAAGTCTGAGAATGCTGAAATTTGGTATGTAACATACTATTAGTCCAGAAACAACAAAAAAATTATCAAATCCAACCTAACCTATATCCGTACACTTATAGAGCAAAATTAGGCCAAAAATTGTGTTTTTTGTATGGGAGCCCCCCTTATTTTTTTATTTTTTTAAATATTATATTAAATATTAAAGTAGACATATTATTAAGGACTTTAGGAAAAAATCAAGTACCTACCTGTTGCCATTATTGATATAGAGCAAAGTAGGCCAAAAAAATCACGTTTGTTGTATGGGAGCCCCCTTTAAATATTAATTTTATTTTGTTTTTAATATTTGTTGTTATAGCGGCAACAAATATACATAATCTGTGAAAATTTCAACTCTCTAGCTATTATTCTTGAGTTACAGACTGGAGACAGACAGACAGACGGACAGACGAAAAGACAACGAAGTCTTAGTAACAGGTTCCCGTTTTTACCCTATGGTTACGGAACCCTAAAAATACGTGTTATCCTTGAGAGACCACAGACTCACAGAAAACCGGCGTGAAACAGCGCTTGCGCTGTGTTTCGTCTAGTGAGTGAGTTTAGCGGAGGCCCAACTGCACTCTATACCAATACATTATTCCCTATCCCTATTCTCTTCTGCCTAAGCCTTCATAAAAAGGCCGGAAACGCACTTGCAACTCTTCTTATGTTACAGTGTCCATGGGTGATAGCAGTTGCTTTTTGTCAGGTGACCCGTCTGCTTGTTTGCCCCCTAATTTCATAAAAAAGGCAAAGAGAACAGGGGAATAGGAATACCCCTTTTCCCTATTCCCTCAATTAAGCCTTTTCTCTCTGAAAGTATGGCAACTCGGCGACGCGACTGTAGTACTTTCCATCAGGTGACCTGTTTGCTCGTTTGTCCATTAATTTTATATATAACCGATCCCCTCTTAAAGGCTGGCAAAGCACTTGCAACTTTTCTAATAATGCGAGTGCACATGCTCGTATGCCCCTTAATTTCATAAAAACGTGTGTGGTAAAACTTACAAAAAGGAATGAAATCCCACCAAAAAACTTTTACATGTAAAAATGCTGCCAAGATGAGAACATAATAGTTCGTGGTGTGAAAAAGTAGTGAGATCTCATGTAGAGCCAAGTTTCAAACCTTAAACACTCAGCCCTAAATCTAAAAACCTTAATTTTACACATAAATCGCGGCAAAATACTTGATATAATGTGTTTAAGCTGCACGAGAAGAATCTAAAAACTCTACACATTAGTCAAAACAGGTGGCTTGACCATTTTGTTATTGGTCATGCTATGAGATTTGAAATACTCTTCTATTGTACTTAATAACTTTTATATTAACCGCAACAAAATGGACAGGCCACCGATTTTGACTAATGTGTAGAGTTTTTAGATTCTTCTCGTGCGGATGACACATTATATCAAGTATTTTGCCGCGATTTATGTGTAAAATGAAGGTTTTTAGATTTAGGGCTGAGTGTGTAAGGTTTGAAACTTGGCTCTACATGAGATCTCACTACTTTTTGACACCACGAACTATTATGTCCTCATCTTGGCAGCATTTTTACATGAAAATGTTTTTTGGTGGGATCGAATATACCTCGTCAGGTCTCAGGAGCTCCCGAGTCCCGACGCGCGACGTGGCGCGTTTGAGCAAAAACCAATATAAACTTTCCATTTCATCTATTACTAATATTTTATTATAAATCGAAAGAGTTTAATAGTTTGTTTGTTTGTTTGAGCACGCTAATCTCAGGAACTACTGGTCCGATTTGAAAAAATCTTTCAGTGTTAGATAGCCTATTTGTCGAGGAAGGCTATAGGCTTACCCACGAATAATAAATTTTATTATTCGTAGAGGCTTAATAATATTATTATTCGTAGAGGCTTACTAATATTATAAAGCGGAAGAGTTTGTTTGTTTGAACGCGCTAATCTCAGGAACTATTGGTCCGATTTGAAATGAAATGAAACGAAAATATTTATTTCTAAGTAGGATAACACTTTTAGAACGTCGCGTCTACATTTTATTTTATTTTATTTTATTTACATGATGCCCACCACCGGTTCGGGAAGTAACCCGGCGATAAGTACCGGCGTAAGAAACTCGCACGGGGCTACCTTTTACCAAAAAGGTGGAAAATAACAATAATAGCTTAAGCTAAGTATGTAAAAATGTGGTACCATTAATATAGAAGCGGCCTATGGTTTGTCAGCTTATTTTTCCCAAGGTCATTTGAAAAAATCTTTCAAGGCAACCATACTTAGGGCCCCAAAACAATTTTTTATACGAGACCCCGAAAACGCACGCTAGGCTTCTAGTCCGCACTCCGCCATCTGCCAATTTTTCTGATAGAACCGAATAGTACCAGTAGGTACTGCTATGAGTACTCACAGCGCTGAAAGCCCAGCACGACCCGCAAGACCCTTGGTCCTGGACCCTCGTGACGGCGCCCTTGCTACGCCAGTCTACCTCGTCTGGTACCACCGCGTACGCCGGCCGCTGGTGCTCAACTCTCGGCCCGTCGAAATCCAGACTACCACTGTCATCGAAACAGAAAATTACTTACTAAGAAATCTGTGATTAAGATGTCCGATATGCATCTAATGACTAATGCGTATCTTAAGTTTCTAAACACTAGGCCGAAAATACGCAGCCGAAGTTCGGCAGCAATGCGCTATGCCGAAATTACCTCGCGTTATATAATTGTATCATCAATCATATTGTATGATTAATCTATATCATTTTATAAAAGGCTTTGTCCTGAATGACATTAAAATGGAATCACGCCACGGCCTAAACCAGTGATCGTAAATACTTGAAATTTGGAGGGAGTGTTCTTCGTATAACGTTAGGCGTGCGATAAGAAGGGATTTTTAGAAATTCCTCTCCTAAGGGTGTGAAAAGGGGGGATGAAGTTAGTATGCGACAACTCGATTCCTTAGTCCAATCTGCTCGAAAATTCGCATCATTATTATTTGATGTATTTTTGGAAGATGTAATTCATAGTTTGTTGAAATTTATCCTTAAAAGTCGTTAAAAAGCATGAAAAGTTTACAGGGCTTTACAGCGTTTAGCAGTGGCTTGCAGCGACGCAGGGAGTTAGAGACGCCAATCACTGCTTTTTGCCACAATAGACATAATCTGTGCACTCTATTTTTGCCATGCAAGTTATGGCTGGTTTACACGCATTATGTAGATAAGTAGTCAACTAAATTTTAACTTATGACTTTATAATTACTTCACTAAATTTGAACATGCTACTTGCTACTGTGTTTACATGCAATTGATAACTTAAAATTAAGTAAAAATTTAGTTAACTACTTATCCACTTAATACGTGTAAGCCAGCCATTAGAGCTCATTTGAGTACCTAAATCAACCTAAATACTCTTTTGCTTATGAAATAAAGCCACCATTTACGATAAAGCGATCTCATTCTATTTGTAAATTATCTAGATTTACAATCGAAATTGCAACTTATGAAGCCTATTATATTATCGTAACAATTAGTTGTTAAATCTAAATTCTAAATAATAACTATATATTTGTAACAATTTATTGTTATTATGATATTATTGTTTTCTTATACTTTTGTAGAATTTAGAAAGATTGTCTTGAATTGAGGGCTTTACATTATGTTTTGTCATCAATTTGTTAAAAAAATATTGGCGTTCGAAATTCTAAATTAATTATTCCTGTACAGCTTGGTGTTTTTTTTTTTCATTGAAATTTAATTTTATGAAAAGATTGTGTAAGGTGCAAAAAATTTAAAAATATTTTTTTATAAGAAATGAAGTTACACTTTTACTAATCTATTTAATTTATAACTAGCTATATGACCGAGCTTCGTTCGGTATTCAAAAAAATCAAAAAAATACACATAAAATGACATTTTATGAAAATGATTCCTAGCTAGATCGATTTATCGCTCTCGAAACCCCCTATATACTAAATTTCATGAAAATCGTTGGAGCCGACTCCGAGATATATAAGATGATAATACTAGCGGCCCGGTACGTGCTTCACTACGTATAAAGTGAAATAATACAAAAATCTGTTAGAACATCGATTCATTTCTTTAAAAAATATATTACTTAATTGCTAGCTATTTAAAACTTAATCCAAAACATTTGGATATACAATATATTTTTTCCATTTTGATTGTAAATATGTAGTACCGACTCTGGAACAGGCAACAACAGACAAAAGTGTGACATTGCACTTGCATGTTACTTGTATTATCGAAGCAACTTACTTCTCAGAAGTAATGTCAAATGTATGCCTTACGCTCTGGAGTTAAGGTTGAATTTGTTATGTTCAATTTTGGTGACATTGGTGACCCTGACACGATTGATGTAATGGATGATGAATGTAATTTGCACAGTAGCATATGCTTTCAGTTCTTAAAACAGCGCCTAAACCCCCAAACTTGTATCTATAAGGAATCCGGAGTTCTCTTAGCATCTTCGGAACCATAGTATACCTTGGTGCAAAATCTTGCGATTTGGTAGCATATGCTTAGGATGCTTCTCATAAAACCAAAATTGCCATGTGTTTCCATATAAATTTTGAGGAGTTCCCTCGATTGCTCATGGATCCCATTATCAGATCACCACTTTCTTTCTGTAAAGACTTATGTGTTCTGATTAGTGACTTTGGATCCAGGATACACCCTCATAATACGAAAACTCATAATCAGCTGACTTCACTACCACTATAGAATTTCTTAAAAACTTCCAAGCATATTATACTACTGTATGTAGTATATACTTGCAAGCAAGCAGCAGCAGCAGCAAGCAATGCTGAAAATGACATGTTCAAACACCTATCTATACTAATATTATAAATGCGAAAGTATCTCTGTGTGTCTGTCTCGCTTTCAGGCCAAAACTACTGAACCGATTATAATGCAATTTTGTACACATATAGTCTAAAGCCTGAGAAAGGACATAGGCTACTTTTTAACTGGAAAAAGGGTTTGTAAGGGGGTAAAAATGCGTAAATTTGTTCAAATTAAGTTAGTTCCAAAAATTTATAACAGATGGCGCTAAGATTCGCCTACATCTCGCTATCGCTTGCTCATAAGTCGTTTTATAACACGTGTCACCATATTATATTATGTTTTCCGATTCCTTCGATTGATATACACGTTATTGAATAAGTCACTACTCAGTACTCACTACTCAGTACTTTATCAGCTATGCAGTGACGTGACCTTAAACCTACCAATGATAAATAGTTTATGGGTAAAGCTCATGCTAAAGTTGTGTAATGGGGCTAAATAAGCTTTAAATTTGGTGTAAATAAAGTTTACTTAATTAAAAAAATTAAATATTATGTGCACACTGCACAGCTGTTTTTGGGTATTTGACACCAATTTTGTTGACACCGCGCGCTATAAACTGAAGTCCACGCGGACGAAGTCGCGGGCAACAGCTAGTCTCTAATAATTAGGCTCTAGAGTTCTAGGTTCTCTGACTTTCGTTTTAATAATTTATAGCACTAATTCCGCATGGAATTTTATTTGTTTGTGTGTGTGTGTGTGTTGAATGGATTATTATTTGTTTTAGTGTATATATTATCTATCTATAGGTAATCTATCTATCTATATCTATACATATATGATATAACATATTATAATAAAATTGTAGAGGTAAAATTTTTGTACATCTATACCTAATATACATCTTCTATCTATACATGTTATAAAACAAAGTCGCTTTTTTCCCTCATGTCCCTTTGTTCCCTTTAATCTTTAAAACTACGCAACGGATTTTGATGATTATTTCAGTGTTAGATAGCCCATTTATTGAGGAAGGATAGGCTATATTTTATCACGCTAAGACTAATAGGAGAATGTGGAAAAAACGGGGGAAATTATTTGAAAGGGCTTATCTCGCGAACTTCTAGAGCAATTTTGATGTTATTTGGCACAGAATATAAGAAGTAGACCACGTAAAGGATCATAGGCTGTCGATTTTAATCATTTATTCAGTGGCTATATATTTTATACCCGTGCGACACCAGGGCGGGTCGCTAGTGATACAATATAACGCGAGGATATACGGATAACGGAGCGGATTCGGATCTAGTGCAAAACACTCAAAGGAAAACGAAAGAAAATGCACCGGCGTTGTTTTAAAATTACATTATTTGAAAAGCTTACATGTGACTCAGCTGGCTTGTCGAGTATTATCTGTATTAGATTAATTAGATATTATTTGATTACAAATTACTACCGGAGACAGGAAAGGCGTTGGCTCAGTTCCTCTTTCGTCAGATCGGAGAAGTGGTTGATGCCCTGGGAGTAGGAGACCAGGCCGGCTGCGTGTTTCCGGTTGTGCTCCTCGACCTTCCGCTTGGTCTCATGGAACAGGCTTCGACGGTACGAGTCCTCTTCGGCTCCGTATTTTTTGTTATGCTTTGCCTATAGAGAGACACTTATTGAGGTGTTAAATTTACATAAACACACACACACACACACATCTGAACCAATTCCACATAAAAATAAAGATTAGCTACATTTCTGTTGGTAGAGTCGGAGACCAGCATTTAAATTGACAAATCCTTCCTTTGACCCTAGATTTTGGTAAACCACTTCGGTAGCGTTTTTTTTTATGAAATAAGGGGGCAAACGAGCAAACGGGTCACCTAATGGAAAGCAAATTCCGACGCCCATGGACACTAGCAGCATCAGATGAGCTGCAGGTGCATTGCCGGCCTGATAGTTCCCTTATAGAGGGAATAGGGTAATAGTGGAGGGTATAAGCGAAGGGAATAGGGGAGGGTAGGGAAGGAAATAGGGGAGGGTAGGGGAGGGAAACGGGGATTGGGTCTCCGGTAAACACACTCACTCGGCGAAACACAGCGCAAGTGCTGTTTCACGCCGGTTTTCTGTGAGCCCGTGGTATTTCTTCGGTCGAGCCGGCAAATTCGTGCCGAATCATGGCTCTCCCACGCCGATTATTATCGATAGATGAAAAGACGGCATGGTGTTCTATTAATTAGGATTGTTAACCTGCTTCTCCTAGTCCGCAGCACCGTCGTTTTGTAAAAGGAGTAAACAACTAATATAACTGTAGTCTGCATAAATCTAAATAATATATAAAACTCCAAGATGACTGACTAACATGATGATCTATCAACGCACAGCCCAAACCACTGGACGGATTGGGCTGAAATTTGGCGTGCAGGTAGATGTTATGACGTAGGCATCCGCTAAGAAAGGATTTTGATCAATTCTACCCCTAAGGGCAATGATATTATATAAAAAAAACTCAAAGTAAGGGGTTAAAATAGGGGATGAAATTTTGTATATAAAATACTTCTAAACGCGAGTGAAGCCGCGGGAAAAAGCTCGTATAGTCTATAACTTATACTGATATATTATGCTAAAGTGGGTCTGACTATCTGTATGTTGCTTCTTCACGACCAAACCGCGCTGAACCGATTTTGCTGAAATTTGGTATGGAGTCCTAAAAAAGAATATAAGACACTTTTTATACCAGAAAAATCTACGGTCCCCCGCACGATAAATGAATTTTCGCGCAACGGTGTTGCGGGCGTCGTCAAGTACCTTATATGCGGTCCATTCCTGGTCCAGGTCGTCCAGTCCAAGCGCCCCCGCGACCAGCACCAACAACGCTAATGTCGACCTCATTGTTCACGAGCTTACCTATACAATATCCAGCTATTAAAGTGGACACAAAAAATAATCCTGAGTCCATGGTCCAGACTCAAGATATTATACTAAGCTTTTAAAAGCTAGTAAGGGTTCCCATGCCTCACATGCCCTTTGGGTACAAAGGGCATGTCACCGGCTACACGGTCAATTTTTCATCAATCTGATCCATCAATCCGGTACGGATTGACGAAAATTTGATCGTGTACGACTCGGATTGATGGATTGATAGTATTTTTTATATGAACTTTTTATAACCATCAATATTCCGTCAATCAGATTGATGGATCAGATTGATGAAAAATTGACCGTGTAGCCGGTGACTAAAAACCGGCCAAGTGCGTGTTGGGCCACGCGCAATATAGGGTTCCGTAGTACCGCTAATTTTTGGTAATTTTTGTATGGTCAATGAATGTACATTTACAACGTGTTTACACTACCTGGGTGAATTTCCCAAATGGCTTTTTATTTTGTCTTCGTTGAAATTACTTTTAAAAAAAAAGGAAATATTATTGTAAATTATTTGTTTTAGTATTCAATGGGAAGCTATAGGATTGTGGCAAAAATAGAATATGCCTAGCACTGTTACAAAGGCAGAAATAAATAACTTAAAGATCTATTTTTATCAAATCGGTGCTGTCCCTCTACTTTTTTTACAAACAAAAACGCTTATATACTAACAAATATGAATAAGTTAAGAGTATAACTTATATTATTTAATTGAATATTAGTTTATCTATTATTATATACCATATTTAATTATATAATTAACGATTATAGTTACTTAGAGGCACAAATGTACTTGTCCTGAGAATTTTTCTCATATCGCTGGATAAAAGTAATATAAACATTACTTTTCATTGACGAGTCAGACAGTCTTCCCACCCCAATTTTAATTTACTCCTTAGTGTGTGCTTCCACGCAGTCAAGACGGACTTGTGTCAAAGCACTGCATTCCCGCCAATAACATAAGTATGCCAGTAAAATGCTCTCGGACAATAATTTTATAATATCGATGATTGAATTTTTTTATGTAATGAATAGTTTTAAAATTGTTGTTTGGTTCTAATGAATGTAGTAAGTGATTAAGTTTCATTATCTGTAACCAAATTTATCTTAGATATCATGCATTTTTTATAATTTCCTAAAAAGTGTGCTTTTTCTCACGTCGCTGCTCTCATATCGGTGTGATCGGTGGTCATTTTAACCACCGATATGATAATTTACACCGAAATTATAAGAAAATACCAATCGGTGTCTTAAATCTAATATCGGTGTTTGGAATCATGACCAACGCACAGTTTTGTCACATCGGTGGATTGATTTATCATATCGGTTGATAATTTTACCATATCGGTGAATTGTTTTATCATATCGGTTGGTCTAGTGGCATTTCGTTAAAACAAAAAAATTACAAATTCGCAAGATTGTAAAAATGTATGGATGTAAGGATATATTGGGAAATTTTATGTTTTTACCTATAAGAGATTTTTTTTAACCGACTTCAAAAAAAGGTGGTTATCAATTTGACGCGTATGTACGTATGTTTTTATGTTTGTGTTCGGATATCTCTGGAAGTACCTTTCCGATTTCAGTAATTCTTTTTTGTTGTACTAGGTATAGTTCAGCTTAGGGAATAGTGCAAGTATCATCAAAATCGGTTCAGTAGTTTTGGAGATAGGGAATTTTAATTCTCAATTACATACAATTTTGAAGTCGGTTTTATCTTCTTAAAATACAGTTATTTCACTATAGTTCATTTTAATAAAGACAACGATGATAAATTTTATTTTATTTTTTTATTCTAAGTTCCTATTATCAATGTCCAGTGCACATTTTTAAATATTTTAATTTAATTTTAAGAACTCTGTTCTTCATCAAAATAAATACCTAAATATAATATTATTATGAAGATAATATTATCATATCGCTGGATTAGTATGTCATTTCGGTGGTTAAACTTATCACATCGGTGCACAGACATAAAAATCAGTGCCTGTTTATCATGTCGGTGGAAACCAAAATTCAAACTGAATTTTCTCCTTACTATTAAATGATACGTTAATGATATTAAATTTGGGTACATTTTGTGTCCTAAAGAATACATAAAACCTGAAAAGTATATAAAATATGTATAAATAAAAAAGTTCACCGATATGATATAAAAAAAGGCATTTGTTGAAATTCACCCACCTACTAACAACATCATGTCAGTTCCGTTCAAAGGAATTTGAACGAAAAGTTCCCACTTCGCCGCATAGGTACATTTATTTTGGTTGATCGACTATTACTCAATAACTTATGAAGTCTTCTTAACCGTGATAGTTTTCCTTTTAAATTCAGCATATTTCCTGCTCCCGTGAATTTTTTCAAATTTTAAGAAGCTCATCAATCTGATCCATCAATCTGATTGACGGAATATTGATGGTTTAAAAATACGATCAATCCATCAATCCGAGTCGTACACGATCAAATTTTCGTCAATCAGTACCAGATTGATGGATCAGATTGATGAAAAATTGACCGTGTAGCCGCTGACTTTGGGAGATACCATAACAAAATATTTAAAAAAAAATTATATACCATTTTGTCGGCATATGCGCATGCATGCCTTGTAGGTCTTATAATTACTGAGCAAAACCGCGGACAGACAGACGGACGGACAGACCGAAACTATAAGGGTTCCTTGTTGACTACGGAATCCTAAAAACGGGGCCCTATTACTTCAATGTCTGTCCGTCTGTCCGTCCGTCCGTCTGTTTGTCTTCAGGCTGTATCTCAAGAACCGCTATATTTTTCAGTTAGGCAATCTATACTAATATTATAAAGAGAATAAAACTTTGTATAATTGTAATGAATAGGCTCAAAAACTACTGGACCGATTTTAAAAATTCTTTCACCATTCGAAAGCTACATTATCCACGAGTAACATAGGCTACATTTTATTTTGGAAAAAATTGGTTTTCGTAAGATATTTGAATTTTTCGGAAAAAAATAATTAAAAAGTGACTTATTTTGCGTACGCTGCCTAAACTGTAAAAGATAGAACCATAAAATGTTCCAATTAGTTGTAGATCTTATAAGTATCTACAAAAAAGTCCGCGACACACTATACCTCTCTATGTCGAGTGAGGCACACCAACCAACCATTAGTTTATGTGAATAATATTTGGTCTTTGAATGACTAAAATTGGACGTTTGGTTTTGAAGTTATGGCGAAATTAAAACATTACGATTTCTACTGCACGGCCCGCAGTTGCGAAGTGGGCATCATCAAGGCGGGGGTGCGCGTGCGAGAGCCGAGAGGGGAGTTTAGATCTATATAGCTATGTCCAGTGTCCACACTCCAAACAGTGCACTTTCATCTTTAATTTTTGCCATCTTCTTTCATTCAGCTGTCGTATTGGCGCATTCAATAATTTTCTTTAATATTTGAAAATGCTTTTAAAAAGAGCCAGGTCGGACGACTATGGACACCATACTTATATTTTAGTCAATTCAATAAAATAATATGGGCAAAACAAAGTTTGCCGGGACAGCTAGTAAGTAATAACTATATAGAATATATATAATAGTTAATACATTTTAACAAACACACTCACCTGTTGCAGGTTTTGTCGTGTGATGTGCTGCTAAACCTTCGAAAGGTTTAGGCTTGCTTGAAATTCCGATTTTGCGAAGTATTTATAACACTGCAGTTTCAAGGATTTCAAAAATATGTTTGTAGCGATAAAACAGGAATTCAGACGGTGCAAAATGCTTGATATTTGCGAATTGCGAAGTATGTCTATAACTTGCACAGGCAATCATCATGGTTTCAGAACCGCCCGGGGGTATTTATAAATAAATAGGCCCATTCACTTATATCCTGCATTGCAGTCCGCCGTGGACGGCACGGCGGACTGCAATGCAGGATAGTGAATGGGCCTTTTTAGGAACATGAAAGGGTCTACACAGACGGACCGCATTTCAACTGCAATCCAACCGCAAATTGCAGTTCAAGGCAGTTTGAATGCAGTTGACACGACTGTAATACGACTGCAATAGAACTGCAAACCAAACAGTTCATACGTCTGCACGCCGACTGCAACTGAACTGCAATCCGACTGAGCGTTTGGTTTGCAGTTCTATTGCAGTCGTGTCAACTGCATTCAAACTGCACTTGAACTGCAACTTGCGGTTGGATTGCAGTTGAAATGCGGTCCGTCTGTGTAGACCCTTAGGACGGCAAGAGAATCAGTTTTTTTGTAAAGGGCCAAGTAACAAAACCACCAGTTTGGTTCCTCGGTAGATGGGTACGAACTCCTCTATTGTTGTGTAATGTGTTGATAGATTCATTGTTCCTTTTAAGTTCCAAGCCAAGTGCCAACCATGGGCCTACACAACCCCATACTTTACAATTTATTAAATGTTGCCGTGTGTAACAAGATGTGACAAGGGGGGACAGGGGGTCTACGGCAGTGTGACGTTCGCCGCTCATTAAAAATTTTACTGAGTATTATGATATGATTTTGTATTATGATAACCTCTCAAGCGTCGGGCTCTCAAAATGTCAAAAGCAGTCTATAGTTTGTTCGTTCTAAGATGATATGGGTGACAGTTCTCATATTCCTTGCTACGGATTTTTTTTACAAGAAAACAAAAAAAATCAGAATGTAATAAATTATATTCCATCTACAAAAATAAATGTTTCCTGTAATTGTAAATGAATAAAAATGAAAAGTTGCTAAATGCTAACTTATTGATATAAAATTATAAATATTAACTTTGAAATAGGAGTATAAAATTATTGTTACGAAAATATTTGAAAAATGTCAGATGCATGAAACGGAACTTATGTCAATAGAGATTGACACAGTTGAATTGAAATCAAATCGATAAAAAAGGGCGGCCATCTTAAATCGCCGGCGTCACTCTGAAACATCAGTACGAAATCGATAATTTCGATTGCAATTCCTTTACGAGGTGATTCGATATTTTTAAATTATTCGATTAATTTTTTTAGGTAACTTCCCTATTATTGTCAATTATAATGTGTCACGCATATCATCATAAAACGAACAAACTATAGTGTCAATACGACATGGGAAATTCGCGAAAGCTGTTCGCGCGGTTTTCCCGCGCTTGGGTTTTCCAAGATTATAAATAATTGATAGAAGTCATTTATTTACGGGGGGGGGGGGGGTCACCGAAAGTGTGACACAGCGTGACAACCGGGGGGGAGGAGGTCAAAAAAAGTTAATTATAGTGTGACGTATTTATGGACGGTCCCATATGCCGCCCATCGGCGGTCCCAGTGTAGTGTATCTACATAAGTAGGATACTTAACATTGTCTCATGCACACCAGTAGTGGGGGCAGTCTATACCCAGCATCTCGATTATGTATTCTTGCCCGCCCATTGGCGTTTTCGGCATGAAGCTATTCTGACATGAATAGTTTCAAATGCTCTGTTCACATGTACTGTCGTGCGTAAAACGTGTATGTGCACTGTGCAGTTAATCAAACCGCCCATGGGCGGTCTCAGCATGTGAGAAAAAATTGGCACTGAATGGGTTAAGATCACTGATCTCTATTATATAATAGAGATCAGTAGTTAGATTCACATAATAATATATTTAAGGCCTTTGTGAAAATTTCAAGTTCCTTCATGTTTCTGTTATTCATATCGAGCAAAAAAGCCCAAAAAATCACGTTGGTTGTATGGGAGCCACTCTTAATTATTAATTTTTTTCTGTTTTCAGTATTTGTTGTTATAGCAGCAACAGATATACATAATCTGCGAAAATTTCAACTCTCTAGCTTTCACCGATCTTATGTTGCAGCCTGACAGACATCGAAGTATTAGTAATAGTCTCCTTTTTACCCTTTGGGTATGGAACCCTAAAAACGGCCTTATAATTTTGTAAGTAATTCTACTTGTCACTGCTACAAGAAAAATCATTGTATCATTGTATTAAGATACTATTTTGGTGATCTGCAGAACAGGCTCATCCTAGTGCAGACATCAAAGAAACTCGGCAGTAAAATGTCTGTAACCTTAAAATAATATTTAAAGTAAAAATATTTTGTAACAGATGTATGTATTGTTGTTGTTTTCTATAAATTACTAGCTGACCCGACAGACGTTGTCCTGTCTTAGCGATGATTATTAAATTCGAATTGGTATAATTAAGAGAACAATAGATTATAAATGTAGTATCTCCATGCCTTTCATCAAAATAGATTAAATAGTTTAAGCAAAAATGAGTTTATTGTGCGGGAACCGTACATTTTCCGGGACAAAAAGTATCCCTTGTCCTTTCCCGAGACTCAAAGTACCTATCTCGACACCAAATTTCATAAAAATAGACTGAATAGTTTAGTTTGGTTTCCCTTGTCCTTTTCCGAGAATAGTTTAGGCGAAAATCGCAAAAGTTTATTGTGCGGGAAGTATCCGGGACAAAAAGTATCCCTTGTTCTTTCCATAGACTCAAAGTATCTCTATACCAAATTTCATCCAAATATATTGAATAGCTTAGGCGAAAATCATAAAAGTTTATTTCGCGGCAACCATATATTTTCCGGGACAAAAAGTATCCCGTCCTTTCCCGAGACTCAAAGTATCTCCATACCAAATTCTATCAAAATCTATTGAATAGCTTACGCGCAAATCACAAAAGTATATTGTGCAGTAACCGTACATTTTTCCGGGACAAAATGTATCCTATGTTCTTTTCCGGGACTCAAAGTATCTCTCCACCAGTTTTCAGCCAATTCGGTTCATTCGTTCTTGAGTTATAAGTAGTGTAACTAACACCACTTTCTCATATATATATATATATATATATAGATTATTATTTTATATAGTTATTTATCTTAAACCTTAATCTTTTGACAACGGATTCTTGGAAATCTATTGTTCTCACGACCACATCTAGCCGCTTGGGAGTTGAAGCGTTAAAAAGCAAAAGCACAAAACAAATTACTTTTTAAATATTTTAATCACCTAAAAGTATGACAAGTAACATTAGAAGTTTGTGGAATGGTTGTCTTGATCATCATTGCTCTGAATCATTGGATCATATCAATAATACAGACAGTGAGCAGACAACATAACAAAAGATGGTTGTTTATTAATTATTTAGTTACGCATAATCTTCTACTTCTTGGCAGTGACCATTTCTTCTAGGGCTTTAATTTCAGCTGAAAATAAAGAAAATAAAATATATCAATTTCATGTTGCAAAATAGTAAAAACAACTTTAATCCTTCAGGCCCCACGCGAGCACCGGTGATCGCGACAACAATAGAATACAATAGCAATTCCTGGAAATTCCGACTGAAGTATTAAGGGCCTGTTTCACCGCTTCCTGATAAGGTGCCCGATAGGCTTATTTGACAGATTCTCCATACTCTATGTGTCAAGTTAAGTGGTGGATAGCCTTATCAGGAAGCGGTGAAACAGGCCCTAAATTAATTATTAGTTATCAAGTAAATTATGGTAAAATTCAATGCAGATACACAATACAAACATAATAACTTTTAACATAGAAATAAATTAGCTATAGTTGTTTTAAGGAGAAAATAAATGAAGTGGTAGATGTTCACTTTTAGTGTCTTCCACATAGTGGTTTTTTTTTTTATATTTTATTAAAATAATAAGATAAACTTAGAATATGTTATTACCCGCAGCAGCAAGTGCCTTCTCTTTCTTGAGTTTCTCGTCCCTGATCACCTTCTCCTTGGCTTCGATTTCCCGCAGTTTGGTCTCTTTCTTTGAAAGTCTACTTTGGTGGTAGGCTCCATAGAGAATACCAGTTGTCAGCAGGGACCAACGACCGAACTGAAAGAACAAGAATTTCAATTGCGGTCGTCATCAATACAGCAATAAATAAGGTTGGATAATTAATAGGAGTACTCCTCTCCATTTTTAAATAAAAATTGGTACAATATTTAGAATAATTTTTGCGCTTTAGTACTAAATCACTTGTTACATAATATGAGTACTAGTCCTTGGAACCCATATTTACATACCCTGATCAATGGTGATACTTTTACTGGTGGTCCGTAAGGAAGGTTGGACATATTTATTTCCTTTTACAAGACTAGGAGAAAGAAATAGAAGATTTTAGTCGAGCATAAATTTCCTCCGTAGAGGTTATGCTTCAAATTCAAATCAATAGTTAACACAGATTACTTATATATGTTACGATCAAAGACCGAAATCGCTCAATGAGCGAAAAAAAGGCTCACAACGCGTTGTGGTCACAGTGAAACAGCCACGACGCGTTCTGGCAATCGCAAAAAGTCCACAACGCGAAATTCGTGTCGTGGCTGTTAAGCTTTTCGTTTTTCTTGATCTGTTATTGATTGATTAATTGTCCATAGGTATGGAAGATTATATTTGAATTACCACGTGTACTAGGTACAAAATATTTTTTCTTTTATTAAATCACTGCATAACGTGTTTATCATTATTATTCATAAAATATCCATACTTCTATACTATCCGTACTATTATTATTACTGTCTGTCTGTCTGGCGTAACACAGTTGCAGGCATCGACTAGTAAGTAGTAGTTATTATATTTAAATTATATAAGTATAAATGAAAATAAAAGTAAATACTTATTATTTATTAAGATCAGATTACCTTATATTAAAAAAAAACAATAACAAACAATAGCACTTTGCGCCAGACAGACAGTAATAATATTAGTACGGATATCATGGAACTATGGATATTTTACCAGGGCTTCATAACGTTATCGAATAACAGAAAAAATATCGTTACGTACCGTTATTTTCATAATGGTAGCCAGATAACGTTATTTTTTTAACGATATCTAGTAAAATAACGTTATATTTACCGTTATTATTATAACGTTATTTTTTCGTTATGGCATAACAAAAAAATAACGTTATAATAATAACGGTAAATATAACGTTATTTTCTGTTATCAGGTATGCGATCGTGCACGGTGCACCAAATCTCACTCATATTTAAAATGTAATAAGCGTTCTCTGTGAAAATACAAAGAAAAAAATACACCTTAAAAGCGTGATTACGTTTAGAAAATTTTCCCGCCTGTCATGACTTTCTTGACGGACTATAACGTTATCAAAGAACATATATTTACCGTTATAAATCCTATATAACGTTTTAACATTTACCGTTATTAAATACATTTATAACGTTATTTCTAGTATCGGTTAAATTTTCATAATGTTATCTATGCCCTTGAAGCAATAACGTTATGAAAAAATAACGTTATTCGAAGCCCTGTATTTTACAAATAATAATGAAAAAATTGATATGCAGTGATTTTGTAAAAGAAAAAATATTTTGTACCTAGTACACGTGGTAATTCAAATATAATCTTCCATACCTATGGACAATTAATCAATCAATAACAGATCAAGAAAAACGAAAAGCTTAACAGTCACGACTCGAATTTCGCGTTGTGGACTTTTTGCGATTGCCAGAACGCGTCGTGGCCGTTTTCATTAGAGCCACGACGCGAATTTCGCGTCGTGGCTGTTTCACTGTGACCACAACGCGTTGTGAGCCTTTTTTTCGCTCATTGAGCGATTTCGGTCTTTGAGCGTAACATATATATTGATAGTTAATGTCAAACTTTTTTTATCTTTATTTCAAAGAAGTTACCGAGTTAGAGAATAGAGTAAAGACTCAAAACTCAAGAGGGTCGTTACTCGTTAGTCGTTATAGTCGGGACATTTTAATAGGCCACATTTGACAGTTCATTAAAATTGTACCAGGTAACCTTATAGCGACGTACATAAAAAATAAATATTTTCGTTTTGTTTTAACTGCACAATTGATTAACTTTTTTCAATTACGATTACAGGTTTATTGTAAATATGACCGATCCGAATTATTTAACGATTTGCTTTTACTGATAAACAATTCTAAACGTAATAAACGAATTCTGATCTTAATAATTGCACGTCGTTACAATGTTACGTCAGCTGACCTTTTTTTATTTTAACCTCTAGGGAAGTTACCCTAAAATCGAAAGCAAATAAATAGTATCGATGCATTGATTACTTGTAACGAAATATCCCCATAAATTAATAACCACGTTGTGAAAAGTAACACATATTTATGTGAAATGAATAATGATAATACTACATTTAACAGTTTTTATAATTCAAGCGAATAAATGCATTTTTTTTTTTTGTAAATTATGTACTTGTCTTATTTTGCTCCTTGAATTTGCAAAAGAAAAAGTAATAATGGGACAGGAGGGTGTTTCAAACGTATAAAATTCAAATATTTTATTTCAAGTCCGTATCGATTTGTTCGTTTTGGTCGATGTTTTTACGCAGCTCACCTCACTTTGGAGATTAATCTGACAGATGTCAAATGTGGCCTATTAAAATGCCCCGACTGTAGTCGTTACTCGTTAAGTCGTTACTCGTTTATACTTTGTTCATTTTTGTCTTGATAGTTGATTATTGTTGAGTACTGAATTATTACAGTATTCCTTCGTAACATTATTTTCCGCTGTTCCGATACAGCATTATTTAACCAATGTTTTAAAATAACGTATAAAAATAGACTAGAACTTTTGTAAACGAAAATAATATTATTCCTTCGAGCCCCAACTCCCAAGTGGTCGCATGCGACCGCGATAACAATAGAAAGGCTTCTATTGCTATCGCGGTCGCATGCAGGGCTTCATAAGGTTATCGAATAACAGAAAAAATATCGTTACGTACCGTTATTTTCATAATGGTAGCCAGATAACGTTATTTTTGTAACGATATTTAGTAAAATAACGTTATATTTACCGTTATTACTATAACGATATTTTTTCATTATGTATAAACGAAAAAATATCGTTATAATAATAACGGTAAATATAACGTTATTTTCTGGTATCAGGTATGCGATCGTGCACGGTGCACTAAATCTCACTCGCAGTACCACTTTTTTTTCGAGATTTGTGTGAAAATACGAAGAAAAAATACACCTTATGAGCGTGATTACGTTTAGAAAATTTTCCCGCCTGTCATGACTTTCTTGACGGACTATAACGTTATCAAAGAACATATATTTACAGTTATAAATCCTATATAACGTTATAGCATTAACCGTTATTAATATCAATTTTTAACGTTATTTTTAATATCGGGTAAATTTTCATAACGTTATCTATGCCCTTGAAGCAGTAACGTTATGAAAAAATAACGTTATTTGAAGCCCTGGTCGCATCAGGGTTTCAAATAACGTTATTTTTTTATATATTAATAACTTTTAATGTTATAACGTTATATAGGATTTATAACGGTAAATATATGTTCTTTGATAACGTTATAGTCCGTCAAGAAAGTCATGACAGGCGGGAAAATTTTCTAAGCGTAATCACGCTTATAAGGTGTATTTTTTCTTTGTATTTTCACACAAATCTCGCAAAAAAAAAGTGGGCTGCGAGTGAGATTTAGTGCACCGTGCACGATCGCGTACCTGATACCATAAAATAACGTTATATTTACCGTTATTATTATAACGATATTTTTTCGTTTATACATAACGAAAGCATATCGTTATAATAATAACGGTGAATATAACGTTATTTTACTAAATATCGTTAAAAAAATAACGTTATCTGGCTACCATTATGAAAATAACGGTACGTAACGATATTTTTTCTGTTATTCGATAACGTTATGAAGCCCTGGGACGCATGCGACCGCTTGGGGCTCGAAGGATTATTACGTCTTTATCTATAAATGCGATCAATAAAAAAGTGTTTTGACGGATGACATTGACATTTGACGTTTTATAAACGGAAACGTCATGTACATATACCTATACGTCATGTTCACACTGCTCAGCCATTTTTCAATCGAGTCATTCAAAAAATGATGTATAATTTGTATTTTTCAGTCAATCAGTCAGCAATATGGCGTTAATGCTGTCGTTTGTGTCCGTCGCAGTTTCGATACTGTATACGCCGGTCCTGCTTCTAGTAATATGTGTGATATTTCTGGCTTCCATCGGAAAGTCTTTGGGTGTAAGAAGACTGTACGTTAACATTCTGCTGAAATTATTTGAGGTATGCAACTGTTTATTAGCATATTTAATATTGCTCATTACTCATTATTGATTCCATACGTTTGCGTGGTACAAATCTAAAATTATGGTCTTGTTGACGCCTTAGCCAGCCAAAAGTCTAGGCCATGCTTTGGACAAAATACAAATTCACCAATAGTTCGCATGTTGCAAATAAATCACACGAATTAAATAGCTCCTGGTTAACTTGGTACTGATATTTTTACACTTATTCACAATAAAACACAATCCTTACAGTAAAATGTATAAACTGGAAATACAAACATTCCAACCAACTCTTGCTCTGTGATGTATTTTGAAATTATTTACTATTAAATAAACTCGTAATGCTCCATCCTTGACCTACCTCCAAAAAAAATTAACGGAACACCTAGAAAATAATGATAAGCAGTCTATACAAATTGTTCATGAATCAGTTATTTTGGAACCTCTTTTTAAGTGTGGCCTGTCATACTAAAATCACACTAAATCAGGTAATAACCCATCAAGCCCCGTAAGGCCCATATGGGCCGCGATAACAAAAGATTTCCAGGAGTTGGCGATCAACGGAATAATAGTATGATTAGTATTTGAAAATTGTGCTTGACAACATTAATTCTTTATTACATTATTTTTAAGATATGAAATGGATTATGATAAAACTGATTGCTATCAATTGTGTATTTATTAATAACAGTGTAAGCTTTATAGCGGTCATTTGGGCAAATAATTTTTCAATTATATGATATGATAAAACATTTTTTCTTTTTTATATAAACTTTTAAACTTTTGCGTTGCATTATAATTGAAACTTATTATTCGGGACTTAACGCGACTTATTCTATTTCTAGTAGCATTACTATTAGAAATAGAATAAGTCGCGTTAAGTCCCGAATAATAAGTTTCATTTTTGTAAAACATCACAAATTCTTTGTTCTATCCTTTTTGTAAAAGATCACAAATTCTTTGTTCTATCCTTTTTGTGTTAACAAACAAAAGAATTTTGTTTTTATAGTGCTTGTTTGATAACACCGCTGTTCACATTGATTACAGTTTACAAAACACAAGGGATCCTTGTATGATTCATTAGTGGATTAAAGGATCAATATTGGAGCTGATGATTATTAATATTATCTGCTTATTAATCCTTGAAATGATTTTAAACATATTATACCCCTTATAAAAGTGTTTTCACAGATATTTTATTATACTTGCCATTCTAGGCTTCTAAATATCTTTTCTGAAGTATCTTTTTAGTTAACAGGATAAATTATTATTATGTAAAAGGATAATATATTATTATGTTATTGTTATTATTAAATATTGTTATTATTAAATTTGTTATTATATTATTATATTTAATATTGTTATTATTAAATATTTTTATGCTAGGGTACAGCACAGCAACAGTAAACAAAAATTTTTGTTTTACGTTTTATAATCTTTCTGTTGATATTATGTTATGATTATGGTTGCCATCTCTAAAATTTGGAAAACAGGACAAAACCCCGGATTTTGGAGTCCGAAAGCCGGACATAATATTAACAAGATCTTTTAAACATATTCAAACGAGAATGGGGGAACAGTGAAAACTGAATATACTTGGTTCGTCGGTTGATCGTGGTGTGCGAGCATAGTGCGTGTCTCGCGGGCGGCCCAATATTTTATTTTTTTTTTGAAACTCGGTCTACAAATGAAATCTTCCCCGGACGCTCCCCGGATGCCCTCTAAACTAGGACAAATCCGGAGAAACCCGGACGGATGGCAACCCTAGTTATGATTTGTGCAACATGTTAGATTATTTACTTTATGTGCTAGTAGCGCCCCTTGCTCTGACCTTTGCATAATATTCATTAATTTTTGTAAATTGTAAGGGGGGTATACAAGTAGCATGCATGCATAATAGATTCTTTTGTTTTTAGTTTGCTAGGTGAGTACCTGATACTGTATCAGATCATTTATATGTTACCAAACAATATCTAAAAATATAACAAAAGATTGCCGCAAGGTCCTTGTACTATCAGGAAAGTTGATTCTTATGCAGATGGGGGACCTGAGTCATGTGGTTGGCTTATGTCAATTCAATGTTAGCTGTGATCAGTCGGCTGGGTTTGACGTAACGTGACCAAATTACTTAGGTCCGCCATCTGCATAGGAATCAACTTCTCAGATAGTACATACATACATTGTGTTTCCTTTGTCTGGTTTTTGTATAATTACACCTTTTTTTTACAAATTTTTATGATATAAGTACTGGAAAATAGGTTAAATAAGAAATATAAGATCACTGGTGATCGCGACAACAATAGAATAACAAAAGATTTCCAAGAACCCACGATCAAAGGTTTTTTTACATGAAATAATATATAAGTTTTTAGGTAAAGCTGGTGTGGAATAAGGATGATGTCCATCTATTGGCATCCCCCCTTTTTTGGAGTGAGTTCTAATTCCACTTGGACCGTTTTTCAAAAGTGTTGGTCTTTCAATCCATGTTGCGTATGATGTAGTGGACCCTAAAGCCGTATGGTGTAGGGCAGCTGTTCTCAATTATTTTTGGTGGGGGACCCCTTTAAGAAGCGACATTTTTGACTAACCTCCCCAAAATTCTCGAAGGTATTTGCGGAGGCCTAAGGCCCCGCGGCGCAAACTTTGAAAATGGCTGATGTAGGGGGTCCCAAGTCTTCAATTATATGGGTATAGGCAGGGCCCCCGCTACTATATGTGCAATGTGTGCTATGCACACGGGCGCCATCCTCTAGGGGCGCCAAATCGCCATCTTTAGGGACCGGGTGCCAAAACCAAGGACCCAAAAAATTTGCCCAAAGGGGCGCCGAAATCCTTTTTTTGCACACAGGCGCCAGTAGCCCTTACGGGGGCCCTGGGTATAGGCCAATCGGCTAACGTGAAATGGTCATGAGTCACGCGGCTGCTCTGTGTCTGCCGGAGTCAAAGGTCCCGATAAGGAACCATCACTCACATTGTAACAATTTGTATGGAAATAATTGACCTCCAATATGCTCTTGAATCTAAAGGGAAGGAAGTCTTAGGCATCCATTACACGGTAGGTTTTGCTGTCAGTTTTACCACAGTCATGACTGTAACTGATGGATAATCTACCGTGTAAGAGCGTGACAGACGGTTACACGAAGTTGATTGACGGAAATCTGGATATTTTGATTTTTGCTTCATGCAACCATCAGTCACGAATTTTGAGTGAGTGTTGTCACATCTGACAAAATTGGAAAAAAATTAGAAACGTATACCTGAAAAATTTTGGGTTTGACTGACATAAAACTGAAGAGAATTGAGTGACCGTCTAACTAATACCATTCGTCAGTTCATTAGTCACCATCAGTCAAACATAATTCATGATTGACGGAATTGACTATCGCTTGCATGAGCGTGTAATGGATGCCTCACGGATGTTTGTGTTCAAATCAATGAAAGTCACCGTAGTCTTATCATATGCAGACTAAAATTGATTAAAATAATATAAAAAACCTCCTGCAACTTTTCGCCATCGATCCACGAGAATCCGATAACAAAATAAATTAAAAATATTAGTTGTAGGATCAAAAATTGAAAATAAATTACTTATCATTTTCAATTTAATTTTTTTTTTTATAAATTTTATTATTCTCTTAATCTCTATAATTTCTCTTCTTAGGACTGCTGGAAGAAATCTCTTTAGAGATAAGCAGTACCTGTTGTGTCGTCTTTCTTTATAAGTATATCTTGTTAAATGTTTTTGTGTACAATAAATGGTTAAATAAAAAATAAAAAATATTCTTATAAAAATTATTTTTTTTGCTCGTTTGCCCCCTTATTTTATAAAAAAACAGTTTTTTGCAGTGTTCTGCCACATGAAGTAATCCAATACAAATGTTTTGATGCGGCATAAGGCATTAATGCCACTTCGTTTATTGATTGATCCAGTCCGTTTGTGCTGGATAGAATTGAGGCTAATTAATAATTTTCACGTATGTCGGAATTCGTCGAGTAAATCGATTTTGGAATGAACGAAGCCTTGTTCTCAGTTGGAGAGTAAGGTATCGGTATGTAGGTCGCGAGTCTTATCGATATTTGTACATCAATTAATTTATCGGAGCTGATTAAATACCTTCTTTCTTGTGCTAAATACTCTCTGTAGCTGGCGTTGCCACTCGCCAGTCAATCTCAAAACTAGTTTGATGTAGCAGTGTTTATTGAATCTGGTGGCGCATGAGTAGGTATATAAAGAAGTATGAAACATGCGTATAATGATCATTTTTTTATAAAATTAGTGGGCAATCGAGCCAAACGGGTCACCTGGCCCCCTAGCATACGCCAACGAGATATCTCGTGGATATCTCACTCTCGAGCGTAGTAATATTGTCGATATCGATATTATCTCTTTTTCGCTAACATGCGTACGTCGAGACTCGAGATATAAATTTCTCGTTCGTATATAGTTCGTTAGTATATATAGACAAAAATAGCACATATAAAAAAACAAAATTATCTCTAATTTTGACGACAGACGTACGAGAAAAAATGTATGTCATGTTATGGTCAATAGAGATGAAGAGATAAACCAGTTAACATCGAGAAAACGTGTAGAGTGAGATATCTCGTTGGCGTATGCTAGGCACTAGGCAGGCTGGTGGAAATAATAATATAATAATAATATCTATGGACGCTTCACACCACGTCAGTCTGGCCCCGTGCTAAGTACCCGAAGGACTTGTGTTACGGGTACCAGACAACGGAGATATATTTAATACTTTTATACTATACATATATTTAAGATTTTTATTATATGATACACATATTTAATATACATCCATGACCCAGGAACTTTATAAACTTTTTGTTCCGTCGGCGGGACTCGAACCCGCGGCCTCCGGCTTGAGCTCAACGCGCTCACCACTGCGCCACGGAGGTCGTCAAAATTACCTTCGTCCATGGACACTTGCAACAGAATAAAAATTACTTTCGGACTTAACAAAATACGCTTTCTTCTGACACACTAGTATAGAGAAGTAAGGGCTGGTTTACACGTATTAAGTAGATAAGTAATTAACTAAATTTTAACTTAATTTTAAGTTGTTAATTGCGTGTAAACACAAAATTTAGTAGCAAGTAGCAAGTTAAAATTTAGTAAGTCCTAAGCTAGATGTCAATTAGAATTTAGTTACTACTTATCTACTTAATACGTGTAAACCAGCCATTACAGAGCCAATCACAGATTTTTTGGATAAAACATTTCGGCAAATGATAAAATAGACAGTAGAATACTAACTGGTTATAAGAGTCTTTCCAGTGAAGAGTTTCCTAACGCCATACCCGATAGCTACAATATAAATCGCCCATATTGTGGTTGCTATTGCTTAAAGTCCACATTCTACATAGAGTATCAACTTTCAGCCTTTGCGGAACTTTGTCGTTTGCTACTGATTTAATATCATCATCGTTGACTATGTTCGTAGTTCGTAGATAGGTACTGCTTGGTTCACAATCACAAAACTGATGTTTAAACCCAGAACAGAGGGATTCTGGGCTTAAAACAGCTGCACGATCAGTAAATATGATGATTGTGCCACAAAGCAAACTGTTCTAAGGTGTTTAATCGTATCGTATTTAATTCTATTGATTATGAAAATTATAATAAATACTGTAATAATATAAGATAATAATATTATCTTGTATGGGTTAAGGTTGTACGAGATATCAATTACAAATAATCAGTTTAAAATGTGTTATTTTTAAAACGTGTTATTGTTTTCTAATGTTTGGAGGAAAAAGACAAAGTACATTAATTTCAGTATCACAGTAGATATAATGCGCGAATAATATCGACGATAAGGAAAGGTTTTTGTATTACATTACCAGATTGATTAACGCCGATCAAAGGTCGACGAACAACTGAACGACCAAACAATAAAGTTGTTTATTTACTTACACTAATCAAGGTTAAGGTGGATATTTCTTGAAATAATAATCTTTTTCAGCGTTGTTTTGCCGGTAAAAAATTGTTGGGTAAAAAAATGTAACTGGTTGACGGTTCTCTTCTCTGGGGACTGTATCTAACCCAGCCATTCTTAGTGTGCCCCGCGAAGCCCTGGGGCCGGGCTCCGCAAAAGTAAGCAGCGCTATGGGACCAGCAGATTTCTCAGAAAATATATTCTGTATCTCTGGAGTCTGGACACAATACGCAAGCCGTTTTAAGAGTCCGTATACGAAATTTTGCCAATGAATACGAAATTGCAAAGGTTCGCTACAGAAATATTATTAGGTTTTTTCCCCTTATTAGACTTTAAAAAAATATATTAATTATTAGATTTAAAATATATTTAAGCGCGGAAAGCCGACTCGAACCTTGCGGCGAGTAATATAATGTGAGATTTAGGTTGTTTTGAATCGTGTTTTTTGGCACAATTTGTTTTTTTTTTTTCTTTTTTCTCGAATTGGATAGAATTTTATCTATAGACTAGCTGTCCCGGCAAACGTTGCTTTGCCGTAATATAGAGTATTTCGTCCATATTATTTTATTCAAGTGACTAAATAAGTATGTCGCCATGGCAACGTCGATCGCTATCTCGTCGCACAAACAATGGTCGCCGTCAGTCTCAGGTTGTAATAATTTACTATTATTTATTCAACAAATGCACTTATCAATATATAAAGTACCCAGTAGCCGATTCTCAGACCTACTGAATATGCATATAAAATTTGGTAAAAATCAGTAAAGCCGTTTCGGAGGAGTTCGTGGACTAACATTGTGACACGAGAATTTTATATATAAGATTTATTCAAGTGACTAAATTTCTGTCGTTTTCTTTTTATGAATTACAGCTCCAAGTTGCCGAAATTAACAGCAATTCTTTGCCCATTTTCTCTAAAATTTTGCCGAGTTACATATTTTTTTTCTCAACTATTTCATATTAAAGTAATAAAAAGTAATTCCAACATTTTATAGACGACTTTCTCAACAGTACATCGTATTTTTTTCATACCGATAAGACGTCAATACAATCCATAAACAGGTGATATTCTAAACCTTTTACAGCAAAAATCACAAAACTGTCGCGGGTTTGAGTTGGATTATTTAAAAATACTTTGTGCATTAAAACTTATAGAAATACTGTATTTTAACTGTTAAATCACGTCTGTTATATGACCGTCACGCTTGACCGATTTCTTAAATTTCTTAATTTTTTGTTAATATACATACAACACACGATCTGTGTGCCAAATTTCATAACACTAGAACAATTAGAAGTGGCCTCTAAAGTTCGTAGATGAGCCGACTCACGCTTGACCGATTTCTATTTTTTTTAATTTTTTTGTTAATCTACATATAACACACGATCTGTGTGCCAAATTTCATAACGCTAAGACATTTGGAAGTAGCCTCTAAAGTTCGTAGATGAGCCGACTCACGCTTGACCGATTTCTACAATTTCTTAATTTTTTGTTATTCTACATAATCAAAACCTCTAGGTTTTGATTACCTAGAGGCCACTTCCAATTGTCCTAGCGTTATGAAATTTGGCACACAGGTCGTGTGTTATATGGTAATCAAAACCTCTAGGTTTTGATTACCGGTCAGTGAGTGAGTGAGTGAGTGAGTGCCAAAATTAGCTATTTTTACAGGGACATATTTCAGGATCTACCAAAGCTATATCTATGAAATTTGGTATACTGCGTAAGTACTAGTATATAATTACGTAGGTATAATTTTATCTTTGCACTCGCAATAGACACTGAGCTACAGGGGGGCCAAAAGTGCGTCGAAACGGTTCGTGCAAATAGTGCACGGCCTGCGCGCGGCCTGCTGGAACTAGGCCTGCGCACTTCCGTGCGCTTTGATTTTTAAAAATCTAATAAGGGGAAAAAAACAAATAATATTTCTGTAGCGAACCTTTGCAATTTCATTATCATCGGCAAAATTTCGTATACGCCTATACGGACTCTTAAGTTCAGCTTAGCTTAAACAGGCAGCAGCGCTAAAATACGTAAACTCGTGGTTAAAATGCGTAAAAGCAGATTAACTTCCAGCGGCTCTTTCGTTCAATCGATTAACGCCATTCACAGGCTTCTTGTCACGTTTGAAATACTCGTCACTTGTCTTTCCTTTGATCATGATTTCATAACAAGTTTGAGCCGCCTGGCCACCAGACGTTACTAATATTACCTATTGTATATGAATTTTAAAATAAGGACTTATTTAGCTAGACCAGTCATTCTCAAAGTGTGCTTCGCGGTGTCCTGAGATTCCGCAAGGCCTTTATAAATCTCCGCGAGCGATATATTCAGAATTTCTTTCAGAAATGTCGTCAGACAGCCAGCATGGAGTCACTTTAAAAAGCGATGCCAATTGCCAGTCAATATTTTTAAGTGCTAAATCGGTAATGAATATAACTACTTCTTTTACTACTTTACTCTATTTTGGGGTTCTTACAGAAATTTTGCTTTTCCGCCACCAAAAAAGTTTGAGAACCGCTGAGATAGACTAATATTATGGTTGCTTTTGCACGACAAAAGTTAAGCCCTACTAAGTGCTAATACTTGTAGTCCAAATTCTAGTTACCCCATAGTTATGGGGTTTTTGGTCGTTGCCAGTTATAAATTAGACGTCACTAGTTTTGCGACTTAAGTTATATGAAAGTATAAAAAGCCCGGTATTTCTGGTTCTGTTGCGTACTATGATTTGTGATGTAATATATTATTTTTAGTACAGTGTTTGTAAACATGGCGCACATAAATAACAGTTATCTTGATTTCACTTCACCTAGAAAACGCGAAGAAAGGGAAATGTGGTCGAGGGTCAGTTCCGAGGGCTCAACCAACATGCTTTCTTTATCGCCTTAATACTTCAGTCGGAATTTCCAGGAATTGCTATTGTATTCTATTGTTGTCGCGATCACCGGTGCTCGCGCGGGGCCTAAAGGATTAATATTGGGGACATAAAGGTTATAATATTAGAGGTTAGGAAATTCTGAACCCCTAGCCAACACGTTTTCTTTATCGCTTCTTTATACATATAATCGCCGATTAAAATGTATGGAATTGGCGTCCTTTAATATGAAGTCGACTCATGTTGTTGATTCCATATCCATACATTTTGATCGACGATTCTATAAAGAAGCCTTAGTGTCTAAACACACTAGGCTAAATTACGCCGGCGTAAATTCCGCCGCCGTAAATTCCGCCGCGTTTACGCCGCGTTTTAAACTCATACAAAATAAGGGCGGAACGCGAGAGACGACACACTATTCCGCCGTATTTTGTATGCGTTTGGGTCTAAACACACTAGGCTGAATTACGCCGGCGTAAATTCCGCCGCAAATGTCAAACGCATACAAATACGCGACGGAATAGTGTGTCGTCTCTCGCGTTCCGCCCGTATTTTGTATGAGTTTGAAACACAGCGGAATTTACGCCGGCGTAATTCAACCTAGTGTGTTTAGACACTTTGACATTTGCGGCGGAATTTACGCCGGCGTAATTCAGCCTAGTGTGTTTAGACACATAAAGAAAACTTGTTGGCTAGGGGATCAGAATTATTTAGCCTGATCATAACTTAATGAATTTTTATAAATACTTTCAACATAGAACCATAGAAGTGTTTCTCGGGCCATATTTCGTGTAAAAACGAAAATAAATTTGTTTGATAACAGATAAAGGGGAATAATGTTGATAAGTGTCGCGGCCGGCGCAACCACCGCTATTGCCTCAATGGCCGATTACTGTAATGGAGATTATGGGATTACCGTAATAGCGACACGAACGCAACTTGCTACTAATTTCTGGAACGCTCTACAGCAGTATTTCCCAAAGTGTGGGTCGCGACCCACTGGTGGGTCGCGGATAGATTTTTGGTGGGCCCTGAAACTATAGGACAAATATTGTCGTACTTACGTACGTTTCTTAATTGAAATGGGTGTGGTGACGAGCTTTAGAAAAGGCCCAAGTCCAGCAGTGAACGTCAGTAAGCTGACGATGATGGTATGGTGGTGAAGTTGAACTACGATAAGAATTAACATGCAAATGCTGCGGCAGCAACACACCGCTGCTTTTTTGTCTTCATGGCACAAGGTTAGGGAAACACTGTTCTACAGAACTTACAACTTGCGCTAAGTGCTCTTGTAAGCTTGTAAGAGGGATACGAAGAGTTGTTAGGTAATAGGCCGTTTGCAAACTGAAATCATAGAATGAACCTAGAAGGTTCAAGAAAGTTTGAGCCAAAGAGTTTGGTTACCATTCTTTGGTTCCGACTTTTCTGGAATCGGCCTTGCTGCCGTATGCTTACGTTCGGTTCTTCTAATATCGGGCTATTGATATGAATTTAGTTAGTATAGTCCCAAACTACATAATATCTATAAGAATCATCAATTCGCCGAAAGAGAGGATTTACATTGTAAACATACATAATACAATTGGCGTGTCTTGGAGTTAGCACATAGCCGTAAACAGCGTTGACAAATCGTTCAAACTTTGAACCCCGACCTCGACCGGCGCGCGCGGTTACGTCGTCACGATACGTAGTTTAGTTCATGGTCCAAGTCCAACAAGCCCAACTGGTCTGATGAGGGTTATCCTCATGCTTATCCTTTATTGAGTCATAAAACCACACGCATCTACTATAGAGATCTTAGAACGCAAACCGACGGTTTTCGGACCTCTGAAATCTAGCGTCAACGCAATGTTTTTCCACTTTTTTGTGCCTTTGCAAAGGCACAAAAAAGCCATCTAAGCATATATTATCCCACCAAAAACATACCTGTTAAAATAGGGCCTAGTTCCAATAGGCTAATTTTTGGCCTAAAAAAAGAGTTGAAATCTAATCCAATGCCAAGTTCAGATGCACTTCACCGATCATAATCATCTTCATCAACAGCCTGATCCATAATTCTGCTAAATTTAAACTTTTTATTTCTATTTTTTTTTAATTTTTTGTTAATCTACATATAACACACGATCTGTGTGCCAAATTTCATAACGCTAGGACATTTGGAAGTAGCCTCTAAAGTTCGTAGATAAGCCAACTCACGCTTGACCGATTTCTAAAATTTCAATTTTTTTTGTTAATCTACATAATATTATTATAACACACGACCTGTGTGCCAAATTTCACAACGGACATTTGGAAATAGCCTCTAAAGTTCGTAGATGAGCCGACTCACGCTTGACCGATTTCTACAATTTCTTAATTTTTTGTTAATCTACAATACACGACCTGTGTGCCAATTTTCATAACGCTAGGACAATTGGAAGTGGCCTAGAGGTTTTGATTACCGGTCAGTGAGTGAGTGCCAAAATTAGCTATTTTTACAGGGATATATTTCAGGATCTACCAAAGCTATATCTATGAAATTTGGTATACTGCGTAAGTACTAGTATATAATTACGTAAGTATAATTTTATCTTTGCACTCGCAATAGACACTGAGCTACAGGGGGGTCAAAAGTGCGTCGAAACGGTTCGTGTAAATAGTGCACGGCATGCGCGCGGCCTGCTGGAACTAGGCCTGCGCACTTCCGTGCGCTTTGATGTATATATATGTATAATTGTATACGAACACTGGAATATGGTTGATCAGAGTCTGATAAAGAGCTATAATATATACCTAATTTATACCAGCTATACTGAACCTGCGGCCCGCCGGCCCGCGTGAATAGCGTGCGTGTTAGCGAAGTCGTGAAAGACGTGAAAATTTTTCCACTTCTAAATTGCTAATTTTTAAGGACGTTTTAACCCTAAAAAATTTGGTTGTGGCCCGTGACACCAAGACCATAACGTGTTTGTGGCCCGTATAAAAATGGTAGAGTACCACTGGTCTAGAATGTGGAATCTGGCCGGTCACTCTGATAGAAGGTCAAACTTAATGAACTCAGCAGGGCAAAAAATGATATAAAATGTGCCGTGTCACGTGTGTGATGTTAAAGATCAACTACGATAACATGGCGCGCCCCTCCAAAATTCAAAACGTTTTGAAGTGCGTCGTCAAAACGTTTGAAGTGCGTTGTCTCGCGAGGTAGGCTAGTTATGATTAGTTGACCAACAAATCTTGGTAATAAGTGACATTAACTGAAATATTACGTGTACTGTGATTGGTTGAATACTTACTACATACAAACTCTTTCATAAGGATGTGACTACACACATTGAAACAGTCATTTGGAGGGGCGCGCCATGTTATCGTAGATGATCTCTACTCCTTAATTAGGCCAAGAGGCTCTTGGCTTCGATATCACTTTGGAAACATCAAACACAAAGGTGTTTCATTCAATTTCTTGCAAAACTTATGTTTGATGTAAACAGAAGTTTCGAAATCGCTGTTACCAGGCATGTCACGTTTTGTGTTTGTTTACAATTGCGGACTGCGAGGCGTTAAATTTTAAAATGCTAATGTGTACACTCGTTACTAGTGATTAATGACTTGGCTTATTTTGTTACAACGTTCAGTGGGAACTCTGCTAGTTAGTATTTACATTATACTTACATAATATTCTGAAAACTTTGAAATGCAATTTAAAGGATACCTAAATCTTCTACGTCTACAACATTCTAGAACATTCAGAAAGTTTTGAATAATAATTATAATCGCTCGGTTAAGGACTGGGATTACACCTAACCGAGAAAAGTGATAAAACACTAGACAGTGCCCTCGGCCTACATCTACCGAGTAGAGTGAGTCAAGCCACTGACTCTCAACTCTACTCGGTTGGTGTACTCACTAATCAGGCCGAATGCTCGGCCGAGGGCACTGCGTCACGCCCCTCTACTTGGTAGGTGTAATCAGGCCCTTAAAGTTGTGCGCAGCCTATATACAAAATCTATGACTTGTTTATTTCCTAGGCAGGTAGAGATAAAGTATTTAAAATAGATTTATATTTTAACCTTTTAGCAGATCAGCTATCAGTGTTATGGCAGAGACGATGTTTACTCGCCTATGTAAATATCCACAGCTTACATAACTATGTAAATAACAAAACCTTGTAGTGTGTACATAGTTGTAACTATGTAACATAGAAAGTTCCCTAGAACATTTTTTTTCATTACTATCCGTTTTAGGGTTCTGTAATCAACGAGTCCTCGTTGACGAACTCTGGCTGTGTTTTATCCTTTGTGTGTTTAATAGGGATGTTTTTATCTATTTATTTATATTTCAGTATGGCAGACAGCACATCGAGGTGGCCAAGAAGCTGCAGCGGAACGACAGCTCGGACGAGGACGAGCCGCCCCCGGACAAGCCGCCCTCCGCCATCGTCAAGGAGAACGGCACAAACGGTGAGGGAAAAGCTTATCGCCCGAGAAGCGTACATTTTTCCGGGATAAAAAGTATCCTATGTCCTTTCCCGGGACTCAAAGTATCTTCATACCAAATTTCAGATACATCGGTTCAGCGGTTTGAAGACGAACAGACAGGGAGACTTTCGCATTTATAATATTAGTATGGATATGGATAATAGGGAAGCGTGTCTATCATTTTGTTACCTGTTCGAGGTTAAACTGCTGAATTCCCAAAGGGCAAATATAATTTTTATCCCTGCAAATGCATTATTGCTGCGCGATAAATGCCGCATTTCAACATCATATACGTGGGAGAGCCATGCTTCGGCACGAATGGGCCGGCTCGACTGGAGAAATACCACGTTCTCACAGAAAACCGGCGTGAAACAGCGCTTGCGCTGTGTTTTGCCGAGTGAGTGAGTTTACCGGAGGCCCAATCCCTACTATATTCCCTTTCCTTCCCTCCCCTATTCCCTTCCCTTCCCATCCCTACCCTCCCCTATTACCCTTTTCCCTCTTAAAAGGCCGGCAACGCACCTTCTTCTGATGCTGCGAGTGTCCATGAGCGACGGAAGTTGCTTTCCATCAGGTTACCCGTTTGCTCGTTTGCCCCCTTATTTCATAAAAAAAACAGTATTATAGCGAAGAGGTTAAAATGGCTCTTTCGACAAATCGGCACATCTTTTATTTTCTATCTAATCATCATTATATTATATTATCAAGTTATCTAATCATTCTTTTTAATCTATCTACAAGTAGATTATTAGAAATTTCATAAGATGATATTACAAATTTATGAATTGAACGAGTCTTACGAATGCGGCTATTTTAGACCTCAGCCTGCTGAATGCTGATACTTTGAAGGTTGGCTACGTAAGGGGTGGTAGAGTTTTAAGAATTCAATAGACAAGAATAGAATAATATATTTTATTCCATAAAATGTGGTATAAAAAAGTCTTACACTTTTATTAACCGACTTCCAAAAACGAGGAGGTTATACGTTCGGCTGTGGATATTATTTTTCATGTATGTTCAACGATTACTCCGCCGTTTGTGAACCGATTTTCAAAATTTTGTTTTGTTGTATTAGGTTTCATCCCAATTTGATGCCATGTTCACAAAAGTGGTGATCTGATGATGGGACCCATGAGTAATCGAGGGAACTCCTCAAAATTCAAATGGAAACATATGGTTTTTTTGGTTTCATATGAAGTATTCCAAGCATATGTTACCAAAAAGTAAGATTTTGCACCAGGATACACCATAGTTCGAAGGTGGTGAACAGAACTCCTTACTCCTTATAGATGTTTGGGGATTTCGGCGTTGTCTTAAGAACTGGAAGCATATACTACTATGCAAATTTTATTAATCATCATCATCATCACCACCATTCCACCATACATCCATAAGCAATCGAGGGAACTCGTCAAAATTTATATGGAAACATAAAGTGATTTCGATTTTATGAGAAGTATCCTAAGCATATGCTACCAAAAAGCAAGATTTTGCAATTAGGTATACCATGGTTCCGAAGGTGCTAAGAGAACGTCCGTTCGTCCGAACGTCCGAACCGTCTTCAAAATAATGAAGATTGTCTACAGAAATAATTGAGGTTTATGAGAATTATTCATAAGGCACTAAGATCGAGAATTATTTAATACTTTTTTGTCAATTATAAATTATTATCGTTTTTACCCTGGAAGTCGGTTTTAATTTTTTGTTATGGGTATACGTTCTGCTGTGTCAGTGGCGCGGGCGTGCAAAATAATAATCAATAGCAAAAACTTTATTCGCATTCTTATGCTTAATAATATTATTGATGCGGAAGTTTGTCGTGCTGTCTGTTTATCTGGAAAAATATACAGTTCCCGTGTGATAGACGAATTTTGGCGCAACGCAGCTGCAAGCGTCATCTAGTATGCCATAGTTTACTTCTTGTGAACAAAAAATCACGCTCAGCAATGATCTATACTGGACTAATGATGGTGTAATGACGCTTCAGGTACCAAGAACAGCGTGATAGAGCGTCAGGAGATCCTGGGCCCGACGCCGGAGCTCAACTACAAGCGCAGCACCAGCCAGGAGCGCCTGCCGCACTACCACAGGGGCGACAATGGCAAGAACGAGGTGAGCGCACTCTCTGCTTATGTGCCTGGGCTATGTCTGGACCTTTATGATGCAGTGCTAGCGACGCTAAACGCCGCGGTCAAATATTATTTATATGAAATTGTATGAGCCAAATCGTTCTACGTGGCAGCAGTATTAGTAGTAATATTTGACTGCAGTGCAGTTACGTTACGTAGTTGGTGTAACAAACTTTAATAGTTATTATAAATTATGAAATAACTTTAAGTGTTTACAATGTAATAACTAATAATATTACTTATGACAAGTGCTTAGCAGTTAGCTGGCAGACCATAAACGTCTTAAGCTCATAAACTGTTATTTTCTTAAGTGCCGTGTAAAATACAAATATTTACAATACAACAATTCTGGCTATAGTTAATGTTATTGTGATAAATCTTAACATATTACCATCCTTACAGTTGCGTGTGTACGGTAAATTATACGGCTATTGCTGAACCAAAGATTTCCTTTGGTAGGATTGGTCCTTATGGCCCAAGGATGGATTTAAGATGTGGAGCCACCGCGATCTTTGATGTATTTTTTTTTAAATTTTAGCAGCTTCTGCTCTGGAGGAAAATAGAGTCTCAATCTGTATAGAGGCATTAATTATGGTAATATTCCAAGTTCGGTACCATATTCGGATGACTTAAGAATGCTTAATTCATTTTAGGACTCATATTTGCACGATAAAGATGTTAAACAACGTAAAAAGAAGAAGAAGCATCATGTAAACGCGCTAATCTTAGTATGAGTCAGTAATTACTCATCCGATTTGAAAAATTCTTTCAGTATTAGTTAGCCCATTTATCAAGGAAGGCTATAGGCTATATTTTATTACGCTAAAACTAATATAAGCGAAGAAATAGAGGAAAATGTGGAAAAAGCAGGTAAAATTATTTGAAAGGGCTTATTTCAAATAAATAATAGGGTAATTTTTCTGTTATTTGGCACAGAAAAAAAGTAGAAACGTGAAGGATCATAGGCTATTTATTGTGGACTAATTTGTTTGTGAAATATCTAATTTACGCGGGCGAAGCAGCGCGGAACGTCTAGTAATATTATAAAGCTGAAGAGTTTGTTTGTTTGAACGCGCTAATCTCAGGAGCTACTCATCCGATTTGAAAGAATCTTTCAGTGTTTGATAGCCTAATTATCGAGGAAGGCTATTGCCTATATTTTATCACGCTAAAACCAAAAGGAGCAAAGATGCAGAGGAAAATGTGAAAATAAAGCTGAAGAGTTTGTTGGTTAGTTCGTTTGTTTGAACGCACTAATCTCAAGAACTACTGGCCCGTTTGAAAAAATCTTTCAGTGCTTGATAGCCTATTTATCGAGGAAGGCTATAAGCTATATTTTATCACGCTAAGACCAATATGAGCAAATATACAGAGGAAAATGTAAAAAACGGGGAAAATTATTTGAAAGGGCTAATATCTCACAGACTACTGGAGAAATTTTTATGTTATTTGACACGAATATATGGTAGACTACGTGAGACATGGGTTATTAATTTGTGAAAAATATACGGTTTCCGTGAAATTTCAGATTTACGCGGACGAAGCCGCGCGGAACGTCTAGTATTATTAATATGTTTATTGCTCCATTCATCGCCATGTCTTTGGCATGCAGAATAATGTGACTATCAGCCTCCTTATATTAATTAAGCCCTGTCAACAGCGTTTTCGTTGGTTGAAAATCATATATTCTGAATTTTTTATTTTATTTTATTTTTACTATCTTTTATGTGAATATTATTCCAAAATTGGCATTTAAACATTCGATTCAATCGAAAATGATACCAAACTCGACTATATACCTAAATTCCCACGCAGTTATTGACCTCATACCTTGTTAAAGCACAACCTGGAGTTCCACCTGCACCACTGCATGGACCTGGTGAAGGCGGGGATGGAGAGCATCATCGAGGACCAGGTCACCTCCGTGTTCGAGGCTGAAGAGCTGCGCAGCTGGAACCTGCTTACCAGGACTAACAGGTATTGTGCTTAATCTTTGTTCCATTCCAATGTTCAATGGCTAGCATGCACCTTCTCTCCTAGGCAGCTCTGAATTTATGTATAGGCATGGTCTATGGGCGGCAGCGTTCTAAGGGCCAACGCTAAAACTCGCGCGGGCGCACACTCGCGTGTGTACAAACGGAAAATAGTATGAGCAGCGCAGGAGCGTGCGACGGAGGGCGGACGCGGGCGACGGACGCGGGCACGCTCGACGGACGGGCGGGCACACGGCGCGGGCGCACGCTTTTCGCAATCGACGTTGTTTCCGTTGACGTCTTTTTGCCAAATAATAAATTAGTAAATAATACACGGTAATCTACTGGACACAACTGTACACGCTCGAGATAAAAATTATATTAGCAGCGCTAAATGAGATGGGCGCACGCGACGGGTGCCCGCTCGCACGCGGCGGTCTTCCGACGCGTGCGCCCGCGTCCGCGTCCGCCTGTGTTTTAGCGTTGGCACTAAGGAGTCCTAGCGGGGGCGGCATCGTCCTAGGATAGCGGCAGAGTTCGTACATAGGGGCGGCAAAATTAAAGTGGCCTAATACTCTTAAAAAATTTAAATCTGGGGCCCTGATCCTAGGTCATATGTTTGATTTGAAAACGTAGGAAATTATTCAAACGACTATGGAAGCCCAAGAATGGTTATTTTGAGGACCAAGAACACGTAAGCGTGCTTTTAGTTTTGGAAGTGCCTAACTGCCTATGTTGACAATCGCTTACCACTGGTCCATTTCTAAAGCATGGATTTGGTCTTTAAATAGGTTGCTTGTATTTATATTGGGCCTTATTCCCGGACAATATAATTCAAATTAGTATGTAACTAAACATTGAATACCCTCAGGCAGTACGAGTTCCTGACATGGCGGTTAACAATAATCTGGATGATGGGGTTCGTGGTGCGATACTTTTTCCTGCTGCCGCTTCGGATACTCGTCTTCGTCATCGGGGTGAGTTCTATTCCATCATACCATCGTTTAACGCTTATAAGAATTTGATTATGATATTTCATAGAATTCAAACCGGATCGAAGTTATATTAATATTGAATTAAAACTACTTAGATCAAGGGTTCCGATAGGTGTATATCAAAGAAACCAGCTTCATTTATACAAGGTTGAACCACTGAGCAACTTATTTTGTTTAATTATAACCTGGCAACCCCGAGTGCCAACTAGGCAGGCTAATAAATAATCGAGAGCAAACGCTAACCCCCCGGCAACGGCAGGTTCTAATGATGGTAGTGGTAATGTCGATGATCGGTCTACTACCGCCGGGACGCGCGCGGCGCTGGCTCGGCGCGCTCGCCTACAAGATGTCCATCCGCACCATGATGAGGAGCATCTCGTGCGTCGCCAACTTCCACCAGACGGAGTACATGCCGGCTGCCAACGGGTTCTGCGTCGCCAACCACACCAGCCCCATCGACGTCGGCATACTCAGCATCAACACCTGCTTCTCCCTGGTACCGAGGGGCTATCCCCGCTGATAGAGTGCGCTGGGGTCTATGTGTGTGATCGTCCGGGTTCGCTGCTTATCCACTGGTCGTCCGTTCTCATTCGCCGGGGTGTATTTGGCTTGTGTAGGTCCGCTGGACTCGTTTGGAGCCGACTTCAGGTGGGGCCGGGCTCATACGAGTCCACCGGGCTTATTCGAGTCCACTGTTACTCATTCGTGTCGACCGACCTCGTGTGGGTCCGGACTCATACGAGTCCACCGACCTCGTTCGGGTCCACCGACCTCATGGGAGCGGGCTGACGTGGGCTTGTGCAGGTGTGGTGGCTGGTGGTGGGCACGGCGGCGGTGGGGTGCCTGCCGGACGGCGCGCGCAAGCGGCGGCTGGTGACGGCGGTGTCGCTGGCGTGCTTCAACTTCCTGTCGCGGTCGATCTCGGCGGTGATCACATACCACGGCGAGCAGTACCGGCCCGAGTCCGGCATCTGCGTCGCCAACCACACCAGCCCCATCGACGCGCTCGTGCTCATGTGCGACAGGTGCTACTCGCTGGTAAGCGCTAGTAAGATAACCCCCCAAGTGTGAGTTTTTATGACCGAAAGAGTAACACCGATACGCGAGGGAAACGTTTAACGAACGAGACGAAATGGTAGTCCTAGTGACTTTTATAGAATAGTACGCGTTGACTTTTCATTAAAAATTGTTTCTATACAAGGTGTAACAAAAGTGATAATACTTTAACAATAGTAGTAGCGTTGAAATAGTAATTTTTTTAAAACTTTTGTATGGGGAATTTTCCCATACAAAAGTTTGAGCCTTGAGCGCTTGCTCATATACATAAAATCGCAAAAAAATGCTCTTTCAGCGCTGCTACTTTTACAGTTAACTGTAAATAAGGGACGCATACACAGCCGGGTAGTGATAATACTTTAGGATGCACCCTAAAGTATTATCACTTATCACTTTCTTTTGTTTCACCCTAAACATCGTCAAGTCGCGCCACTTTTTGTCTCGTTTCGATGTGATTAACGATAGTGACGAATCCGTGCGTACTAACGACTAATCCGCTTTGACGAGAATAATCAAACCTCAATAAAAACTCACACTTGGACCTCACACTTGGACCATTATCTAATACTTTCTTCTTTTCTTAGTTTTGATCTTAGCGTTTTTACTGCCACAAACTTTTAGAAACGCAAGAACTAACACATTTTCCTCAGCCAGGCTACCAAAGTCAACAATTGAAACAATAAGGCAATGTAACTGAACGAGGGGTAAGATTGAGTGCGTACAGGGGTATTGTGTTGTTCCGTTTGGGGTATATGTTGATTGCATGGGGAGTTTAGCTTATCACAGGGCACATCATTATTATATATTAATAATGCGGCGACATTCCCATCATACTTTGTTCAGATACCATTTAATTTAAACGTAAACAACAATAAACAGAATATTATATTATACAACTTCCAATTTTATTTATTTTAGCGTTCAATAAAGAATAAACAGTGGTATTTTATAAAGAAAACGGTATATGTATAGTAATTCTCTTACTACTAATAAATAAGTTCATGTAAAAGTGAAGAAATTAAAAAGTAGCAACATCGTAGTGTCATCCCGGATGACACTCAAAACTCAAACTCAATTTTTTTTATTCATAATAAATTTTTGCAAATATTTTCTGAAAGTCTACATGATGCCTACCACCGGTTCGGGAACTAACCCGGCGAGAAGAACCGGCGTAAGAAACTCGCAGGGGGCCCACTTTATTTACCAAAAAAAGTGAGAAAAAAATAATCTTTTAAAATAAAGTTTACAATGCTGTAACTTAAAATTATACAATGTCAACATACATACATAATTGTAAGTCATAAAATAATGTAGAAGTAGCCTTGCAAGCAGCCATCCTACTTCCAAGATGTGCCGTCGTTTATGAAATCATTGACCTTATAATAGGCTTTGGCACACAAACGTTCTTTGACTACTTTTTTAAATTTATTAATGGAAAGATTTTGAACGTTTTCTGAGATTTTATTGTAAAGGCGTATACATTGACCTTTAAAAGGTTTACTAACTTTACTAAGTCTGATCACTGGTATTTCAATTTTTTACTTATTTCTAGTGTTTCTTCCGTGACTGTCACTTTTGGTTGTAAATTTACTAAGATTCTTTCTAACATATAAAACACATGCCAGAAAACGAAAAAAATACCTTGTATTATTCGTTGTGAAAATATTTTTAATAGTAGGAGGGCCACAAATAACAATAATTTAGTTGATTCCATTCTGTTTGTTTACGTTTAGATAAAATTTAACAGAGTATACATTCGGTACTGCCTGTTCTATCATTGTGTTCGTCTTTCACTCCATCTCATAAATAGTTCATTATATTATACAAACGTTTTTAGATCGGCCAACGGCACGACGGTTTCCTGGGGCTGCTGCAGCGGGCGCTGGCTAGGGCTTCGCCCCACATCTGGTTCGAGAGGTCCGAGGTAAAGGACAGACACGCTGTCGCTAGAAGGTGAGTCAGATTCTCACATACTTATTTATTTTAAAACTTTACGTTACTCTAACTTATAATTTATAACATACCAATTATCAAGCATACTTTTATAACTTATGAGTTAAAGAAGTCCTACTTCTGAGAAAAAATGGTAAGAAAAGGAAAGCTAAAGAAAAAGTGGAAGAAGAGATTGATGGTGTTTTGTTCAGAACAGAATAGATTTTATTGCGCCTGTCGTCGACGGAGACCATTTTATAGCCAGTTTGCGACGCCTTCTGTATTTAATAAGTGCAACATGGGGCTTTATAATGAACTAGATGACGCCCGCGACTCCGTTGCGCCAAGATTCGTTTACCGCGCGGGAACCGTACATTTTTCCGGGATAAAAACTAACCCTATGTCCTTTTACGGCACTCAAATTATCTCCATACCAAATTTCAGTAAAATCGGTTCAGTGGTTTGGAGTTTGGACGTAAAGACGAAACAGACAGACAGACACACTTTCGCATTTATAATATTAGTATGGATAAAACCATGACATATGTATATCCAGACTGAAGGAGCACATCAGCGTGCCGGACAACCCGCCGATTCTGATCTTCCCGGAGGGCACGTGCATCAACAACACCTCCGTCATGCAGTTCAAGAAGGGCAGCTTCGAGGTCGGCGGCACCATCTACCCCGTCGCCATCAAGTCAGTATACCTCCCTCAACATTCACTTTATGGCGGCTGTACACACTCGACGAGAGCCTTTCGCCGAGATCCTACGCCGAGACGGCTCTCGTCGAGAGCATGCCTGTACACACTCGTTCCAACATTTGAACTGAAGACTCACAAGACTATGGACGTGGAAATTGCTGCCGCTATTTGTCTTTGTGCCGTACGCTATTAATTTTTTTTTAAACATTTACTATTAAAAGTAATTTGTAAGGTATGAAGAAAAAGAATATGTGTCGGATCATATTGTAAAACGTCTGTTCATAAAATATACTTTCAGCTAGCAACTAATTGAATGAGTGTGTACATGCTCGCTCTCGTTTGCCTCGCGAGAGCCAACGAGACCCTTTGCTCGGGACCAAAAACTGACTTGAAGCCACTGAGAGCGATCGAGACGAGGACGAGAGCGCGAGGCGAGGCGAGAGCACATTGTTCACACTCGCACTAGGCCTGTTTCGAGGTGTCTCGACGAGTGTGCACAGCTGCCATTACGATCGTTTGGCGGAACGCGACGCGGCGGCAATAGCTGACCATAACATAAAATATCTATAAATAAAATGTTACTTTCTGATCACTATCTACCAGTGTCCAGTAATGACCCGTCTGATTACATTGATAACATTGGATCGAAGATCGAGCGTTAATAAAATCATTACATGCTCATCACTCACCTCCCGCCAAAAATACCTTTTAATTTATTTGTGCATGGTCTTTACCATTAAGGTTATGTGTACGAAGTTGAATGATGATTATGTTTAACGTTAAAGCGTAACTGACATTCCATTCACTCAGTAGCATAATCTATATTATTTACAGGTACGACGCCCGCTTCGGCGACGCGTTCTGGAACAGCTCGCGGTACGGCATGCTGCACTACCTGTTCAACATGATGAGCTCGTGGGCGATCGTGTGCGACGTGTGGTACCTGCCCGCCATGACGCGCGCGCCGCACGAGTCCGCCATCGACTTCGCCAACCGCGTCAAGGCCGCCATCGCGCGCCGCGGCGGGCTCGTCGATCTCATGTGGTGAGTAATAGTGCCTTAATCGTTTTTTTTTTTCTTTTATAAAAAAGGAGGCAAAAGAGCAAACGGGTCACCTGATGGAAAGCAACTACCGTCGCCCATGGACACTCACAACATTAGAAGAGCTGCAGGTGCGTTGCCGGCCTATTAAGAGGGAATATTCTTCTTGAAGGTTTGCAGGTCGTATTAGTCCGGAAATACTGCTGGTGACCGTTCATTCCAGTTTGTGTGATGAGTTTACCCCCAAGTTCTCAAGATAAGTAAAAAATAGAGTAAAACATTATAAAATATATAGATAAATAGTAAATTTACTACAAAATATTTAAATACTAAAAAATATTTTTTTGAGTTGAAATATTTTGTAGTAAATTTACTATTTATTTATTTATTTTTTAGTGTTTAAATATTTAGTAGTAAATTTAGTAAAAAATTTATACACAAAAAAATTTTTAGTGTTTAAATATTTTGAAGTTAATTTTTGTATAGGAACCTAGGTAATTACTATTTTAAGCTGAAAAGTAAATCAAACATGTTAAATATTTTCGTATAAGAAAATGATTTTGGTATTACGTATGTATGAGAATATTTGAGAGAAAATTTTTATCCTTAAGAGGCCGGGCTACCCGGCCTCTTAAGGATAAAAATTTTCTCTCATATTCATGAGCAATAAAAGTTAGAACTTTTAGCTATTCATTATAAAGAATTAACGTTTTTACCACATGTTTTTTAATTAAAAAAGAAGAAAGTTCACGCTCATTGTTTTGTGGTTAGATCACCTCATAAGCATATGCCAATGCTGGTTTTTATAATATGAAAAAATACAAAATTAAGTATTCAGAGAATACTTAATTCTGCTAGCTGCTATAAACATAAATATATTTTCTCATAAAACGTACTGAGTGACTGCCTGCCAGAAATATGAGCAAATACCTTTTTCTCACCGCCTAATAATAAAATTCAACACAATATTTTATATGTTTTCAGGGACGGACAATTAAAGCGAATGAAGGCGAAGACGGAGTGGCGGCAGCTGCAGCAGGAGGAGTTCAGCAAGAGATTAAAAGGAGAGTAAAGTAATGTGTGTGTGTGTGTGAGAGTGGCGCACACTACAGACTTGTACAGTGAGAAGTCAAAAACATTGTCGATAGTGGGGGTTTTAGCTCGGGAACATTATCAACAGTGAATATGTGTTAATGCTTGGCAATTTTGTCAACAGTCAATACTTGTTGATGCTCAGCAACATTGTCGACGGTGAGTGTGTTGTTAATGCGGAACATTTTCAACTGTGCAGGACGTTTTATTGGTAGTGCTGGGCTCGTGGCAGAACTTCTGCGAGGTTTGCCAACGAGAATGTTACCGTTCCAAATTTTAATTATTTATTACTGTGTTAATAATTGGCTATATTAAATAGGTGAATATTTAACGAAAGATTGAGTTTTTCTTGTATTTATAAATGAGGCGCTTAGGCGCAGCGCAGACGACAGACTATCCGTGACGCACTTTTTAGTCTGTGGGAAATAGAACCTATGCAATTATATGCAGTAACGTACATGACGCGCAAAAAGTCTGCTTAAAATTGCATAGGTTCTATTTCCACAGACAAAAAGTGCGTCACGGATAGTCTGTCGTCTGCGCTGCGCCTTAAGAGAACAAAATTATGGTAGTATGTAAATTCCATATTTAATTTCTAAGTATTGAACAAAATTTGTTGCTTTTATTTTTAATAGCAATAGTCAGAGAGGCCTAATAATAATTATATTTGTAGCTTCAGCTATCTAACCCAGTATCTTTGAAAATAATCCGCTTATATTTTTTTCACTCTATTAATGTCCATTGTAACAAGGGTCAAAAAGGAAAACCGGCCAGGCTTCAAAACTATAATATTACATTCTATGTATGTATCACTTTTAGTAGACCCAGGTAGACCGCTGTTTCTGGATGATAGTGGGTTTAAATAATACTTATGCCTGACCAGAAATACAAAAAATACCTAGATCTAATCCATCAGATCCCAGATTTTTAAACACTGTGTGTAGAATTTTACATAATACTGGGTAATGGGTCCGATACTTATACCTCGAAGGTCGCTCCGATCTCAAGATATCTAACACGAGAGCCAACATGTGTGCGCTAGTGAGGACCTTATTACACCTGCCGAGTAGAACGGCGATACAGTGCTCTCGGCCGAGCACTCGGTATGTTTATTACTCTTCGCCCACGTAAATTACGAATTTTACGGAAACTGTACATTTTCCCGGAAAAAATAGATTAATATGTCCCTTCACGTGGTCTACTCTATATCTGTGCCAAATATTGCTACAAAAATTGCTCCAGTAGTTCATGAGATAAACCCTTTCTAATATTTTTCCCCGTTTTTCTCACATTTTCCTGGTCTGTTTCTTTAGTTATAACACCTCTATTTTAAAAGTCGGTTAAAATTGTAATCTATGTGTTATTCTGATTGTGTTATTCTGAGCGGCAGCTATTGTTGGATGAACGAAGATTGAAATGAGGGTTAACTTGTTTATAGCACAATTTATTTATTAGTTATTATTACTTATTGTTTGTGTGGTGTACATAATGTGGATACACATTTTAGTCATTGGGGCTTATAATTATAATGTTAAGTTTGTCCTAGCTTTCCAAATTTCAAATATTTTTTTGCTGTAGGTGTAGTCTTCTCATGTGGACCGTTAATGTGATTTGGAACTTATTTAAAATCCAAAAATAGTATATAGTCAATTTGTGGTTACTTATCTAAGCTACACCTAGTTTGTAACACTTTGATAAGAATTTACTATCTTCATTTTTAGTCAGATAACAATGTTTCCTAAAGTCGTGAAATACTCAAAGTATTGTTGTTACAATAATTTTATAAAAATATACTTGGGTGTGTTGTAAACTGTTGTTTGTGAACAATAGTATGTCGGAACCTTCACGATTGCTACTAAGAAAGTTTTAAAATTTTGTCTATTCGTAATATTATAACGTAGAGACCACCATAATATTATTCATTACAAATTCTCGTAAAGTAGAAGACTCGATTCCCTGTATTCCTAAGAAACGTGAAGGTATTTTAGTTTTACCTGGAGCCGTTAGTTCGTTAGGAGCTTAAAAGTAAGATTACGCGATGTCCGGCCTAACACGGGCCGACGTTTATCACACAACTAGCGACAAAGTCGAAAAAAAAACAATATTTTTGAAATACATTATAATATATAGTTATAATAAAATTGTATTCGAAAATTAGTGTTTAAATAGCATCAGAGAAATTTGTTTAAAGGCAAATGACACCCTTATATTATTTGGTCGAGTTATATCAATATTAGTCGTAATCTGGAGGCTTACCACCAAACCGTTTTGATACTCAAACAATTGGACGAGAATGCCGCGTCCTGCTCTAACAACGTCATTTCGCGTTTGTTAGATTTTCGTACGATTGTTTGAGTCTCAAAACCGTTTCGTGGTACGGGCCCTGTAGTTTCTTGACATAATTCGACTGAATAAAGTAAGTCCGCCACCGGCCTATGCATGAATTTATCTGATAGTACCTTAGTGTAAGCATTTAATATTGGTATTAGTCGACTCAATGTTTTTTTGGGTTATTTACTGAGTAGTCATAAAAACAGTAAGCTTAAATTACATAAATTTCTTGTTGATAACGAATCCTTCAAAATTTTGTAATAATTTCAGTTTCAAATGAATACCTTGATATTAACACTAGAGTAGGGGCTCGGGGAGCGTGTAAGCAATATCTATTGCTCAATGTGATGTATGTGCGAGTGGGATTACGCGTAAGGACTTGTATATTCTTGTATTTAAATATTTTTATAATAATTAATCAGCAATGATTACGACTACGATACAATTTTTATGAAGGGATATTTTATGTTTTTTTTACTAAAAGGATGACACATTGTCGCGGGACTGGCGCCGTTTCACACCGACGCCGTGAATCGCGAAAAACGGAAAAGAGCGAGGTGCAACATAACACATTACCATTTGTCGTGTGAGACAGTAGATCGGGCATTCGCTTTTTCGCGGCGGCGTCGGTGTGCAAGCAGCCTGAGAGCCCCCGCAGACTTGGGTCTACACAGACGGAGCCCATTTCAACTGCAATCCAACTGCAAATTGCAGTTCAAGTGCAGTTTGAATGCAGTTGACACGACTGCAATAGAACTGCAAACCAAACAGTTCACAAAACTGCAAGCCGACTGCAACTGAACTGCAATCCGACTGCGCGTTTGGTTTGCAGTTCTATTGCAGTCGTGTCAACTGCATTCAAACTGCACTTAAACTGCAATTTGTAGTTGAAAAGCGGTCCGTCTGTGTAGACCCTAAGAGCCCCCGCAGACTTATAGTCGGCTGATGGTTTAATTGTCGAACGCTTCTGAAGATGTATAGGGGTGCGCACATCAACACTTTCATTACCACTACGATTTTCACGATGTTTTCTAGGATGCCGCCTACATTTTACGTTGGACTTGCTCGCGACACATTGAACTCGCCGGGCGAGTCTACGGCGCTGGAATAAAATTTATGTGGACTCTCCGGGCGAGTCGGTGGCACTGAATGTGTTCGTATCGTAAACGTTTTCGTATCGGTACGCAGTGAGCATTTAAACCCTTTGGTCAAACTATCGGCTGACTAAAAGTCTGTCGTCTACAGGGACTCTAAGAGCCTTATGGCGATTAGCGAGCGATTTGAAAGCGACGCGACTGCGCAGCGCACACGCCGCGATAGCGCGGCGTGCACGCAGCTTGCCATCCGCGTTTTGAACACTCAGTAGCAAAAAACTGACGTCACATCCCTAGACGAGTGTACAAAATGGCGACCACGCCACGCCGCGACGACGCTGTGCTGTCGCGGCGTGTGCGCTGCGCAGTCGCGTCGCTCTTAAATCGCTCGCTAATCGCCAGTGTGGTAAGGCCCTAAAGGGCGGTAAAACCGATAGTGATAGAGAAAGTATTACAGACTGATGTTACTTAAGTAGGGATACTATTTAGCGAGAGTCGCGCGCCACTGTGAGTGTCCGCTCCAACATGTTCTACAGCTGAACTAATATTGTATGCATTGTAACAAAAGTAATTAAATTCATAGATAATCTGGTACGTTGTATTTTTGTGGCCTCCTTCTATTTAAATACCTTTTCTTATTTCTCTTGCCATACCACCATGAAACAATGACGGGTTTGTGTAGCCATTTTGCTGTTTTCTAATATGTATTACGATCTCGGAAGACGAATGACTTAAATGAAATTGAGATTTATTTAATCATTGTCTCTGATATTGGCCTAACGGAAAACACGATTCACTTATTTTGACTGGATAGTTAATTTTTCGAAATTATGTATATTTCTGGGCTTTTCAACAAATATCTGTTACACTTATTGAGTTACTCTCACTAAATAACTCGCACTACTACAATCACACTTAATAAAATAATGGCTATTGGCTAAAGGAAATATAAGTAGGTATTGTATTTACTTTTGTAATCATCAAAAACATTTTTGGGACTTACGGGACGGGACTTACCTTTGCTTTCGTGCTATAATGCGGAACCGTTGTTACGCGATATTGTTCACTATTAGCTGAAGCGCAAAGTACAATTCATGCGGGCACGATTCATGGAATCATTATATCACGATTGAAGAATAGCGGGGTGTGTAGGCGGGGCTAGCGTGCTTTGATATTTATGGCAGCCCAGTCTTAAAACGTTAAATCTTAACATAAATAAAAACAGCCATACTAAGGTAATTTATTTATTACACTATAATAAACATGCGTTTTTATAAAACGTATCTTCTTTAATCACAGTCAGTTTTTGCAATCTGATTTATAGAACATTTTGTTTAACTCAAGATCTTGTTATTCCATTGCATAGAACACTTATAATACTCCTATATTATTTTCCTGTATGCATTTTATTAGTATGTATGAAAATACTTCAGCATCTAGAACTCATCATTCTCGAAGGGGTGGTATTTGTGGCCCAGGGACCTGAAAATATTTAGAAAATATAAGAACAAGTAACAAATGATAGCCACTGGTTTCTAGTCTCAAAAGGCGTTATACGAATAGTTTATATACCACAAACACATATAGGCTACTATACTTTTTAATTCTAGAATCTAGAGCTACCAAAATTGGTCATAGTTGAACAGAATATTGTATGCAAGCTCCACTTAGCGAGAGGCACGTTATAATATGTATACAGTTATGATTTACTATAGTTTGTGCGATTTAAGATGATATGGGTGACACATTATAATTATTGACAATAGTAGGGAAGTTATCTAAAAATTTTAATCGATAATTTTAAACGAATCACTTCGTAAAGGAATTGCAATCGAAATTATCGATTTCGTACTGACGTTTCAGAGTAGCGCTAGCGATTTAAGATGGCCGCCCTTTTTATCGATTTGATTTCGATTCAACAGTGTCAATCTCTATCATAATTTCCGTTTCATGCATCTGACATTTTCGTATCAATAATTTCATACTCCTATATTTTCACTGTTAATATTTATAATTTTATATTAATAAGTCAGCATTTACAACTTTTCATTTTTATTCATTTACAGTTATAGGAAACATTTGTTTTGTTGATGGAATATAATCTATCACATATTTTTGATTTTTTTGCTTTCTTGTAAAAAATCGGTTCAGCGGTTTGGGCGTGAAGAGGTAACACAGATAGACAAACTTTCGCATTTATAATATTAGTATGGAAGTTTGGATTTCAGACAACTTGAAGTAGTAAAACAGCGATATGTCTTTTGCCTAGTAAGTACGATTGAAAGAACCAGGCTGATATGATCTGTCTGAAATCTTAAGAGCCCGGGTTACCCTCGAAATTCTCATACATACGTAATACCAAAATAATTTTCTCATATGAAAATATTTAACATGTTTGAGTTATTTTTCAGCTTAAAATAGTAATTACCTAGGTTCCTGTACAAAAATTAACTTCAAAATATTTAAACACTAAAAAAATTTTTTTTGTGTATAATTTTTTTTACTACATTTACTACTAAATATTTAAACACTAAAAAATAGAGGAAAATACTAAAAAATATATAAATAAATATTAAATTTACTACAAAATATTTCAACTCTAAAAAATATTTTTTAGAGTTGAATTTTATATATTTTTAGTAACCCGGGCTCTTAAGGCGCAGCGCAGACGACAGACTATCCGTGACGCACATTTTAGTCCGTGTAAATAGAACCTATGCAATTGTAATATGCAGTAACGCACACGACGCGCAGCGCAGACGTGTGCGTTACTTTTCCACGGACTAAAAAGTGTGTCACGGATAGTCTGCGCTGTGCCTAATAACGTATTACAAGTGACAATACTCACGCAGTCATCGGCACGAAGCGGCCATTGCAGTCGAAGGAGTCGATGAGCTGCAGGTCCTGCGGGGAGAGCTGGAAGTCCAGGACGTCGAAGTTGCTGGCGATGCGGCCCTTGTTAACGGACTTCGGGATCACGATGTTGCCGCGGTCGATCTGGTATCTGCGATGAAGGAGATTATTAAGTACATGTTCCGTGGAATGGTTGCATAGTCTGCGTAGAGCTCGTTCAGTTCGCGAAGCCAATAGTTGACGTGGGAGCCATACAGTTTTCAGTGACTAAATTCATGTTCAAAACAAAACTGGTCGCATGACATAGTGCAAATAGCTGAAAAATACTGGATTTACAAAGCCATGGATCGAGAAGGCTGGGGGAGGCCTATACCCGTGATGGGCAACTTCACCACATTCAACTATTACTAGTTAAACAACTCGTAATAGGTACTACTGGGTAGTGAATTGATTAAAAGGCTATAATAATAATAAATTCATGAATGTTTTTTTCGAGTACGGCAAACGACAATAAACTACAATACATGAAAATTTTTATTTACTGACACGCCAATCATCGCACTGACACACAAAACAAGCCTCAAAGCATCATTCTCCCTTTCACTTCATGTGTTGCCCGTCGTTTGTTTCATTACGCACCATTGTGTCAGATCAGTGACGATTACAGAATGTTGCTCGCTCCAAATGTCTTCCGTTTCTTCAGAAGTTAATATGCCCAGTATTCAGTAAGATATCAGATGATCTTATATCACACTTACCTAATCAAGACCTGCGCGACGGTCTTGCCGAGTTTATCAGCGATGGCCTTGATCTTGGGGTCGTCCATGAGCTGTATGTCGCCGGGCTTCGCCCACGGGCGGTCGGGGGAGCCGAGCGGCGAGTACGCCGTGACCTTGATGCCGCGCGCCTCGCAGAACCCCATCAGACGGGACTGGTTCAGGTACGGGTGGCACTCGATCTGGAATAAATTGTGGTAAGCTTACAATAAAGACGAGATGTTAATTTTTTTTTATATATTTTTTAATCTTTATTTAAATAAAGGGCTTTTGCCATACGTGGCATGCCAGCCCCATCGTATCTTATAACTATGATTAACAATTAATTAAATATCCTATACAAACACACTGCCGCATCACTTGCAGGTGAGGATATTATGCTTACATACCAACATAAATCAGTAATATTAACCTTAAACTTATCAATTAACTCCTTCCTTTCATCCGCACCTTTCACACATTCCAGTAACAAAATTGGACCTATTTATGCATACCGGACTCAACTCACACGATGACAGTTCTGAGAAAAAGCCGTTTTTATTAAAATTGTGTATTCTTAAAAACTGATTGTTATTTTAAGTAAAGTTAATTTACAATAGTATATTTGGTAATTTATTGTATGCGTACAAACATAAATATGTTACAAATTAGTACTATTTCCAACAAAAATTAAACAAAAACAGGAGGGTTCCTTTTAGGAAAACTATATTAGTGTGGGATACATATAATCCAAAGCGAACCATCTCTTTAGATTTATTACACAAGTCAACAGGATTTTCGTGCATGAGATCTGTGCACCCGATTTGGATGTCTAACATCTAATTACTAATAGAAACAATGATTTTAACTTATAAAATTTGCTTTTAAATAAACTGAGGCCTCATGAACTTTCAAATTTTGAAGAAAACCGGCATTTTTTTCTTTCGGTTATGTAGAAATAGAATTAAATATATATTCATTATTTTTTAGTTTATATTGTTGCTTATATTCCCAAAGAAAAGATTGAAATGAAAAAAATATACAATTTAGATTTAAAACTTAATATTTTTTTGTATCTAGGTGAGCATATCCTAAATATATCTTGTTGTATGCTTCGACAGTAAGTACCTACCTGATATAATGTGGGGCTCCTACTTTTTTCTGGTTTTTAAACATCCTTGTGATGTTTAAAACTAGATGATGCCTGCAACTCCGTTTAGCCAAAACTCGTTTATCGTGCGGGAACTGTACATTTTTCCGGGATGAATTATCCTTTCCCGGTACTCAAAGTATCTGCATACCAAATTTCAGCAAAATCGGTTCAGTGGTTTGGGCGTGAAGAGATATCAAACAGACAGACAGATAGACAGACAGACGGGCAGACAGACAGACAGACAGACAGACACACTTTCACATTAGTAGTGATGGTTTCAAGCAACGTTGCAAAAATCTTAATGTAAATAATAATAATAATAATACAAAAAATAATAGTAATAGAGTATCTTACATTGCCATTTTACAAAATAATGAGCCATTATCGGACCTTTATTGTCCATTAAATGCAAAGAATGTGTAATGTAAAATTTGTCCATTACATTACTGTAATAGACAAATTTTACATTACTCATTTAAAAGTATTGTAAGTATATAGTAGAAGAATCGTCCTTGAAGTTTTGATGTCTCCGATTTAGTCCAGATTCGGGGAGGGGGTAGCCGAGGTATTGCCTTTGAGGTTGGAAGAAACGCCGTTCCTCTAGGCCTATTGGGAGCGGAGTTATGGCTACTTTTGTAAGACATGTGACAGTTGCTGAGCTGTCAATGTCAAAGTTTGAATGCTTGTAACTCGGCAACTATTTTATATATATATACTAAATACTAAATATTAGTTCTTCCTGGATTTTCCCTCTATACGATCGTGTCGTAACGGTCGTGTGTGCGCAATACACACGACCACTCTGGTTTCAATGAAACCAGGCCAATTACGCAGGAGTAATTTTATAGTGCCCAAGTGTGTGCGCAATACACAAGAGCACTTTGGTTTCAATAAAACCAGGCTAGTTAAGCAGGAGTAATTTTATAGTGCCCAAGTGTGTGCGCAATACACAAGAGCAATTAAGAAAATCCCGTCGTTTAGTAAAGGAAACATAATTAATATTGGAAGTGCTAAATGGGCCCATAGACGATCAATTTTCTTGTGCAATATCATTGAACAATATTATTGAACAATTTATTTGACAATAGGATTGAAACGCGGGCGCGTTCAATATTAACCCAAACTTTAAACTTTGAGTGCTTATAACTCGGCAACTGTTTGTCCTCGATATGGGATTCTTCGGCTTGTTCTTCCTGGATTTTTCCCCTCTATACGATCGTGTCGTAACGGTCGTGTGTGCGCAATACACACGACCACTCTGGTTTCAATTAAACCAGGCCAGTTACGCAGGAGTAATTTTATAGTGCCCAAGTGTGTGCGCAATACACAAGAGCACTTTGGTTTCAATAAAACCAGGCCAGTTAAGCAGGAGTAATTTTATAGTGCCCAAGTGTGTGCACAATACACAAGAGCACTATTCTTTACTCTCGTAACCCAACGAAGCGGAAGACCGACATGACTGGTGAGAGATCATGTACTCCGTTAGGCGGTGTACCTGAGCGGGACAGCTGTGGAATTCGCGGAATGCGAATTGTTCGTCAGGTAAGAGTTTTTTATCAACTATGACGTCTTTTAGACGTCTTAGTATAACTCTTTCGTAAATTTTACCGAGGCAACTAATTAAGCTAATTGGTCTGTAACTACTTGGTTCCGTCCGGAGTTTACCCGGTTTGTGGATACCTATTATTATAGCTACTTTCCATATATCTGGGAATGAACATCCTAGTAAAAGGGCGTTAAAGATGTTCACGAGCAATTCAATTATAGTGGCAGGTAGTAATTTAAGGGTTTTATTTGAGATACCGTCCAGGCCTGGGGCCTTTCTGGAATTCAAATCTTTAATAATATCTTTGATTTCCTCCGTATCCACCGGCCTGAGGGGCTCTGATGGTGGGGCCATGAGTCGGCTTTCTACCTCGGTATTGACTAGATTATCATGATCAGGGTCGGTCGGGAGAGTACTAGGTCGGCACTGATTTTCTATGGTGTCGGCCAAGCATTCGGCTTTGTCGATATCCTCCAGTGCAGGAGGACGATTTGGTCTGTTTAGTGGAGGCATGTCGCTCTCCGTATCTTTTTTGAGGGACTTCGCGAGCGGCCAGTAGGCCGTGTGAGACGGTTCGAGTTCGCTAAGAAGTCGATCCCACCTCTCGGCTTTGTGTTGTTTGATTTTATATTTAACTTCCCTCTCGTAGTGACGGAGGGCCCTCCTCCAGTCTTCCGATGGGTAGCGATCGTATGTGCGTTTAGCCGCGTTACGGAGTCTGATGGACTCTTTTATATCATCTGGGAGAGGCCAGCGATTCTCATGAATCGTTGGCATTTTCCTAGAAGATTTTTCGATGTTCTCTACCAGATGATCAGTCAAGTGGAGAGAGGCCTCAAGCGCCACTTTAGAGTTTTCGATGAAATCGGGAATGAGATCGAGGTGACTCGATTGAAGGTTTTCTAGGTTATCTGCTAGTAATTTATAATCAATTATCTTTTTAGTACTAGCAGCGAGTTGGTTAGAATTGCCAAGCGCAATTTTAACTGGTCTGTGGTCCGAGTTAAGCTCGTGGATTGTTTCCAAAGAGATGTTGAGGTTAATGTTTTTAACTAACGCAATATCAATAACACTAGGGTTATGAATAAGGTTGTTACTACGGCTAGCAGTGTCGTAGCGAGTGGGGGTCGTTAGGGGCTAAAATTGCAAAATTTAAGGCTAGGATATTCCAAATCGACCTGTTTTTGGTTGAGTTGTACGACATTGAATAGTCATTTTTATGGTGTAAAAAAAATATATGTTGTTGTTCTTGAACTGTTCTTGGGTCTTTTACGGTCCAAAACACGATAGCTACTACTTCGCTCGATCATAAAAAATCGCAAAGATGAGTAAGTTTAAGACTATTTTTCGTGTTGTACTTCATGATTTTCAACATTATAAATAAATTAAAAATACTGAAACATAGGAAAGTTTATTTCAAAGAGGTTTTTACGGCTAGTTTTTTAAATTTGGTTATCAATATTTTCTAAACCCCATTATTTATCAAAATGTTGTACGCGCCTCGCTTCAGTCGGCCGCTAGGCATCATCGGAGAAGGATCTGTGCCAATTTTGCGAACGCGACGTTCCTCACCCCTTCAAATCGACTTTGTTATTGATTTTTGTGTTAATTAATCAAATGGACAATAGTTTATAGGTTAAATATTGAAAAATTTAATTTTAGAATAAGTATTAGTTTGTTAATTAATTATTGTAAATATAGATTGTAGGCTGTAGCATAAATAATAATTATGGGAAATAAAAAACGTAATAAGAAAATGGCTAAGCATAAATTACGGAAACTCCGACAGACAATAAGGTAAGCCAATATAATTATTACTTAATATTAATTACATTATATTTTAATTACACTTACCCGAATAAGTATATAGATACATTGCTGCTTAGCTTCCGTAGTTAATTTTAGGTAATCTACAAAGATACAAATACTAGCAGGGTAAATTATTATATAAAATCGGGCAGGTAATTGTAATCGCTGCTAATAATAAGTGTAATAATAGGTTTGTAATCTGACACTGTCTTAAAGTTTTTAGTTACCTACATATTAATTACCAACTATAAAATTTATTCTAAACAGAATATGTATGTACCTATTACCTATTTATGTAAGCGATTTGAAATATTCGACTATCATAAATACATACACATAGAAAAAAAAATACAGTAGTGCAACTACAGAAAATGTAACATCGTAGGTACGATTATTTTACTTATTTGTTATAATCAAAGTTTAAATATAGCCCAGTAGGGTTAGTTCAGCCTTGTATGGGAATCTGAAATTAATTATAGTCAGAATTTTTTTTGCACCTGTGTAATATTGCATGTTTTTGTTGTAATTCTAGTGTAGACTGAAAAATAATCTTAGATTTTTTGTTCTTACAGTGCTGCCGTAACAAGAGACAAAGGTGCATTTAAAAAAAACATTGTTGATGGGTGAGTCATCTAGTTAGTGTTTTCAAATGGTGACAAACCCTTTCTAGTTACTAGTTTACCACTACAGTACACGCGGCACGCATGGGCTACCATGATGGTAGACCAAGGTCACTTTTTCAGAAATATTTTTTTAGTTAAGCGCACTATATACTTTTTATACAAGATAATCCTCGTCCAAAAATTGTCGCCTTTTTCTATTCTTTGTTATTTAAAATTTTGATTATAAAATAAACTAAAAATTGTGTTTCAGGGTTTCAAGACTAAATGATGACCAATCCTCATTACAAGTTCTTGAGTCAACTTCTTCAATACTTCCATCAACCTCACAGTATGAGGAGTAAGTCACGAATATACATTTTCCATTCGTTATCATTATCAATATGAATGACATTTTCAACAGCTACAACTTTAATTTTTTTTTTACGTTTTCAGGCATACTGATAATATTTGCGAGTCTCCATTAGTGTTCGAAGAAGAAAATAAAGAAGAAGACTTTCAAGCTGTGTCAGGACGGAGAATTATAGATATAAATTATTTTTTTAAAACGTTGCAAGAAAAAGCACGACACAGCCAATTATTTGATTGCAAAGCAAATAATTTCCGCCTGGTTGGGGAAAAAAGGATAGGATTAATTTCAAATTTCAAATTTAAATGTGATATGTGTCAAACAATTTGTTTGATACCATCTGAAAACACTGATAACACAGAAAAACTAAATCTGAATCTAGCGGCCACAACTGGAATAGTAGCATCCGGAAGCGGTTATTCACAGTTCGAAGAGTTGTGCTCTTCAATGGATATCCCAGTATTTTCAGAAAATTACTATTCCAAATTACAAAATGAAATTTATAACCAATGGGAAAAAACAGCATGGAAATCAATGGAGGCTGCGGCAAAAAAGGAAAAGGAATTCGCACTTACACAAGGCCTATTAAAAAATGGATACCCAGTCATAGATGTTTATGTTGATGGCTCTTGGTGTGCAAGGTCATACGGTAGTAATTATAAAGCTTCGTCGGGCACTGCTGCGATTATTGGTAGGTACACTGGACAAATCCTTTATTTAGGAGTTAAAAACAAATATTGTTTGGTGTGTGCCAAAGCAGAAAATAAGAAAACTACTCCCAAAGAACACATCTGCTTCAAAAATTTTGAAGGCTCTTCAAGTTCCATGGAGACAGAAATATTAGTAGAGGGCTTTAAATCTTCAATTTCCATGTATGGATTAATTTATAGCAGAATGATAGGGGACGGTGACGCATCAACCTATTCTAAAATTCTTAACGCTAACCCATATGGAACACAAAATGTGACTGTTGAGAAGATCGAATGCAGAAATCATATTTTGCGCAATTTCTGTAAAAAACTTCGTGCAGTCAAACTTGAAACCAAATATCAATTAGCATACAGAAAAACACTCACTAATATAAGAATTTTGTCAAATAGAAAAGTTATCATCAAAAGCATTAAACACCATAAATCATCAGCTACACAAAAAGATGTAGCAGTGTCGCTTCTGCATAACGATATAGTAAACTCATTGGCGCATGTGTATGGAGATCATAAAACGTGTCAAAGTCATTACTGCGACAAAACGGAAAATGAATGTGATGATTTAAAAAAATTCAAAACTCTACATTCATGTTTAGAATAAGTTCAATTATTGCCAGCGTAGCTGCAAAATCACGCAGCCTGATTGAAGATGTCGATACAAACATTGTTGAGAGCTTTAATAATGTAATTGCTAAATTTATTGGGGGTAAAAGAACGAACTTTGCTCTTAAACAGGGGTACCAAAGTAGATGTTCGGCCGCCGTAGTATCATTTAACACAAAGTGTGCTATTTCTTCCATCCATAAGGCATACACGGAGATAAATCCTGGTGGAAGAATAGAAAAAATAGAAAAAAAGAGAGCGCTTAAAAGAAAATACTTCGCGGAACACCCGACCAAGAAAAAGAGAGTATTAATGGAAAAACATCAAATCCAACATAATTATGGCCCTTCTCCTTCTGCCCCAGATATGTCACAGGAGGAACTAGAGCTGGCTCAAAATGAGTACCTAAAGAGTTTAAGATTGCTTACATCAGATAAAGCAGCCATAGAACGAGCAACAGTTCTACAAAGGGACAGCAGTGAATGGTTAGAAATTAGAAATAAACTAATCACTGCATCAAATTTTGGATTAATCTGTAAAAGAAAACCAACCTCAAATACAGCAAATTTAGTTAAAAGTATATTGTACCAGAAGAAATTAGCACATGTACCCTCAATTGCTCATGGGATCGAAAATGAAAAACAGGCGTTGCTTCAATTAGAACAGCAGGAAAATGTTAAAATTTTGCCATGTGGTTTATACATAGATCCCATATATCCATTTATAGGAGCAACGCCTGACGGATTAATAGATGATGATACTATTGTAGAAGTAAAGTGTCCCATCACAGCTAGCAAATTAGGGCTATCAAAAGCAATAGCCGAGAACAAAATACAAATTTTAAAATATAATAAACAGACAAAGTCACACACTATAAATAAAACCAGTAATTGGTACTACCAAATTCAAGGCCAGCTGCATGTGACAGGCCGGCAAACATGCCTATTAGGTATTTGGGCTGGAGATAAAGAAAATTTACACACAGAAAGAATAGACAAAGATGACACTTTCTGGGCCACTAAAATGGAGCCAAAGCTGAAAACTTTTTATATGAATATTCTACTACCAGAATTAGTTGATAGTAGACACAAACGGGGTATGCCTATTCGTAATTTTTCGTCAGAAGACACAGAAAATATCCAACCAAATTCGCAAGAACAGGATGCCGGGACAGAAGATCCGAAACCTGGCTCGAATACAAATATTGTAAATTTTTGTAATTATTAATTAAATCAATAAAATCTTTGTTTTTTTTTTAATTAATAAACCTATTTAATTTTACTCCATACAAAATACCATTTTTATAAATGATGAAATTAGAATACTAGTACCTCTCTTCACTTTCTTTTCGAGTAGGTTAAAGATACCTCCAAATATGCAAACTTCATACTTAGGTATTTTATTCATTGAAACAAATTGTGTTATAAATTAACCTCATAAATCATAAATTTTGTAGAAATATTAAGGTTTACGTACTGTTTTAAGTGTACTGTGGCGTACGAAGCGACTGCCGCAACCGGCCGACGCGCCGCGCGGTGGCGGCGCGGGGTCGTGCGAGTTCACTCGAATCGGGCGTTCGCGAGATTCCGACCGAGGGGGGAGAGGAAGCGTTAAATACTTAATTCGCTCAGAGATCGTGGCCTTAAGGAGTCGCTTAAGACAGATAATCTAATGCCATTCGTATTAGATATGACATTGCCCCACTCTGTGTGTTTGCAGTTTAGGTCGCCGGCAATAATGACGGCATTGCCTAAATTAAATAGCGATCTTAATTCGCTAGAAGTTATGGGCATTTTGCTGGCTAAATAGGCAGATACAATTATGATAGGTTGATGGTCTGTCATGCTAATGTGACAAATAGAAGTTTCTAAGTTAGTTAGGGATGGGGGTTCTAGGGGAACACAGTGCAATGATTTTTTGTAATAAATCATTGTGCCTCCGAGTTGGGATCGGGTTCTGTCATTTCTAACTATTTTATAGTTAGCTATTTTTGGGCTTTTTCTACTAGGCTTAAGGAACGTCTCCTGCATTAGTAAAATATCGACATTGTGGTTTATGACGAATTCGCGGATTTCGTCTATATTATTATGTATGCCGTTCGTATTAAACGTAACTACCTGTAGGGAGCGCGGTTTTATTCTTCCGGTTGAATCCATTAGTTAAGCGATAGTGATAAATTGAGAGAATTGATCCTGCGGATCAAATCGTTGTAAGTCGACAGACAGGCGGATAATTGTGAAAAAGTCCTAGCCGTCCGTAGTCCGTAGGAGAATTCGGCTACCTCTGACGGGTTTATGAGGCTTAGGAAGTCGGTCACGTCACGCAGGTCGTCTCCGTAATTGGAGGTTATATTCGCGGGGTGCGCGGGTTTTGCCACGGGTGTTGCGGGCTTTGCCGCTGGGGGCGCAGGTTTTGTCGCGGAGGGCACGGGTTTTTGCGCGGCGGTGGGCTGGGCCCTGTTATGGAGCACGGGGAAGTTATTAGGGGCACTAGTGCTGTTCACCCAAGGTGATTTAGTGGGAAGCGGAGCAGGGATAAATCTCTGCTTTGTTTTTTCCTTATTGTTTTTCTTTGTTTGAGGCGCAATTCGTCTCTTTACTTTGGGTGCTTTTACACACCCTCTGTAATTAGCCGGATGGCCTTGTGTTTTGCATAGCACACAGCTGGGGGGTTCGGACTCCTCAGCTGGTGTTTTGCGTGGGCAGTCAGAGGTGCCGTGGTCTCCTAGGCACTTGACGCAACGCGGTCGGGCTTGGCAGTTTCGCGCGGAGTGCCCGTAAAGTTGGCACCTGTGGCATTGGCCAGGAGTGCCTCTTTTACGGGGGGGTTCCACGCGTATTCCGGTTATATTACATACGGCGCGTATGTTAAAAATTTCCTTACCCTCGGGGGTAAGGGGGAGGATCACTAGTACCATGTTGTACACGTGTTTTTTGACGGGGTGGTACATCGTGTGTAGCTCGGTCGCCGGGTAACCTTGGGCTATTAGGTCTTTAAGTACATCCCTTTCGGAGATGAACTTGTCGACACCTACTATGACGACGCGGAGGACACGTTCGTCCTCTAAGGCATAGGTGTGGTAACCTATGTTTTTTCCACGGAGGAACGCAGTTAGGAGGCGATGGTCCTGAGGCGTTTGGACCTGGACCTTTATCCCGATCGGAGTTGTAGTAGCCGACGAGTAACGGAGCTTTTTCTCGTTTATCGCGGCCGAGATGATGTTCCATTTTTCCTTCTCCTGTACTATGATAGGAGGAGGCATTTTGGGAGCGGGTTCCGTCTCGGAAGCCAGAGGGGCCTGAGACGGAACTATTTGAGAGGCCTGCGAGGCCTGGGATGCCTGAGGGGCGATTGGGGGGCGAGTGGGGGACGCGGCAGTACTAGTCTGCACGGACATCGCGGGTAGCTCGGGCCTAGGGGCCGGTTTAGTTTTTCTAGACTTTGGTTTCCCGGCCTGTTTAGTCGGGGAGGACGAGACTGGAGAGGAAGAGCCTTCAGCGCGCTTCCTCTTCTTTGTCTTTTTACTGACGACCGTGGTGAAGTCGCCTTCACCAGGGTCAGTCTCTTGCTCCGAGCAAGACATCTCAGAAGGAGACGAGTATGTAAGTCGGGGGACCACGGACTCTACAGGAGTCACGGCGGTGTCACAGTCGGGAGACGCGGGGGAAACAGCATCGTGATTTCGCACGAAGTTGTCCCACCTTTTCGCCTATATCGAATACCGTACGTAAAGCGAAATTTGTATTATACAAATTATATCCTATACTCAACGCGAGTAGCAAAATGTCCTTAAGACATAAGCTCACCTTATACAAAACATGTATAAGAACGATACTCACTTATGCGTGCGTCTCTTTCGCACACATAAGTGACAATCAGATGAACCAATTGCAACGAGTTCAAAACCGTTTTTTGCGCATGGCAACAGGTGCCCCCCGTTACATGCGAAACATCGACTTGCATAGAGACTGCGAGCTTATCACTATCAAAGCCTATATCAAAGAACTCCCGGAGAGATTCTTTGAGAAAGGAAAAGTACATCCCAATCCGCTCATTCGTAAGGCTGTGGACTACGAACATGACGCACGGACATTCCGATACCCCTTCAGGCGGCCTAAGCATATCTTAGCCGACCCTGTAGACCCCATCACAGAATACGTAACGTACTGTGTACAGTTACGCAAATACAAATCACACTCACCCGCGTGGTTAGTACTGCACCGGGGACGACGCCGGCGCCTTCCCCGAGGACTTAACACGACCCGAACGACAAACAGACAGACCGACCGAAATCCGGTGCCGAGCTCGATCCCGGGTTCGAGTTCGCATGCGGATAGCATAGGGCCAGGCCCCCTCATTGTTTATCTCCAAACCAACTAGCAACAGACTAGTTATAGCCACGATTAAACTACCATGGTCTTAACCAGACCAGTAGCTTAGACCCTTTCGAAAAAAAAAAAAGCATTTAATTTGTTATCAACATGATCAGCATTGAATACAGGTGACCAGTCAACATTACTTGCATCCATTTTCAAATTATCTACATTGAGAGCCGAGAAATTCCGCTGTAGTACAACCTTCTTTTTAAGTTTAGGTGGGCGCAGGTTATATGAGACATAAATAAGGTCGTGATAAGAGAATATATCAGCAGAGCATTGATCATGATTCACAACCAGGTTAGGGGACGACACAATAATGAGATCCAGAAGAGATGGCGAGCAACCAGGAAAAGTATAAGTAAGATTAAGGGGAAGCAAATGTAAATTACAACCACCCAAAACAGAATTAAGTTTTCTAGATCTAAAGTCGTCTTTTGCCATGCAAGTATTAAAGTCCCCCATAACTATAGAATGTTGGTAGCTCGGTGTATACAATTCAAGAGTATGTTCAAGTACTGTAAAGTAATCCATTTGTGATGAGGGACAATAGCAGACGCCAAGGAAAATTTTGTTATTATAACTCAGCTGAACCTCAACAAATAAATGTTCCGGTGAATCAGGAGGTGGAGGTTGAGCTGACGCACTAAGGATTTAATATGTTAGATCAGATCTAAGGTACATCGCGACGCCACCACCCTCCCTACCCACCCGATCATTACGGATTAACTTAAACCCAGGCAAACTGTAGCTTGTAGATGGCAGACATGGTTTGAGCCATGTTGACCATGCGCCTCCAGGTTACGAAAGTAAAATGATATTGTGTATTATAACACTACAAAATTACTCTTAGTTTCAATTAAACGTGTGGCAGGCATTATTACATACCTGGTTGACAACGGGCTTCACTTTAGCGACCGCCAGCACGCGCTCGATCTGCTTGGAGTTGAAATTTGACAGTCCGATGCTGCGCACGAGCCCGGCCTCCACCAGCGGCTCCATGGCGCGCCACGTGTCCACGTAGTCCACGTCCGAGAACTGGATCTTGCCCTCCGCGTCCGCCGGGAACAAGTCACCGCCTTCCTGGAAATGTCGAGTTGGTTTTGACTTTATTTTACTTCAATACTACAATGCTTGCAGCCATTCAAGCTATCAGCCAGATATATCAAAATAATCAAAAGACATCGCCAATAACAAAATCATCTCGCTTACAGTATTACTTAAAAAAACTCATAAAGATTATTATTTATTACTGTCCAGTGCTTTTAAAGTTATTCAGAATTTGATTACCACGTTAAAACAAAAAAAGGTATTTCTAAAGCTGTTTACACACGTCGCCGCAGCGGCAGCGGCACCGCCACCACGGCGGCGCGGCGGCGGGGTCGCCCCATTACTCATCCTTGTATTTCTATGGGCGGAATGGGTCCTTAAGAGCCCGGGTTACCCTCGAAATTCTCATACATAGGTAATACCAAAATCATTTTCTCATATGAAAATATTTAACATGTTTGAGTTAATTTTCAGCTTAAAATAGTAATTACCTAGGTTCCTGTACAAAAATTAACTCCAAAAATATTTAAACACAAAAAAATCCAAAAATTTTTTTGTGTATAATTTTTTTTTACTACATTTACTACTAAATATTTAAACACTAAAAAATAGAGGAAAATACTAAAAAATATATAAATAAATATTAAATTTACTACAAAAATATTTTTTAGTATTTAAATATTTTGTAGTAAATTTACAATTTATTTATATCTAGTTTAGTGTTTTACCTAGTGTAGGAACCTAGGTAATTACTATTTTAAGCTGAAAAATAACTCAAACATGTTAAATATTTTCGTATGGCAAAATAATTTTGGTATTACGTATGTATGAGAATTTCAAGGGTAGCCCGGCCCCAGAGGCGTGCACAAGTTTTTGACATGGGGTAAGCAGCGGTATCGGTTTAGTAGTTTTGGCGTGAAAGCAAAACAGACAGACAAACGGACAAAAAGAGATATTTTCGCATAAATTGTAATATTAGTGTGGATATAAATTAAAAACTATGTTTTCTAAACTATTATATGAGTACGTTGTTATGAAGAAACAAAAAAACGCCATCTGTTGTCACGTGTTGGAACTACAATGAAAGTTCATTTGCGTTCACATGTGTGCTAAGCTAAAATAAATAAAAACGCCATCTATTGTTATATATTAGAAATGCAATGTGAATTCATTTTCATCGATATTTCCATGGAAATTAGATACATACAATGGATACATAATATATTTTTGTCTTATAAAAATGTAGCCTATGTCATTTCTCAGGCTCTAGACTAACTGTGTACAAAATTCTATTACAATCGGTTCATTAGTTTTGGCGTGAAAGCGAGACAGACAGACAGAGATACTTTCGCATTTAATATAAAGTATGTCTCTATACTTATTATAAAACAAAGTCGTTTTTTTTCCCTCATGTCCCTTTGTTCCTTTTAATCTTTAAAACTACGCAACGAATTTTGATGATTCTTTCAGTGTTAGAAGCCCATTTATCGAGGAAGGTTATAGGCTATATTTTATCACGCTAAGATTAATAGAAGTCAAGAAATAGAGGAAAATGTGGAAAAAACGGGGAAAATTATTTGAAAGGGCTAACTGTACGCGCTAATCTCAGGAACTACTGGTCCGATTTGAAAAATTCTTTCAGTGTTAGATAGCCCATTTATTGAGGAAGGCTTTTGTTTTATTAATTATCACGCTAAGACTAATAGGAGAATGTGGAAAAACGGGGGAAATTATTTGAAAGGGTTTATCTCGCGAGCTACTGGAGCAATTTTTATGTTATTTGGCTGATATAAGAAGTAGACCACATGAAGGATAGTGATAGGCTATCGATTTTAATATTTTTTTCAGTGGCTATATATTTTGTACCCGTGCGACGCTGGGGCGGGTCGCTAGTAATATTATAAAATGATAAAATAAATTAGTACAATATGAATAACACGAAACTTTCGAGTTACTTACATTTCATTTTTGTTGCTGGTTTAATTGTTGTAACTCAGGTACACGTACCTACCTTTCGACACAAATCACAATTAAAATCTTTTCACTGAATGACAATTGTGAAAACTTGTTATTTTTAATTTTTAATAAACACACATTTTCACACAACACAAACCTCACAGTCAAATAACATTTTTAAGAATTCAAAAAACGCACTTAATATAGAAATTAGAAACTCAGTAATAACTAATATCTAATAAACTGTTAAATGTACAAACTTTTAAATGTTAAAATAATAAAAATCTTCTAAGAAAACTATAAATATACTGGCGCAAACAAAAATAATATGTTACAGTGCTCATCACATGAAAAAATGGCCTCCCAAAATACAAAACACTTCTGTAATGTAAACAAATATAAACCGTACTAAACAAAAATGCACTATGTGCATATGTGATTAATTAGATTTCCGTCTATTATTTTTACTCGGGTTATAGGCAACGAACATATCCGATTACTTCCGAACGCGCCATTCGCGCCGGCTCATGCGGCAGGGCCTGGCATACTAAATCGCACACGCACACACGTTTGCGAACAGTGTACGAATACGAAAATCTTAACTCACACATATAGGCGGGGTCTGCGTGACATCGAATGCATGTAACCACAGATATGAACCTATATAGTATAATATTGGTGCGGACCTTCGCGCGGCGCACCTAGTTACCACTTACCGACTTATGTTTAAGTAGTTTTGCAAATCAATTGGTGCTATTTTATAAATGTAGGCGTTAATGTGTATTCATATTTTTACTATTAATAATAATTAAAGTCAATCTAAAACGTACAAAAGTTAAATTAAAATATGTGTATAGCAAGTATTTATCATAAGGTAAGCACTGCTTTTATGCCTTCATAGTATGCACGCCCATGCCCGGCCCCTTAAACACGGCGCCGCCGCGGCGGCGGCGATACCGTGCCGCTGCCGCTGCGGCGCGTGTGTAAGCACACTAAGATTGATTCAGACTGGCTGACTGTGTACAGCTCAGTCATTTAGGCAATAATTCCTATAGTATGTAAGCTACTGCGTAACACGTTACGAATACAGAACAATAAAGAGGTTTTACGTTTTAGGTTTTTTAAGAGGAGAGGTGATAAACAACTAATTAAAATTGGAGTAGATGTCATATTTTATTCATATACAGATAGCAGGCCTACAACACAGTCAAATTAACTTGACGCATCGAAATGTCAAATTAACATGCGAGCTCCATAATGACGTCATCAAACCGTGCGTCTAGTTAATTTGACCGTGTTGTACGTAATTTGATCAGCTGATGTCAAGGCCAGTCAGATTGCTCCTCATTGACATATTATTATCATGATTCATGCAACCCATACAACGAAGCGTGTTTGACGAACGGGAGTGTTGACGTTGAGACGTTAACGCTGCGATGACGCAGCGCCCATGTGGCCGGCTATGCGTCAAACGGCAGCGCTGCGTCGACGCAACGTGCCGTGTGGACTGGCTCTTATATGAGGTCTTATCACCTGGCTATAAATAAATGTCTCGGGTACCTTGTAAGCTTGCGGCCAGTGTATGAGGTAGAGGTCTAGGTACTTGAGGTTGAGGTTGTCCAGGGTCTGCTGCAGCGCCCCCCGCACCAGCTCCGGCTTGTGGAATGTGTTCCACAGCTTCGACGTGATGAACAGGTCCTCTCTGATAAGTGATAAGACCATGTAAGAAGAATAATAATTTAGATGGGTCATGGGGTCATGGAGAGACTAAAATTGAACAAACTAGGTGAGTATAGCTTTTGGCTTTAAAATATACAAAAAACTGTTAAAGGTGTTTCGATTTGCTCTTTTCTTTTATAAATACGAAGGACGAGAAAAATAACATAATAATTAACCCAGGATCGACTTTAACCAAGTCTTTCACAAGCAAGCATGAATTGACAAAGATGTAGGTTGTAGCGTTTACCGTTTAACAACACCTTCTTTGATCTTAGCGGTGATGGCTTCCCCGACCTCCTTCTCGTTGCCGTACACGAACGCGCAGTCGATGTGCCGGTACCCGATGTCGATAGCATCCTTCACCGCCTGTGTCACTTCACCCGGCTTGGACTGAAACATCAACATGATTATTAACAAGATACTAGGTGAACTTTGTTTCTTCTTTAGTACTTCCCTCCTAAATGTAATCCTTTACCAGTCTTCAATAATTAATATTTCATAGCTAAAATTTGCCAAATTGGTTCAGCCATTCTTGAATTTTAGCCAGAGTAACAAAATTCTTTTTTACTTTTTTAAATAAAGAATTGATCAGTATGGTTTGTGAGGATAAACAAAACAAACATATTGTATGTTTCATACTTTACTAGCTGTTGCCCGCGACTTCGTTCGCATTAGCATAGTAGATCACATCCCGAGTATTATTTATTATACAAAAATATTCAATGTACAGAATTGACTTTCCTACGATTTTATTTGTATATAGATATTCCGCGCGGCTTCGCTTGCGTAATTTAGGAATTTCACGCAACTGTACATTTTTCCGTAAAAAATAGCCTATGTCCCTTCAAGTAGTCTATTCTATATGTTTGCCAAATAACATAAAAATTGCTCCAGTAGATCTTAAGATAATAAGCAATTTCATATAATTTCCCCCGTTTTTCCACATTTTTCTCTATTTCTTCACTCCAATTAGATTTAGCTTTATAAAATATAGCCTATAGCCTTCCTCGATAAATGGGCTATCTAACGCTGAAAGAATTTTTCAAATCGGACCAGTAGTTCCTGAGATTAGCGCGTTCGAATAAGCCCTTTCATATAATTTCCCCCGTTTTTTCCACATTTTCCTCTATTTCTTCGCTCCTATTAGTTTTAGCATGATAAAATATAGCTTATAGCTTTCCCCCATAAATGGGCTATCTAACACTGGAAGAAGTTTTTAAATCGGACCAGTAGTTCCTGAGATTAGCGCGTTCAAATAAGCCCTTTCATATAATCTCCCGTTTTTTCCACATTTTCCTCTATTTCTTCGTTCCTATTAGTCTTAGCGTGATAAAATATAGCCTATAGCCTTTCTCAATCAATGGGCATCTAACACCGAAATAATTTTTCAAATCGGACCAGTAGTTCCTGAGATTAGCGCGTTCAAATAAGCCCTTACAAATAATTTCTCCCCGTTTTTTCCACATCTTCCTCTATTTCTTCGCTCCTATTAGTCTTAGCGTGATAAAATATAGCCTATAGCCTTCCTCGATAAATGGGCTATCTAACAGTAAAGGAATTTTTAAAATCGGACCAGTAGTTCCTGAGATTAGCGCGTTCAAACAAACAAACAAACAAACTCTTCTCAATTATAATATTAGTATAGATAGTTGGTTTACAACATGTGGTTTTTATTTGCATACATTTCAGATAGTATTCATGTTTTAAACTGCTTAAAAGTAAATGTAAATTCTTATAATTTAATTGTCACTTAGTAATATATAAATTTTAAACTACCTACATTGTAAAAAATATAATAAATTTAAACATATCATAATATCATTAAAGTTAAATATTTATCATTTCACAATAGTGCAATCAACATAACCCACTTATGGATGGGAGTGGTGCGATTACAGACTACAGTGCAACAGTTGATAAAGAGATAATCCCTAAGCCCTACAGGCAGACAAGCGCTAGTATAAAATATTGTAAAGATATTAACATACTCTTCAGTATACTACTTCATATTATTCTTATAAGATCATGCTTATTTAAAGATAATATTTTCTAGATAGTTGATAATAATTTATTAAAAATAAGAATGGATTAAGATTTACAATACAAACCTTTGAGTTTACTATCTTTCAATTAGTTTGTTATTAAACTTACTTTTAGGTGCTGAAAATGAGTGTTACCCAGTTTACTGCCCTTCTGTACATACAACTGTATGCTCATACCTTCGACAATGTGTTATAACGCTATGCACATTAGCTAGTGAGTCTAGCATATTGAAGTTGATAACCTGATCTTAGATACTAGACTTTATAACCCTGATATATGTTAAGTGAAATGGGCACTATAGACAGTTCTTATTATTGAGATAGTGGGCACTTAGGCAGTAGCAATGAGTATTAACTATTATCACACTTATGACCTATTTCACCACTTCCTGATTAAGTGCCCTATCCGGCACTTAATCAGGCTATCCACAACTTATCTGACAGATTATCCATACTTTATTTGTCTAGTTAAGTTGGGGATAGCTTATCCGGCACTTATTAGGATGTGGTGAAACAGGCCCTTAATAACGTGTACCTATTTAATATGTTCGATATAACCTTAATGTAACATACTATCAATAATTTGTTATTAAAGTCTGATGAGTGACCTTGTCCTAGAAGTTTGCATAACATTATATCAGAAGAACATCATAAGTGTAACAGTCATACCGTGCAGTTCTATTGACTTGTAATATGATAATTATAGAATCACAAAAAATAAGGAAAAACAGAAAAAATAAACCTACCTTCCACGTACCGATACCTAATATGGGGCAATCGTAGCCGTTGCTTAATTTCACGTTTGGTACTTTCGATGCCATAATCAAACAATTACCGTAAAAATTAATGTACGAAATTAAAATAAAATTAATTTATGACTCGTAAGTAATTACTAATTAGCATTCAAATTAGCGGAAAATTTTATGATGCAGTCTACAAAGAACCGGCTCTTATTTATCTACTTCTTCTTCTTCGATATTTGACATTGTCCTTTTTTTTTCTTTTTTTTACAAAAAACTAAAAAGCCAAAGTTCAAAGCTCTTTCTGATTCCATACCACTGACCTCCATACTTTTTAATGGAGGTCAGTGTTCCAGACATATAAATAATCACTAAATAATAAATATTACTTACTAGATAGCTAAAAGCCGAGCTTTGTGAGGGCTGAGCTAGCTTCGTCACACCTTGGCTGACTGAAGATAGCACATGATCACATCTACATATGTGATTTGTAAAGGTTGTGGGATATTATCACCGCATTACAGCAAGTACCATCTCATCCGAAATGGTACCTAACTAATAATTATTAGCAATAACAATCGTAAATCGTAATGTATCTACTTGCGGCATTGATACTTGATAGATTGCTTGATAGGCATCCGGGGTATGTGGTGCCATAGGTAATAAAGTAAAACCAAAGTAAAACTAACTTCTTCATCAGTCATCACTTACCTTCCAAGTTCCCAGTCCCAAAGCTGGTATAGTTTTTCCATTGTTGAATTTGACGGTGGGTACGGGCGCCATTTTCTAACACAACTGTACCGTTCCGCGTTCGAAACGTATTATAAATAAAATTTTTGAACTTGGGTTATCACCACTGTTTATTGTTCTCGTTTATTATCAATTATGTAATATCTACTGTTTATTATTAGCTATCACTACACCAATAAACCTGGTAAACTTGATACCATATACTACATTTTATAATACAATATAAATTATAATTGATATGCTCGATCAATAATAATATACAAACAGTCAAGTAATCATAGGTAGACAAGGTTGATTCGAAAGTTTTCTATGAATCAATAATCTGAAGGACTATCTTTAAATTTTTAATTATTGCCGTTATTTAGTAAGCCTGGCCCACCATTCGAGCCGAGCGCTTAGAGCCAGACGAACGTGCCCCGTGTATTGACGAACGGCACTTGTCGACGGCACGCCGCACGCATCGACGGCAGCCGTCGAAGTGTCAAAAAAAAAATGAAAAAAAATCCAGCGACTGCCGTCGACACGTGCCGTTCGCCTGTAAGAAGCCTTAAATAAGAGAAGAATACAGTTACCAATAAAAAAAGTTTTGTCCAATATGCGACGGTACATTCAGGGTCATATACCTACATGCGATCCCACTTATCAGTCATATCGTGGTCATATCACAATATGGTCACTTGACCTGGGGTCGACAAAAACCAAACGACGTATTAATAAAACACAGAACTACAGTTAAATAATTTATTGGAATACAAAAAAATCTCTTAACACAAACATGTATACTACACAGTCAAACAATGGAGAGCACTGCATGGTCTACCTGCTTTATGATTATTATATTTATATATAAAAATGGATTTTCAAATGTGTTAGTCGCGCTAAAACTCGAAAACGGCTGAACGGATTGGGCTGATTTTAGTCTTAAAATATTCGTAGAAGTCCAGGGAAGGTTTTAAAGTGACACGAAGTTCACCGGGACAGCTAGTTTTTTATAAAATATTGGGCAAACGAGCAAACGGGTCACCTGATGGAAAGCAACTACCGTCGCCCATGGACACTCGCAACATCAGAAGAGCTGCAGGTGCGTTGTCGGCCTTTTAAGACGGAATACGTTCTCTTCTTAAGGGTTATGTATGGAACACGACGATTGCTGAGCACTGTCAGCAGTATGAATTCGACACACTACAAAGCGTCAAAGCTTTACAACTAATAATAATAATTTAAGAATACAAAGAGGTGACCTAAAACGATTGTGTACGAATCCAAAACATTGATTGGTATACATGGTTGTGTTCGTGGCTCTGCACTTAAAACTAAACTGTTAAGACCTCCCTTCACGTTGAGCCATGACGAATAACTACGATTGTCGGCCTGTCCAATCTCCACGTCACGACGTCCGCGTCGTCCCACGGAACGGCAACATCGCACGGTACGCTGACGTGACGTAGAGATGTGGACAGGCCGTGTCACCATTATTACGCAGCAGTCAACATATTCATAATCGCCATCGATGGTAAGTCGAGACGAATATTATTCTACAGGTTCGTAATCGCCTTCGTTTGTCCATCATTGGTCAACGTGTAGAGAGGCTTTAAACTAAACAGTTACAGCGAACACGTAACACACGAAGTGACTCTTGTGCATGTTAAATGCTTCAGCAACGTATGCTTCATAATGATAATACTTAAACTATGAGAAACATTAATTTCTGTTAAAATTGTTGCTTACCAGGTTGAATCCTAAATTAAAACTAGCAGTAAGCTATTTGATTGTAAATATGATTTAATTTTATATTCAAGTGTCTTTATTTAATTCTTTAATTATGACTTTAGCGACTTACATTAGCAAGCTATAACTTTACAATTTGTTCATATATTGTAAGTATTGTTATTTGTTGCAAACCTACCTACAAATAAATTACTTTTACACTGATAACTTTGCGTTTGTGAAATATAATAATAATGTGTACAAAATATTTTTTAAAGTTTTAATCGCCAATGTTATCATAAAATATTATTGCACACATAGTGGTAGTAGATGTTCTACAAAAATAGCAAAAAGTGCTTGTATAAACTAATTATAATAATTATGATGGGACACTAAAAGCTTCATGCTAAATACTGTAAGTGTAATGTAATAGCTGCTTAAATATAGTATTAAAGCTACCAGTCCGCAGAAGTCTAAGTAAGAATATGGAACCCTAAAAATCAAGGGCAGGTAATTCGAATAATGGTTTCTTTATCTAGTCCATTATTAATAAAAAAATACACAGCAAATAACTATTCAGTACTGTCTGTCTTTCTCTGACACATTGGAAAAGTCATATAACAAACAGAGACGCATCTTGAATAGTTATCAGTAAATATATTTATTATTAAGTGGCTAAAGTAGTAGTTCTTATTAGAGATTATTAATGTAGGTAACTTAGACTTGAAGTGTACTTGAATTGTCTTATAATAAACAACCTTGATATTAAGTGGGCTTTTAAATGCCAGGTAAGTGGTGGTAACCTAAAACATGAAATAATGAAACTGTAAATTAGTCTTTTTAATTATATAAAAATAAATACAATGTCCGTAAGTTAAGCAGTCTAGAAGTTGAGAGCGTAATACCTCAATGCGTTTCTTGATCTCTCACCATTTTTGAAATTCATCAACATAATATAAATATTTACATCTCAGTTTTCATATTGTTGTAACCTCGCCTAATCTCAAAACTTTTTTTTTAATTTGTAATCTTAAAATAACCTCAAATTAAGCGTTGATTGCCAAAGTAATTTCGCCCCTACGCCGCAAGAGCCGCCGCAGTTTAGCATGGCCACGGTAGAAATGCGAAAGAATAGAAACACTGACAGATATATTAGAGACAAACTGATAGATTTCCTGTCAATTTGTCACCTTGTCTACCATAAGAAATGAACCCTTTCTGTGTCGACATGTTAAGCGTTCAAATTATGTTAATAAGTAATTTCACCTCTACGCCGTAAGCCGTAGGGTCTAGGTGTTTATGAATTATGTTGAAGTAATTTCACCTCTATGCCGCAGAGCATAGGGTCTAGAAGGTCTTGCGGTGTACGGCGCGGTGTCCCTCCTCATCGTACTCTCGCTTGGAGACCCACATCTTGCGGAATGTGTCGAGCGAGGCGAGGATGGAGCCGCCGATCCACGTCGAATACAGCCGCTCCTGAGGCGCTGAGATCTGAGGATAGAGTCATATGGTAAACAAAGCTAAGATTTAGTTAAAGTATAAACATACGATCGAATCGGTGCGACCCGCACTGGCGAACTGTACACTGCACAGTGCCCTCTTTCAGACGATCAAATTCGGACCGAACAGGCGTTATTGTTCTATCATTTTGTGAACATGTCTCGACAAGCCATCTACGCTATCGCAACAGGCCCAAATTGCATCTATCGATAACACTTCGCTATTGCATAAAAAAGAGAAGAAAAAGACAGAAATGGGCAACATTTTCTTTTAGTAACAGCGCGACAACACGCTACGCGTACGGTGGCACAATAGCTACTAGACCAGGGGTTCCCAAAGTGTGCGCTGGGGCGCCCTGGTGCGCCGTGGAAAGGCAAGAGGAGCGCCGCCGTGAGTCTTATCCGAAACCAAAAATAAATAAAAGAAACGGTTGTCTGTAAAGTCGGTTTACTGACGATAGTTGAACGTGACAACGTGCCTCTTTGTCGCTCGTTCCGCGTTCTCGCTTGCACTTCAAGCACTAAATGGAACGCCTCAGAGCGAGGTAACGCCGCATGAATCATGTTTTTTCGTGCGTGCAGCCGGCTCCATCGAATTATAAGACGTTGTCACGTCAAAAAAATTTAATTGAGTAAAGCAGATAGATGATTAAACATTTGTTAAAGATAATCTAAGTTTCCCTCACCCGTATCTTCATATCCTTGGGCGCGAGTCGTCGTATCTCGGCCAGCAGGCGGTCGCCGAACCCGCGGAACAGCGTGGAGCCGCCGCTCAGCACGATATTCTGGTACAGCACCTTCCGCAGGTCCATGTCCGACTTCTGGATAGCGAACATCAGCACCTCGTGCAGACCTGGAACACCGGGCGTTAACGTGAGACAGATCGTTAAGTATTAATCGTTGGGGGTCATCCACATTTTAAGTGAATAATGAATATACTATAAATACAATAATAAAACTATTTAAGACAAAGTTTGTGACATCAAAATGTAAAACGAATTAGCAGTTACTGTGTTAAGCTATACTTAGAACATATTACGTGCGATGGATAGTTAAGTTTCGTCGTTGTCGACCTTTGAGTTTGGATATACATACTTGAATTAATAAAAATAATAAAAATAAAAACAATACCTTCACATTCTTCGCCAATAAGATCTGGCCTGAACAGCACCTCAGGTGCTCGGAATCTTGCTGGACCAATCTAAAAGTTGTACAAGTATATTAAATACAACTGATTTGTCACACATTCAACAATATTTCAGTAACTGGACATTTTCTGCCACTCTTAGAGAGATTTAATAATAAATGAAGATTTTGCCATAAAGTTCTTACATTAAAATAATCATAAAATTTTTCTGTCTGTTTTAGACAGGCATATCAGGCACATGGATGGCAGAATTGACATAGTAAAATAGTTAAAGTGGGTCTAAATGTTAAATAATTTGCAAGACTGACCTCCAGCTGCGTGCCATCAGGCAGAGTGAACTGAGCCCTCTCAGAGTCTAGCGTCTCCTCCTTGAGAGGATTGGGGGACAGGTAGCACGCCCTCTCCTTGATGTTCTTAACGATTTCAAGCTCAGCAGACGTCCGGAGATTCACGCCTTCCTTGCGAAGGAGTAACCTGAAAGTATTATTTGAGTAAGAGGCAGCACACATCAAAATGGCAAAGAAGCAATTAGTGTAGCACGGGTCAGATCTTCATGTTAATTAACTTCAGACTAAACAAGATTAACTCTACTTGAACGGTATCAAACATTGTTTGTGTAGAAGGACTCCCGCTGCGCCGTCTACGAGTAGTTACGCATCAGAGGCACCAAAAGGATGGCTTCTTCTAATAGCACTTTTAATTATGAAGACGGACATGAGCAGAGAAATATGAGTGTAGATGGATCACTTATTGACAAGGAATCTCCTCCTCAATATGTCAGAATGCGAAAAGATCCGGCCTCAGAATTCCGGCGTGAACTCAAGTTATTTCAAGATAATATCCATGATGGAAACATGGTTCACAAAACAAGATGCAAATTTTGCTAAGATGCTCGATGAATTTACAGACATGAAAAAGTCTATTAATTTTCTTAGCGATAAGTACGATGTCCTTGAGAAAGATACGCAAAAACTCAGTAGCCGTGTCCATGTAGTGGAGCAAAACTCCTTAAAATTCGAACGCAGCTTACCGCCTTACACGCTAAAATTGATGCCATGGAACAAATAGCGCGTAACTGTAATCTCGAAATAAGTAATCGGCCTGAAAAAAAGTGGGAGAATTTAATAACTATATTAGAGTGTATAGCAAAAGTCATAAAACAGCCATTATCTGCTGGCGATGTCTCCGCAATCCATAGGGTGCCTCATTCTAATCCCACTAACTCTCGGCCAAGGAACGTCATCGTAAAATTCCCATTTAACTCTGCAAAACAAGATGTTGTTTCGCCGAGCCCGGGATACTGCCAGGGACAATGGCATCAAATTTGTGTGGATCAAGCATGGCGTTATCCTCACCAGGGAAGGCAGGCGATTACCTGGAGATGCCCAAGTTCAGGCAATTGATGCCTTATAATCGCTATATTTTGCTGAGCAAATTCCTTCATTTCGTAGATAATTCTGATGTGAGTCAGAATTCGCTACCAAATGAAGGAATTCGGCTTTCACCGAAATTGGCGAAGCTACAGCCCGTGATCTCGCATCTCAAACACAAATTTGCCTCCCTTTATAATTTGGACCGTTTCATTTCTATCGACGAGTCTCTGACCTTATTCAAGGGCCGTTTGGCCTGGGTCCAAACGATAAGGACAAAGGCTGCGCGTTTTGGAATAAAATCTTACGAGCTCTGTGAGTCACGTTCGGGCTATATGTATGACTTTGAAATTTATACGGGGAAGGATTCTGATCGCAACAACACCGCTGATGCGGATGTTGCACCTAGTGTCGATTTGGCTGGCAAGAGCACTAAAATAGTGCTCAATTTATTGAAAGACCTAAAGAATCAGGGGCACTGTGTCACTATGGACAATTTTTATAATTGTCCTGCGTTGGCACGGTATCTCAAGAGCTTGGGATTTGATTGTTTAGGAACATTGCGTCCAAACCGAAGGAACGTGCCCTCCGACGTAGCAAAGATTCCCAAAAATGTGGCTAAGGGTACGATCATAGCGCGCCATTGTGGTGATGTTTCTGTCCTTGGATGGAAAGACTCCAAGGTGGTGACTATGATCTCTACCTACCACACTGATGAGACCTTTGTTGGGTCAAAGAAGGGCAAGATGCAAGTGAAGCCTAAAAGTGTGGGGGACTATAATAAAACAATGGGCGGGGTTGATCTCAAAGATCAAAAGCTGTCCATGTATTTATTGGAGAGGAAGCGAGGTGTTAAGTGGTACACCAAGATGTTTAAGAGGCTGCTGAACACAAGCATTCACAACGCTCTTATTATGCTCGTAACGTCATTGACTCGCCGCGATAAACTTCCGATGACACAGCGTGAAATTCGTTACGACCTGGCTAAATCTCTTGTAGACCGTCACCGCCGCGGTCTAACGGAGACCACACCACAAGTGGGCGAAATTACGAGGTTGAGGAGGGATATTGTGCATGAACCGATGAACAGTACGGGTCGGAATAATAGGAAGCGATGCGATGTTTGCTACCGGCAGGGCATCACCAAACTGGTGCATTCCCAATGCGTCACTTGTGGTAAATACTTGTGCTTTGAGAAATGTTGGAAAGAGTGGCACTCTCTAACAAATCTCAAATCAAAAGTAGATGGCCGAAAAAGGTCACGCATTGAGAACTAGTTTGTTGAGCTAGAATGGACGCTTTACATCATATATTTAAGATTTTTATTATATGATAATATCTATGGACGCTTCACATAAATATATTTAAGATTTTTATTATATGATCGAGGTATTACATGGCTTTCGGTTTGTTCTCATTTTTCCTAAACGATTTTCTTTTAATAAATAGGCCAATTGTCAGTGGTATTTTGTCGTAATTACCAGATGGTTACGACAAGGTAACAGTTGGCACTAGGCAGAATTCTTGTTAGTGCTTGGGCGGGGGAATCGGGAGGTATATGTATGTATGTGTGTTTGTACGTCTATGATCAATAATCATATTGATTTGTCCAATCACGTCATGTACAAACTAATAGCCTTTGTGACTTCAGCTGGTATCATCCATTACATGCTAGTCCCTGACCATTTTGCCTTTATGATTTTTTGGCGGTTTCAGCTAGTTTGTCTAGTTAAGTTATTATTATTGCACGCCTTAACGGCTAATCGTAGATAAGTAGTGACATCTTTTGTAACATCTTATGTAACCTACAATTGCAAAAATAAATGATTTGATTTGATTAACTTTTTGAGTAAGTGTATAAATATTATGTCAATAGTAACTTTCTTATGAGACAATGAGCCATATATAATATGGCTAATTATCTTATAAGAAAGAAACTATTGACATAATATTATACACTTACTCAAAAAGTTAATCAAATCAAATCATTTATTTTTGTCCCACAGGGATCCATTTTGGGTCCGATTCTTTTTCTCATCTATATAAATGACTTACCTTATCTAGTTAAGGATAATGATAACGAGATGGTACTTTTCGCCGATGACACTTCACTTATTTTGTAAAGTGAAGCGACAACAGTCGAATTATGACGAGGTAAATTGTGCTCTCTCAAAAATAGTTAATTGGTTTAATGTATCATGTAAATAACTTACTTTTAAATTCTAATAAAACAAAATGTTTAAGATTTACCTTGCCAAATGTTAAGCAAGTGCAAACCAATTTGCTATTAAATGATGAGAAAATGAATCTTGTTAACACTACTGTGTTTTTAGGAGTAACACTAGATTATAAATATATTATGTATACAACGTTTACATAATACAACATGTTCACTAATGTTTAACCAATATGCGAAGTATGAACAGTCTTGTGTTTATCGATATAATTTTCTATCAATCGCTTTTGAACATTTTGTTTGTATATATTAGTAATGAAAATGCACTTGATACTATGAAGTGTAATTGAGTATTAACTCATTTGAATTGTATAATAATGGCAAAATCAAAGTTGTGATATTTCGTTTGTATTGTTATCTAATTATTACAACTAGAGATCTCCCAATAGTCGAAATTCGACCTTAGTTTCAACGACATTAGGGCTACTATATTTTGTAAAAAAATATTGACCTTATCATATTTTTTTTCAACTCGTGTCTCTGGGACTCAACTGATTGACACATTGTAGTGCCAATCTTGTGTGTGTAATGTTTTATTTGTTAAAAAAATGTATGTTAAAAGCACAATTTCAAAATAATATTAGCGCGATGCACTCCCTCTACATATGAACCTTAACTGTGCAAAATTTCATTCACCTACGTTCCCGCATTTTTTGTCAAAAGTATTTGTATTTTAAAGATAATAACAGATTATTAGAAACATCTATCTTAGTAATTCTATTATAGGCATCGGTATACATTTTTTATAAAAATTGAAATACATAGTTTAAAGTTTTTTATAATAATTTGTAAAATTATTTTGTGAGAAATAAGGTCTTAAACCGTAAACCGTAAAAAAAAATAATGTAAAATAGTATTAACCTACTGCAGTATTCTATGATCCTATATAAATAAATAATAATTATAATAAAATGTTTTTCCCGAGAATGTATGATATAGTATAATTTTGAAATGGTTATGAATGATAAATGTAATGTTTGTTTTCCAGAAAATGTATGATGTAAAATTTTGAAATAGTGATAAATGATAAAATATATAATGTTTGTTTTCCAGAGAATGTATGATGTATAATTTTGAAATAGTGATGATAAATGTACCTAATGTTTTATGAGAATATGAAAAAGACAGAAATGTAAATGTCTATACTTAGGAAGAGTTTGCCAAATGTATCACTCAATTTATTTTTGTAACACGTGTTTCTCGCCGTGTATAATAATTTGTAAAATTATTTTGTGAGAAATAAAGTCCACCATATATAGCTTACTTTGATTTCGACTTTTTGTCACAATATGTACAAAACTTGTTTGTAAATAAATAAATTATGTTATCAACTGTCCACTTTTGTTTTATTTTGACTCTCACTTGAGTATTCCTACGCAATGGCGTACCAACATGGCGTCTACGCGTAGACAATAGATACGCATGCGGCCATAATATTGAAGTGGGCGGCGCTAACGCAATGCGCCTGCGCAATCAGGTGGCGTGATTTTTATGCTTCGCTTACTTGCAAGTTGCAACTTGCACGACGACTTGCCACAACCTCAATGGGGATAAATGGATAAATATACTCGTGTACAGTCAACCGCTAGCCAAGCTACCCTATTCGGACTTTGGACCGAACTCCGGTTTGTATGCGCATCCATAGTGATGTTATCTCATTTTATACTGGTGGTTTTACATTTACCGTGTGGCCCACCGTACAAAAACAGAGGCTGCATCCTGTATAAGAGGAAGTATATCTCCATTGAGGTTGTAAATTTCAACCCTAAAAATATATAATTCCTGTACTCGTACTATAGGAACATAATATTATGGTCGCAGCACTATTGTAGCAATCGCAGTGCGGTTATTATTATGTTCGCGGCGCAGAATAAATGGCAAGGAACCCCAAGTCCCAACTGTCACGTGAGTATATTATTATGGTCGCATCGCCATTCTAACAATGCCAGTGCGGACAATATGCTCACGGCGCAGAATAGTGGGCCAGGAACCACAACTGCCACGATAGACTAGCAACCTATCACTATAGCATAAATTTTCTATCTTGTAACCCTCAAACGCATCATGATCCAAACCCATAGCACACATTCTCCTAGTTTGGGTTTCCTGTCATCCCACTAGTAAAAAAATTAAAGATATTCAGTTGCCTAGTTTTAGTTTATTTCAATTTACTCTTGTGTAACTAGTGGAGAGAAAAATGAAAGAATTTTATTAATCAATATTTTTTATTTTTATTCAATATTTTTTATGTTGTATAGTTTATGTACATACTTAGCTTAGTGATATTTCATCTATTTTTACAATTTTCAAAGAATTATAATATCACCTGAATAATATAACATTTTTAGATGTGATAGAATAGACCAAGTATAATTTATCCCTCTAAAAGCATAATATCGATTTATTTACCTACTTGGAAAATAATTTATAACAGAGCCTAAAAACGTGAACTATGATGCTTTGCCATATCCCGTAAGGGATGATATTTGATAATATATACAAATAGTACGATAAAAAAATAAATCATAAAAATATTATTTATTTTTGGCTTTGCCTACCCAGTAAGGCGTGATTTTATGTATGTACGTACGTAAAAACTTGATATCCAGCTAAAATGTTGGATAATAAATAGAAATAATACGATAAAAATATACATCAAATTATACTTTTTGTTTTCGTATACACTTTTCGTGCCGTCAGTACTTTTGTCACACCGCGCATGCGCCATGCCGGCACCGCGCCGCCTGCGCATGCGCGCTTTAACGCGTCTGTGCGCAGGAGCCGTCGGAATGTGTTATGGCCGCGCGTGTTAATTTTTGTAATGTAAATATTTAGATTGTGAAGTAATTACTGTGATTTGGAGAGAAATAACTTATGTTGTCAATTCTAAAATGTATGTAGTTTATTGTGATAGTGATTATTTTGTGTATTGTGAAAGATAATTGAGTGAAATTTGTCAAAATTTCCAACAGTGTGAGGAAGAAAAAACAAATCTATGAAAAAACACAAAAAAAAAATTCATGTAAGCGTTTATTTTATAACAATATTCTTATTTTATAGGGTAGGATGTTTTATGTAGATTACAACGATGTATGATTCATAGTGTAATTTATAGGTTATTATCCGTAACTTTACGATTTTCGAACCCCTATTGCAAATTTTTCGCAAATACTGAAAAAACTTGACATTTAGGTAAATATGACATTAGCAGAGGCATTCTCTTCACGGGTTAAGGAGGTTAGCATTATTAATGAAAGGTGTAACATGGGCACGAGGAGGAACAGTAAAGCAGAAACGCACACACGCATTCTGGACTCTTTGGACAAGTTTCTCTGTTCTATGAGTGTCTGCATAGTTCAGCTTCGACAGTACTAATGTCTCGCATAGCCTGATTCTGAGCTCCTCAGACAGGTAAGGCCGGTATTTGTACAGCATTTTGAGCCGGTAAAAACAGCCCCTTGTAACCTCCAACATGTGTTGCTCAAATGTAAGGTGCGAGTCAATTACTACTCCCAAATTACGAGCTGTACTTACCCGCTCAATCTGCCGTCCAGAGACCAAAACAGTTGGGTGCTTAGCCAAGATGTCACCAACCTGTTTTTTTGAGCCCAGAACTATAAACTTAGATTTTAATGGATTTAAGACTAGCCCATTAGAGTTTGACCATTCTGAGATAACTTGAAGGTCCTCATTTAGTTTTTTTAAGGCTTCAAGCATGTCCTTAGGAAGAAAACTGATGTAGATTTGGGTGTCGTCTGCGTACATGTGGTACCTACAGTGAGCTATGTTTTTGGATAGATCGGCACTAAAAAGTATGAAGAGTAATGGGCCTAGGATCGATCCCTGTGGAACTCCTCTTGGAACATCGCGACATTCTGAGTATACCCTGCTGCCATTGCTGTCAGTTATTTCTACCTTTTGTAATCTATTAGTCAGGTAGCTGCGGAACCAATCGATCACTGAGGGCTCAAAACCATAGTAAGACAGCTTAGATAGGAGAAGAAGTATACTAATTGTTTCAAACGCCCTGGAGTAGTCTAGCAAGACTAAGATGGTGCCCATGCCTTGGTCTTGAGCAGTGATGATATTGTCCAGAACATCCAATAAAGCTGTCACAGTGCTGTGCTTACGTCGAAAACCAGACTGATACTTCGGTAAAATTTGGTTTGTCTCAAGATAATTCATGACTTGGATGTATACTGCCTTTTCTACTATTTTTGACAGGCAGGGCAAAATACTAATTGGGCGGAGATCCTGGGGTGAGGAAGGATTGGGACTTTTAGGGATAGGTTTAATTAAAGCTGTTTTCCAGGTCGAGGGAAATGTAGAGGATTGCAAGGACTTATTCACAATGTAGGTGATAGTTTTCAAGGTATTAGGAAGTGTTAAGTTTAGCATCTGCAATGAAATGTTATCTGTACCAGTGGCATTGGACTTGATACTTTGAATGATTTTTAAAACTGCATTTTCAGTTACAGGAGCAAAACAAAATTTGGATTTACTAGCCGAATGAGACTCAAAGTATGAATGTAGAGAAGAGCATTCTAAAGGTTGTCTAGGAATATTAAGAAAATGTTGATTAACAGTATTAGGATCATTGCACAAATTGGGTAAAAAATTATCATTAGTTTTAGATAACTTTAAATTATTTTTAATATTTTTCCACAAAACCTTTGGTTTGTTAATGTTACTGTTAATATTTTTATTAAAATAAGCACGCTTTTCACAGTGTATGTGGTTGATTTATCATTTGAAACACTCACACTCTGTAATACACTGTTTTATTATTATGAAAGAGCACTTTTACACAAAAGAAATTACTGTAAATCGAATCACAACTATTTCTAAACATAACCTCAAAAGCAGATGTGAAAAACCAATGACATTAGAGTTTTGACATAAGAAATTGACATTGATACATATCTTTTTTTTTCTAACATAAGGCAATATTTTAACTGTTGTCATGCATTTAAAAACTAACATAAACAGTATGGCTGAAATAACTAAAGATTTTAAGTCTTTATAAGCTTTTTTGTGGATATTATTTTTAGTTGCCTTCCATTTTTTAAAACTTCTGTCTCTTAATTCCATCATTTTCTTTACAGTATCAGTTAGCCATGGTGTAGATTGCCTTTTAATTTTAACTTGTTTTAAGGGGGCATGCAGGTCAAAAAGTAAGGTGATCAGTCTGTTGAATTCTGTAACTATCTCATCTATATCATTCATACCTTCCAAGTATCCCCACTCAATTCTTTCTAGATCTTGAGTAAAAACGTCCAACAGAATGTCCTTGAATGGTCTATAAGAGCTAATAAAAGGCGAAAACTTAGGCTTCTTGAAGCTGAACTGTGCTGTGACAACTGCGTGGTTTCCCAAATCAGGTATGTGACTGACCGTTACAGTACGTGCCTCAGCATTAGTACAAACAACGTCAATTAGGGATTCTGAGTGATCTGTAAAATGTGTAGGTTCAGTGACAACTTGTTCAATGTGTAGAGAGTCCAAGAACTGTGAGAGCAGTTTAGATTTACTGTCTAACGGGTGAAGCATATTAATGTTAAAATCCCCTAATAATATGATATGATCATACATCGCTAGAGAGCACCAGGATTGTGTTATAGCATCAATAAACAGGTTAACATCCATCCATGGTGGTCTATATGCGGTGCCTACTGCAATTTTATGTTTATTTATTGTGAGGCTAAGCCACATTTGCTCCACGGAAGGCGTTTCAGGATTGGGAATCAGTCGCGCATTGATACCTTGCCTGACAAACAACCCAACATCACCTCCACGACCATCCCTTATGTTAGAAGGTCGTGGACGATGACGAAGACGATACCCAGGGACTATTGGCGCTCTGCCATCTTCCCCCTGCCTTAGCCAGGTTTCGTTTATGGCCATAATATCTACCGATAGGCGGTCCATCATGGCAATAAATTCATCGTGCTTGGTCCCCAATGATCCTGCATTAAAAAGGCCTACTGTGAACAATTTGTTATTCTTAACTACCATTTAAAATGAGAAAAGTATATTACAATAAATATATTAGAGGGTGTATAAATATAAAAATATGTGACAAGATTATATTTATTAGGTATTTTTATAAAAGTATAGCTGATGTAAAATAATAATGTAAATAGGAATATCATAAAAACATGACATTTTACTTGTATATAAAATAGTATAAGATTATAAATGTTCAATGCATGCAATATAACTTCATAAATAAAATAATATATAAGTAAAATATATAAAGTAGCATTAATGTTAACCCTACACATCTTTAAATCACCAGACCTCAAAACAAACCACATTCTAAAGTTTAACTTACAATCTAGTATATAAAAAGTAAAACCTAAAAAATAATTTATTACAGAATTATACGTCTGAACCAAAGACACGAGTAAAGTCCGAGTCTCAACGAAACTGATGGACCGGACTCCCATCCGCCTGTCGAGCACAGACGCGCCCACGTCTCGTCCAGCAGTAGCGCCATTTCTTCTCGCTGCACGCCTCGCGTACCCGCCGATACAACAAGCGGTTGTGGCGAGTGAGGCGCTCGTTAACAAAAACGCGCGCACCGCCATCCGTGGTGAGGCCACGACGTGTGCGGGCCCCGCCTTAAGCAGCTCATCCCTGAGGTCGCGACGAGCCAGGCGCACCACCACACGGCGCGGGCGCCCGCCCTGGGCCGGCGGCACTCCCACGCGCTCCGCAAACACCACGTCACGCGCCTCCAGGGAAACACCCAGGCGCGTCGCCAGCACCGAGACTGTATGCGTCACATTCTCGCCTTTCTCCTCCGGCAAGTGTCCGATGTCGAGGTCCGCAAGGAGCGCATCTTGATCTCGCTCGTTCAGGTCAAGTTTTAGCTCGGCCACGGTGCACTCCAGCTTACTAATCTTTTCCGTGCCCGCACCGCCGACGCCGCCCTGCTCCAGCGCGTCGAGTCTCTTTTCGGCGCTGGTCAACCGTGAGTTCAAGTCGGTTATAGTTTCACGCAGCAGCGCCATCTCTTGACGACAGCCGCGAAGCTCGGTGACGAGATCAGCAAACTCACGTCGAAACACCGCCAGGTTGTTGAGACTATCATCTGTGCCTTCTGACGATCTGATGCGATCCTGGGGCGAGCAGCTAGATTGACGGTCTACAACATCAGCCAGAGTGGAAATTCCGGGGTCCGCAACAAGGTCTCTGACCGGCGTATGGTCGCCACGTCTGTCATTCTTTTTACAATTCGGACAGACCCAGTCCACTCCTACGTTTGCCTTTGCTGGTAAGGCTAGACACCCCTTGTGATACTTGGTATTACAGGCGTTACAAGCAACTACCGTAATCGTAGACTTCCCCAAAGACCTCTCGCAGCCGCCGCATATTTTAGATGTTTTATCCATCGCTTCTGTATAGTGCGGAAAGCTTCTAAAAAAAAGGTGGCGCTTATCAGGATGCAGTTCACAGCTACTTCGATAGGTGGCGCTGCACTAATCGATGAGACGTCTTGTAGCCAACGAGTGATCGATGTGATACCGGCACTCGACGCTAGATGTCGTTCCCAGTCTCAAAAACGGCAATTACGATGATTTGTAATTGCAAAAACACTACCCTCACCGTGTGTGTAAATGTACGTACGTGCTGTGACGAAAAACTGATTTACAAGGAGATGTGCGCTTGTACAGCCTCACAAACACTCACACAACGGCAACGGAATATTACGATCACAATTCACAACACCAACTGAATATAGACGAATTTTTACTACTAAAAACAAATAAAAATACGGACAGGTAATTAAGTTGCTTTGACGTTTGTGACGTCTTTGTGGTACTGCATTAGAAAAAGTCTCGTTAATTAGAGATCTTGGTATTCATTTTGACTCTAAACTACACTTTGTTGCTCATGTAGCCCATATCACTGCCAAGGCCTTTAAACTCTCTGGTTTCGTGAGACGTACATGTACTCTGTTTAAAAAACCTGCAACTATGTTAATGTTATACAAGACGCTCATCCGATCGGAACTGGAGTACGCCACATGCATTTGGAGTCCTTTATATGATAAATATAATGATCAAATCGAATCAGTGCAACGTAAATATCTAAAATATTTAATTCATAAAGTCGAACAAAAACGGTTATCATACAACACACTTTTGGAAAAATTTTCTCTTCAAACTCTTACACAAAGACGAATATACTTTGATCAAATATTTCTCTATAAAATTTGTCACAATCTAACTGACTGTAATGATTTGATAAACCAAATTTACCTTCGCATACCTAGTCGCTTACAACGAATCCGTGATAACTACACTCATAAGCTGTTTGTTACACGTTACAAGTTACATCGAGCAGGACGAATGCTGGTGATAGGGCACCATTAAAGCAAATTATGAAAAGCTACAACGATAATTTCACGAACATCGATATATATGTATTATCCTTGTTTCAGTTCAAAGAACAGCTGTTAAAAAACATTCATTAATTTTATCAAAGATTGTTGATAGGAATCACAAATTTCATATTATGTTTGTGAGTTGATCGACTGTTTCATTATTTAATCAATCTGCCAACGTATGATGTATCATGTAGATAATTATGTTACCGATGTGCCAATTTGCTTGTAATAGTTATTATTATATTGTTCATAAATATGTTATATTGTGGATAATGGTGTTGGTTGCGTAATTACCTTAATTTCATTGTTTACATAATTGTTAGCATTAAGCATGTACGCTATTGTTTACTGTCCCAAATAAAATAAAATAAAATATAAAATAAAAAGGACTCTTGGTAAGATTCAATCAAAATCAAATCAAAATTGTTTTATTTCTGAATAAATTTAAAATAAATATTTTCAGAATGTCCTACATGATGCCTACCACCGGTTCGGGAACTATCCCGGCAAGAAGAACCGGCGTAAGAAACTCGCACCGGTGACCGAAAATTAATCTTTTAAAATAAAGTTTACAATTTTGTAACTTAAGATTATATACAACTAGATGTTCCGTGCGGCTTCGCCCGCGTAAATTAGACATATCACAGACAAATTAGTCCACAAAAAATAGCCTATGATCCTTTACGTGCTCTACTTCCTATCTGACCCAAATAACAGAAAAATTGCTCTAATAGTTCGTGAGATAAGCCCTTTCAAATAATTTCCCCGTTTTTTCCACATTTTCCTCATTTTTTTCGCTCCTGTTAGTCTTAGCGTGATAAAATATTGCCTATTGCCTTTCTCGATCGATAAATAAGCTATCTAACACTGAAAGAACATTTCAAATCGGACCAGTAGATTTCGACAGATTTAGAAGAATCGGACAGATTAGCGCGTTCAAATAAGCCCTTTCAAATAATTTACCCCGTTTTTTTGCACATTTTCCTCTGTTTCTTCGGTCCTATTAGTCGTAGCGCAATAAAAATAACTTATAGCCTTTTCGATAAATGGGCTATCTAGTACTGAAATAATTTTTCAAATCGGACCAGTAGTTCCTGAGATTAGCGCGTTCAAATAAGCCCTTTCAATAAATGTCACACGTTTTTTCCAACTTTTCCTCTATTTCTTCGCTCCTATTAGTCTTAGCGTAATAAAATATAGCCTATAGTGTTCCTCAATAAATAGGCTATCTAGCACTGAAAGAATTTTTTAAATCGGACCAGTAGTTCCTGATATTACCGCGTTCAAATAAGCTCTTTCAAATAATTTCTCCCCGTTTTTTCCACATTTTCCTCTATTTCTTCGCTCTTATTAGTCTTAGCGTGATAAAATATAGCCTATAGCCTTCCTCGATAAATGGACTATCTAAAACTGAAATAATTTTTCAAATCGGACCGGTAGTTCCGGAGATTAGCGCGTTCAAACAAACAAACTCTTCCGCTTTATAATATTAGTATAGATATCCACATACATAATTGTAAGTCCTATAATAATGTAGAAGTAGCTTTGCAAGAAGCCATCCTACTCCCAAGATGTGCCATCGTTTATGAAATCATAGGCTTTGGCACACAAGTGTTCTTTAACTACTTTTTTAAATAAATTAACAATATTGCTTCAACTCCCAAATGGCCACATGTGGCCGCGATAACAATAGATAAGCGAATGTGTCTGGTTTTTCCACTATCGAGGTATTAATATATTATACTAATATTTCATAAACTAATATTTCACTAATCTAGTTATTTTATTACAGTCACAAAATGTTATTATCATTATTAATATGTAATGATTCTCACCTCAAGTACCGCGTGACGTCACGTCCAGCTACGTCCACCCTCATGATGCTGTGGGGCATCGCGAAGCCCTCGTATATGGGCACAGAATGTGTAACACCGTCGCCTGAGTCTAGCACCACACCTGTCGTCCGACCTGTTGCATATCTGGAAAATAAAAAAAACTAGATCAAAATCAGCCCACCAGTTAAGATGTTACAATACCACAGACAGACGAAGACAAAGAGACACATCAAATATATACCACCCTTCTTTGTTGTGGGTTAAAGATGTTAAAAGAAAAAAATCAAGACATGAGTGGAAGAATAAGGTAACATGAAAAAACTTCCCGTTTTTTTTTTGCTTAAATGAAGGCATTAGGGCCGGAAAAATTATTTAAAATAGAAAAACTATGAAGTATATGTGTAGCCAGATATATTAGCAAGGATATGAAGTAGATAAGTTACAAGTTTTATTCAAATAATTAGGGAAAAAATGAGGTAATTGTCCGTATGTTACGAACTGTTACTTGTTCGATTCTTCCACTCACGTGGAATACTTTAATTGCAGTATGAGTGGAAGTTATTATTGTTGCCAAGAATACTCACAAACTAAGTACTGCTTGCATTGATAGGAAGAGAGCTGGTACATTGAAAGTCTCAAAGAATACTTCTGCTGCCTTTTCTCTGTTGCGTCTGGGGTTCAGCGGTGCCTCAGTAAGAAGCACTGGATGTTCCTCAGAGAAAGTGGATAGTTGATCCTAAAATTATACACAAGTAAGACAAATTGATGAGTCATCAGTCATAATATTTCATTTCACTTACAATACTTTTTTTGTCATTTATGGCAATTAAGTTTTAATATAATTTTTAAAACCTTGTTATCTTGATGAGATGACACACTCCAATAAACAACAAAATAAAATAATCTTATGCCACACAGATCTTACACAACAATAATTAGTATAAAACAATGTTAGTAAATTTGAAGTATGTATTACCATATTTAAATAAGTTTAAACTTACCTTACTGTAGATGTAATTCCAAACCCTCTCCATGTCATTCCAGTCTGTGACAATACCATGTTCCATTGGATATTTGATACTCAGCAGCCCTCTGTGCTCCTCCGCTCGCGGTCCCACAAAAAGCTCTCCTTCCAGAGCACCTGCCATCACCCTTACATGCTTTGGTCGCCCGATACTGTGGATGGCATGTAATGGGAACAAATTAATAATATTATCAAGTATATTATTTACAAAAAGAAATATATTATAACTATAATTATATTGTGACTGTGAAATATGTAGATGTAATTAGCTGGAATGGAAATAAAATTGAACAATTACATTTGCAAGAGGTGTGCAAACTGCAATGTGTCAACATATATTTTGTAGGTTAAATAACATAATGGATATGAAATATTGATAACTTACTAGTTCGGAAAACGGCATTTTGGTATTTGATCACCAGCGAAACCCGCTTTTATCACACCCGAACCCTGAGTAAAGAAAAAATACTGCCAAGTGAGTCATGTCGATTTACTTCATTTTCACTTTTACTGATTTGCTTTCGTTTACCGTTAGATGTAAAATTATAGTAATAGTTCATAAGAACAAATCCAAATTACATCAAACCCCTTTTAGTGATAAAATATGTAAAAGTGAACACACAACAAATTGCAAATGTAAGTGAAATATAAATGAATTACGTTATCAATGACGACTGGCTGGTTCACTATAACATCATTAATATCCATTTTGTTATGTTTTGGTCCTTTTTAGTGATTTAAATAAGTATTTTTGGTATTTTTGGTGACATCAGAGAATCAGTGCTACCATAAATAAATATTTGACATTTAAAACGAATAAAATGAGATTTTCTTAACTTTTTAATTTAATTGTCAAACAGTTTCCATTTTAGTAACTAGATGGCGTATGGGTAGACAACTATCGATAATACCAGGGAATACCATCAATAATTGCTACAAAACTGGGTTCAATTTGAAAAAGACGCCATAATATTCCAATGACTAGGATAACAGAGTTATTACAACGATGTTTTAGTTAAAACTCACGGAAGAAATAGGCCTAATTTACCGATATTCACACCAAAATATGTCACAGGAATTATACATTTTGGTTTTGACAACATCTAACCTGCACTTGTGCAAGATAACGGGTATTTCATGGCTAATATTTTACCAATAATGAACATCAAAGACCCAAATAACACAATTTGGGAAAAATAATAAAAACCACACCAACAATAAAAAGTAGAAGAAGTTTGAAAGTGACATGCCCATGACATGGCCGCCAAAATTCTTTCAATTGTCAGTTTTCAGTTTGACAATTTGCATGTTCCTAAACTATTACCAGTATACTGGCCTAATCGCTTAGGCCAATGATCGCTTAGGTTTAAGATATTTTGATTTATGCCACACTTGACAGTATACTGATATTATCCGTGATGCCAACCTGCAGATAATTTCAGATCGGTGGGGAACCAATATAAAATCTAGAATTGTCTATCGTCGCGCCGTCTGGTGGAGATAAAAAATAAGAAAACCTCTCATTATTCGTAGAAGTCAAGGGAAGGTTCATATTAGGAGAGAGGTGATACGAAGTTCACCGGGTCATCTGTAAAGTCATAAGTTATTAAAAAAATATGACGTTATCAGCGTGAAGGGACCTTATTGTCGGTATTGAGTTATTAGTATCCCCATAATCTACATTTAATAGACTATCGAATCATGTAAATAACATGCGTGTAAGTCTGGAAAATATTTTTAAAAAAAATGTTTAAACTCGAAAGTCGTAAAAGGTGATATTGAGAAAATCGCATTCAAACTTCGGCACCCAAAAAAAGTATGTTATTGTAGGAAGTTACATAGATATCATGTTTTTTAGAAGTACGTTATATGGTCTTTTAGAATTTAACTTCAATTATATAATTTTATAACTCTATTCCTGTTGTTTACCACTCCAAAGTGCATGATGTAATGAAAATGCCCAAGATGGTTTTTATTAAATATTTCATTTATAGTATGTTTTCTACCGGATTTTATAAAATAATAATATAAAATGGATCATTTTTTACTAAATAGAGACGTCTTCGATATTAAACAACATTGTTTATTGTATAAAAAAAAATTTTGAACGAATAAACATTGTGCTTCTACTAATCTTATTAATCAGTCAAAATCAACAAAATATATGTTTACTACACTTAAACATAGTCAAATGAGATCAAATATATAAACTTCTATTCAAAAAGTAACTTTTTTCTGTCTTAAAATTCAAGGTAAAGTTTAGTAAAAAGCTGGTACAAACACTTGACACTTTTCAAAAGGAACCTTATCGACGGTGATTAAAAGTTGATGTTAATAAAAATCAATATACATTTTTATTAACATTGAAGTTCTATGTTTTTAAATAACTTTAATTATCCTTTAGTAACAAGACGTGTACCAAAAACATGTAATTTCTCATAGTTACCATAGAAGTATTCGTAAGTATTAAAAGGGACCTTAATGTCGGGCGTTACATATTTAGTACTTAATAAAGATAAAATAAAGATACAAAAATACTATTAATTTCGTTGTTGTAACATTACTTTTCATTTTTATTTTATTTTTTAAAATATTTATTTAATTATATTTCTGAGATTTATTTATAAAAATAAAGGAACCTCAGACTTGGTACGACTTTGTCTAGATTTCATTACTTTTTAGGGTTCCGTAGTCAACAAGGACTATTATTAGAGATAAACAAGCAGCTCCATCGAGATTCGAGACTTGGCTAGTTTTTTTTACAGAATATTTTTGATGGGATTTTACTTATTTTTGACCGACTTCCAAAAAGGAGGAAGTAATACGTTCGACTATATGTATTTTTTTTATGTATGTTCACCGATCACTCATTATAGAAACGTTTCATCTTATCGCTCGTGTAGTTATTGCGCGCTCGTGTAAACCTTACCATCAGCATCACACGTGTTACATACACCTCTCTGGCTAGTTTTTTTTACAGAATATTTTTGATGGGATTTTACTTATTTTTGACCGACTTCCAAAAAGGAGGAAGTAATACGTTCGACTATATGTATTTTTTTTTATGTATGTTCACCGATCACTCATTATAGAAACGTTTCATCTTATCGCTCGTGTAGTTATTGCGCGCTCGTGTAAACCTTACCATCAGCATCACACGTGTTACATACACCTCCGTGGTCTAGTGGTTTAGTGCGTGGCTCTTGACTCGGAGGTCGTGACCCGTGAGTTCGATTCCCGCGTTGGAAACGTATTATTTCCAAGTTTGGTTAGGACAATGATTGTCTAACAAGTAAGATAATCTATGGACCATGCGTCGGATGGGCATGTAAAAAGCTGGTCCTGCGCCTGATATCTCGCCAGTCGTGTCGATCTTTCATCCCACTGGGTTATGCGAGTAAAGGAATAGAGATTGCTCTTGTGTACTGCGCACGCACTTGGGCACTATAAAATTACTCCTGCGTAACTAGCCCGGTTTCAGTGAAACCGGCCATCGTCACCAAAACCGGCGTGGGAATTATTATTATTATCACATGTGTACACATGCATTTCGTCTCATGTTCAGCAACGTACGGTATGTAACTATTGCAGATCTGAGAGGGCATCACCATATCTCTAATACAGCTGAGACCAGCTGAGGGTTCTTCATCATATACTTTAAACCTTTGATTTTTTACATTCAATGAAGCGGCCCACCAAGTTGAATATTTTTTGTAAAGGTGGCACGTCGATCTCTAATATTTTGTTTGGGCTCTTGTATTTTCTAATCAGGGTCACCAGATACTCCAGGTATATTCGATTACCTTAGTTTTTACGGTTGCGTACCCAAAGGGTAAAAACTGTCTCTCCGTCTGTCTATCTGTCTCCAGGCTGTATCTCAAGAACCACTATAGCTAGACTTCTGAAATTTTCATAGATTGTGTATTTTTGTTGCCACTATAGCAACAAAAATAGTAAAAATAAAATAAAATAAATATTCAAAGGGGGCTCCCATACAAAAAACCTAATTTTTTTGGCCTTTCTTGCTTGATGTCGATAATGGCAACAGGTGGGCACTTGAAATTTTCACAAAATCCTCAATTATATGTTTACGTTAATTGTTAAACTAAATTGAAATTAAAATTCAAGGGGGGCTCCCATACAAAAAACCTAATTTCGAGTCCGACTCGCACTTGGCTAATTTTTATGGTTTTCCTTTATGTGGCTATTAAACTCTAAACTCTGTGCCAAATTTCAACTCTCTGAGTTTATGGGAAGTACTAGTTCTATTTTGATCATCTTAAGTGAGTAAGCGAAGTGTCATAAATGAGAAACTTTGCTTTAGCTGAACCTCGGAACTTATTGACCTCTAGGGGTTCTCAAATAGGGGCCTAAAATGCGGTGAAATGGTTCCTGTAAACGATGGTACGGCAGTGTTCGCTTCGTGCTCTACTTGGCGGGGGCACTGCCGTGCCCCCAGATATTCTAATCAATATTACCGATTTTCAGCTTGGTACAAATTACTAGTAGTACAACAGTAGATACCGTGTCGACAGAAAGCCGCAATCGACTCTCGACTGCAGCAGCGACAATAAGGTCCCTTTTTTACTAAACTTTGAGATATATTTTAACCTATAAAAAATCGTTTTTATTCTAAAACCTGTGTCTTTGTCATATCAAAATTTAGAGTCTGTTCATTAATATGGAGCAAAAAAAGAAAAAATGATTTTTTTCGACACTTTACTTTAAATGCGATTATCTCGGAAACTAAAACCCTCCATAAGGTCCCTTTTCCCAGATAACGTCACAAATTACGTTTTGCATTGCCGCAATGGCTAATGCTTACACGTCCATCTTGAACGACGTTTAGATCACAACTGAACACGGCCATCATATTGTAGACCATTTGTTGTTGACCGTTGCGACCATTGCATAGCCATCGCATGCGCCTGCGCCATTTGATGAGCCAGCGCTGGCCACTCTTGACTCTTGAGTCTTGTAGAGGCGCTATTTTAATGTATTTAAAAGAAAATATCCATTATGAATGTTGCCAATCTTAGAAAAATAAGACAGAAAAAATTCAAACGTCACAACTCATACGTCAAAATTCAAATAGACTTTTTGCTAGGTTACTTTTTTTTATACACGTACATATTACTTTTAATAAAAAATAAAGTACTGAGAAGAAGAATTAAAATAACTCTTACGATTTTGTGTGCATTTTATTGTTAGTTTTGTTACGGAATTACAGCAAACCCAAATATCAATTATGATAATATTTATAATAAATTTTGTAAGCATGTTGTCCGCTATAGGTACAGAAGCGGTAGAAGAAAGTTTTTGTAATTTACAGGAACAGACCTGCAGTGGCATAAACAGTGAAAATAAATATATATTCTACTCAGTGAATCCACCAGAAGGATTTAATTTAAGACGTGATGTGTATATGAGGTTCGCCATTATGTTACATGATGCAAATAAAGACAAGTCTAATTGGAAGTTAGTTTTACCACCTTGGCATAGACTTTATCACTGGAAATCATCACCAAAACGTACGCCTTGGAACACATTCTTTGACATAGATTCTTTGAAAAAATTTGCACCAGTAGTTGAAATGTATGAACTTGAAGATATCAGCCTGAATAATTTGAAGTTGGATCGAATTTATATCCTGCAGAATTTTGAAGACCCCTTTGAGGGTGGAACTTTCACTGAAAAGTGGAAAGTAAACAATGACTGTAGTTACAATGTAGAGTACGGTGAATATCAATTCAAGTCTGTAAAAGAAGTAATATGTGTTCAATTTCAAGGCAAAATTTCTAAACTGTGGGAAATCATTGCTTTGCATCCTAATGATAAGTACATAATGTTCGTCCATGGTGAGATTCCATTACATGATAACTATGGTACAAAAACTTTCTGGGACTGTCGCAAAAGTATGATGTTTAACAAGCAACTAATACGAGTTGCAGAGCAATACATTAAAAAAACTTTTAGTTGTACAGATAACTGTAGCTCATTCTTAAGTGTACATTGGAGGAGGCAGGACTTTGCTCGAGCGAGGAAAAATGACGTTCCTTCCATAGAAGGGACTGCAAAACAAATTAACAAAGCTGTGATAAAACACAACTTTGATATCACAAAAGTGTTTATTGCAACAGATGCCACCCTTTCAGAAAAACAAAAACTTTCTAATGCACTTGCCGCTTATCATTTAGAGGCCTACTTTTACACTCCAGACAAAACACAAATTCATGAAGGTTCAGTTGCCATTATAGAACAAATAATTTGCGCTCGTGCAATTTATTTTATTGGTACTCATGAGAGTACATTTACATTCAGAATACAAGAAGAACGTGAAATACTCGGTTGGGAAAGTTGGACCACATTCAATAGACTCTGTCCAGACAAAGGCAGATGTGAGAAACCCTCAAAATGGACTATAGTACAATGAAGTATGAACACTTAAACAACGATCTATAAAAAATTATTAATCCTTTGATCGCGGATTCTTGGAAATCTATTGTTTACTCGGTTGAATTTGACTGCTTGGGAGTTGATAGGTTAAAAATGTTTGTGCCATAATACTGAGCTTTATTTATTGTAAAGTAAATGCGTAAGAATTTTTATTTAGAGGCTTATCAACAGAATCAAATTTTAAATTGTGTTTGTGTGACATGACGCATTTTTTTATAATATTTTGTTTTAATACTCTTCATGTTGATCAGTGATCACATAATATTATATTATGATCAAAAATATACAACAACAATTTTTGATAAGTAAGTAGATTAGTGTATGAATTTAAATTTTAAATCATCCACTTATTTGTGCCTGAAGGGGCCGGGTTACCTTCGAAATTCTCATACATACTTAATACCAAAATCATTTTCTCATACGAAAATATTTAACATGTTTGAGTTATTTTTCAGCTTAAAATAGTAATTACCTAGGTTCCTGTACAAAAATTAACTTCAAAATATTTAAACACTAAAAAAAATTTTTTTGTATATAATTTTTTTACTAAATTTTCTACTAAATATTTAAACACTAAAAAATAGAGTAAAACACTAAAAAATATATAAATAAATAGTAAATTTACTACAAAATATTTAAATACTAAAAAATATTTTTTAGAGTTAAAATATTTAGTAGTAAATTTACTATTTATTTATATATATTTTTAGTGTCTTACTCTATTTTTTAGTGTTTAAATATTTAGTAGTAACTTTAGTAAAAAAAAATTATACACAAATTTTTTTTTTGTGTTTAAATATTTTGAAGTTAATTTTTGTACAGGAACCTAGGTAATTACTATTTTAAGCTGAAAAATAACTTAAACATGTTAAATATTTTCGTATGAAAAAATGATTTTGGTATTACGTATGTATGAGAATTTCGAGGGTAGCCCGGGCTCTTAACTCATCAAGCCCCGTGCGAGCACCAGTGATCGCGACAACAATAGAATACAATACCATTTCCTAGAATCCCCTATCGAAGGAAGTGAAACCGCACTAGGCGTAACTACACTACAACGCAACGGACCGACGCGACACGTCAGTGTGAAATTGTATGGGCCAAACCGTATTATGGTACGCAACAGCGGAACCACACGACAGTGAAGTTACGCCTAGTGCGGTCTTACCTTTAGTCGTGTTCGACAGGCTACATTAGTGACTTCGTGAGTTGTGACTACTAAAAGACAAAAATATACGAGATATACGGATAAAAAATGACATCACAACGCCGCCGTAAAGCATTTACGATCGAGGAGAAAGAGGCAATAATAAGCAGATTAGAAAATGGCGAACCAAACTCACGAATCGCAAAGGAATTTGGGGTCGGCCATTCAACAATATCGACGATTTTCAAAAACAAGGACCTGATTAAGAAATCGTACAATTTAAACGTTTTAAAATCAAAGAGGCTTCGTAAATCCTCATATGAAAAAGTAGACCAAGCATTATTTCAGTGGTTTAAAATCAGAAAAAAGAAGGGTGAACCCATCAGTGGTTCCATGTTACAGGAAACGGCGAACATTTTTGCTATGCATTTTGCTATTCTCGATTTCAATTGCTCTGCAAGCTGGATATGCCGTTTTAAAGTTCGACATAACATTTTAATAGGTAAAATCACTAGCGAAATAGCGCATGTCGATAATAATCGAAGTTCTTCCACAAACTGGTCAACTGGTTGGCCCGATCTACGACGAACATTTTCTGATGACGAAATATTTAATGCTCATGAAACTGGGCTGTTTTACAATTCAATGCCGCATCAAACTTTAACATTACAGGGTGCGAATTGCAGCGAGGGTGAGATGTCGAGTTGCAGGTTCACTGTTATGATAGCGGCTAATATGAGCGGTACCGAGAAAAAGAAATTGCTCGTTATTGGAAAATCAAAGCCTTTCACGGGTGGTGCCGAGTCGTTATCTGTAGATTGTGCACAAAATAGTAGAGCTTGGATGACTTCAGACATTTTTGAAAAATGGCTTCTGGATTGGGATCTAGAATTGGAAAAAAAGAGGAAAAAGATTTTATTGCTAGTGGATGATCGCTTGGCGCATTCTAATGTTACCTGTTTAAAGTCTATAACGCTCACTTTTGTGCCATCGTCAGCAGCCTCGCAGCCGATGGAACTAGGAGTAATACAGTCATTCAAAACTAATTTTAGAAAGAATTTTGTGCTCCAAATACTAAATTGTCTCGGTAATAACGAAAAGCTCCTTTCTATAAATATCAAGATTCAAGACGCGATTCTTATGGCTAATGATGCCTGGAATAAATTGTCACAATCTACTATTAAAAATAGTTTTGAGCGTGCAGGCTTCATTGGGAACCATCATAGTTGGTCAGCTAAGATGGAACAAAATACGAGTATATTAGAAGAAAATGACGTCCCCTTTTCCACGTGGATACGAAATCTTAATTTAAATTCAATCGCACCACCTGGTTTGTGGGAAGATTATGTTAATATTGATAGTTCTCTCGTCACATCTAAAGGTCACATTAATAATATCCTACCGACCAGCAAAACAGAACGACATGGAACTGACCGAACTGATAACTAACCTCAGCAACCTACAGAACTAGAAGCATTGAAAGCTAAAGAAACATGTTTCCATAACAAAAGTGATAACGACTGCACTTTAAGAAATAACGCAAAGAAAGCAAGCAATAACGTGGCAATGACACATGATTAACACTATTAACGGAAAATCGGAACTTTGGAAACTTCAGAAAAGTTAATTTTCGTATTCTCCGCTCTAGTTTCTCCCTCGAAGTAAGATAAAACATAGTACATACTTCGATCGGAGGTTCTAGGAATTCCCATTGTATTCTTTTGTTCTCGCGATCACCAGTGCTCGCGCGGGGCCTGAAGGATTAAGGATTTTCTCAATAATTTAAAATAAATAAAGTCACATTAACCGAGATTAGAATTTGATTTAAGCATTTCGTGTCCTCACTCCTTAGTCCTGCAGCTGCCTGCACCATGTCTCCGCAGCCACCCCTATAAAAGAAACAGAGTTACTTACCTACAGGCGCTACAGGCTGTAAGCTCTTTAGTTGTTAGTTTTTATTAATCGTAGTTATTAGTTATTACTAAGTAGGACGTAGGTAAATAATAATCACGAGCGGGTTAAAATGGTAATTATAAATATGTCTTTAAAATATATTAATAAATTGTATTATACTATTGAAATATGGTGCATAGTAAAGTGAATGACCTTGCGTGTTTGGCCGCGGAGAGCCATCTGTTTATGAATCAATGTAGCGGTAGTAGTTGTAGGTCAGTGATCCCCAACCTTTTTTTCATGCGGGCCACAAACATGTTTTGGTTTTGGTGTCGCGGGCCGCAACAAAAAATTTTTTGGGTTAAAAAATAACATTCTTCAAAATTATTAACGATCTAAAAGTGGAAAAAATTTAACGACTACCACGTAGACTGCGTTATTTTGGCGGTGGGCGTGAATTTCAAAATTGTTTAACATCACGCGGGCCATAAATAAAGTCCTGGCGGGCCGCGTGTTGGGGATAGCGGGTGTAGGTTGTCAAGCTATTGAATCCTTCCGCTGGTTGGCGCGTTTCGCAGAGCTTTGGGCTTTTCTTATTTTTTAAATTTGATTGTCAGTTTCCATTTTAGTAACTACAGTAGACAACTATCAGTAATACCAGAGAATAATAATAATAATTTAATAATAATAATTTATTTCTCACCCAAAGTAGAAAAAAACACAATTTAGACAGTTTTACAGTAAGAGTTTTAGGTGGGTTGATGCCTGAACTAGGAGTTCCTGTGTCTCAGACTATCAACCCTCCACCCCAATACAGTAAACACAATATTATTTTAGAAGTAATAAGTACACTTGACAAAAATTTACTTAACATAATATTCTACAATTTCACGTAAAATATAAGATGACTAATGAATAAAATAAAAATATTAAAAAATGTGAGGGTAGACATATTATTTTGAAGTGACATTTGTTTATCGAGATTTGCGTGTGGTCCAAGTTATACGCTTCAGGTCAAAATATAATAATATGAAGTGTATGATTTTATATTAGGTGTATGATAATATAATATAACATACAGTAGTGTATATGTGCTATTTTAACATGTTTTACTTTTTCTTTAAAAACTAAAGTTACCGGATACAGTGTTGCTAGAATAGTTATGTAAAAATTTGTGTAAGTGTAAGAACGGTTGTTGTCCAAAATTGCCTACGTTAATTTTAAATTTATTATATTTTCAGTTTGTAAGTAATTAAGTGTCAGAAGAGATTGTTTTATTGACAACTTAAGGCGAGATTTATTTAATTTGACGATTTCATATTGATCGTTGAAATATCTGTATAGATAAGGGCCCATATAAGTTAATTGCCGTCTTGCAAACATTGTGTTAATTGAAGTAGTCGGAGTCCTAATGCGTCTTTTATGTAGGAGTAATTGTGTGAGGTCTACATATTTATGGTGTCGAACCACTGCGTTCAGTATAAATAATTGCCGCACAGTCAGAATTTGGGTCTCACGATATAGTAATTCTGTAGAATATTTTCTGGGCTTATGAGTCATAACCTTAATAATTGCTCGTTGGGCTCGTTCTAGCTCCAAGAGATGACTGGCAGCGGCTCCACCCCATACGGTAACACAATATGTCAAAAGCGATTGGCAAAGGGCAATATAGACGTTTTTTATGAGAGAGAAATCAGCAGCATCACGAAGATTCCTGAATATAGGTAAAAGCTTACGTAGACGCTTGCTCAATGCCGTAATATGTGGACGCCAATTTAATTGCTTGTCTATTATAATGCCTAGGTATTTATGACTGTCTGTTTGCAATACGGTTATACAATCACAGTCACGTTCCGAAATACAGACGGAGGAGTGGGCTTTAATTTTGAAATTTGTTGGTGGATTCGAAGCAGCAGTAATCCTAAAGCAAATATATTTTGTTTTAGGTACATTAATAGTTAGTAAGTTTTGATCTAGCCATTTTATTACTATTCTGAGACCTTCCTCTGCATATTTTTCAACATCCGGCCATGATGATCCTTTAAATATTAAGACAGTATCATCCGCAAATGCGAGGACATTACCACTAACCATATTAAGTTTGCATAATTCGTTCACGTAAACCAAGAAAAGAGTAGGTCCGAGGGTGCTACCCTGAGGTATTCCATAGGTTATTTTAGCATCAGAACTATAGACTTTCTCCACTCTTACAAATTGACTTCTTAGTGATAGATAGTCTCGGAGCCATTCTAACGGTAACCCACGCACACCCATCTTCTCCAGCTTTGCCAAGAGTAGCGGTATCGAAACTGTGTCGAACGCTTTTTTGAGGTCCAAAAATATAGCTACACATCTTTGGCCTCTATCGAGAGATTGTGTAACTATTTCTGAGAACTTTGAGACTGCATCCTCAGTACATTTGCCCGATCGAAAGCCAAATTGAGAGCTTGCTAACAGATTTTTACTATCTAAGAATTTTATGAGTCTAGTATTAAATGCTTTTTCTATAATTTTACTGATAGTACTAAGTAATGATATAGGCCTATAATTTGACACAGAATCAATATCGCCACCCTTGTACACTGGGATTACGACAGCTTTTTTAAATATATCAGGAAATGTACCATTAATAAAGCTCAGGTTGCAGAGGTGGGAAATCAGGCTGGATAGTATGTTACGTGAATTCCTCAGAACTGTGGTAGATATACTGTCTATTCCAGGAGCACTATTACTTTTAAGATTAAGAATTATCTTATCTATTTCCCTGAAATCTGTGGGGGTTAATGACATAGAATTAACGTTCAGTGATGGGGATCCCTTATTTAGTAGATCAGATTCATTTGTTCTAGTTTTTGTTAAGATGTCAGAAGCTAGTTTTCCACCAATAGATGTGAAATAATTGTTAACAAGGTCAAGTGATTCAGATGGAGATGGTGCAAGTTTTAGCAGGGAGGAAGCAGCTGTTCGTGTGTTTTTTAAATTACATAAATCTTTCACAGTTTCCCAGGTACTTTTTAAATTTTTTGTGTTTTCATTAAATTTATCTCTATAATAGTTTATTTTTAAGTTTTTTACAGTCAGATTAGGTACATACATTACGGTAGTTCAAATATTTTTGTTTTAAATGTTCGTTGTCTGGATACTTTTTGGATATTTTATGCATCTTATCTCTAATTTTAAGGCACTTAATGATGCTCGGAGTAATCCAGGGCTTTAGGGGTATTTTTCTTTTAGTGAAAGTGGTAGTGGAAGTATGTCGTATCACAAGATCTTGAATAGTTTCAGTTAGTATTTTTGCTGCAATATTTGGGTCATCCAGTGCTAGAAAAGGATTCCAATCTTTTTCAGCAATAGCATATTTCAGCGCATCATAGTCTATTTTGGTTCTTGTAGCAGAATTTAAGGTTGCAGTTGTCACTTTGTTAGGGTGTGAAATGCTCAGTACAATTGGAAAGTGGTCTGTAATGTCCGCTTCAATTACATAGGATTGAGCGTCGAGAACTAGTTTACACATGAAGTGGTCCAGGCAAGTACGCCCATGAGTCGGGTATTCAATGGCTTTGTATAGACCGTGGGAGCCTATAATCTCTAAATAATCCCTGCCATTATTATTTGTAGTGCCAATAGTGTCAATATTAATGTCACCAGTAAGTATTACATTTTGTGTTTTGGTGGAGGTCAGAAGTTTGTCCAGGGAATCTAGGAAAACGTTTAAATTTTTAAAGCCATAGGGGCGGTATACTCCAAATATAGTCGTATTACTTATACTCGCCATTAAAGCGTTGGCTTCGTCTAGTTCCACTTCTCGTACTGAGGCATTTATGGTATTGCGAATGTACATGATAACACCATCATTTTGATTAAAACTACGCTGAGTGTAAGACATAGCGTATCCATCAATTACAGGGGGAACTGAATCCTCGTTACACCAGCATTCTGATAGGACGATAATATCTATGTCTATATCTAATCTAGTAAGAAATATAAGGAAGTTGTCTAAATTTTTATTAACGCTTCTGACATTAAAAGAAATTTAAAATTTAAAATTTTCAATTTCGTGTTTAAGATTTTTAGGATTATCAATTAATTTACAAGAAATTTTAGAGGAGTTGTCTATATCATTTTGCAGTTGAATATTATCCATTATATTTCAAGTTAAATGAAGTAAGATAGTCAGCAAGTAAATTAAACGTTTCAGGCATGGTGTATTGAATAATTCTTTTAAAAAACTGTGTCTTGAGCTCTTTTTGGAATTTCTGTATATGTCTGAATTTGTAAGAGTGTATGAAGGTAGGCAAGCTGTGATAATAGTAATAGATAACGATTTGTACACTAATGCAATAAAATCTACTTAATGCTATACAATATTTAACACTTAGAATACCGCTTATGGCAATTCTCACAATAGTTTTGATTATAACACACATAGCTATCGGATACAATATAGTTACACACACTATCAGTCATATGTTTTTTAATTGCTGTAGCTGGGCCTCGCTTTTTACTAAAACATATGGATCACCTTGCTTCTTACGTAGATATACGAGACCATTTGATGTCCAACAATACGCATAATTCATGTTTTTGCGAAACTCTCTCGCGAGGAAGTATAGCCGAGATGCACTCGGGGTTAGATGTTCCGAGAGATAAATTTCCACCTTTGATCCTTCGAAACCCATGTGCGATGAATTTAATTGTTCCGTTTTAAGCTTGAGGGAGTTCAGTTTGTGATTCTTAGCTGCCATTAAAATTCTATCCTTCTCAATGGTGGAGAAAAATTCGGCCACTATAACCGTATTAATTCGGTCTGATTTTGATGGCATGCGATACACATCGTGCAGTGTAGTGCTTTCAACCCCTAGGGAGATCGAAAGCTTTTTAACTGTGTCAAACAACTTTTCTTTTGTTTCACCAGTTTGTTTTGGCACATTCCTAATTTGTATGCAGGTCTTGCGTGAGATCCTTTCCAAGGTGTCACATTTATCTTCAATATTAGCAATTTGCTTAGTAATTTGCTTACGCTGGGTTTCTAAGTTCTGGATTGTGGATTGCAGGTCATCTAGTTTAGTATTCACGAATTCGATAGATTTTTCAATATCAAGATTCGTTTTCAGAGTAGTGTCATTCTGAGCTTTAATTTCAGCGACATGTTGTTCAATTATATCTAGACGGGCATTTTGTTGCAGTTGTATAGCAGTCATCATGTCTCGCAGTTCTTCTCGGATAATTGCTCGGAAGTCTGTACTTTCGATTTGCGTACTTTCGCCAGAAATTCGACGTCGTTTGTTGTCTCTTTGAGTGACATGGCCAAACTCCGATAAATACATGGATGTAGAAGTCGATGTCAAATTATTGATGTCAGACTCTGACAGGCTCAATGATTTGTTCAAAGGCGGGGAGCGTTCCAGTGGCATTGTGTTACGTTTACGAAAACGCTACCGCTTGTGAATTACAGCAAACATGGTAAGTGACGTATACGCACGTTAATGTGACGTTTACTGTAAACAGACCGCAGTAGCTCTCAGAATTATGGTGGACTCCTGTCGCTGTCCTTTTCGTACACGCATTTATACACCTCCTGGGCTTTATGTGCGCCTAGTACTTCACTGAATTTGTTAAGTAAATATTTTAATTAAAAATTGTTTAAAAATTACAAAAACTTGCACAAATTACACGTCTAATCACGTCCACAGCCCGGGGGGGAGCATACCATCATCAATATCAATACCATCAATAATTGCTACAAAACTGGGCAAAAGAATGTAAAACTTGATACATTTCAATTTGAAAAAGACGCTAACTAACGCTAGACGCTTTTTAATATTCCAATGACTAGGATAACAAAGTTATTACAACGATTTTACCGATATTCACACCAAATATCACAGGAATTATACATTTTGGTTTTGACAACATCTTACCTGCACTTGTGCAAGATAACGGGTATTTCATGGCTAATATTTTACCAATAATGAACATCAAAAACCCAAATAACACAATTTGGGAAAAAATAATAAAAACCACACCAACAATAAAAAGTAGAAGAAGTTTGAAAGTGAGATGATGGTGATATGCCCGCCAAAACCGTAGATAGAGTATAGTATAGATTGCTGGATATTTCCTTTTCTCACACAAAGAAAGAGATAGTTAATTACGTATTGCTTGTGGAGAAAAGAGATAAAAAAAATATTGTCTGTCCCTCACCGCGTGGCCATTTTTTTTCAATGTGATGCTCCTACAGAAGCATAACAAAGTTTGACGTTTCGCACACAAACAGCTGTGATTACATCTCAATGGCTGTGATTTACAAATTTTGTTTGATTTATCTAAATAATGTAACGTAGAAGTAGTGGTTTGTGCTTTTCATAAAAGATGTGTATGTGTACTATTATTAATATTGTTCACATTAAACATATATTTTACTAAAATTAGCATCTAATGTATTGTATTTTATGTATTTTTTATAGCTTCAAATGCCAGTGTTGCCAGATGTTGCTTACGTTAATTACCCTGCTAATGGGGAAATTTAAGTAAATATGTTTTTTTCAACATTTTGTTGTTTTTTAACCGAGTTCAAAAAAGTAGGTTATCAATTCGAAGCTTAGGTATGTATGTAATATTTCTAGAACTGCCCAGTTTTTGTATATGTTAGTCTAGATCAGTGTCTGAACAAATGAAACAAATTTCAAAAGTGTATGTATTTATGTATGTATGTATGTTTTTATGTTTGTGTTTGCATATCTCCGGAACTACAAGTCCGATTTCAGTAATTCTTTTTTTGTCGTACAGTTTCAAGTTTGGTATTGTTCAACTTAAGGAATATTGCAAGTTTCATCAAAATCGGTCTAGTAGTTTCGAGATATTTTAATTCTCAATTAATTAAGTACAATTATTTTGAAGTCGGTTTTATATTTTTAAAGTACTATTCCAATACAATTATCATGTATCCAATTTTTGCCAGATTTCCTAATGACCCTGAAATCCTTAAATTATGGATAACTGCAAAAAATAGACTGAATTGGGGCCCACCACGTGGTTCAAGAATATACAGTAAACATTTTAATAAAGAAGATGTATTAAATGTTGGAAAGAAAACATTTCTCTTCTCATCATCTTCTCTCTCTTCTCATCATCTCATCTTTTTCTGTGCCTGTCAAGGTAATTTATTTATAATTCATTAGGTCCATTTTGTCTGTGCACAGAAATTAAATTAATATTTTTTTTTACAGCTCCTAGATTCTAAGAGCGAAGCATCAGGTAACCCATCATGCTAGACCTTCTGCTTTGTATGGGGAGGGAAAATGGGAATATTTCCTACTCCGCCTATGACCTATCTTCTTCTGATTAATTTCGTCGCGGGTCCCAAGATAGCTTCAGCATGTCTTTTGGGCTCCCTGAGATCATATCAAAGGATTTTCGTGGTGGTGGGAATATGTGGTGGGCCAAAGTCCGTTAAAAATACTTTTTTAAATACTTACTGCCGTACTCAGAGAAATTTAATGATTAGGTATTAAACTTCAATTTTATGAAGAGTTTGACAGATAAATAAGATAATGTAAAGATAAGCCCCATGGCTTAACTCAATATTTTTATTCAATCACAGTTAAGTAGTTATTGATACTCGTCTCTGAGTGCGGCCGTTAGCTAGTTAGTAGTTACCCTTTATTTGATACGCATATCAAATGTATGCTAAATAAATATGTTAATGATTGAATTGTGTTTTTATTTATTGGTCAGATTTTACCCGCGGGTTTGCCCACGTAAAACTGGACCTCATAATTCAAACGTGTAAGTTTGAAGTAGCTTACGACCGGAAAAATGTCACAATTGTAACGGATGTGACATCAGTCAGTATTTCCTGCCGCCATAGCCGCCATGATAGCCGCCATTTCCTCCACCCACCAAGCCAGCAATCAGCCACTGCCGGTGGGGATGGAGCTATATAAATGCCAGCCAAGCCAGAATTGATTCTATTCTTATACATGAAGTGTTTATTGGGAACTCTGCTCAATTTTCATTTAATTGTTAAAATTGTAATAAATAAATACTAGTGTAAACAATTCTGCAACAATCAGAAGTGGTACGAATAAAATGAAAAGACGACATAATAAAACATCTACGTCACAACGACAAAGTGAACAATCAGAATCGGATGATGATTCAAGATCCAGTACACCACCTGCAAGGAAGTTGCTAAAACGATTACTGGAAAAAAATGTTCAGCAAGCTGTACAGGATCTTCAAGATGATGAGACCACCGTAAGCAAATCTAAAAATCACCGTGCCTCTTCTTTACTTTTTTCTTTTCTTTTCTTCTCTCTTTCCAGAATTCGATCCGGATGTGGAAGAATATACTATTGCTGCCTGGATTAAAAAAGTCGATCAAATCGGAGATATTCATGGATGGAATGACGAAATAAAATCTTTCTACTTGCAAGACAAATTACGAGGTCAAGCAAAAAAATGGTACAATCGTCTAGACAATTACGATTACTCCTATATCGAGTGGAAGGAAATGTTGCTGCGCGTTTTTCCTAAGCACAGGGACTACGGTAGTATGCTTGAAGAATTATTACGTCGTAAAAAACTACCCACAGAGTCCATGACATAATATTATCAAGATAAAATTGCCCTGTGCTTCCGATGTAAATTATCTGACAACGCCAGCGTTTCCTGTATTATTCGCGGTCTTCCTATATCCCTGCAAGCAAATGCGAGAGCTTTTTAGTGTCAAACGCCAGGCGAACTTTACGAAGGATTTTTGTGTGCCCTTGACGATTATAATGCTACAACACATGATCTTGGATCGCAAAAAACGAATCGGCAAGTAATTGATAAAAAAATCTTTGCGAATCCAGAAACTGATCCGTGCCCAAGGTGTAAAAAGACAGGTCATTTACTGCGAAATTGTAGCCTGCCAGATACTCGTACATGTTTTAAGTGTGGTAAACAGGGGCATATAGCATTACGCTGTCCATCTTCTTCATTAAACAATAAGACAACAAACGCCAGCAATAACGCAAAGGAAATAAACTTATTGAGTCAGTACAGCGATAATGTCTACAAGAAAATAGCAAAAATTAATGGCGTTCATGTCAAAGCTTATATTGATACCGGGAGCCAAGTTAACGTACTAAATCAGCAAGTTGCAAGTGCATTATCCCTAGAAATCAAACCCACAAGTGTAGTGCTAAAAGGTTTTTCAGGTGGATTGACAACTAGCCAAGGAGAAGTAGATTTTCAGCTAGAAATTGATGGTATAACTATGCAGTGTCAGGCTCATCTTTCCAGCATAAAAACGAATGGAGTAAATCTACTAATTGGACAGCCAATAATCGACAGCAATGGCGTAACTTTAACCATTAGCATAGGCGTAGCAAATTTCGAATATGCTTCTAATTTCGTTTGCGAAACGGAGGCTATTGAAGAGAATAACAGATTCAAGGTTGTAGCTGCCACTGAGGAGCGTCTACCGCCAGGTGCTTCTATAGTTCGTGTTCAAGTTTTAGGTAATAGAAGAGATAACGACGTAGTGACTCCCCCACGACACTATAACCTGCATGGCGTTTCCTTCTCTCTGCCCGCGACCCTGATGCGTGGCGAGGAGGGCTACATCAAAGTCGTTAACATGGGCTCCGAGACTATTGTGTGGCCAAAAGGAGAAGTGCTGACAAGAGCTGAAAGCTGTGAGGAGCCACACCATCCGCAGCCAGTTAGCCAGGTATGTTGCCTTTTCGAAAGCCATAACTCTAATAATTGTTCATCAAGCCTAGCCACTTATGTACCTTCGGAATTAGGGGGTGTCCAAATAAGTAATATTAAAATAGGCCCATTAAATAAAAAAGAACGCTTTAATTTAATTACTTTATTGTCAAAATTTAAACATTGTTTTGCTGCCAGTACGTTTGAACTAGGCTGTACAAAATTAACTCAGATGAAAATTAATCTTACCAGTGATAAACCTATACATCGTCAGCCATATAGGCTTTCGCATTGTGAACAAGCAGGAGTAAAATCAAAAGTTGATGAGTTGCTAGCGGCTGGTATTGTTAGGGAATCGGAATCTAGTTACGCATCGCCCGTAATTCTAGTTAAAAAAAAAACGGTGATAGTAGGCTTTGTGTCGATTACCGGGCCCTTAACGAAGTGACTGTGAAAGATAGGTTCCCTTTGCCGAACATAGACGATCAAATATCTAAGTTAGCGGGTAAAAAGTATTTTACTACCCTCGATATGTCCCAAGGTTATCACCAATTATGTATAAATCCTAAAGACACACATAAAACGGCATTCGTAACTCCTCAAGGCCACTACGAATACGTTAGAGTACCTTTTGGTTTAGCAAACGCACCCGCCGTATTTGTGCGGCTAATAAATAAATTAGTAGAATCTATAAGCAACAGTTCGGATATAAACTGTCAGAATGAAATATTGGCATTCTTAGATGATTTACTTCTACCCTCAACCGATATTGATTCTGGATTAATAATTTTGGATAGGGTACTTAGTAAATTAGCTCACGAAAATTTAAAATTAAACATGAAAAAATGTACATTTTTACAAACTCAAGTTACATATTTGGGCTATGAAATATCAGCTAATGAAATTCAGCCAGGTAAGGAAAAGTTGTTAGCCGTATCACAATTTCCAGTGCCTATTAACGTGCATCATGTACGTCAGTTTATCGGTCTCTGTAGTTACTTCTTAGAAAGTTTATTCCAAAATTTGCTATTTATGCCCGTCCGTTGACAGATTTAACGAAAAATAGTGCTACTTGGGTGTGGGGTAGTGACCAACAAAATAGTTTCGAAAAACTTAAAACTAGCCTGTGTTCAGAACCTGTGCTTGCTCTTTATGACCCTGCACTCGACACAGAAATACACACAGACGCGTGCAAGTTAGGTATTGCCGGAATATTACTGCAAAGACAAACTGACGGCACTTTGCGACCTGTACAATATTTCAGTCGAGTTACGACCAAAGAAGAGAGTATGTACCATAGTTATGAGCTAGAGACTCTGGCCGTTGTTCATTCTTTGCGTAGATTTCGGGTATATATAGTAGGAAAATGTATTAAGATAGTAACCGACTGTACAGCTGTTCGAGCTACGTTAACTAAGCGGGATATGATCCCGCGCATTGCTAGGTGGTGGCTTTCGATACAAGATTATGACATTACTATAGAGTATAGGCCAGGAGAACGTATGCAACATGTTGACGCGCTTAGTAGACATCCAGTGGATACCGTAAATATAAATCGTCTCGAAATTACAGACTGGTTTTACACTTTACAGTATCAAGACGATAAACTCAACACCTTAATTACTAAATTAGATAATAATACCGCGGATTTAGGAATCAAAAACAATTTTGTTATTTTGGACAACAGGCTTTATCGAAAAACATTGAACGGTAATCGGTTAGTGGTTCCAGGTTTAGCTAGATGGAAAATTGTACAAATGCATCATGATGATATCGGACAATATGTAGGGTTAAATCGGTGTATGGAAATAATTAAAAATCAGTATTGGTTTCCTAAAATGACTAAATTTATTAAAAAATATGTAAATGCATGTCTTCATTGTGCGTATGGCAAAAACAGCTACGGAAAAAAAGAAGGAAACCTCTATCCTATCCCTAAACCAACAACCTCAATGTCCATGGTTCACATAGATCATTTAGGGCCGTTTTGTAGAACTAAAAAGGGCTATCAATACATGCTTGTTCTAACAGATTCGTTTACAAAGTTCGTAATAGCTGAACCCTCACGTACAGTTAATTCTGTGGAGACGGTCCGCTTACTAAGGAAAACCTTTTCTCTCTTTGGGTATCCAAATCATATTGTGACTGATCATGGCAAAGCTTTTACTAGTAGACACTTCAAAAAATTTAGTAACGACAAACAATTTAGGCACACTCTCAATGCAATCGCTTGTCCGCGTGCAAATGGTCAAGTTGAACGTACCAATAGGACTATTCTTGATGCTTTGCGGGCCACTGACCCAACTGAAGCTTCTGTTAATTGGGCTAATTCTTTACCTGACATAATTTGGGGCATTAATAATACCGTAAATGACACTACTGGCTATAAACCTTATGATCTAATGTTTTCCCATACTAGCAGACCTATGTGTGATGTTTCCGTCCCTGGGCGTGTGTCGGAGCCAGTTGAGTCTAGACGTGCAAAAGCTTCTAAGAAAATACAAAAAGCTAGTGTTAGAATGAAACGTAATTTTGACAAAAAAAGAAAAGTTGCTTGTTTATATAAGAAGGGCGATCTTGTCTTATGGAGGCAGGCCCCTACTAGTAGTGCAGGAAAGGTCAACACCAAGCTTGACGACTTATTTTCCGGTCCATATATAATAACTAAAGTTATTGGAAAGGATAGGTACCGAATTAGGAGTGTTAAGGGGTGACGTGGCTATAAGAATTTTACGGGATTAGTTTCAGCAGATGCATTAAGACCTTATCGCAGTGTAGCTCCAAACACAGACAGTGGTAGCAGTTCTGATGAGCAACTAGAGACTGATGACTTAATTGATTTACTTGAAAGTTAACTATTGCTGCTTGTTCCCATTGCGGGAGCAATTGTTTCAGGATGGCCGAGTGTAACGGATGTGACATCAGTCAGTATTTCCTGCCGCCATAGCCGCCATGATAGCCGCCATTTCCTCCACCCACCAAGCCAGCAATCAGCCACCGCCGGTGGGGATGGAGCTATATAAATGCCAGCCAAGCCAGAATTGATTCTATTCTTATACATGAAGTGTTTAGTGGGAACTCTGCTCAATTTTCATTTAATTGTTAAAATTGTAATAAATAAACACTAGTGTAAAAAATTCTGCAACACAATATATATTTTTTCCTAATAAATCAAATCAAATCGTTTATTTCGGGCATCAGAGGCCCATATATAAAATACCTTAAAATCTAACATACATATTATACTTATATAATAAATACCTTAAAACTAACATACATATTTTACATATACTTAAAAAACTAACACTGTCATGTTTTGCCGGCGACGTGACTCGCTACTGACTGAATAAACCGCGGGTAACACCGCGGGCCACTGCTAGTATTAATTATTAAATTTCGAATAATAATATTAAAAAAGGATTATTCACACGATTAAACTATTCCCAGTGTATCACATTTTACAATTATCACTAATAAGTGAGGGAGTAATTACCTAACGTAAGTTATTAAAAAGTAAAACATCAACAGCTTTTAGTTTTGGATAGATGATGATTACTGAATGCATCCGTTAGACGTCAACAGTATGTAATAAGCCTTAATATACGCAGCTGTAGGTGCGGTAAGTAGCTAGTTTATAATAATTATGAGATCCGTGGGTAATTTTTTCATATTCCTCGTTACTGGTAACACTAACTACTTTTCTTCCTGTCCCTTTCAGTGACACGCTGACCAAAGTTCTACCCAATCCTTATTCTTTGGCCAAAACTCTCTTTCAGTTGTCAGTTTTCAGTTTGACAATTATTTGCGTGTTCCTAACCTGATAAAGTGCGTTCAATAAGCTTCTTGAGTTTCATCCATAGACATAATACCTATATACTGTCGTATCATACGTATAAAGGGCGCTCCACATTCTAAAGAGATATTCACGCGAGAATCTCCGGAGATTCTCAGCGAGAACTATAGCGAGAACTTCTTTAGGTACACACTCTCAAAAAGTTCTCAAATAGTTCTCACTACAGTTCTCGCGCTCGATGACGATGGACGCAGAAGCCGCTGCGACAAGTTTATTGCTATGTGCATTCGCATATTATAATTATGCGTATGCTAAAGAGAAAAAAGTTATTCAAAAGAAGTGGCGAAAAAGAAGATGGTGGATGACAAGTATTCATCGTAATAGAACAAGGTAAGTAAAGTACATTTTGAACAGTCGTGTTTGTTTGCTTTTTCAACTGCGCATGCACGGCTTTTTTGTGTGTCAAGAGAGTGTCATATTCTAAAATACCTTGTCATGTTCTAAAATACCTGTCAGATTTCTCTCTGATCTGACAGAAATTGATGGTATTTTAGAACATGACAAGGTATTTTATGCCGGCTGTACACTCTCGCCGAGACACAGCGAGGCGGCCCGAGTGCGAGAGTGTAAATGGGTGCGCTCGCCTCGTCTCGCCTGTCTCGGACCCTCTCGGTCCGGTGTCGGTATTTTGCGCCCGAGACAAAGGGTCTCGCGAGGAAAGCGAGCGCATTACTGTACACTCTCGCGTTTTTCACTACTAGTCGCGCCGCTAGACAGTGCAGAACAGAAAAATAACAATAATACACGTCATTATAAGTCATTAACTGTGAGAAATAAAATTAAATATTATTATAGATCTTTGGATTACAATGATATCTTTCGATGCAAAGGTGAATGGTGATCATTGATCGTAGATACGTTTTCGCCATTTTTAGAAAAATAATGGTCCATCTTCTCTGAGTTCATAACCGCGATTGAACTAAGCGAGAATGTACATGATCGCACTCGGGCAAGGGGCTCTCGCACGAGACTCTCGCCCGAGAGCTCTCGGCGAGAGTGTACAGCCGACATTAGAATATGACACTCACACTGACACACAAAAAAAGCCGCGCATGTGCAGTTTAAAAACGTAACGAACACGACTAACGACTATTATGTAGGTTGTTATAATTTTATGTCTCATGATTATCTAAAAAAAACATTGATCAAGTTGATGATTTATTAATGCATAAACCAAAAATGATCAACACTTTATAATAATCATGCTAATGAAATAACTTTCTCTGTTTACAGCCTAACTATGGATCAGCAGTTGCATGAATTAGTGGCCGAACCAAGAATTTAAAAAGTTTACTCGAATGTCTTCAGTGGATTTTGAATATTTATTGAATAAAGTGTCAACACAGATTTCTAAGCAAAATACTCAATTAAGGGAAGCCATTCCAGCTCGGACACGTCTTGCAGTAACACTACGATACTTGGCCACAGGAGATGACTACCAAAGTCTCCATTTTTTATTTAAAATATCCCCACAAGTGATTTCGCAGATAATACCAGAAGTTTGTCAAGCCCTAAATGAAGCTTTAAAGGAACATATAAAGGTATGTGTGAATGGCTGTTGCCACCTGTAAAAAAATACAATATGACATTTTATGATATTTTTTTATTAAAAAAAACTTATTAAGTACCTACCTATTACAACATTTTTAAATTACAACGTAATTTGAAATAAAATTATACATAAGTATTACAACAATTTTTAAATTACCAACGGATGCGGACTTAAGTATAATTTACACAAAGCCAGTACTGGCTGCCAATAAGACTGGCAGCCAGTATTGGCTTGGTATATGCCGCGTGTGAACAGTTTTTCAAGCCAGGCCAAACTGTTCACACGTGGCATATGCCAAGCCAATACTGGCTGCCAGTCTTATTGGCAGCCAGTACTGGCTGTGTGTAAATTATACTTTACTTACGACCGAATTACAATTTTTTTAAGTGTTAAATCTAGTATCAAACAAATTGTTTTATTTATCACACAATTGATAGGCTTCATTGATGATATTAGATGCAGCCCTGTTATTTTCCCGAATAAGTGAATTTGGCGAAATTAAATCTTCATAGGTCAACTGTATCTATTTCTGCAGTAGTGTTTGAATCAGGAATGTGAATAACTGGTGGGTAAATGACGTCATTCGACTGAATATTAATATTTGAATTTGGTGAGTTATGAATGATTGGCTTGGAATGTGAGGTTCCAGGTCTCTGTTGATATTGATCATGAGATGATTTGCGTGATAGAATAAATTGACTGGCATGTTGTGACTGTGGTGACGGTGTTGGTACTGGTGAGTAATGCATGGTCGGCTCGGAATGTGAAGATGACGAGGTTCCAGGTCTCTCTTGATATTGATCGTGAGATGATTTGCGTGATAGAAAAAATTGACTGGCATGTTGTGACTGTGGTGACGGTGTTGGTACTGGTGAGTAATGCATGATCGGCTCGGAATGTGAAGATGACGAGGTTCCAGGTCTCTCTTGATATTGATCGTGAGATGATTTGCGTGATATAATAAATTGACTGGCATGTTGTGACTGTGGTGACGGTGTTGGTACTGGTGAGTAATGCATGATCGGCTCGGAACGTGAAGATGACGAGGTTCCAGGTCTCTGTTGATATTGATCGTGAGATGATTTGCGTGATAGAATAAATTGACTGGCATGTTGTGACTGTGGTGACGGTATTGGTACAGGTGATAAGGATTCAGAATGTACTGCATATTGCATATACATGCCATCTATATCATGCATAAATCTTAATCTTTTTTCTTCCGATAATTTTCTTAACTTTGTAGCCAAAAGCTTTGCATACAAGTCACAATCATCGTCTTCTTTTGGAATTGGTTGAGGTGTATTTCTTTTAACAGTTGCATTAAACGTAGACAAGGCTTCCTTCATAACTTTTTCTGCTTCAAAGAGTTCGGTGGGGTGTTTTCGCCGACGAATTGTTGATACTGCTGTTGCATTTGTATTAACTGTTTGACTTTGATGATCAGCTTGCGGATTTTGATTACTCTGAATTTCTTCAAGTTCTTCATTTCCTCCGCTACTAGTAGACTGCTCCTCCTAAAATAGAAATAAATTAAAATGATTATTTTTATTGTTGCAGTTACCATCGTGCCCCGAAGAATGGCTACATATCGAAAAAGATTTTGCATTGAAATTCCCACGTGCTGTTGGATCAATCGACGGAAAACATATTGTCTTAGAATGTCCCATTAATTCCGGATCGGAATATTATAACTATAAAAGAACATTTAGTATAGTTTTGATGGCGTTGGTAGGTAGTCAGTACAATTTTATTTTCGCAGACATTGGCTGTCAAGGCAAAATTAGTGATGGCGGAGTTTTCACTAACACAGTTTTATGTATAGAATTTTCAAGAAACCAATAAATTTACAACTTGAAAAAGCCGCCTTGATAACCTTGACATGCATACTCTTACATAATTTCTTGAGACGAAGCACTACATCATCACACATCTATACACCTTCCGGAACTATAGATACTTATGACGACAATAATTTATTAATAGAGCCCGGCTCTTGAAGAGGAGAAGTGGAGAGCACCTGTGCTATTCGAAATTCGCGACATATTCCACGCCGAGCGGCCCATCACGCAACAGAAATAAGAGACGAATTTGCTAAATATTTCAGTAGATAGGTTATGTACTGCTTGTCAACAGACATATTAAATTGATTGTGTAATAATTAATACAGGAAAACTTGCTGTATCGTCGAATAAAGCGCTTTCGTACTTTCCTATATGTAATAATAATTATAAGTAATAAAAGTTGCTGCTTACCGTATTTATTGTCTTCTTACATTTCGTAGTATTCCCAAAAAAAGAATCTATTATTTCGTATGCAAACCATATCGGCTTGTAAACATCGTCGACACCTGCTCCAGAGTTTTCTGATTTCTTAACTTTATTTTTGTACCCTCTGTAACTTGCAAATAACGAAGTTTTTTTGTTTTTTAAGACATCAATGGGTACTCCCATCAATTCACTTAGACGACACCACGCATCATGGTGTTTTAGTTTATTTTTGTAGTCTTTTAAATTTTTATTCCATAGCACGGGTTCCGCCTGGAAATATTCTAAAAATTTCAACTCAAGTTCGTTTGTCCAAGTTACGCTCATATTGACGCCACGCGGTACACAGTATACAACCGTTCAAGTCCGCAGCTCGCGCTCTACTGAGAAACATGCGAGTGTGGAGTCAATACATGTTCTCGACTATTCTCACGTCCTCGCGCTCCTTTGTCTCGTGTCAAAAAACCGACAAAAAGTGGAGAACAGCCGGAGAACAACGCGAGAACTTGAGAAGAATACCCGAATCGCTTCCACATTCACGTTTTTCGCATGTTTCTTGCGATCTCGCGAGATTCTCTTGAGAATGTGGAGCGCACATAAGGTTTCATCATATTGTTCCTTTGCCGTCATGTTGGCACTAATGCAAATTAATGTTGCCACATTACCCTTACTGTGCTACCTTAAATTAGGGGAGATACTATGTTATCACAAAATGCACTTAAAGAAAATTGTACATAATTGTAACAGCTTTCGCCCGCGGCTCTGCCTACGTTAACGTCTATCCCTCGGAGACCGTTCTTTTTCCCGGGATAAAAAGTACCCTATGTCCTTCTCCATACTCCAGAGTTCCAGACAACGTGTACCTATGAAAGTTTTATGATATTCCGCTTAGTACTTTATGTGTGAAGGCGTAACCAGCAAAGTCGCATTCGCATTTACTAGCTAAAAGCCGACCTTTGTAAGGGCTCGCGTCATCACACCTTCACTGACTGATGATAACACATTTACATGTAAATACTATCTTAAAGCACAAATCAATAGGCGTGATAGTTTGTCCGTAAAGTGTACCACAAAATGTACAGGTTGTGAGACGTTCTAGGGCTCGATTCGCTCGCCCTGATAATATTATTACTTAACACTTAGCACCATCATTCTTTCACCACTCTTTAATGTTTTCGGCATGATTTTCTCACGAATTTTTTTTTTAAATTATGAAAACTCGCAGAGCATGTCAACCTTGTTTACATTATAATTGACAGACAGGAATGCCAACATGACTGCAAAGGAACTATTCGATGAAACGCACTTTACCAGTTGCAGTACTATAGTCTATACTGGCCTAATCGCTTGCGCTTATCCTAGCTAGGATCCTAGCTAGGATAAGTGGAATAAGCGCTTTAGGCCAATGATCGCGGCGTATGCTCTTCGCTATTTGACAGTACACTGTACAGTGTACACTGATATTTTTTGGAAACACAGACCATATGTAGTCAGTGATGCCAACCTGCAGATAATTTCAGCGGGGCTAAAATGGTCGCTTTGTTAAATCATGATATGAATCATAATAATTATTATGATTCAATTCCTTAAAATCGCGAAATGCAACTCTTTCTGTATTTTTGTACTGATTTGACATTTGTCAGTTTGACAGTTTTGACAATTCATTTGCTGAATTGATTGAGAGGAATTGCTAAATGACGGCTAAATGTGACCATTTTAGAATTTCTTCTTCTTCTTCTTTGGCGTAAGCCTCCTCCTTTAGGAGGTAGGAGAAGGAGGTTTTAGAATTTAGCCCCGCTGATCGGTGGGGAACATTGGTGGGGAACAAATCTACAAGTGTCTATCATCGCGCCATCTGGTGAAGATTAAAATTATGAAAACATCCCACTCCACCGAGCCGAGTCGAGCGTAAAGTTCGGCAGCGATTCGGCGGTAATGTTTTGTATAGCAACACACTGTACGCGATAAACATAGCAAATCTGACCTTAACTCCAAAGCGTTAACGCACACATTATATCTGAGAATTTTTAAATACTGACGTGCGCGTTCCGCAACGGAAATTACGCCGCGAAACTTCGGCGTGTGTCGCATCAGACGAAAGCGGCTGAACGTAATTTCGGTCACGCCGGCGTAATTCAGCCTAGTGTGTGTAGACCCATAATAAAAAAACAGGCACTTCACATGGCTATTTGTATTTACTATTGGCTATTTGTTGTATTTGCCAACATTATTGACAAATACGCAAACAAGCTAATAAAGGCAAATACGACCTTCCACACATGGACACAGGACGTCAAATACCAAACTTTTACTTGATTTTGTTTACTTGCCTATTTGACTCCTTTGATGTGCGTCAAAAACCGACAAAGGTATACGGATACGTGTATTTGGTATTGGTCATATTTGTCAAATAGGCAAATAAGGCCAATATTTGTCAAATATACCGTCTACACATGGTGATTGTTTGGCAAATACACTGACCTCTATTAAAGGAAAATCAGAATTCAGAGATCTGTCACTTTTTACGATAGTTCTTGATCTGTGGAGGTTAAAAGTATTCTGTGATCTGTGGTCACTTTCGATTTTTTAATTTTTGTAGCTGTTCAAAGAGGATGTAAGCTGTATACTACGTAACAAGAGGTCGGACTTAGAAGAAAAAAAATAAACATCCGTTATTTTTTTAATTTGAAACTGAAGTTAAAATTTTTAAGTGCAAAACCTTTCACTCTAAACATACCAAAAATTTTAAAAAAATAAAATAAAAAATAAATAAGCTCAAATAAATGTTTTATTTCAATAAAAAATATTGTACACAGCTAAATAAATAGACTAATAAGGTAAATTAAACAATAAAACAGATTTAATCCACAAACTTTTGTTGATTTCTATTACTCAGTATTATAATATTACAGTACAGTTTTATGTATTTTATTTATAAATATAATAGAATAGCTGTCTATGCTACTCTACTAACTACTTGATTGGCTTACACAGTAAACTCTATATAAGGAGGGGATTAAAGCTGCGCGTCCACCAGGTCAGAATCGGGGCGTACGGTGCGGACTGCGCGTCGTGTCGTCATATATATTTTGTTAGGCGCAGAATGACTTTCCAGTACTTCTAGTGCAGTTCACAGTAGTCAGTACCATACATACAAAGCAACAAATCGGTCCGCTGCATACCTACGCAGTATGCTCCGATCCCGATCCAGTAGACGCGCACCTTTATACATGTAACACACTTAAGTATCATTACTTTGTTTTGTTACACCCTGTATACGACAGCTGAAATCTATCGCGTGGGCTCAGGCCAGCTGCATACCACCTCACGTCTTGATCAGAGGATTTTTCCTTGGTGGCCGTACCACTCATAATCCCATACCTTCCTTCTCCAGCTATTGCTTGCAGACTAAAATGTTGCAAACTAGTATAGGGACCTAAAAATCTGAAATTAATGAAACATTTTTCATTTACTACATTTCCATACAGTTTACATAAATTATTAAGTATACTTATCAACCTTTTGTATTATTACAATAAAACAATATACACATTTTAACATTTTCCAAATTAACTGCATACTGATATACATTATATTTTCTATGAAATAATAATCTATCTTTTTCATATTAATATAGTTTATGTTGTAAATTATTGTACAAATATGCAAATAATACTGCGACATACTTTGTATTAGAACATGGTATGACATAGTTATGTTTTGCTTCAATTTATCAATTTACGGTTACATTTACATTTTACAATGGCTTACCTTTCGTTTTTCATTAATTAATCCACTTAATTTACAATTTTTGTATGAGTTGCTACAAAATAATTTTCACAAAATGAAAATCGAACTTTGAATTTTAAACTCCTTCTTCGTCTTTTTTATCATGTAGTTTATATTCTCTATGGTCTTTTTTATCAGCCAATCACAGTCGACCTTGCACAGATTATCTGATTGGGTACAGTTACTACGTTTAAATTTGGAACCCAAATTTTTTTTTGTTCGGGAATTTCGTCCACCTGAGCTGTTGTTGAAATTGTTGGTGTTAAAATTAGGTACTTACAGTATTGTTAATTGTATTTCACAAAATGTGTTTATGAATTTATTTCTTTTCGATATCAATCTATGCAATCTGAAAGTCTTTATCAATTTAATCAAAGTGCATGGGTACGGTACTTAATCTACAGTTGGAAAATGGAAGAAATATCACACACTCAGTAACTAACCTTCAAAGTTCAACCATAGTAGGTTTTTTATTATTATTTTTGTGTCGGTAAACTTATTTGTTACTGAAAAGTTGATAATTTGAATCGAATATGTACTTCATAACATATTCCTCGTGGTATTTTTAAAACATGGACAAAGTTATAAATTCACAGTTTTCTGAACAGGGTAAGTAAGTTACAAATTAAAATAAATATGTTTATTTGATGTACTAAACGTAATAATCTAATTTAATTAATTTTATACGTCGTAAATTAACAGATATATTAATACTTTCACGTCTTTTACCTACATACAATGTATTAATCACTACAACAGACAGACATCAAAATATCTTGTTTATTGAATAAAATCAGACAAAAATATTTATTATTCATTTATAAATGGTTAATAAATATTTTTTACAGCTTTAAAATATTTCTTAAATTTACAGATCTTGGAGACTTGGTGAGTAGCTTTGAATATATAAATATGGTCAGTGTTTTTTTTCTTTTTCTATAATTTCAAGTTTAATATTATGATTATAGACCGGATTATATGCATTTGCATATTTTAGCCATTCTCAGCGGTAATAGCATATTTTACCTAAGATCTAGTTATGACTTATAAAGTTATGATGCATAATATTATTGGTACATTTACAACATTTTTCACTAACCCTGCGCTCCAAAATGCGACCAAAATTATCAATAACAGCTTCCTATTGAGTAATAGTTGTGACTTTTTACTGCATTTCAAATGCGGTCAGAAGTTGTGCGCATCTTTTGTTTCGACAGTTCGATATTAAAAATTAAAATGAAAGAGAAAGAAGAATGTTGCACTTGCCAGCTACAAATTAATGGGACGGCAGAACTTATGCCAGAAACTGTGAGTGCTAACATAGCACCCAAGTTCAAATTTTGCCCAGTTTTCTCAGTGAATGTGGAGCGACACAATCTTACAACTGTAAATTAAGAAAAATATGTGATTGCTAATGTTTACAAAATTTTTAAATAATTTTAATGTCATGTTATAATGTTACTGTACCTATTATCGCCTATTAAAAATAATTATTTAATAATTGAATGAAGATTTTGAATTTGCATATTGTCATTTAATTTTGCATATTCTGCCAATTTTCATGCATATTTCAAGCATTTTTAGGGTTCCGTAGCCAAAATGGCAAACAACGGAACCCTTATAAATTCGTCATGTCTGTCTGTCTGTCTGTCTGTCTGTCTGTCTGTCTGTCCGTCCGTATCTCACAACAACTTTTCTCCGAAACTATAAGAGCTATACTATTGAAACTTGGTAAGTAGATGTAGTCTGTGAACCGCATTGAGATTTTGATACAAAAGTGGAAAAATTATTAAAAATTTTAGGGGTCCCCATAGGTACAACTGAAACAAAAAAAAAATTTTTTTCGTCTAACCTATGCGTATAGGGTATCTATGGATAGGCCTTCGAAAATCATATTGAGGTTTCTAATATCATTTTTTTCTAATCTGAATAGTTTGCGAGAGAGACTCTTCCAAAGTGGTAAAATGTGTACTAGGTCTAACTTCTAAAGTAGGGGCATGACAATTCTAAAAAATATATATGATGTACATTATTATAAAAACTACCAACGAAAATTGGTTTGAACGAAATCTAATAAGTAGTTTTTTTTATACGTCATAAATGGTAAACCTTAATTTAACTTTCATTAAATCAACTAAAATATGAAAATAAATCAAAAACCTTTTAATTTTATAGAAATTAACCTTATTGCTACTGCGGAGCCCTTCATGGGCGAGTCCAACTCGCACTTGGCCGGTTTTTTATGCATATTTGCATGCAAATAACAAGCTTTTTATGTTGCATATAATCCGGTCTCTAATTCTGATTGTTGTCAAGTATTAACTATAAATCTAAAAGAAAGTTGTTTATGGGTCGATCAACTTTTCCTTGCAAAAACCTGTCCTTCACAATTGGAATACTCTGGTCACAAAACTATTGGCAATAATAATAATTAACTGCTTTTATATGTATATCAAAACTACTGCCACCATATTAACGTAGGGATTACTAGACATTTTCTGTTGAAAAATAGAATAACTTACATGTCCCCTAAGACTATAATTCACTTTCATACAAATTTCTGTTGTCCTTTTGACAAATTGATGTATTGAATTTAATATTATGATAAATAGTTCCAAAGCGAAGGCTGTTTTAACATTCCGATTACGTGTTTGAGTGTGTAACGCTTCATAAATCTTTAATTATAGGCTACTGAGTTCTTTTTTATTTGATAATTTGACTTTAACTTTGTCCCCACCAAAACTAAAACATGCTGGTCCGCTATCTTACGACACATAAGGTGGGGTAAGTGCGACAGACACAGCCTTTAAACAGCTCGACCAGTAGAAAACCTTTTTGGGTTTCACCTGATACTCGTCACGCCACTTTATTTTCGCTAATTGATCGGCAATTTCATCTGAGACTGAGTGAGGCAGCATGTTTTATTGTCGAGCTACGGGGTATTCGAAATTAAGGTAAATATATTAATAATTTCAATACATTTTTGTGGCTATATATGGATATTATTTTCCTGGGTATTGTTGAAATTTTTAGATTTCTTATATTCATCTACAAAAAATAAAATGTGTAAATGTCTCCTGGGTAACGGTTCCACTGTCGTTACCCAGGAGACAATTGTTACTTACTAAGATGCTTACCTTCTAACTAAATTTGCTAACCGTTTGGTTTACAAACTTTATTTACATCCGTTTTCAGCTACCATGCCTTTAAATAAATCAATAAATAGATAAAATCTGTATTCCAATTTTTGAACATTACACAACCACAAAAAAAAAAAATATAAAGAGAAAAGGAAAAAATCTGTGTTTCTATTCAAGTGCTACAGAGAAGCAAAAACGGTACAAGGAAAAGTTGAAACTAAATAAAGAGAAGCATGAAAAATATATTGATCTCACTTTTCATACCTTTTTGGAAGACCTTTTCTGATTCATTACAACTTAGTCTATGATTAAAGTATTTTGATCTATCAATATCTTTGATTATATTTAAGTTAAATACAACTAATTAAACGTGACGTATTTTTCACAAAAAAACGCCCAAAAAGTCAACGAAAATTGCTGCTGAATCTACTGATATAAAATTAAATGTATAAATTAAAACGTAGTGATTATAATCTCTTTGGTATAAATAAAAAAAAAGATGATTCCCTAATCCCTACAGTGACAAGTAAAAAAACATGCTTGATTCTTTAAAAAAACTTGATCGCGTGCAAAGAATACTTGATTCACCCATTTACATAATGCTTCAACTCACATGCGGCGGCAATAACATTTAGATAAGCTATTGTCTGGTTTTTCCAAAATTGAGGTATTAAATACAATATATAACATTATCTAAACTCTGCACTTTAGTGAGTGTTTTTAACAAAATGTTACAGTACTTAATCATTTCCAAAATGTGTTAAATAATACCCTTAACAAAATCATTGTTTGAAATGTTATATAATCTTGATAATGTTTCAGTCATAATTAATGTTTCTATTTAAACATGTTCAAATTAATTCTCAGAACAGTGAAGTAACATCGAGTTCAGATTTTGGAATGCCAGCCCTTCCCAACCAGTTGATCAAGCGTCACAAGATTCCGGGGATCATTAATTGTAAGTTTTTCATGAGTCTCAAAGTTGATGATTTAAAACATTCTCATTACTGTAAATTGCAAAGTGTGTGTTGTTGTCGTTGTGCTTGATGTAACACAACCACAATACATAGATCCACCATCGGCCTATAAATACACTTCTCTTAAACTACAATGTTTGAATTTCTATAGATGGAGAGCCACCAGCCAAGAAGCCGGTCCCGTCCATCCGCCTCGATGCCGGCTTCAAATGGAACCTGCAGGTGTGTATGACACACTGTTAAGACAATTTTATATTACTAACAAAGGTTACGAGATTTACAATACAACAGTTACGAGTACAACAGTGAATTCAGCCACATAGAAATAACGCGTGAGTTTAAATATGGCAGTGTTGTGACTATACTAAAATATGCCAAGGACAGAATTACACTGAAGGCGAGTAGTGCGGGAAGGAAAGCTTGATAAAGGGGAAGCGCGGGGGACATTCTCACTTTTTACATCGGCCCTCGACTGCATTAAAATCTTGCGCTATCTGTATATATTATGTTAATAATATACAGATAAAGAAAAAAACTAAAAAAAATGCAGGGGTTCCCAAACTGTGCGCCACAGCGCCCTGGTGCACCGTGAAAAGGCAAGAGGGGCGCCGTGAGTCGATCCTCCATCATTATCCATAACCATAAATATTATAAAATAAAATTATAATATGAATTATTATACAAAGCAGGCAGATGATTAAATATTTGTTTATTATTATTTACTTGCTTAACCTAACAGTCCTAACTAAATATTTAAATTACATAATATATTATTAAAGGTTTATGTATATTTTTATAATAGCTAGGTAGAGTAGGGCGCCGTGACAAAATATTGACTTGTAAGTGCGCCGCAGGCTAAAAAAGATTGGGAGTCCTTGATATAATGTTAATAATATACTGCAAAGTTCTTAACTATAGTCAGACTTCCATACTAATGTTTTAAATGCGAAAGTGTGTCTGTCTGTCCGTCTGTTCCCTCTTCACGCTCAAACCGCTGAACCGATTTTACTGTTATGGAGTTATGGAGATACTTTTTGTCCCGGTTCCCGCGCGATACTTAAACGAATTTTGGCCAAAAATTTGAAAGTATGCTATATGAATATGTCGTATGCGCAGGCGCTGGCCCGGGCGGCGGACGCGGTGGAGCGCGGCGGGAAATCCCCGGTGTCGGCGCTGAACGAGTTGGGCATGCGCGTCGCGTACAGCGTGCTGCGGCAGGGCGGACCCGCCCACTGCCCCAGCTTCACCGTGGCGGTCACCGTCGCGGACCTCACGTTCCAGGGGGCGGGACACAGCAAGCGCGAGGCCCGCGCCGCCGCCGCCCGCTCCTGCCTGTCCGAGCTGCTGGCGCGCGCCGGTCGCGTCCTCCCCGCCCCGCCCTCCGCCTCCGCACACCACGACTTCACCAGCGATGATCCCGCCGCCTGCCCAGGTAACGCTGCCCTTCTTAGATTATAATGCTGTCTGTCTGGTGGTTAAAATATTAAATGAAATTGAAATTCATTGTCTGTCGGTGGTAACTTAACACAGTTTAAGATTGACGTAATTTTTATTCCATGAGATTTTATCCATAGGTCGCTGGTTCAAATCCGGCTCGAAGGACCACAATGTACGGTGGTTTGGTCCCGTACAGAGTAAAAGCCAAGTTAGGTTCAATAGGTTTATTGAATCCTTAACTTATGCTAAAATGGTTTAATGGTAAAATGGTAAAGCGAGCACGCGAACCGATTGGCGGCTTGACGCGAACTGGTTAAATAAAGTAAATTATAATACTGCGTGGCGGCGTATACGCTGACAGTGCGAAACGTGATGTACTGTCGACAAACTGTTGACCGTACAGTGTTGATCTAATAATGAATTTGTATTGTCCAGATTTCCAATGTCAGTCCAACAAGATCCCGTACCCGATCGAGATGAAGCCGATCGCGGAGACGCCAGCCGCGTCCGCCGTAGGGGGCGTGGTGAGCAACGCGGGGGGTGGGCTGTTCGGCGCGGCCCCACCCAGCGCGCACAAGAGCCCCATCAACAAGCTGTACGAGACCTACCCGGGGTTGACGTTCACGTGCACGTACGGCGACGGCTCCTCGCTGGACCTGCCTCAGGCGCCGCAGCAACTCAGCCACAGCATGCGCTTCAAGGTCGTCTGCTACATCAAGGACCAGAGGTTCGAGGGATACGGTAAGTTTGAATTTATTTGAGTTATCGGTACCTGTTTTTGCTTACTGTGATGTTTCAAAGATACAAATAAACAATGTTTTTAAACCATAGACTATGGGACTATTCCAAAAAGTTAGAAGCTATTTGGAAATAAAACAAATTTAATTCACAGTAACCCCCTTGCTAGAAATAATCCAAACTGTACATATTGTAATCATCGTAAGATTATATTTTTCGAAAGTTAGAAAAGTCGAAACAAAAGAATTTTTAAAATTCCAGTAGGTTTAGCATGATAAGATTGGAACGGGAAAGAATGGACATACCTACTGATAAATTTTATAGTGACAGAATGGAGGATTTCCTTTGTCAAATTCTTCCGTAGAAAGAAACCGTTTCTATGGTGACCATGCTAAGTCTGCTGGGTGAAATTTTGCTTAGTAAGGCCGTATTCCTCCATGCCCAGGCTCGAGCAAGAAGCTAGCGAAGCTGGCAGCGGCGCGCGCGGCCCTGGGGGAGCTGTGCGAGCGTGTGCGGCCCGGGCCCGCCGACGCGCCGGCGCCGCACCCGCAGCTGCCGCAGCTGCTGGCCGATCACATCTCCCGCCTCGTCAACGAGAAGTTCAACGACCTGGTGCGCGGCGACCTGGTGCACTCCAAGCGCAAGGTGCTCGCCGGCATCGTTATCACTACGGACTTCAGCGTTGATACCGCCAGAGTGAGTGCTTAGGTCTTTGTGTTATAGCAGTGCAGATGATTTATATCTATCGCTACTCGGCCTTTTCTCGTAGATTCGCGTATTGCTACTTTCCTCTTGGCTCTTTCGCCGCTTAAGTACGAATAAATTTCGCAAACAAAAAATGGCACTGTTGGGTAACTGTACGTCAGGTTTGAGGCTTTAGATGACAGAAATATATTACGTTGTTTATATACTAATACTATAATATTAAATTAAATCGTCGAGTGTAATGTGTCGAGCCAGCGGACGGTCGCGCTCCACGTTATCCACACGCAGCAAATATTATTAATTATTAATTAATATTTTCGCGAATCGCGCGGCTAATTGCCGCTGCACGTCACCATGGCGCTCGTGGCGAATGAGTTGCTGGCGTTTATCCAGCACGCCATCGACACAATGGACGAGGTTAGCATAATGCAGATCTGTAAGTCCTCCTTCACCAGCGAGGAGATTTGCCAGGGGAAGCATTTGCTCTACGAGACGCTCGGCCAGAGCGCGAATATGCCATCGCGACGGAGGGATGGAACAGAAAAAAGCGTGCAGGATATAATATCCTTGCTGAAGCAGACGGATCCGGATGAGGTGCCGGCTTTTGTGGCGAAAAAACTGCACAAGCTGCCGCCCGTGACGCTGGACCACGTCGACGTCGTCACCCTCTTAAAGGACATCAGATTCCTGAAAGAAGAGTTGGCCGAAGTTCGAGGTAGATTGCAGGCATCGGAGTCTACGATCAGCGATCTATGTAATGAATTATCACAATTAAAGAGTGGTAATTCAATATGTAAGTCACCTGATGCCGCGTTCGTCACTCGCCGACGTGGTACCCAAGCGATCACGTTCTGCCCGTTAGCACTTTCTGACGGGTCAACGCACGAGCACGTCATCGCCGCCGCCGCCGCTTCCCCCGCCGCCCGCTCCCCGCCTGCAACGGAGCCGCGGCCGAACTACGCAAGTGTCGCCGCTTGCCCCCCGCCTCCTCCCCCGCGTTCCAAAAACAAAGGGAAAAAGGAGGCCCCTGCTAAGGAGTATCCTCCCTCCGAAAAGGACCGAAAGTGCGATGATGACGGGTTTATAAGAGTGGAGAGGAAGAAGAAGAAACCCGTCGTCCGCAACCATCGCGGCACCGCACCCGAAGGACCCGAGCAGCTGTTGCGGCGTGAGACTCCCGCGACGCCGCTATACGTGTCCAGGCTGCACTGGTCCACGACGGTCGAGCAGGTCGTGGACTACATCAGGAGCAAGACCCACTTTGTCTTGAGGGTCGAGCGCTTGGAGTCCCGTCACAAAGTGAATTTTAGCTCCTTTGTGGTGAAAGTCCCGACGCACCATCTACCGACCTTCGAGAAGGAGTTCTGGCCGATTGGAGTCGTCTACAGGAGGTTCCGAGGACGACTTCCGAACACGTCGCGCCCCACGTGGCAGACAATACGTGTTTAGTGTTAGTGTTAGTTTTAGTATAATTGTATGTATGTTAGTCTATAAGGTATTTATAATATGGGCCAAGATGCCCGACTCAAATAAATAAATAAATAAATAAAAAATTATTTCCATCAGGTGATCGCGGTGACGACAGGCACCAAGTGCGTGTCGGGCGAGCAGATCTCCGTCAGCGGCCGCGCCGTCAACGACTGCCATGCCGAGGTACGCACGCACGCGCGCACGCAAACACGTGCATGTATACGTATTGCGTATGCTCGTACCAATAGAAATACGAGGGCGGCACTGAAAATTTCGGGAATCAAGGAGGTGACACAACAGTACTATTTAAAAATGTGTTTATTGCTTTTCGAAGTATTCTCCGCGAAATTTGACACATTTTTCCATACGATGGAACCAATCATTGAAGCAATCATTCCATTCGGATGTTGGGGTCTAAAAATGGCCGTTTTGCAGGCGTCCACAGCTTCTTCAGGTGATGAAAATCTCTGACCACGCAATTTATTCTTTATTTTAAGAAAATTTTTGTGTATAAATTTTTTTTACTAAATTTACTACAAAATATTTAAACACTAAAAAATAGAGTAAAAACATAAAAAATATATAAATAAATAGTAAATTTACTACAAAATATTTAAATACTAAAAAAAAAATTTTTTGTGTATAATTTTTTTTACTAAATTTACTACTAAGTATTTAAACACTAAAAAATTGAGTAAAACACTAAAAAAATATATAAATAAATATTAAATTTACTACAAAATATTTCAACTCTAAAAAATATTTTTTAGTATTTAAATATTTTGAGAATTTCGAGGGTAGCCCGGCCCCTTAAGTCGGGGCTGTACGGCGGATGGTCTAATAATTCTATGTTTTCTTATTCTAAAAACTCTTGTTCTGTGCGCGGTGTGAGAACTCGCATTGTCGTGATGGAGGATGATGCGGCGGTTGCAGTTCTCTTTACGGAGTTCAGATACGACCTGTGGCAAACAAATGCTAGCATACCATTCTGCATTAACCGTTCTTTGTCCCTCAAGAGGAATAATCGCAATATGGCCGGTTTTGGAGACAAACGTGGCCACCATTTTTTTTGCAACACTCCGTGAACGAACAATTTTTGTTGGCTTTAACTCATTTTCGAACATCCAAACTCGTGACTGGTTTTTAGTTTCGGGTTCGTACGCGTATATCCAGGATTCGTCACCTGATACGATGTTGTATACAGCATTTGAGGATCCTGCGTGGAATCTTTCGAGAGTTCTGACGCACCAAGTAACGCGAGCCGCTTTTTGCTCTTCACAGAGCAAATGCGGTATCCATCGGGAAAACAACTTTTTTAAACCTAATTGTTCATGCAATATTATTTGTATTTGACTCATGCCAATGTCTAAAGTTGCCTGAATTTCGCGGTATGTCACATGTCAATCTTCCTCAACCAGCTTACGCACAGCATCAACGTTTTCTTGGGTGACTGCAGTTTTTGGACGACCTTGACGGGATCATCACTGAGCCTGACACGTCCACGTTGAAATTCAGCAAACCAGCGATAAATTGTGGTTTTGGATGGGGCTTCATCACCAAATGCAGAAATCATCCGATCAACACACTGTCTTTGTGTTAAACCACTTCGAAAGTCATAATAAATCATCGCTCTAAAATTTTCTCGAGTCAATTCCATTTTCTCAACGACTAAACAAGTTTGACAAGACCTTGTGACAAGACCGAGTATCTTTTTTTAAATAAATAAATGGTATTCGATTTTTAAAACCAATTTTTCAATTAAAAAGATTTTAATATGACAGGAATAGTGGAAGTATTCCATTCCCGGTATTTTTAGTGCAGCCTATGTATTAGCTTAAAATGAATGTTTGTACTGAGTTTAATACTTCAGTCGGAATTTCCAGGAATTGCTATTGTATTCTATTGTTGTCGCGATCACCGGTGCTCGCGCGGGGCCTGAAGGATTAATATCACTTTAGCTTCAAAGGATAATAACGCATATGTGTATTTAAAACTCGTAGGTGGCCGCCAGGAGATGTCTACAGCGGCACCTGTACTCCCAGCTGTATATGTACGCTAAGTCGCCAGGTTAGTGTTACCTGCTGCACATTGTGACTAATGAGTGATTACCAATGTCTCATGTTACTGTACTGTACATACTGTAAATTCCGAAAGGAAGAAGATTATGTATGAAGTATATTTCGTTTACTATTCCAACTTGAAGATTTCTTTAAACATCCACGATAAGTATCGTTAGATTCGTCTCTATTCTGATTTGTGAGATGGCAACTGAAACATGCCTGGTTTTTTTATTCATACTACATATTATATACTATCCATAGTAGTATTATAATTGCAAAAGTGGGTCTGTCTGTCCGTTAACTCTTCACGCCTTAACCGCTGAACCGATTTGGCTGGGCATGGAGATACTTTTGAGTCCCGGGAAAGGACATAGTATACTTTTTATCCCGGAAAAATGTACGGTTCCAGCGCGATAAACTAATCTTGGCGCAACGGAGTTGCGGGCATCATCTAGTTCTAGTATAAAACTTTTATGACCCTCCAGATCCTCGAGTGCCGATCGAGGAGTCAGATTTGGAGCCGGTCCCGGGCGGCGGGTACCAGCTGCGCGCCGACCGCCAGATACACCTGTACGTGAGCACCGCGCCCTGTGGCGACGGCCGCATCTTCAGCCCGCACGAGCACGCCGACCCCGAGCCCGACAGACACCCAAACAGGTATGTACTCCTATAGACACCCCAACAGGTATGTACTCCTATAGACACCCCAACAGGTATGTACTCCGATAGACACCCCAACATGTATGTACTCCGATGGACACGCCAATAGGTATGTAGTCCGATGACCGATAGACACCTAACATGTATGTACTCCGATAGACACCCTAACAGGTATGTAGTCCGACAGACACCCCAACAGGTATGTAGTTCGATAGACACCCCAACAGGTATGTAGTTCGATAGACACCCCAACAGGTATGTACTCCGACAGACATCCCAACAGTTATATACTCCGATAGACACCCCAACAGGTATGTACTCCGACAGACACCCCAACAGTTATATACTCCGATAGACACCCCAACAGGTATGTAGTTCGATAGACACCCCAACAGGTATGTACTCCGACAGACATCCCAACAGTTATATACTCCGATAGACACCCCAACAGGTATGTACTCCGACAGACACCCCAACAGTTATATACTCCGATAGACACCCCAACAGGTGAGAACAGTCTGACAAATAAAAATATTTGGCTGTCGGAAAGTTAAAACCGACAGTTGCAAAAAGTGTGACAGACACGCCAACACCCAACAGGTACAGATGCAGTCCGCCAGACACTCAACCGAATACGGGCGTCACGATATTCCCAAATTAGTACCTAATTAGACATTGTTTTTGAGCACGTAATTTAATAAAGCTTGTATTTTTTCTACAGGTTAGCTCGAGGTCAGCTGAGGACGAAGATCGAGTCCGGCGAAGGTACAATCCCAGTGAAGAACTGCAGCAACGTCGTGCAGACCTGGGACGGCGTACTGCAGGTATGAGCCATACCATAATATATCAATGTTACATAGTATGTTTGGCATGGCTACTGCTGGCAAAAGCTCAGCTGCTAGAAGTTTATGAAACTAAAGCCTTCGTGGTACAGTGACTTAGAAATTACGAGTTCGGTTCATGTGTTCGATTCCTTCTACTGGCATTATTATGGTACTAAATACGGTTATAATGATATTGTGTATCAGGGCGAGCGGCTGCTGACGATGTCGTGCTCGGACAAGGCGGCGCGGTGGTGCGCGCTCGGCCTACAGGGCGCGCTGCTGGCGCGGCTGCTGCGCCCCGTGCACCTCACCTCGCTCGTGCTCGGCTCCCTGCTGCACCCGCATCACATGCACAGGTCGGTTTCTCTCGCTTAGTGTCTAAATACACCATGCCGAAGATCCGCATGATTACGTCAGCAATGTCAAACGCATACAACGCGACGTAATTTCGGTATGGTGTGTCATCGGTAATTTAAAATACATTGCAGGCGTAATCATGCGGAACTTCGGCCGCGTTTTTTCGGCCTAGTGTGTTTAGATACTTATGGTGTTTTAGAGGGCACCCTTGTTGTGTAAGTCTTGTGGTAGTCTTGACAAACATTTAAAAAGCCTTTTACCAGTGTTTGCGAGGCCACGTTGATCCGTTGCCTAGCGGTGCGTCGTGGAAGTGTCGAATCTTTGATGATTTTAATAGATATTTTATGATATAAAACATTTATGAGAAGTTCGCATTCGCCCTTATGATGTGCGAATGAGACGACACGATTTTCTGACGTCGGTTACAGGGCGATATGCGGTCGCATCGAGGGCCACATCTCCGGCTTGCCGCCTCCTCACCGGCTGACGCGGCCGCTGCTCGCGCGCGCCGCCAGCACGGAGGCCCGCACGCCCGCCCGCGCCCCCTCCTTCAGCGTGTGCTGGGCCAGCACTAGCCCGGTACGTACACGCACAGCGTACTGTACGCACGCAACTTGTACTTTGTACAGAAAAAAGTATTATTACTTTAATTACGTCGCCGGCAAAAATTAGTGACAGTGTTAGTTTATAAGTGAATATAAAATATGTATGTTAGATTTAAGGTATTTGTTATATGGGTCTCCGATGCCCGAAATAAAGATGATTTGATTTGATTTAATTAGCATTTTCAATTTTTATTTCATAGATTTGTTTTATCGAGAAATGGATGGACTTGCAGAATGCAGATATAAATAATCATAGAATAAATAAATAAAATATAGATAAATAATCATGGGTGTATTTTTCGTTCATCTTTGTTCGGAGGGATGAGGAAAAGTGATGGGAATAAAGCTGTAGCTTAGCTTATACAATATCATAATAATATGAAGAATACCCGGTCTTGTCTCGTGCGGTAATTTAGGCTCATGTTATATGATACGCGGTTCCAGACGCCCGAGATCCTGAACGCGACGACGGGCAAGCTGGAGAGCGGGCAGCCGTCGCTGCTGTGCAAGCAGAGCATGTTCGCGCGCTGGCAGTACCTCGTGCGCCGCCTGCCGCTGCTGCAGCCGGTATTTCATGTACTCTATATTTAGATTTCATTTTATATTAAAGAAAACTTTAGACCGTATAGTACCTCAAATTAAAATATGATTAAAAGTGCATTAAGAAGACTTACACATTGATTTGGTCGAATTTAATTTTTATGGCGTCCCTGGCCCCTGCTTGTTGCATTAATGAATTGACGTTGCTTTAAGCATGATTTAGCTATGATTAAAAGTCGATTACGATGTCCATACTGAATCTCGAAATGTCCAGGAGACGGCGGAGGGTCCGGAGCTGCCGCCGCTGCCCGCCGACCTCGACCACCTCATGTACAATGAGGCCAAGCTACTCTCCACCAACTACCAGGTACACAGATATCTTACAATATATTATTGTAATTAAAAAAAATTATGCCTGTTTTCACTAACCGCGCTCTAGCGTTAAGACGTGTGGGGGTAGCGGTCCTTTAGAGTCATGTATCTCTTAGGCTTTAGGACCTAAGATGACGTTCGAGCCCCAGGAGACACTTAGCGTTAGGGTGTGGTTGGTGAAAATGACCATAAATGATTGAAAGTGGGCATTATCAAAGTGATAATAACTTTGCGTCTTCAGGTGGCCAAGGATCGTCTGGTGGGAGCGTTCGAGAAGGCGCAGCTGGGGCGGTGGATCAAGAAGCCGATAGAGCAGGACCAGTTCGTCTGCGAACTGCTCCAAGCCGACCCCGCGCTGCTGTTCGCCTAGGCGGGCCGCACGCACGCCCACACGCTCGCGAGTTCGCACACGTGCACGCACGCCCGCACGCGCACGCCACGCGTACGCACACCGGGGTAGGTAACGTAGTTTACTTACACGGAAATATTTTTTTGCCAATCGGCGCTATTGTATACGTATGACGCAAGATGAGCGGGTATTATTCCTGAAATTTTATTCCTACTGCCATCGTCTTTAAATGTGTCTAAAGTTAACTGTGAGTCATCACCGATCGATTATTCGATTATATTTTAAAGTTACATATTGTAGAAATTTTATCTTTAGAACTAAAATTCAGGCTATTCTAGTAGTCTACTCGATTAAAAAAATATATTTATATGTAAGAAATTCTTCTAAAATGGACCGAAATTTTACATGTGAGAAAACTAACAATTACAGTACAAAATAGTATACATATAAAGATATTATATTCTACAAGCACTTCCGTACCTACCCTTACCATGTTCAAATAATAGTGAATCCCGTGGTGATATTTCATCTTAAATTCTCTTAATTTAAAAATCTTAATTTAAGATTTAACAAAAATATTTAGGTCTCACTAGACCAACAACAAAATTAGACCTACTTAAAATTAAAAAGTAGTATAATTCCTAAAATTAACACTTAAAAACAGTCGATTGCAACTTCTTGTCTTTTGTTTCTTAAAAATCTCCTTGTTCATATTTTAAAGTAAAATTAGACACTGCCTTTTCAAATTAACAATCGATTTCAGCGTATCGTAGATCACAAATTTTACAAGACTAAATAAGTCTAAAATAATTCTTGCCACTCGATTATATTGTAGTCATTACTCTACGAAACCTTCGCTTTAAGAAAGTGAAGTAATTGGAGAGTTATTTAACTACTTTAAAAATTATACTAAATTATAATTTATATTATATAGCATTCTAAAATTATGCTATGGCATAATGTCGTAGGGTCCTTTAAAGATAAACCAGGGAGAATAGAATTGGACAGACAAGCGTGTCTTCAAAAAGTATGAAGTGTAGATAGAGGAGAACTATCTCTGTATGTAAAAAGTGTCCGCTGAAATGCGTTAAATTAGGGTGAAACTAATTCACCCTAAAGTGGCGCTACAGTCAGTGGTGTTCCTAACGGCTATATTTTCATAGCGCGCTAGATGGAATACGCTACATTTTTTAAGCGCGCTAGTTTTGACGCTACGTTATAACGAATGAAATCTCGATTCGCTTAAGCGCGCTAGTTTTGACGGTACGTTCTAACGAATTTCAAGCGCGCTAGTTTTGACGCTATGTTATAACGAATTTCAAGCGGGCTAGTTTTGACGCTACGCTATATCGAATGAAATCTCAATTCTTTCAAGCGCGCTAGATTTGACGCTACATTATAACGAATGATACGTTATAACGATCGATTGGACACGTTGTAAAATTACCGACATAATTGAATTCTTTCGTTAATAGTTATAACGCGGTGGTTGAGTTAATGTAATATAACGTGTTTGTTAAAGATAATTTAGATTATTATAATCGTTTGAAGGCATTATTATTTATTTGGTTAATTTTATTATGTTTGAAATATTTAAATTAAAATGATAGGTAAGTACAATATAATTATACAATATAATGAAATTGAAATGAATTGGTTTAAATACATTTTTTTTAAGTACGGTATTAAATTATTTAAATGGTTTTTAATTAATTTTTTATTTTTTGGTAATATAGGTACTTAAAATATTATTTTTACACTTTTTTTACAACAGTTTTTTTACATTTAAAAATATAATAACGTATCCAGATTTAGAAAAAATACGTTCACATGGAACGGAAGTTACCATTATATTACAGTACAGTGCTCTTCTGAGTAGGGGGTAAATTATTGATTATAAAACATTATAATTTATCTATGCGCGCAACGCAACACTGAAAAAATTATGACATCCGAATTCACCCGATTTGGACCCGAACGATACGACAACGAACCAACGAAAGTCGCGCGCGGTCGGCAGCGCGAGCGGCGTCGCGCTAGGTCAGTGACCGCGCGATACGTTATAACGTAGCGTCTTGTGCATAGTTTAATAGCGCGCGCTATTCGTTGCGAAGAAATAGCGCGCTACTTTTTTCAGCTATACGTTATATTAACCACCACTAGCTACAGTAGCAACAAGGTAAATTTTAAATCATTTAGCAACTTTTATTTCAGCTATTTTGGGGTATATTTTTCAAAATTTATTGGTATTAACACAGTAATTCTAGTAATAATTAACATTCCAATAATAATTTATATTTTGTCACCAATGGCTACATTCATTCCTACTCTCCATAATTACACTTTGCTGCAGCTAGCGCCACTCTCGGAGGATTTTTCAACTGTTATTTACTGCGTACAGCTGGACACTTTTTCAAATATCCCCCATATAAGATAGTTCTCCTCTATCTACACTCCATATCAAAAAGGCAGCCCTATTTTCCGTGAGTTTGGCAGGAGCTGTCAAAATAACAGTAGCTGTCAAAATGACAGAAATGTCAAAATGACAGCTGAGCGTAGAGTAGTGCGGCGCGTGCGACGGTCAACTTAGGCAGCAGTTTCGAATGTACCGTAGTTAAGGCCGGTTCACCGTTTTCGGGGCTCTAGAAGTATCGCCAGGGCTGTGTTGCTAGGTTTAATTACTTTATCATACAAACCGCCTACGATGTCAGGTCATTTTGATCATAATTTGTCTGCATTTCATATAGTTCTTAAGTTTTTTATGCTAAGTTTGCCGTAAGATCTGTACTTTTAAGTATAAATGGATAGTTGTTATTATTTCTTGATATTATGCTTAACGTTTTGTTTAGCAATGCAACAATAATTTGTTTCAACCTTTAAGTGTGAACTGGCCTTAACACGAAAGTAACTCTCGAATCTACTTAAGGTAGCTTTAAGATGAAACATAGTTTAAGTAAGACCTTTAAGAAAGTGTTTGTTTAAGAGTAAGGAAACCTTGTTTGATATTTACTGTTCTCGATTTCTATAACTTACAATCATTAAGTAAGGTAGCTGATCATTGTTATTACTTACAAAATATATCATGTATGATTTTCACTTTTACGAGCATATGAGGCTGGAAAGTGAGAAAAAAATGTTTAAAATGCGTGTTTTTGTCAACAACTTGTTTCATTAGTCTTATGTTTTTTTTTTTTTTAAGGTAATATAATTTTAGAAAGTAATAGTTTACGTATCTGTATTCTGTATGCAGGATGTTTGTAGTGTAAAGCACGACACTTGATCTCGCGCGGTTCGTCCGCACCCTGTATACTGTCAGTATTAGACCAAACACTAGACGTTTAAGTGGATAGTGATCGCACAAATAAATTTTTTTTAATAATTCGATTCTTTTATTACATAACCATATTATTGGTGTTGTTTTTGTCTTAAATTTTTGGTGAATTTAGTCCGAATAGATTAACAAAATGACCTGTTTTTGAGCTTTTTTTCTAGAGAATTTTGGTTAGGTGAAATAATAGCTACAATACAGACGTTGGAACATTACGATCAAAGATAAATAGATAAATAAATAAAAAATCAACGAAGATATTTTTTCACGCTAGAGGCAGCACCAGCATAGATTGTACACAAAGTTTTGCTCGAAGTTTGACAACGTTTCTGTCAATATTCTGATACGACGTGTGCGACATGTCTGATTTTGGTCGGTTATTGTGTGTGCTAGCAGCGCCCTCTCCGACCTTCGCGTAATATTCCCTATTAAATACAAACCAAATAAAACGCGTAATACATTCTAAAGGTTATATTAAATATAACAATACATAAAGCTACAATAATATTATTGGTGAGGCAATGTTTCTATCGAGAACGGCGACTTGCGGTGAGTCATTAGGAAGTAGTTGCCTCGCGCACTGGAAAAAAACACTTATGCTAAGTACTCACATACGGTTTTGCTCGATAGTTTTACTCCAAATCGAAGGAAATGACATATTTAATTCCATAGAGCCGGCTCGAAGCGAGCCTTCGAGCTGTCAGTTTTGGCGATCCACACGGTGGTTATTGCTCGATTTGGAATAAAACTATCGAGCAAAACCGTATGTCAGTACTTAGTATTACTTAAACATATTCCCAGCATATTCCAATAAGCATGAGTAGTGCCCCAATGATGATATAATAGTGCATACAGTATATTTATTAAATACACCTTATTTCTATACTCACCTCATTTATAGAAAGAGAAATATTTAGCAAATAACTTGTGCAGAGTGAGAAAAACCGCTACAGCTAGGTTAGTAAGAAGCATTAAAATATTTTAGTGATAACATGATGTAAGACGTGTTTTCATATATAAATGTGTAATATTGTATAAGTAAGTAAAACCCAGTCTCATTGCACAATTGAAACAGCTTGTTAAAGAAGCGACGTTTTAACTTTAAGAATGGGATTATGTACTGGTTGGTTAGGTAACAGTGCCGTAAATAGCCTTTTTTGCGCCCTGTGCGAGCTTCTAAACTGCGCACAGTGTTTTAGAAATCCCCAAAATCGGACATCACTAAGAAAGAACTCCCGTGTGCGCATTTTACATCGTTTTTGAGAAAATCAATTTTTAAATTGGTCATTTTTTGACTCCCTAAAAACCAAATTATTTTATTTAAATTAATTACGAGGGTTTGTAAACTTGCTACCCAGCTGATTAGATTAATCATTAAGAGACATAAATTTTGTTTTTTATTTAATTCCTACAATTAAATTAGTATTTACACTACAATATTTTTATTTTTTGTGAATCGCGTCTCATACCAGAGATTTACGAATTTCAAATTTTTATTCGCGCCTTAAAAAATTTAAGAGCAAAGTTTCATCAAATACTATTTTTTTTTAATAATCAGTTAAATATAAAAACATTTACAATTTAAAATGTTTAAATAATTAGTCAAATATGTAATAAGCACTTAAATAATAAATCAGTCCAATAATAAAACATTTTATTCTTCATCACCTTGGTCGTCAAAAATGCTGTCCTCCCGTGCCAAATGGAGGAGGATGAAGTCGTTAATAATATTAACGACACTATAAATTTATTATTATTATTGAAGTGAAAACTTCTTTAGCGGCGTTGAGCACTTTTGTGGGATGGGTAAAAACTGTGAAACTCGCGTCAGATTCTCGTGCTGATCGAAAAACCTTGGAAAAACCGTAAGACGGTTGGAGAGTAATGTTTTGTGTCGAATTCGAACTCAAACTCGAACTCGAATTGATTGTAAGGGTTTCGATTAATTAAAAAAACGATTTTTTAATAATCGATTTTTATAAAAAATGGGTAAAAAAAATGCACAACCTTAATAATCAAGTTTTCACTTCTGCCGGCACTCCCGGAGTGCAACCCGTCTTTTTTTATTTGAGTGATTATTATTTGACTAATTATTAAAAAAAAAAAAATTGTAAATGTTTTTTTATTTGACTGATTATTTAAAAAAAAATAGTATTTGATGAAACTTTGCTTTTAAAATTTTTAAGGCGCGAATAAAAATTAGAAATTCGTAAATCTCTGGTATGAGCCGCGATTCACAAAAAATAAAAATATTAGTACAAAGTATTTTTCAGTATGGACAGAAAGTGCGGAAATCATATAGGAAAGGAGAAAAAAAAGTCTAAATATTTAAAAACATTAAAATCTCAGGAACTACTTGAATTGTAGGAATGAAATAAAGTACAAAATGTGTGTGTGTGTGTGTGTGTGTCTCTTAATGATTAATCTAATCAGCTGGGTAGCAAGTTTACAAACCCTCGTAATTAATTTAAATAAAATAATTTCGTTTTTAGCATAAAGTTAATATACCTTAGGTATATTACCTTTATGGTTTTTAGGGAGTCAAAAAATGACCAATTTAAAAATTGATTTTCTTAAAAACGAAGTAAAATGCGCACACGGGAGTTCTACTCTTGCATTTGAAATATAAGACTCCATCGACTCATTGCATTAACTTAGTCGTGTCCGATTTTGGGGACTTCTAAAACACTGTGCTGCGCCCTGTGCGAGCTTCTATAACAACGCCCTTGGTTCTTTTAGATATTATAGTATAGGTACCGAGAGCAACGCTATGTTTAGGCCTATTTTCTTCCATTCAGGATGATAAAATAAAACTTGTGTTGGTAGACCAATTACAATAATTATTGAAATTGGTCTACCACTCTCCTAGTGCTCCTATTATATTTAATTAGAGCAATAGGAGCGCAGTGGGAACTTATCGGGAGAAAACAGAAAAAATAATAGTCCTGCCTGGTCTGGTCATTCTTGCGCCCCCCAGTCTACGCCCTGTGCCTGGGCACCGGTGACCCTGCCCTATTTACGGCACTGGTACCTAACCTAATTAATGTAATTATAGTAATAATTACAAAATATAAAGTCAAAAGTTTATCTCACTTCTAATCAGTCTACTCTTCTACTTATGTCGAGTCTACTTATTACTGGTGATGGACAGGTTGTCGCCCTGCCGTAGCCCGAACAGCTTCTTCACAAAAGTCTTCCACTTGGAGTTGTTGTCCAGTTCCAAGGTGTAAGTGACCGGCTGGAATGGCGGCGGAGTGCCGATGTAGTTGTTCCTCTCCTTGACAAAGTGGTTCAGCTCCCCGTTGCTGGACTTCACCAGCGTGTTGATCTCTCGCACGACGGTCACAATGGGAATTACATTCTGACGATGCTTCATGAGGAATTCCAGAATTCGAAATAAGAAGTTCTCGTTTTCAGTCGCCTCCGATTTGAAAAATGGAACGAACCTCCGTTGTCTGTGATGTTCTGAATTTGAATTTTCGATTTTGGTTTGTTGTTGTTTGTTTTGTAAAGTTTTTCTTTTTTTATGCGTGTGTTTGTCTGCACCGAGTTTCTTTGACGGGTTCATTTCATTTGCAAGTGTCATCTTGTTTCTCGAGTTTAAATATCTTCTGATATCCGTTGTTTGTCTAGTGTTTATCTCATCTTGCGTATAGTCTCTCAGGTAGAAGACTTTGTAGCAGTGTTTTGTGTTTCCACCTGTCGGAATAATAAGTGCGTAACAATAAAATGCATTGCTTTGAAGCTATTACCTACTATCTACTGTCTGCTATAAAAGAACAAGCTGCTGTGGTCTAAAAACGTGAGTATATACGAAGACAAATTGCTGTAACAGTGCCGTGCTTGTACAGGAACTGGGAAGCATACTCGTGCCAGTTGCTTTGTGCTCCAGTGGCATTATGCCAGTGCTGGTATGCCAGTGCCACATACTGTCTATCAACGGCGAAGCCCATGTGGGTCTTGTTGGATCGCGCGCAGCCGCCCTCCGTGTAGTGTTGCCAGGAGGGGCAGGCGCTGGCGACGAAGCCGTGAGGGTTGAGCACCGACTCGCTGTAGAACATGTACGACCGCCAGTGGCTGCAGAAGACTGGAGGAGGAGGAGGAGGGTTTAGTACGGCACACTCTCATCGAGATAGTTAAATGTAAAGTTAGGTAATGTAGTCTGGATAACATGCAGAACTTAACTAGGCGTCTTGTTTGGAAAGCAGCGGCACCTGCAGTGGAAGCAGGTTTCATTGTAATTTCTACGTGTCGTACTTGGGGCTAACCAGCTCCAGTTCGAACACAAGAGCGATGCGCAATTTCTTGTATCGCGCACCGTGGTTCCGGGCGAACAAAATACTCGCTGGTTTAACGTTGAAACGAATTATTCGACCTTATCCTGCTGCATAGTTGATACAGTCTAAGTTCGGACACTTACCGTGATTAACTTGAAAAAAAAAAGAACAAAGTAACTCACAGTTGTTAAGCAGCAGCTGTTTGGGCAGCGTGTGGCTGAGCTCGCAGCCCGGCTGGGGACTCCTCCCGCCGTTCGGCCAGAAGTCTACGTGACCCACCGCGTGCTTGAAACCTAAGAGGGATAGTTTCGTGATATTTCCGATTCTATTATATTAATAAACACGCACCCAATGGTTATAAATTGTACAAAAAAAAATGTTGTATTTGATTGTCAGTTGTCACATAGGGTACGTCGCATTAAATACAAGGATAACCGCATATTATGTACAATGTTATATTATCGTCTCTTTTTACTGTAGTTTTTTTAAAGATGGTCAAAGATCTAAACATTTTTATAGAAAATTTTGCCATACTTACTTGAAATTATTTGGTTCGCCTCGTGGCAAGGAAGATGCTAGGGAAGGAAATTGCCTATTACTCACCGAATATCCCGGCATCAGTGTGTATGACGTCGACGAACTCGGCGTCGGTCTCGTCCAGCCTCTGCGGCGGCGGTAGCTTGCAGAACACCGGCCACGCCGGGTCCAGACCCGTGATGCGAGACACTCGCCCTGGAATGTATCGCGCGATAAGTGCCATGCTGTATCACGCGATATCGCGATAAAATATGTCATATTGTATCACACGATGTCGCAATATTTGCCATTTTGTATCACACGCGACGTACCGATAAACGTCATGTTGTATCACGCGATAAGCGTCATGTTGTATCACGCGATGTCGCTATAAATACTGTGTTGTATCACGCGACGTCGCGATAAATGCTGTTGCATCACGCGACGTCGCGATAAATGTCATTTTGTATAACGTCACGTTAAGGCCGCGTTTCCATTGAAGCGGAGCGGAGCTTAGCGGTGCCGAATTGACCTATCATCATGCTCGAAATCTTCGCTCCGCTTCGCTGTTATTCCGCTGGATACAGCACGATTGGTCAATTCGGGCACCGCTAAGCTCCGCTCCGCTTCAGTGGAAACGCACCCTAAACAATGGAATTGTAAGTAAGGAGTATTTATTGATGTGGCTTACTAACCGGATGTAAGGGCGCCTCCGGCGACGCCAGCGCTCTGCCCACCGAGACTGTGCCCGACGAAGTGCGTGTTGGATAATTTCAGTCCCCTGAAAAAATAGATTATAGTAATTACTAAGCGACGTCAACTGTAGGTGCGAAGGTAGTAACAGGACTTGTGAGGCATCATAAATCATTAAAGATAAAAGTTACGGTCCAGCTGTGGAGCGAGTAAAAATTCGGCCATTGTTGGCTTGTTTTTCCACCCGTACAAGAATATTTTTGCTCTCGTGTACCAATAGAAACGATATAGCAATATATTCATGGACCAGTGAAAGAGACAAAAGACAAGAGCGAGATGAAGTGCGAGTGAAAAAGACAGCGATAGATCAATAACGTATTCCTCCACTGCGGAGCCCACCTGGAGACGAGGTAGTCGACGAAGCGCGCGGCGAAGTTGCCGATGTACCAGGTGTTGTCGGCGGCGGTGAAGTACCACGGGCCCGCCTCCAGCCGCGACGCGTCCACCGTGATCACGTTCGTGTCGCCGCGCATCAAGTACGCTGGGGAGGACGCACTATCAGTACTTATACTAGACTAGATGACGCCAGCAACTCCGTTGCGCCAAAATTCGTTTATCGTGCGGAAAGTGGGTACCTTAAATTTCTCCCAATCATACCAAAAAAAATAAGAATACCAAATTTCAGAAAAATCAGTTTAGCGGTTTTGGCGTGAAGAGGTAAAAGATATACAGACACACACGTACACACACACTTTCGCATTTATAATATTAGTAAAGTACGGATATGGATATTGCAACCGAATATTCGCGGCCTTAAGGGTGCGTTTCCATTGACGCGGAGCGGGCGGAAAGGAGCTTAGCGGTGCCCGAATTGACCAATCGTGCTATTCCAGCGGAATGGCAGCAAAGCGGAGCGAAGATTTCGAGCATGGTGATTGGTCAATTCGGCACCGCTAAGCTCCGCTCCGCGTCAGTGGAAACGCGGCCTAAGAACTTTCGTTAGCTGGGTCAGAAACTCTCAGATGTCTGAACTCGAGCCGTCAGTGGCCGACGGCGTCCGGCTCGGCGCCGTTCACACATTTGTCCGACGTTCATCATAGCTACCCGGGACCTTAATGAATAGAGGTAGAAAATACCACCTGCCCTATCCTATACAGGCAGAGTCGTATTCCTAGAAACAAAGGCATCAGATATCTAGATTTCTGTTTCTATAGACTTGTAAGTAGTAGTAAACCAAAACATTTTACCTTCCTTAATCACCAGTGGGCTGCCGTCATCGGGCGTCTCCATGAAGGCATGGAATAGTAAGACGGTGTGGTCGTTGAAGTCCATGTTGGAGGCGAACAGCCGCTCGTCGTCGCCCACCAGCAGCGCCTGCGGGGAGAGGGGGTTGTGTCTGCGGGGGATAGATAGGTTATATTAAGAAAAGTGGATGACAACGGGTAAATTGTACCGGTAGACGTTAACCGGTACAATTTACCCGTTTATACTAAGCCAATTAGCCTCCATCTTCTGTGGACTGTGTCTATGGCTGGTTTTATAAGTATCTACTTACTAATTACCTACGAATATAGTTATTCGTAGGTATCTACCGATAAATGTATGAAAAATCAGCGCAGACAACTACGCATTATTTCCTGACGCGACGGCCAGCGCAATAAATCAGCCTTATAAGTAGGGCCCGGATTTATATGTAAATACATATTTTTATTTTACGCAATTTTCGGCTTAGAATGTGTTTTTTACATTATCATGTTTAGTTCGAGCGTGAAGAGGTAACAGACAGACAGACAGACACACTCTCGCATTTATAATATTAGTATGGACACAGAATATATATTATGGTATGGATTATAACCTTAAATAGATGTTAATTCTCTTAAAATGCAAGAAGATTTTCTATGGTAGAGCCAAATCCTGAGAGATTTTTGGCTTAATGGACAGGATAATTTCTAAAGGGACCCAAAAATGCTCGCAGCCGGTAGGATTCGAACCTACGCTCCCAGAGGGAATCTGATTTCGAGTCAGACGCCTTAACCACTCGGCCACGACTGCCTTGAAAGGGAATTCAAAATGTACAACCTTTTCAAATACAGTAACATTCTTTTGTTAAAAGTTCTTTATTCCCTAGAGAAAAGGAATTACTATAGCGAATGAAACCTATAATGTTGTATTTTGGCGGGAATCGTCTTCAATGCAGCTCGATGTTAGTTGAAGATTTTTTTTCGAAGTTCGTCTGCTTTATTTTTATTTCAGTCATATTTTGTTCGCACAGGTGGTCTTCTTTGTCCACAATATCTCAAGGTTAACAATAACTTATAATGCTTGGTATTAGAGTATGTAAGTACTATATCATCTCTCTAATTTTTATGCTGCACAAAAGTTAAAGATCGCTTGGCGAAACTGGAGGGCGCAATCTGCGTATGTGAACAATACCTAACCAATGACCCACCCCGCCTACTCCTCGCCCAAAGAGACCTCAAAATAACTGCACTTTCTCCTCCCATTTTTCCTTCTTTTTCCTCCTTAATACCTTGATCGTGGGAATCGCAGACACATTAATAGATTTTCGTCGGCTGCCGCTTGGGGATTGATGGGTTAAGTTTGCTCCCACCTGGTGTAAAGCAGGAAGTCGACGTCATGGCCGTCCAGCACGAAGGGGCACTTGTTCTTGTCCAGCGCGTACGGCTGCAGCAGCGCCGTCTCGAATTGCACGCCCGGGGGACCTGCAGGGAACGACAATCATGCAGCTGGTCTGATTATTTCCCCATGAGCAGTGTTACTTTATTATAGAGCGACTAACTAGCGACCCGCCCCGGCGTCGCACGGGTATAAAATATATCGCCATTGAAAAAATTATTAAAATCGATAGCCTATGATCCTTCACGTGGTCTACTTCTTATCTGTGCCAAATAACATAGAAATTGCTCCAGTTGTTCGCGAATCGCGAGATAAGCCCTTTCAAATACTTTCCCCCGTTTTTTCCACGTTCTTAGTCTTAGCGTGATAAAATATATCCTATAGCCTTCCTCAGTAAATGGGCTATTTAACACTGAAAGAATTTTTCAAATCGGACCAACAGTTCTTGAGATTCGCGCGTCCAAGTTAGCCCTTTCATATAATTTTCCTCGTTTTTCCACATTTTCCTCTATTTCTTCGTTTCTATTAGTCTTAGCGTGATAAAATATAGCCTATAGCCTTCCTCGATAAATGGGCTAACTAACACTGAAAGAATCATCAAAATCCGTTGCGTAGTTTTAAAGATTAAAGGGAACAAAGGGACATGAGGGAAAAAAAGCGACTTTGTTTTATAATAAGTATAGAAAAAGATGTATAGATAATAGGTTCGTACTAGAGCTCCCGAATAGGACACATTTCGGCGTTATTTTACATAACTTGAGGTTGGTAGTTATATGGTGTTGGTTTGCTGGAAGCTGGATATAATCCAACTTCCGACCGACATGCGACATAACATGTTATCATAATCCAGTGATATTGGCGCCAGCTACTGTATCTATCATGTAATCCAAATCAAATTCGAATTCAAACAACTATTGATTCCTAAAATTCAGTCGTGAGCCGTGATGCAACTAGCTGGCTCATAACCTCATATGAAAGGTGTTGCAAACTCTCAACTCGTATTATGCATTATAGTCCATGTTCGTTCTGTGGTTTTTGAGCTATCGCTATGACCACATTACACATACATATAGAATTATGTAAAAACTTTCTAGTAAGTACCTACTTGTATTTACATTTTTAGATAATACCTACACCGTTTTCAAAATTCTGCGCTTAATTTGTTTCTACCAAGTAATGGTACAAATCGACAAAAATTAATCCATAAATTACCGCAATTCAAACGTAATGGAATAAAAACTTTTCCGGAATTAGTAGTATCTTCATAATATAATAATTAATAATATTTCATTCGCTATCACGTAAAAATAGCGATCAACAATCCACTAGCAATAATCGCGCGATCTATTCCTGGTAGTCAAAAACAATGGTGTCATGTAAGCGAAGCGATTTTCTCATTGTTATTTATTTATAAGTTGTAAGCCGCAACCAATATTTGTTGTAATCCAAGAAATTCCTCCATAATAGTTTGGAGGATTGAAATGCTCACCTGTACTCAATTTATGCTAATAAAGATATTTGATTTGATTGCAATCGTATTGTTTTGGCTGTTACGTGATACGAAATTGCGATTTTGGAGCAATTATCGCGCAATAATTGCTATCGCATTACTCTCTCAAGATACGTGATACGGCTGCCGAATTGCTCTAGCAGTTAGAAACGAAGAGGTTCAGTCACAGACGTACCCTTTCGAATTTATAATATTACTAGCTGTCCCAGTTAACGTTGCTTTGCCATAATATGAAGTAGGTATTTCGTCCATATTATTATTTTATTGAAGTGACTAAATAAGTATGTCGCCATGGCAACGTCGATCGCTATCCCGTCGCACAAACAATGGTCGCTGTCAGTCTCAGGTTGTAATAATTTACTATTATTTATTAAAAAAATGCACTTATCAATATATTATAAGGCACCCAGTAGCCGATTCTCAGACCTACTGAATAGGCATATAAAATTTGGTAAAAATCAGTAAAGCCGCTTCGGAGGAGTTCGCGGACTAACATTGTGACACGAGAATTTTATATTTAAGAGATTATCAGTTCTATTTAGTGACCTACTAAGTATTATTAGTAAAGGTAGGTATGTAGTCAGTAGGACCAAGCATTCGCTGCAGGAAGCTGCGTTACGTTAGTTTTATAAGTTAACCGACCAGTTAGTTATCAGACTGACGGAACGGGTTAACGTGATTATTTAACATGTTATTACCTGGCCTGTGGCAATATTCATTAAGGAATTAGAAAATATTATATTTGTGATCCCGACTGAGTTTCCTAGTTATTTCTATATGACGCCCGCAAGTCAGTTGCGCCACAATTCGTTTACAGCGCGATAGCCGTACATTCATTCGGCATCAATGATATTCTACTAAATACAGATCTGTTACGTTCATACTATTTTCCGGCTTAAATTGCTTCCGAACAATTTTCAAATTCAATTGTCAAATTTGACAGATAAGTGAAACAAAAGATACGAAATGCCATTTACATAAAAGAGACAGACTAAATTAAAGACGGGCCAATTGGCCCGTATTATGGCTTCACAACGCGCGCGGTAGTAACATATCTGCTTTGAGTTTTTTTTATATAATATCATTGTTCGGCATAAAAAGTATCATTTATTTTGTCCTTTACCGGGAATCAAAGTATCTCAATACCAAATTTCAGCCAAACCGGTTTAGCGGTTTGGGAATTGAGCTTGAAAAGGTGACAGACAGACTCACTTTGGCATGTTAGTAGGGAAGTATGGATTTAGATTTTAGCTAGTTAAGGGTCCGTATACGAAATTTGCCGATTTTCTCTTTTAGGGACGTGATTTAACAGTTAAAATACAGTATTTCTATAAGTTTTAATGCACAACATGTAAGATCATTTCAATTATAATCTAATGTTGGAGCTAGATTTTTTATTTTTTTAAGTATTTTTAAATAATCCAACTCAAAGCCGCGACAGTTTTGTGATTTTTGCTGTAAAAGGTTTAGAATATCACCTTTTTATGGATTGTATTGACGTCTTAACGGTATGAAAAAAATACAATGTACTGTTGAGAAAGTCGTCTATAAAATGTTGGAATTACTTTTTACCACTTTAATATGAAATACTTGAGTAAAAAAAATATGTAACTCGGCAAAATTTTAAGAAAAATGGGCAAAGAATTGCTGTTAATTTCGGCAACTTGGAGCTGTAATTAATAAAAAGAAAACGACAGAAATAATCTATAGATAAAATTCTATCCAATTCGAGAAAAAAGAAAAAAACAAAAAACAAATTGTGCCAAAAAACACGATTCAAAACAACCTAAATCTCACATTATATTACTCGCCGCAAGTTCGAGTCGGCTTTCCGCGCTTAAATATATTTTAAATCTAATAATTAATATATATATTTTTAAGTCTAATAAGAGGAAAAAACCTAATAATATTTCTGTAGCGAACCTTTGCAATTTTGGCAAAATCGGCAAAATTTCGTATACGGACTCTTAGGTAAGACTATTTTGTTTCATAGCTGCATTGACGTATATTTAGTAGGGTCGAGAGGATACTTCATATATTTTGCAAGTCCAGCTGATGCTAGACCTTAAAAAAATAGGTTCAGACTCATTTGAGTGTTCCCCTCCACGGAAATCTTTAGTAAAAGGCGAAAGATTTATACGTTTTGAAGGGAAACCAGAGTTAATGTTTTGGAAAGTTTGCAAAATACTTATCAAATTGCTTCGTACAAGCGATAGCGCGATCTAGACCCAGCACAGCGACATCTAGTGGCGGATTGTGGCACTATTATCCAAACTTTAAATCACAGTATCTTTCCTCAGGAGGCAAATTTTGAAGAAATGTTTTTTGATAAATATTCTGTGTAATAATAACCTATCAACATCAATGTGCTACATATCAATCTGTTCCTCAGTTTAGGTAATACGTTAATCCTTAAAGCGTCTCAAAAAGCTCGTTTGCTGTGGCCTTACGTGAAGCAAGTACCTAGTAGGTACCTACACTCGGAAATATTCTAAAACTAACACTTTAATTGCTATTTTTAAGAAAGTGTCTCTTTTATCTCCTTATATCTGAAACGCTTAATTGAAAGGTACGAAAAAACTTTTAGTCCCAGGAAATGACAGACGGACAGACATCGGTGTCTTAGTAATAGGGACCCGCGTTTTTACCCTTTGTGTACCCTACTTTGCGAACCCTAAAAAACTACTCGTCAGATCTCAGGCGGCCTATTTATAAAGCCGGGGCTGCATGGATGCGTCAACAGCAGTGCTGTCAGCTCTTACATGAGAAGTTGTTTCTTCTGTGTTCGCGCCTCGCGGTAAATTATTGAGGTAATGGATCCAACTCGAGCGGAACTGCTGCTCAGATTATTTGGATTTGAATGCAATAAGTTAATTAGTTTAAACGCTATCAATTGAATCATATAATACCTGTATTGCGTTGGTTACTTAATTCTGTGTGTAACTTAGATGGTTTTGTTGTAGTTAAGGCTGTTTCATCAAAAAAATTGTAGCGTTATCGAACACCCGATTTGGTTGACACTATAAGCACAATAGATATAACTACTTAACTTGTTGAAACTGTTTCTAATTATTGTTATATCTGATAAGGTATAACAGTACGTAAGGCAGGACACAGGCGTAACAGTATAGTAGGGGAGGTCGCGCTCAGTTTAAAAAGTCATTTCATACCGAGCGAAAATCGTTACTATCATAAACTTGTAATGCTAGTATATTATAAGTTTATGGTTACTATAATAGTATTCCACTAATACATAACAGCTTTGATCGTCAATCACTTCATAATGGGTGGAATAAAAATTGAGAGCATCTCAAAGTTGTTGTTGGGAATCGTATTGACATTAAAAAGATCCCAATTCGCACCCAATAAAGGTTCATATCTAGATTATACACGTTTAGGTTCGGTAGGTGTTATTTTAGTTTTAGTATATAACAACAGATGGCGCTTTTAAAGTAAAATATATTGACTATCGAATTAATTACTTAAAATTGCTATGTGAGATAATTTTATGGTTAATTCAAACGAAAATCGCCGTCAGCTGAATGTTTGCAGGTGTAAATGTCGTCTACGCGACGCGACGCCCCAGGATACATTGAGCGCGAAGTAGGGTTATATTGGTCATAACTTATATCGCTGGCTGACGGTTTTTCCACCGTTGTATTAGCATAGCGACTGACGGTTTTCTTTATTATTTACAAAGTAGAAACATTCACCTGTATAAATTTTGTACGGTATAAAATGACCTTATATTCAAAAAATTTTTACATGTTCAGACTTCAGTAACGCCACTGACGTTGAATCACCCGTCTGCAATACGACTGACGGTGATTTTTTGGTTAAACATGACCTCAATAATCATCCATCAAAGTTTCATTCGGTATAAAATCACTTTTCGCAACTATTTTTTTTTACAACTTTGAAATACTCTCAGTTAACATTCCACCACGGGTGCGGCGACTGACGCTGATTATATTGATTGATAAATATTAAGCTACCGCTGGACAAAAATTTGGTCGGTATGAAATGACTTAGCAAACGCTAGCACTACCTCCCCTAGTAGTAGGAGATATCAATAAACGTAAAAGTACAGTGTTCACGTGGGATAATAACCGGCTCCTAATAATAATAATTGGCTAAATTGACCTGTGAGTTGTGACTATCAGCAGTTTCAGCCAAGACCTGTCAAACTAGTGAACAGCTGCACAAGTACACCAATTATGGAAATTTGAGAAGATTCTAAGTCCTATAGGGCTTGCATCTTGCCAAGAGGTAATCCAGGCTGATGGCTAAATCCATGGCTGATGAGTGATGACTAATCCAAGAGGCTCTTGGATTCAGCTGCTACGGAATATACCCATAAGTTGAGGTTCATTAGTTTTGGTAGCGTGCCCACCATTTTATTGCTTACATTCAGGAATTCATAGAGCTTGCGACACTCTTCGCGGTACATATGCTTTGTGGGCCGCAAAGTGCAATCGCCAATTTGGTTTTATTATTCACGTTTAAATACATTGATGCACGTATAATAAAATGTAACTGTAACAATATTTTGTTCACAATTTTTTATCAATTTCTACATTTCCCATGTCTATTGGAGTTTACCTTGAACTTTAATGTAGAGTATTGGGATGTAGAGCCTGCGAACGTCTGAACTCTGAAGTAGATATACCTATATTAGATGTACGTGTACCTAATCATTGTTTACTGTTTAAACTCTAAAGTCTGAACAATGATTACGTACATCTGACTAAATTGCTTTTTTACCCTAAACTTTAGAGTAAAAAGTGGCTGTGACATACGGACGGACATGACGAATCTATAAGGGTTCCGTTTTTTGCCATTTAGCTACGGAACCCTAAAAATGTAATTAACCCTTAAAAATTAAGTTAGATAAGTTGACGAGTTTTAAAAATTGGGTTCAAAATACTTTCGCTATAAAGGTTAAAAAAGAAATAGGGTTCGACGCTTTTCCGCAAATGGAAATTCTAACAGAAAACGTTGAACTTATCTGATTTGAAACAAGCCAACATTTGGAAAATAGACAATCTTGTTTAAAAATTCCTCAAGGAGGACAAGATGACGTCTTCAATCTTCTACAATGGGCGCTGTTCGAAAGCTGTTATTGCACTTTATGAGCATATTATTAATTATAGTGATAATAGTGATAATTAAATGCCATAAAATTCTTTATGTAAGCATCGGTTTAGGAATGTTGGTTTAATTTCTACTTCCTATAAAATATAAATTCATAATTATTCAGAAATGTTTCTCTCTAGTCTCTACATATTAAGTAAATTGGACAATAATAGGTTGCTTACCAATGATTTTATGGGCCGGCAGGAAATTTTAGCAGACTTCATCAGAATTGAAGTAAAATAGTTTAAAAGCTATTAAAATATTTTATACTCACGTATCAGAGACAGGAAACATGCCAGAGGCAGAGGCTGCATGTCTACACCTTACTAAAAAAAAAACACTTATTTTAAATATCGAATAGATCTTTCGAACGATGCGTTGAGGTACACGCGGAGTTTCAAATGTGAAATTCGCGCCACACTCGGTTCTGCGCTCGAGTTAGGTAACAGCCCGCTGCACGGGGGCTATGTGTCTAGATTGGAAGTAGACAATATTATATAGGGGATAAATTACTAAATAACTTTCTGTTTTTATTTAATTTTTGAATTAATATTTATAATAAAATTTTAACATCGATTGCATTTGAAATTTTTTTCAAGGTATAGTTTCACCGCGTCGGACACGCCATGGTTCCGTATCTTTTTATTATTTTCTTTCGAATTTTGGGTAAGATAAGTATATTTGGGTACTACCTAGCACGTTTATTGCCTCGCCAAAAATATAGGACCTAGGCTGATAGCCGAAATTGATAAAATTGACTAATACTTTTGGTATTAGTTTGGGCCAGCTTCTTGAGTGTTCGCCGCTTCAGGCGCCGACGTCGCGTGCTGCGGCATCGAACGTGCTAGACTCTAGAGGCTAGAGCAAGGGTGGCCAACCTTTTCGATACTTGGGCCAATTCGGAAGTAGAATTTTACCCCGGGCCGTTCTACCAAATTTTATGTATAAGTACTCTTAGTGCGCGCCAGATAAGTCTGCGCACAGTCAAAATCGGATACTAATTTTTCCTATTAGATAAGTTCTAGCTTAGGTAAGTTAGAGCTGAGAACAAAAAAATTTACTATAATAAGCGAAGAAAACACCCCAGTCACGCCACTTTAGGGTGCGTCCACATTTGTATCATTTGCGCGATCAGATCTCCGTCGCGTATCATCGAAGTGTGTCAAAATGATACGCATATCATGATACGCCCCGATCGCTATTATAACCGCGTATCTGACACGTGTCATATGAAATATGAAATATTATTATAAATGCGAAAGTGTCTCTGTCGGTCTGTCTGTCTGTCTGTCTTGCTTTCACGCCAAAACTACTGAACCGATTGTAATGAAATTTTGTACACAGATAGTCTAAAGCCTGAAAAAGGACATAGGAAATAACTGGAAAAAGGGGTTGTAAGAGGGTGAAAATGCGTAAATTTGTTAAAAATAAGTTAGTTCCAAAATTCATAACAGATGGCGCTAAGAGTCGCCTACATCGCGCTATCGCTTGCTCATAAGTATTTCTATAAGACGTGGTACCATGTTGATTCGGGCTTTTCGATTATTTTGATTGATAAACACGTTATTAAATAACTCACTACTCAGTACTTTATCTATGCATTGACGTAACCTACCAATGATAAACTATAGTTTATGGGTAAAGCTAAAGTTGTGTAATGGGGGGCTAAATAAGCTTTTTTGGTATTAATAAAGTTTACTTAATTTAAAAAATGAAATATTATGTGCACACTGCACATATGTTTTTATGTAAGTACTTATTTTGATTTAAGGGGTACCTAGGTTTTTAAAAAGCTTTTAAATTTGACACCAATTTTGTTGACACCAAGCGCTATAAACTGAAGTCCACGCGGACGAAGTCGCGGGCAACAGCTAGTATCAAATACGGGCATGATCAGCAGAATGATCTAATAGGCGTCCACACTGATACGCATACTTGATACGGCGCGATGATCGCGACGGAGATCTGATCGGAGATCTGATCACGCAAATGATACAAATGTGGACGCATCGGTATGTAGATAAAGCATATTGTGTTGGTTTTAAAAGTAATAGATAAGAAGTGTTTGTTTGTTTTTTATAATAGGTAAGTATAATAAGGTAATTTTAGTAGTAACTTTTTTTACTTAAAAAAAATGTCCTCGGCTCCGCGGGCCACAAGGTAACAGACGGCGCGGCGGGCCGCATGTGGCCCTGGGCCGCGTGTTGGCCACCCTTGTGCTAGACTGCCGTGGTTCCCAACCTGGGGGTAATTACCTCCGCGGGGGTAAAATAGCTATTCTAAAGGGGTAACAAAGGTGGTACCTAAAATAGATGAATCGGCAGAAAAAAATTATAAACTGTACATTTTGAAGAAAGAGAGCTACAGAATAATAGGGTATTCTGCAGACAGAGATCTGAAAATGTTACTACCGTTAGCTACCACTTGTAAATTATGCGAGAGTGGCCTCTCAACTGTGGTAACATTTAAAAAAAGACAAGAAACCGTCGGATAGTGGAGCATGATGTGAGATGCGAGTTAAATGTAACTGAAGTCTGAACCTAATTAGGTATATTAAGAACTTGCGCATTTACCAATACAAATTAATTATAAAGTTGTTTTTAATTGGGGGGGTAAAATCAGTTTCTCTAACAGGCTATAGGGGTAACAGCTCTAAAAAGGTTGGGAGCTACTGTGCTAGAGGGACCACAGTCCACATGTAGACTTTAGAGACCTAAGACCCTCTAAGACCACTAGCAGTCGCTAGATGCTCATAATGAAGAATTCTCTTCATGCCATCATACTCTAAATGTATGAACACATTCCACGTACAACACCTTCAGGCCTCGGGGGTTGGAGCTCAGGCCAAAGGCTCGTCAAAATATGAACAAGCTCTTTATTGTTTGCTAGATGTTTTATGGAATTAGTTTATCGAGCAGTAACCGTACATTTTGCTGCAATACAAACTACTTAAATCTTGATACTCTATCGACTGATACTTTGACGGAATTATAAGGTATCAGTTCATACCATCTATACAGGATGTAACATAACTAAGTGGTAATACTTTAGGGTGTGTATAGGATCCCTTTAAAGGTTTCGCTGTGAAAGTAGCAGTGGAAAATTTGATAATAAATAGAAAATTTGGTCTTTCAGCACTGCTACCTTTACAGATAACTCTTAACTCTATAATATAATAAGGTACACATAATGCACACCCTAAAGTAGTCACAAAATATTTTTTTTACACCTTGTTTATGTAATCGCTCTAGCTGTTTGAACGTGGATAAGAAACAGACAAACACACACACAGACTTGCGCATTAACTAATGCCGTTTCAATTAGGGATACGCAAAAAATAAAAGATAATTATTAACGTAAAATGAATTTATTTCACAATAACCACAATCCACAGTATAACATCATAGAATATTAACATTTGCTGTAAATGGCGATGTAGGTAATGTTAATACAATAACAAAAAATTAAAACCGACTTCCAAGGTAAAAACAATAATAACATCCTTATAATATGAACTAAAAAGTATTAAATAATTATTCCCATCTAATAGTGCCTTTTTCCGAATTCGGCTAAAACTCAACTATTTCTGTACTCAATCTCCGTCATTTTGAAGTCGGTACCAGATGAATCTTCTGTTCTCTGACAGAATATTTGAAACTTTTGGAACTGGCACCGACTCCAAAATTATGAACATTGAGTACAGAAATAGTTGAGTTTTAGCCGAATTCGGAAAAAGGCACTATTAGATAGGAATAATTATTTAATACTTTTTAGTTCATATTATAAGGATGTTATTATTGTTTTTACCTTGGAAGTCGGTTTTAATTTTTTGTTAAAAATAATAATTTCACTCTTTTTAGTTACCTAGTAAGCCAACGCGTACTATACGTAGAATAATTATACACCTGTATATTATTCTACGTATCTTATTACAGTCACACTTACAAAATATAATATCAGCTGCAGCCTGCAGATAATTTTAAACAATACATTTAAAAAAATCGAAGTGAACACGTGTGACGTGCTAAGTAACCGGTCACCGGACTAGTTTCAATAGGCTGGCACTCGCTCGACTTGTCGCCCGTGACGCATCGCTGATCGCACATAGTACCCGGCCCGCGCCGCTCGCGCTCGCTTGACAGCCCGCAGTTATAATATTGTACTATGAACGCTAAACGTAATGCAAAAGGTTGAAATTAGGTTGTTTTCCAGAATATCTCAGCGAAGTGAGACAGAATGTTACATCATGGAAGCAACTTTAACTTCTCAGAAGTAACGTCAAATGTGTGCCTTATGCTCTGGAGATAAAGTTGAATTTGGTGACATTGGTGACCCTGACGTGGTAATGATGATGATGGTGATGATGATGATGATTGATGATGATTGTAATTTGCATAATAGCATATGCTTTCAGTTCTTAAAACAGCGCCTAAACTCCCAAACTTGTATCTATAAGGAATCCGGAGTTCTCTTAGTATCTTCGGAACCATAGTATACCTCGGTGCAAAATCTTGCGTTCATATGCTTAGGATGCTTCTCATAAAACCAAAATCACCATATGTTTCCATATAAATTTCGAGGAGTTCCCTCGATTACTCATGGATTCCATCATGAGGTCACCACTTTTGTGAACATACCAAATTGAAGTGAAACCTAATACAACAAAACAAAAAATTTGAAAATCGGTTCACAAACGGCGGAGTAATCGTTGAACATACAAAAATATAAAAAAATAAATATCCACAGCCGAACATATAACCTCCTCGTTTTTTGGAAGTCGGTTAAAAATAGGTATGCACTATGCGGGCTGAGAATAATGTATAAGGAGAGGAAAATTAATATTTTTGTGAGAGTTAAGAGCAATAAAGAGATGTCAGTTGCACCGTGCTTAGTTGTAGTCAACATAAACGGTAGAGTTTCAAAATATCCAAAACATAAGACTAGAAGAACGACAAATATCACCCCATCTAGCTTCAACCTAAACTTTTAGCCAATAATTCCCATTGCAATATTATATCTAGGATAAAAAGTGCTAAAGTTGACATAATTACAAGAAGGTGTGAATAGATTTCTAAAGTAAAAGATTTGGGTGTGGTGTCAAAGTTAAAGTGATTTAAGAAATAGGCCTAGATAATAGTTAACATTTAACAACTCTTACGACTTACAGTCACCAGCAAATATCTTATTATAATAATATTATAGAAAATTTAAAGCATTTAAAGCCACAAAAGTCACTTTACGGAATTATATAACCTCTAGTTCGATTCGAGTCGAATTTTAATTCGATACGTGTTCGAGTTTAGTTCCATTCGATTGATCACTTTTTCGGCTACTTCAGGTCGTTTCAACAGTGTTACTCGAAGCTTTTGCTAGTTTTCAGCAAAAACTCCGAGGCCTCACTCGCTTAGGCTTAATAGCTCTCAGGTTTGTGTTTATCATCAGCTCCTGGTACAGCAGGAAATGCCCATCTTGAAGGGCTTGGAGACCTCACAGTTGCTTCTGCGTAGTGGTGGCCCGAGCCCTCCGTGGCTTGCAGATTTGGAGGTCCATCAGTTCGCTTGCTCCGAGCATATCTCTTGAGTGCGATGCTCTTGAGCTCCGGCAGGTCTGTATTTATATTTTTATGAGTATAGGCTACTTTAATTTTGCCGTACCTATTTGCGAACTTTGCCGCCGCCCTAGAACCCTGCCACGCTTAGGATTACCATATGTAAATAGGGGGGTGCCTGTACTGGCTGTACATGGAACCTAAAATGCCTGATTTTTCAGAAAAATGCCTGTCTAAATTCTTTTTAGCTTTCACTGATTCAATTGTCAGGCGATTACTTTCTTTAACTTTAAGAGAGAAAACATAGTACGCTCTACATTCGCATTTTGTGCCAACTGCCAAAATGGAGAAAACAAACTGGCCGATTTTTACAAATTCTAGTGTCACCATTCACTTGCCTAATTTTGAGTAAATTGCACCACTGTGTACCATGTGTGCTTTCAGAAAAAAAATATGTTAAAGCTGAACTTCTACAACATTCTTTTAGTAGGTACTTCGTATGCTATGCGCGCTGTCACGTAATTTGAAAATGCCTGTATTTTTTTTTAATGAAATAAGGGGGCAAACGAGCAAACGGGTCACCTGATGGAAAGCAACTTCCGTCGACCATGGAAACTCACAGCATCAGAAGAGCTGCAGGTGCGTTGCCGGCCTTTTAAGAAGGAATAGGGTAATAGGGGAGGGTAAGGAAGGGAAGTGAACAGGGGAGGGGATTGGGCCTCCGGTAAACTCACTCACTCGGCGAAACACAGCGCAAGCGCTGTTTCACGCCGGTTTTCTGTGAGAGCGTGGTATTTCTCCGGTCGAGCCGGCCCATTCGTGCCGAAGCATGGCTCTCCCACTTATAAACCTCTCAGACCAATGCCGGCCGCACGCCTGTCTAAAACCTTAAAATGCCTGTCAAATGCGGCAAACGCCTGTCATATGGTAACCCTAGCCACGCTCCTAGGACGCCATAGGACGTTGCCGCCCATGGCCTATACTGCCTATAAATCCAGGGCTGGCTCCGGGCAGAGTTAGATAGAGCTCCAGTTAGTAGAGCATTGATTGCAGAGTTGACAAGCCCACAGTTCACTCGCCGCGGGCGTAGCTCCTGAGAGCGGTGCTCATGAGCGTCATCAGCTCCTGGTACAGCAGGCAGCGCCGGCTGGAGGGCTTGCAGATCTCGCGGTGGTCCACATTCACGCCGTACAGGGAACCGATGCCTGGATCTGGAACAAATTGTACGTTGTTGAAACAGCGACAAAGGTAGGTAATGCCATATTTTAGCCTTAATGCCTTGATACTCAAAAAATCCAAACGAGCTCAAAACAAGAAATTCCTTTAAATACTCGAGAGTAGGCTTATGTCGTATCACAACGATCTACAAGTTCACCTTGAATATCTGAACATCCGAGGTAAATATTATTTTCTCACCTCCGGGCGGAAAACGTCAACTTTCTTCCCGCTGCGCTTACCGATGTTATCGTTTTCCGCCTCCGTCGATGAGAAAAATAGAATACGCACCATGGGCAGTAAATAAGAAAGCCTCAGATTACATTTGATCTGAGACATTTCTTATTTTCCTGCCCTAGGTAGTAGGTGCGTAATGTACTATTGTTTAATCGATATATAAATAAACTTCAAGCAGATTTTTATAGAGACTCCAACCGAACTAATTCTCACAAATGAAGCGAATGACTCCAAAAATCACCCCCAAATCGATCCCATCAAGCAGAAAATGTGCAAAGATCGCCAAAAGTGGTTACCGGCGGAGTCGACGCTGACGATCCTGAGCCAGAGCACGGACATGAGGGTGGTGCACGTCTCCACGACGCTGCGCACCGCCGGCCGTGCGACCCCCGCCGCCGCAGCCCAGCGCGCCTGCAGCGACAGCACCAGCTGGCAGTCTGTAAGTTAGTAAATGGTCGAGATCATCAATAAAGATTTAGGTGAGCTATAAATTTTATATTATTTCTTTCATGAGTGCTGTGGAGGACGGTTAGGGACCGTGTGAGTCTGATAAAATTCTTTATGATTTCTCAAAGCTTGCGCGTGGGAAGGAAATAAGGGCAATAATTTCCATCATTTACATCAGCTATCAATGAAATAAGTAAAACACTAAATTAAGACTCATTTTGTTATGATTGTATCTCGTCGATACTAACTCACGGGAAAAGTGAGAACCATTATATTTTTATACCTTTAGCAATCTCCATGAGCTCAATGCTGCGTGCCGTGATGGGGGTCTTGATGTCTGCGAGCGGCGAGCCTCGGTGCGGCACCGAGTAGAACATGAACCCAGCACTCCGCGTCCAGAACTGCGACCGCTTCACCAATTCCTCTGCAGAGATAAGGATAACTTTCTACTTTGATTTTTACCAACACCACTCTTCAATATTACATTAGTTCAGTATGTTCAAACTTAGCAAAACAATAGAATAATATCAAAAATTACCTTGGTTGTTAAAGGAATTATCATTAAATACTGGAATGTCTTCTAAATGCTCTTCTCTATCACATCTCACGCTAACATTATCGAGACTCACAGCCTCGTCTGCATTATTAAAAAATCTATAATTTACATTATTATTGTAATTGTCACTCGTGTACAAGTTATTCTTATTCAAATTGTCCATTCTCCCATTGTTAGTAACTTCGTTACTAATACAATCTATAATGAATTCATTCTCCTCGTCAGTGTTTCCATTATTGCAGTAACTATTTACATTATCACCTATTAACCCTGTACTATTATCACGATTGTTATTTAACATATTGTCTGCATCTGTGGCTTTCGCTGTTTGTTCGTTTTTAAAGTTTTCGGCCTCCTCTGGAGTCATCGTGCTTGACTTCATTTTCATGTACGCTTCATATCCTAAAAAGGAAATAGTAAAATCATTTAAAATCTCCGAAATCATCAATGTTGTTGTTGGCCACATTATCATCCTCCTCTAATTTGTACTCAACTTCTTTACGGGATGGTAGTACTTGGTTGTGTTACCAAAAGAAGCACAAAAATTGACTTACCTTCACAATACATCTGTTTGATGAACAGGCCACCTTTGGAGTGTCCCACCCAGATGATGGGTCTCTCCCCCACACCCAGCTCCATCAGCTGACTCATCATCTGTTCCGCGCGCTCGTGTAGTTGTAGCCTGCGTAATAGTTGCAAAATATGCAAACATGAGGTTACAAATTTACAATATAATAATTAAAAGGTTTAGAATGTAATTCTAGTACGTAATTTTGTCAAATTACGCATTAAAACTACGTTTTTCGTGTAATTTATGAGAAAAAAAATGTAAATTTTGATCTTTGTCTGTTTTTCTACGGAACATAATTTATGCAAAGTTTATATGAATAGAACAAAGAAGAAGTTTTACTATGTTTTATTCTAATTTACACGCACCGTTTGCTCGGCTTGATCCACAGCGGGCGCCACAGGTGCGGGTCGCTGGTGTAGTTGATGGAGATGATCCTGGCGCCGGGGTGGTCCGCCGGAACCCAGTCCCGCGGCCAGCACGACGAGTAGCACTCGTCGCAGATGCATCCGCAGCCAACTTCGCATTTCTCACTATCGCTAACTTCGCTGCATCTGTTGCAACCTTCAGCTCTGTCGGAGTCGTCTCGTCTACATTGACAGTCGTTCGATCTGTCGCAGTTCGCCTCGCAGTTGATGTTCTCGTCGCATTTTTTCATCTTATCGTTCATCTTCACGTCGCTGTCGTTTTCGAACAGATCTCTCACGAACTGCGCCTGGCTATCGTAGTTGCCGACTATTTCGACCTGATCCAGTAGAGTATTGTTATAAAACTTTTCCGTTATAAAAATATCATCTTTGGGTATAATCTTCTTTATATTCGTATAGATTTCGCCGACTTCTTCTACTATTTCATCTAGACTTCCATCTTTTTCCACTTTGCCGCTCACTTCTTCGGTGCACTGATCTCTATCATCTGAGCATGTGCACGAGGATATACTGTGGGGCCTCCTGAGAGGTACTTTCACGGGGTCCACTTTGTACTTGGCCTTCCATTCCCCTTGCCTCCAGGTGTTGCCGAGAGATCCTGAAAACATAATCATTCAAAGTTTAAAGACAGAACTGAAACTAAACTTAGTATTATAACATTTTATCATAAGTCGAGAGCTAGGTAACAAATGTATTTACATTGGACATTCGCACAAGATAGGCGAGTTCAGGACGTGCCTGATAACGCTGTCGCATACGATAACGGGTGTCGAAATCCATTGTTCTATATATCACGAACAATGGGCCTATTATACAGGAATTACCAAATACGGACTTCGCCTGTTGCTTGAAACTGGATTGTCTGCTTCCTCCTGATTTTTGTCTGCTTCCTCCTGATTTTTGTCAATCTTGTGGCGGTACCCACAACTAGTGCCACAATTTTGCATTGCGCTTTCGAAGTTTCTGAGAACGGCAAGATATAATATACAACGTCTGAATAACGTCAGCGGGCTTCGGCCTGACCGAGCATACTATCTCACTCGGTCGGAAGATACTTCCTTTGTGGCGGCCACGCATTCTCCTCAATCTAATCCCCAGAATCCATTTCCTAATGAGCTCTATCTGGTTTCTAAGGAGTGAAATTTTTCGATTTGTTCGTTCTATATTTTATACATTTGATGTTAACATAATTAATAGCACTAGTTATTTGTCAGTAAAATATTTAATCATTATGTTTTCATTTCCTATATGAATGGAATGTTGTAATATACATAATGAAAAACACGAAGCACTTAAGAGCCCGGGTTACCCTCGAAATTCTCATACATACGTAATACCAAAATCATTTTCTCATACGAAAATATTTAATATGTTTGAGTTATTTTTCAGCTTAAAATAGTAATTACCTAGGTTCCTATACAAAAATTAACTTCAAAATATTTGAACGCTAAAAAAAATTTTTTTGTGTAAATTTTTTTTTACTAAATTTACTACTAAATAATTAAACACTAAAAAATAGAATAAAACACTAAAAAATATATAAATAAATATTAAATTTACTACAAAATATTTCAACTCTAAAAAATATTTTTTAGTATTAAAATATTTTGTAGTAAATTTACTATTTATTTATATATTTTTTATTGTTTTACTCTATTTTTTAGTGTTTAAATATTTAGTAGTAAATTTTGTAAAAAAAATTATAAGTACACAAATATTTTTTTTTGTGTTTAAATATTTTGAAGTTAATTTTTGTTCAGGAACCTAGGTAATTACTATTTTAAGCTGAAAAATAACTCAAACATTTTAAATATTTTCGTATGACAAAATGATTTTGGTCTCACTTCCTACTGGGGGTATGTAATGCGATGTAACTAGTACATTTCTATCCATACATAGAAGGAGTCTGAATTAACTTTAGAATAGACAAGAATAATATTATATCGGCCTAAATAACACGATAGAAGCACTGCTTTACGTGAAACATCAGTACATCAGAAACAATAAACAAGGTCATGGCAATCTTATCTAGCCGCGTACGTTTCTTGCGTTTTAAGAATAACTCACCATAGAGTCCATGCACGAAGATGACGTCGAGGGTGTGGTGTGGCGGCACGTGCAGCACCTCGCACTGCACCAGCGGCTCCGGGTGAAGGTGCTCCGAGCTCGCCGGCCGCGGCTTCCAGTGCGCTGGGAATGCTGGAGATAAGGTCGTGAATAGAGGTTAGATTCCTAATAACTAGTTGTTGTAAACCCAATGGATTCAACCCAACGGATGAAAGTGAAAAGATTTAGTAAGAAATTGACTAAATAATAAGATTTGTATTGTTATCGCGGCCGCATGCGGCCGCTTCGGGCTTGAAGGATTAAACAAGGCAATTAACCAAATCTAATTAATGTTGCCACGTCTAAAGGCAGGTGCAGAGGAAATAACTCAGAAGGTTTAGCATACGACTTTCATATTGTGATCCTTTGGGACAAGATTTATACTACAACAAGGCAAGGACAAGGCGATACGGCGTGCTGTAGCCGAGACCAGTAACAAAGGAGTTAAGCGTAAAACATTGCCTCTAGAGATTAGGGGGCAAAGGACAATACCACGGACAAGGTTTGATCGTGGCTCGTGGCAAAGTCAATGACTCAATGATAAGCAATGTAGGTCTCGATGAGTAAGTACGATAAGCGAATAATGGCTGGCCTCTTTTAGCTCGAATATTGTAGCACAAAGAATTTTGATCACGAGCCGTTTCAAGCCTCAAAGCACCAGCATAAATTGTTAAATTAAGGGTTTAGATTTCTTACTATTTAAATTTAATTTTGGTGTTTCTTTGTCCACGTTATAATATTTGAAATAATAATATTATTTTAAAATGTATACAATGAACACCGTATAGTAAAATGAATAAAACGTAGTGATTATATTCTCTTTGAAAATGAATAATTCATTTTTTCTTTTTTATGGAAAGGCATGGGCACCGGCAGGTGGTTGCCAGGGGGTGCACTTGCACCCCTTGGGAATCTCGGGATCAACAGAAATTATTGAAATAAAAAGATTTTGTAACCCTATTAAAATGCCGTACAAGGATAGTTCGTAATGTTTTGGCACTAAAATGTAGGTATTCTGTTGACGTAAATATAATCACTGTTGTTCGTAAGAAGTAAGAAGAAAAGAAAAGAAAGAAAACTAAAATCTGCACCCCTTGGAAATTATTTCTGCCGGGCGCCGGCGCCCATGTGGAAAGGTGACACGAAAGCAAAATGATCAGAATTCAAGGTATTCGCAGACACTGTAGTTACTGTATTTTTGAAGTGAAAACTTCTTTAGCGGCATTGAGCACTTTTGTGGGATGGGTAAAAACTGTGAAACTCGCGTCAGATTTTCGTGTTGATCGAAAAACCATAGAAAAAGCGTAAGACGGTTGGAGAGTAGTGTTTTGTGTCGAACTCGAACTCTAACGAAATATACAGTCGGGGAAATGAGATGCTTAGCAGAAATGTACAGTCGGGGAAAATTGTGCTAAGCAGAAATGTACAGTCGGGGAAATGAGTTGTTTAGCAGAAATGTACAGTCGGGGAAAATTGTGCTAATCAGAAATGTACAGTTGGGGAAATGAGTTGTTTAGCAGAAATGTACAGTCGGGGAAAATTGTGCTAAGCAGAAATGTACAGTCGGGGAAATGAGTTGTTTAGTAGAAATGTACAGTCGGGGAAAATTGTGCTAAGCAGAAATGTACAGTCAGGGAAAAGAGTTCTTTAGCAGACGCGCTGATTAAGGCCGCGTTTCCACCTGCAAGACAACTGTCGTGAGAAGTGTCTGACAGTCTGTCTGACAGCAGCTTTTTTTTCGATTGTCGATATTTTTAATCGATTGTAAGGGTTTCGATTAATTAATTAGAACGATCGTTTTTTATTATTATTTTTAAATCGATTTTCATAAAAAATGGGTTAAAAAAATAATGCACAACGTTAATAATCAAGTTTTCACTTCTGACGGCACTCCCGGAGCGCATTTTTATTCAACAGGTACTGTAATTTATCCGACGTAGTTCTAGGCATTGTAGACTGTAGTTCATGATATTCGAATGACAAAATGTCAACTTACCCGTGACAGGGGGAAGAGGAGCCGCCACTAGCCTGTGCAGGAGGACAGTGGCCGACGACCAGAAAGAGGAAACTAGCCAGCGTCTGAAAAAGTTAACAGAGCCATGTAAAATACCAGCATGGACGGAACGAAGTATTATATATATTATGTGGAGCATCCCGAAAGAAAAGTATCAAATCATGGTCATGATCTCCAAGCCTATACAGGTTAAAGAAATTGAAAGTATCACTGGTACAGGATACTTAAGGCGGTCTTAAGCAACGGCATAAGTTTTAATAAATCAATAGTTTTTAAGCCGATTAGAAGATAAGGCATGAAAACGGATAGGACAATAAAGTTCCTTAACAGATATCGTTTTGTTTTAGATTTTAGAGATTATTATGAAGATAAAGCATTGTATACGAGAATCAGTATATCAGTAATATGACAGTTGACAGTGCTTAAGTCGGTGGTTACTGGTTCCGCAGCTATTTATAGCGAATCGGCGCAGGCGCAAGTGGACAATTGCTCCTGATACCGCCGATGACAAATGGCCGATGCGGTTTGTGGCGTCTTCGACGTTGCGAATATTTATAGCTTCATGTATCTCGCTACTTTGCTCGCAATTTACATTGTACTACGATTTAAATCTATGGTTACTATACGATCCATATTTCAGTGATAACGATGACAAAATTGGATAGTTTATTTGTGTCAAAAACATGACTCCCTGAGTAAGAGGCCTCAATTCACACCGCCGCGGAATGGGAAGGAATGGAAGCGTCTGCGAGGAATGTGTTTTTAAGAACCAATAGAATCGCTTCATTGACCGTTGACGGTCACGTCAACGGTCAATGAAGCGATTCGCTCAGCGCATCGATTCTATTGGATCTTAAAAAGATTCCTCGCTACACATTACACGTCAATATCTCTGGTGGAAACGCAGCCTCAATCTCGATTCTTGCCTCATGCGAGGAAATTGACAAATTGCCAATTTCCTCAAGAATTTCACGGAAGACGCACGTCCAATTTTTTGACTCCTATTTAATTATTTGTACCCTTTTGTACCTACGTAATATAGACCTTTGGTTCGCACTCGTAGAGGGTGCAGGTTCGATTCCGGGTAGAGGCGTGTACCAATAAGAATTTCCATCGTGAGGAAACCGGCACATAGTTGGTCCCAGACGTATTAACTAGTTCTTTCCTCTGGACTAGGCCGACTATGTTGCGAGAATGCCGTATGTGCTTGGGCAACCATACAGGCATTTAAAATCTTGTCCCAGGCACTACAGTTTTTGAGGAGTGGTTACTTCGCTCTGAAAATACTGCATAAATCATCCACAATGTATGCAAATGCCTAGTTTTTTATACTGACTACTGTTGACATAAAGTTTATTGTGCTATGTAAAGTTTCGTTGCAAAAAGTCGCTTCCATTCCATCCAAAAGGCGTTTCTATCCGCGCCGATATAAATTGAGCGAGAGATCAAGATGTCATAACGTTCTACGCTGCTTGCTACTTTGGCTAATGTATCACTATCTTACTATTTTGCAACAATTCTACACACGGCAATATTGTAATATTGCCGTGTGTTCCACAAGGACAGGCAAATTTTCTCAATTTTTGTTGCTGATCTTTCAAGCTTCTTCTTTAATCTTATCCACTTTTAAGAAAGTGGATAAGATTTTGTGGATAAGACTTTTAAGAAAGTGGTAAGCCACTGAGGCTAATTCGGTACAGCCAGCTTATTCATGCCGAAACTCGACTCCCAAAATATTTCCTGGTTTGAGTAAGACAACATAAAGCCATCATGCAGTGCAAGCATCTCAACCTTATCAAGTTATGTTCTTGATAAGGTTGAGATGGTACTTCTTCCGCTATAAGTATCCATATTTTATATATCCATTTCTCAGACCAATAAAAAAAGAATCCATTTATAGTACGATAGTATCAGCTAGTTATAATTTAATAAATGTTACCAAAACTGGTTTAGGTATACGGTTTTTTTATGAAGATACAACCCAGTTTATGTTTGGAAGCAGGAAGCAAAAGAATACGCTTCCTAATAATTTGATTTACATTCGAGGTCTTTGTGTCGAGGTTAAAACGAGCCTTAAGGGCCTTCCCTATGGAAAATCCGTAATTTACCGTATTTAGAGCCTTATAAACTCATAATTTGGAAGCTAAAGAGTTACAATAAAAATACTTCATGATATCAGCTTCCAAAATAAAGCCAATTTATTAAAATTCAAGCATACATTCAGCATCTCCTTAGTATTTACTATTTACAAATTACTTTTATTTGAAACACACGCCAATAGATCAACAATATACCGGGTTGCACTCCGGGAGTGCCGGCAGAAGTGAAAACTTGATTATTAACGTTGTGCATTTTTGGAGTTTATTGGAGTTTACTCCTTAAGGTGACGCCGCGTTAAAGTAAGAAACCGTGTTGGATATGTTTTAGATTGCTTGTTTTCTATGAGAGGCCGAGCCGGCCTCTCATAGAAAACAAGCAATGGAACAGCAAAAAATGGAAAGGGCGTAAACGACAAAATGGTTTTTGTCGCGTAATTTAAAAACCATAAATACATTTCATATAAGCTATGCAGATATTAAAGTGTATGCTTCAACCAATTTATGTACAAATTTTGGAACCTTAAATCACTCTCCTCTGTTGGAAAAATAGGAATCCCTTTTTTTACACAGGTCTTTTCGATTGATAATTCTGTGTTATAAAAGTTGTCCAATCGTGTTATGCTATGGGCAATTCAAAGACAAAGATATGATGAATACTGACAATGAACTTTATTTTCTTAGCTTTAGTCATTGCTGAGAAAAATCGGCATCGCTACAGCCAAATTATCAAGGCGTCGCCTTAAGGGGCCGGGTTACCCTCGAAATTCTCATACATACGTAATACCAAAATCATTTTGTCATACGAAAATATTTAACATGTTTGAGTTATTTTTCAGCTTAAAATAGTAATTACCTAGGTTCCTGAATAAAAATTTACTTCAAAATATTTAAACACTAAAAAAATTTTTTTGTGTATAATTTTTTTTTACTAAATTTACTACTAAATATTTAAACGCCAAAAATAGAGTAAAACACTAAAAAATATATAAATAAATAGTAAATTTACTACAAAATATTTAAATACTAAAAAATGTTTTTTAGAGTTGAAAAATAACTCAAACATGTTAAATATTTTCGTATGACAAAATGATTTTGGTATTACATATGTATGAGAATTTCGAGGGTAACCCGGGCTCTTAAGAATCGATTTTTATATATTATAAGGCACCCGGTATGAGAAAAATCCGAGGGGTAAAACCTACTAACAAGTAACGAAAATGTGTCACGTTTTTGGACGACGGAAACTTTCTAATTTGGCTGTGAGTGTATTAAGACCATAAAGGTAATATACCTATCGGAATATAATATTATATAAAATAATATAATTATTTCAAATTTAGGGAGGGGGTAGCCGAGGTGTTGCCTTTGATGTTAGAAGAAACCCCGTTCCTCTAGGCCTATTGGAAGCTGAGTTATGGCCGCTTTTGTTTGACGTTTGACAGTTGCCGAGCTGTCAATGTCAAAGTTTGAATGCTTGTAACTCGGCAACTATTTGTCCTGGATATGAATTTCTTCGGCTTGCTCTTCCTGGATTTTTCTCCTCTATTCGATTCTGGCCTTCGAATTGAGAAAAAAAATATTTTTAAATAACTATGGCAGACAGGGGTGTAGATAATATTTCCGGAACATCTAATTTCATGTTATATTAATCTTTTTTCAGTTGAATAAACTCTTTTTGCGTATGGTTAGATACTCGTACTTAAAAACTCCAGTCGTGCGTCGGAGCTGACACACTTTTATTTATTTTAACCCATTTTTTATGAAAATAGATTTTTAAATAATCGATTTATTTAATTAATCGAAACCCTTACAATCAATTTTTCAATCAAATATCAATCAAGTTTCGATCAAGTTGTTTCGATCAAGTTTCGATCAAATTTCAAATCGAGTTCGAGTACGAGTTCGACACAAAACACTACTCTCCAACCGTCTTACGGTTTTTCCAAGGAAAACCCTTGGAAAAACCATAAGACGAACCGTAAGACGAACCGATCACACGAGAATCTGACGCGAGTTTCACAGTTTTTACCCATCCCACAAAAGTGCTCAACGCCGCTAAAGAAGTTTTCACTTCAAAAATAGTGTTTTGGTGCTCTCTGATTGATCTCGGCAACGTGGCAAATGTATGGTCAAGGTCGTTTGTTTGGGGGACGGCCTTAATCACTGAATGTTAAGTATTTATTGAAAATTGGTATCGATAACCCTACAATTGTCAAAATTATATTTTGTATATTAAGTAAGTACCCAGGGCCCCCATAAAGGATACTGGCGCCTGTGTGCGAAAAAAGGATTTTGGCGCCCCTTTAGACAATTTTTTTGGGTCCTTGGTTTTGGCGCCCCTAAAGATGGCGATTTGGCGCCCCTAGAGGATGGCGCCCGTGTGCATTGCACACATTGCACATATGGTAGCGGGGGCCCTGTAAGTACCTACTGTCTTGATTCGTAGCTAGAAGGCGGACCCACGTAATTTGGTCGCGTTAAGTATGTGAAAACCAGCCGACAGATCACGACTATACCTAATACCAGGGGTCACCAAATGGCGGACCGCGGTCCGCATCCGGACCGCCGACCCATTGTGTGCGGACCAAGCATGTTTGAAGATGAACTTGGTAAATAATTAATTTCGGTCTCGACATACTGATAAACATGTAGCAACAAAAATTGACACTTTTCTCATTGATACAAATGCTTTTGTAATTTCCGTAATTTTACATTCGTTAAAAAATTTTTGTAATGTGCGGACCGCGAAGGTAATTTTATTTCTTAAAACGGACCCCGAGCGAAACTAATTGGTGACACCTGCCTAATACCTATTGAATTGACATAACTCAACCAAATGACTTAGGTCCAAACTTAGGTCCCGTCCGCCATCTTCCTATGAATCAATTTCTTCGATGGTATCACGATGCAATGGTACAATATATTACATACCTACTAGCGTCTAGCGTTACGGTAAATTTTGCAGTCGTTAAAAAGCCAGAGTGAGTGACATCATACGTTACGAGTTACGACTTACGAGTCGTGCTATTTCCAGTAACTCTGTATATTTTATGTAATAAAGGGGTTAAATTGCGCCTGTGGGGTTTCTCAGCCTTGAGCGTGACCGGCAACGTGCACCCTGACGTCACCACGCATTGACCGTGAAAGATACTGGTATTGTTAGTTGCGCAATTTTGCATATCCAATATCAGTAATCGTTATCTAATGTGGAACTTAAAACTCAGACAATATACTATTATATTGTCTGAGTTTTAAGTGAGACTTATTTCTTCCATATTATTATTATATTTTGATACTTTATTTAAGCGACTTGACGTTGCCCGCAACTCCATTACGTTGCGCAGAAACATTTTGGTTTTCCAGTGAATATTTTATTGAGTGAAGAGCTGCATCAAAAGAGCATTATTTTCACCCATTTCCTTGTCGTAAGCCCAACTCTGGCTTTCCTAAAAATTACAATCGATTCCTTCGCTTTAGTCAGGCATAAATCGTTGGCGACCTATGGATCATTGCGTAGTCGGAGATGAGTGATGACTATAGGCAGTGGCGGCGTTAGGGGAGGGCGACGCTGGGCGACCGCACAGGGCGCCAGATAAAAATGGGCGCTGAAGGCAAACAAGAGGGGTGCCAATTTTTCCAGAACTACCAGCTCCCAGGGCGCTGAAACCGGCACTGATAATAGGAACCAGTTCTCCAACAATCGGACTTTTGTAATCGCGGAGGTCGCGGGCCACGTGACCAAACACGTGACGACCTTCGGCGGACAACACGCGGCCCGAATTCTACAACCGTCAACCCGATAATCACGGTGGGTCGAGGCGCCCGGCTCGGCCGCTCGGGCCTCGGAGTCGTTTAGATTAAATGCTGTAAAGTTGTAAACTGTCATAACTCATAATTTATGTCACAGGCTACACGGTCAAATTCTCATCAATCTGATCCATCAATCTGATTGACGGAATATTGATGGTTATATAAAAAGTTCATATTAAAAATACGATCAATCCATCAATTATACGAGTCGTACACCATCAAATTTTCGTCAATCCGTACCAGATTGATGAAAAATTGACCGTGTAGCCGGTGACTATGAGTTATGACAGTTTACACTTTACAGGTAGAGTGTAGACGGTAGACACGCTGGATGTGAATACAAGTGGCTGGTGATTAAATAAAAGTTAAATTGAGTTCGATTTTCAACTTTTTATCCTAAGAAATTATTGTAATTACAAATGGCTGAAATGGAATAAAAAAATACACCAATGTAACGACTTTAGTTTAACTTAGTTTTATATTCCTACTAAAGTTTTTAATTGATGTTTTTAATGTAGAGTCTACGGTCTAGGTCGATTTTAAAATACCATTTACTGTTTTCAAACTTAATTAGTATTAACACGTTCGCTGCGGTACGAGACTTTATGAATCTCGTTACTTTAGTGATTTTCCTCCGGTGCGGAGGTGAATTTGTATGTTTTACTCGTTCCGGCAAATTAGTTTTCTATACGAATTTTTCAAGTTAGAGTGAGATAACTGAAATTATGATGATTAGGTATATTGGTAGTAATATTTTTTATCAATAAAATCGTACGAGACCTCATGCGTCTCGTAGCGACAATAGAGTAAAAATCTACATCTAGTGCGTTACGAGATCCATAAACACTCGTAAGACGCGCACCCGGAAATTAATTAGTGTTGTGTCTATGTTGTGCTATCGAAAAAGATATTTATTGAAAGTTTAATTCAGAAATTCAAGGGAGAGCTATTTTGATAAAATATTGATAATAGTGAAACAGTAGTATCCGAACATAAATATACATAAAATATAATAAAAAAAGACGCTGTGTTGATTGTTATGAGAAGGCCAGACAAACAACGACGAGCAGGGAGGCCGACAAAAAACAAAACAAATAAAAGGGTTTTGTAATAAATGCAAGAAAACTTTATGTTCGTCATGTTTTAATGAAAAACATTGAATATTTTGTTACTTGCTACCTTTTTTCAATAAATAACTACTATCGATATTTTTGAATTGTTCAATTTCCCATCACTATTGATTTATCGATATTTAACCAAAATGTGACTTACGAGATCCAAATGAACTCGTATATTTTTGCAATTACGAGGCCCTTAAGTTCTCATAAATTTATTTTGAGTTTTTCTTAATCATTTTTACTTCTATCTCCGGGCGGGACCAGATACTATAAGATACATTCATTGTTTATCGTTTCATATAAATAAAATACGAAATCAGTCAGTTTTCAGAAAAATATTAAGGTTTTAAGGAAGCCACTCGTACGAGATCTAAAGGGTCTCGGTGCGTCATTGCGAAAGGAAAGTAACGAATACTTTTCGGTCTCGTAACGCTAATATGGCAGATCTTACAAATTACCTTACGCAGTGAAGGTGTCAACTTAGTTGGGGGTAATTATTCTACCTTAACAAATAGCTGCTGTTAGAAAACGTAGACATACTAGAGCCTCTATATTATCATATCCTATCATGTTCTCTCTCTCTTGAGCTTATCTTCATTGACAATATGTGTAATATAAAATGTTTTATATAACGAGTGTTAAAATAGGGTAAACACGTGTAGCACTCAGCGCCAAATTACGTAAGACGCGGCAGCCGTGCTTGTGTGTGTGAGGTCAATGACCGGGTGACACTGAAATTGGCTCGGCTCCACATCGAAATGGAAATTTTGCAACATCTTTTTTCTTTACATTTAAAATTTTCACATTTTTACAATTACTTGTTAATTAATTGTTAATTAATATACTTTACAATTTACAAAATATCATGAAATCATAATATCAACTTAATAATGCTGTTATTGATTAATGATGCTCAGATGAACCAAGAACTATGTGAGCTCACATTATGTTATTTTTATACGATATAATATTTTACGCGCATACTGTAAGCGAGGGTAGTAAACAGAAGGGGGCACAGAAATAAGATCTAGTAATCTGTGACTGGGGGACATATGTTAGGTCTTAGGCCCGATTTCATCGTGAATGGCCTCAGAAAACTCTTTCTTATTTATACGAGAAAATGCTTTTACTTCTCACAGGGATGGAACGTCCTGTACTTGCGAGTATGTGGGAATAGATGGTAAGTAAAGGATGCAGCCCCTACTCCTTACCCGCACCCTCGTACCTAGCCTGGGCTCCTGCCGCGTGAGTCTGCGTCGCGACATACAGCTAAAAAAACTGTCATGTCAAAGCCATATTGTAGGCAGATGCTAGCTGTTAGGTAGTTGACCTAAGGTAGACTATGATAAGATAGGAATTGACAAATGACTTACACCAGCGCGAGCAGATAGGGATGTTTGAGGTGTTCGGTCTGCGCGACCCGCACATCTGACGACGCCATCTTGGATTTTTACTCTCCTGAAAAAAAAAACAATATTTACTAGGTTTATTCGCACTAAGTATAGAAGTATTATATGATAAGTATAATATATGTAGAATATATGATTTCATAAACGACGGCACATCTTGGGAGTAGGATGGCTGCTTGCAAGGCTACTTCTACATTATTTTATGACTTACATTTATGTATGTATGTTGACATTGTATAATTTTAAGTTACAGCATTGTAAACTTTATTTTAAAAGATTAATTTTTTTTCTCACTTTTTTTGGTAAATAAAGTGGGCCCCCTGCGAGTTTCTTACGCCGGTTCTTCTCGCCGGGTTAGTTCCCGAACCGGTGGTAGGCATCATGTAGACTTTCAGAAAATATTTGCAAAAATTTATTCTGAATAAAAAAATTTGAGTTTTGAGTTTGAGTTTGAGTAAATCGTCACTTCAACAGTGTCCAAAACACGAGCATAGGTAACTTCGAAAAATTTGACTACTTCCTATTGAAAAATAGGAAGTAGTATCATTTTTGACAACCTTAGATACTAAGTGTAGTGTATTGATAAATAAAGATGGCCGCACTACCTAGGAGTGGGGGCTTGGAGAATATGGCCGCCAGACGTCAGAGCTGTCGTCCACTTTCTTACCGAGCCACCGCCGAGCGTTCAGTGATACAGTATTCTTTGTTTAATTTACTCCCTCAACGACAATGTACCAATGGTACACTAAGAAAATTAAGGTTTTTGACTATTTTGAGTTTGCGGATAATGGAATCCTAATCATAATATAAGATGTACTATCGCAGAAACTTGATTCGTTAGGCTGTACATAGAATATGACGAACCTGCTTTAAGTCAGGTTTTGTCAAATTAATATCCCTAAAGTACCAATTTTCGTCAAAATTGGTCCAGCAGTGTAAGAGCCTATTCAATGCAAGCAATAAAATTAGTAATTACTCACAAATATTTCCTCCTCATTAGTCGTATATGTATGTAATGAATTATCACATGACACCTGGACCTATATAAGAAATATCTAAGGTCCTGCATGCATTAATTATATCTACAGTGGTCAGCAACTTGTGGCTCCAGGAGTATGCAAAAATTGATTCCTATATATATAGATGGATGATAGGCTTCTTTACGTATCACAAGGATTAGTAAATAATAAATTTAATCCTTCAGGCCCCGCGCGAGCACCGGTGATCGCGACAACAATAGAATACAATAGCAATTCCTGGAAATTCCGACTGAAGTATTAATATAATAAGTAACACAATATAATATTGACTAAATAATTATTCTCTGTCTATGTTAAACTACCCACGAACTTTTTATTCCAGCTTGATATTATAGTGCATACTTTTTAATCATATGAACTAGGTACTATACGATAGTATTATTAGTTAAATAACGTTCGTCTTAAGCTTTTAATTCTTTATTAATATTATATATGTCGCAGCCAACTGGTTTAAATAGCCGTTCAATCAAACAGCTAGCCCTTTGACTGAACAACGCTATTCAATCACAGATCTAGCTTTTTAATTGAATATTTAAGTCGCTCAAACGTTCAACACAACAGCTGATTCAAAAGCCGCCGTTTGATTGAATTAGTTCAGCGCTCACCACCGCGGCGCTAGGTGCGTTTTGTTTACAAAATGGCGTCAACTATTGTGAACGTTTGTGATTGTTTCAAGATAATATTTTTCAGAAAGAAAGAACTAAATATACGTAAATCTCCCAAGAAATTACTAAAAGTTTTCCTATTCTCTCAAATTACATAATTAACTAATAGTCACCTTAGTTAATTTGCCATTTAACCAGTTGGCTAAGAGTCGTCTAGCTGTAGTGTTGAACGTTGCAGTCAACAAGCTGGCTAAACGACGTATAGCCGTGTGATTGAATGACGTTGTTCAGTCAAAGGGTAACTGTTTGATTGAACGTCTATTTTAACCAGTGGGCTGCGACATATATATTATTATTACGTACATTTAATTTAGTACAGCTTAAAATATTGGTACAACTCAACGGATTGACAAGGTTAATTAGCTTTTGGATGACAAGGTTGCCGACCTCTGGCCACGCAATGAATAATATCCACAGCTGTGTTTAGTTAAATACCACCTACCTTAAATAGCAATTACTATGTACTAGTTAAAACCTGATGGTTGCCTACATCATACATGTAGAGACTAGAGTGAAAACCTAGATTCTAGCTTTTAAGGCTTTCCTTTAAGGGAGAGATCAGACGCAGGATGACTTTTCACAGGCCCGTATCCCACCTAAGAGCGAGCTGTCTTTTGTTGTGTTTTCTAATAAGTATTACGATCCCGGAAGACAATTGAATTAAATGAAATTAAGATCTATTTAATCGTTGTATATTTATCTGATATTTGCCAAACGGTAAACACGATTCACTTATTTTGACTATAATAATATTTTTCGAAATTATGAATCTTTCTGGGCTTTCCAACAAATATCTGTTACACTTATTGAGTTAAGTACTTACTACAATTATTAAAAAACTTGCACTACTACAATCACACGTGACAATAATGGCAAAAGGAAATATTAGTATTGTATTTAATTTTTAAGTAAGTAATCATCAATAACAGTTTTGGGACTTACGACCTTTACTTTCGTGCTATAATGCGCGAACCGTTGTTACGCGATATTGTTCACTATTAGCTGCAGCGTAAAGCACATTGCTCGGTCCGAGCACGATTCATAGAATCATTATAATATTATCACGATTGGAGAATAGCGGGGTGTGTAGGCGGGGCTAGCGTGCTTTGAAATTTTTGACAGCTCAGGCTCTTGTAAAGAAGTGCCTAGTTAACTTCGTGTTTATGTATAGCCTTTTATCTAAAGGCGTGTTATAAAGTCCTATAATAAGTCAATACGTAGTATAAACAATTTCAAGTCAGTCATGAAATGACTTACAATGGGGATTGTCCATTTTGGAGTTTTCTCTATAAGAATCGATTTTCATATATAAGGCGCCCGGTATGAGAAAAATCAGAGGGGTAAAACCTACTAACAAGTAACGAAAATGTGTCACGTTTTTGGACGACGGAAACTTTCTAATTTGGCTGTGAGTGTATTAAGACCATAAAGATAATATACCTATCGGAATATTTTTTTTAATTTTGCTCATTACAAAAACATTTCGAGGAATAAGGTCAGTGGTCGTTTTTCTGTATATAAACGAAAAAAATACCCATCAGTATATTTTTGAACAAATATGTTTAACCTTAGTTTGACCTTCAATGGCGTTAAATTAGCAATAAATTAGGGTTGCCAACCGTCCTGTTTTCCCAGGACATGTCCTGGTTTTTGTAGTGTCCTGGGACGTCCTGAATAGTTTTTAAGCAGCGTCCTGGGTTGTCCTGGGTTTTTTCATTTTAAAATTCGCGCGCCTCCTTTTAATTTTTTACGCCAACTACTATTTCAAATTCAAAACAAAGGCGCAACGTGCAACTTGATGATATCTCTTTCGCTCTACTATGGTCGCGCAGTAAATCGAAGCAGTAAAACTCGCAAAAAATCAAACATCGTCCTTCTCTCTTTACACTCACGCCCGTCTTTCATATGCCAGGTGAAAAACGACGACGCGGAATCATGGCCAAGTTAGTTTTTTCTTAATAACTCGATAAATATACAACATTTTAAAAAACCGCCCTGGTCAGTGTCTCAATGATAGAATTTTATACAATGTGTTAAAATATTAACTTAGTTTAATGCACGGTTAGGGCAATATAATATGAAAAATTTGTGAAAATTATATACATTTTTGTGATTTTATAGTGTTTTCGCTCAAATCAAATTCTTGGAAATATAATGTAGTATCTATGTTTAGAAAATAAAACAATTTGGGGCTTATTTTCAAGTATGAAAATGAATTATAAAATCGTCAATTTTGGGTTAGTCGCCCCCTTAATGTGTCCTGTTTTTATACTGAATTGTCCTGGTTTTTCCAACTTCAAATCCTGGTTTTTTAAATTTGAGGTTGTCAACCCTACAATAAATTCGACCAACATTACGTTTCGAACTTTTGGTAAGCTTCTCGTATCAGCTTTCACACAGTGAGAACTTGCATTTGACGAACCAGCCATTATAAATAAGATTGAAAGGAAATTTAAAACATACTGCAGAGGTCAATTGGCCGCCGATGATGACGTCATAGCGAAACTTTAAGAAAAAACTAGCCAATGAATTTCAAAATTATTTAATTTATATTCTTAAAATACCCTATTTTAACGAAAAAATATATAAAAAGTACATGTGATTTTTTTTGGACAACGCCCATTAGACCGTGTAAATTAAATTTAAAATACTTATGCAATTTTAAACCGGACTTCATAAGAATATCCTATATTAAAGCTGACCTTGAATTATTATTTATTTATTTATTTAAAACACTTTATGCAAATATTTACATAGGCGGGCTTAATGCCTTGTGGCATTCTCTACCAGCCAACCTTAGGGTGATGATGAAAGTGTAAAACATAATTGGTGATATGAAATAAATAGTTATATTAATATTAATATTTGATACACTATTATTTTTATGCATATTATATCTAAGTAGACCTACATAAATTACCTACATAAATATTAATTAATTATCTAATAAAACGACGTAATCGAAATTACTTGTTTATTATTATTATTAACTAATCGTTGATCTTTTAATAATAGTTATTATTAATATTTAGAATGATTAATCCCCCCTTTTTTCAGGGGCGCATTCTGACTCTGGGCCCCTAGGGTACAATAATATTGATAGCTGTTGGGATTTCTATGCCCTGAGCCCAATTAGTAATTGTAACATTATAGTTTATTTTACACTTTATACTACCTACGTTTCTGCTATGCATACTCGATTACAAGATATAATTAACGATCAAACGAACTTACCTGTACGTGAAGTTCGATCGTAATTATACGAGTGTTTCGTCCGAAGAGATTAGTATAATTAGAATATGAACACATAGTAGTTACGCCAGTGACTCCGCTCCAGGCACTATGTTTAGAGATTATAACTCTAAAAAATATAAATAAAAAAACTTACAGTTGCTCTCTGGTATATACTTTATGGTCCGGTCCGCGGCTTCCTGTTCCGGTGTCTTACCTCGGCTAACCGCCATGATTCGACTTCATTCCTTGAGAGATATTTGTGATATTTCATCTATGGGTATACCTGTTAGGGAGGGTGGGTTATACTAATCTCTTCGGACGAAACACTCGTATAATTACGATCGAACTTCACGTACAGGTAAGTTCGTTTGATCGTTAATTATACTCGTGTTTCGTCCTCGAGATTAGTATAATTAGAATATGAACACATAGTAGATGTTTAGAGTAAGAAATATCACAAATGATGTCCCTTATTGGATAAAATGTAATATAGTCCATACCTTATAACATTATTTTGAACAATACTTTGTTATACCTATTTAAATAAATACATTAATTATTGAACAATAAACAAATAATTTATTTATTTGTCATTATTTTTATATAACCTCCATGTAAATATATAAAAGACAGGTTACGTTGTTAACAATAGGTCTATCATAGACTTAGCAAAGGTAGAAGACTCGCCGCTTCACCCAGCAGATTGTCTGATACTATTAATGTTAGTGTCTTTTTCTCGGTTGTAAAAGTTGCTGTATGTCTTGTACTTTTAGACATAAACATGAAAACGTCAATTTCACTATCCATTAATGTAATTTTAATCCCAAGAAAGAGGTTCTGAATGTCTAATTATGGTTTTCTAAACCTAAGAGAGAGTTAATTATTATCAGGTCTTGTAATATGTTTAGACCTATTTGTGCTCCTAATGCGGTAGCATGAAAGATCTGAGAATGTTCCAATGAAATAAAAATAAAGTGAGTACCTATGTATAATATTAATGGTTTCGTAACCTGATCTTGAAGCTTTAATTAAAGTACTGATTTTTATCATTATAGTAGCCTTTCATTTAATTTTAGATTATTTTTGCACTTATTATATGTGCAGTGACTAAAAACTAAGACACACTTCCCAACTTTAACTGTTCAAGTGTCAACTTTTCCTTTGGAAAAATGTAGCTAAATAGTTAATTGTAACACCTGCGTCCCAAGTAAAGTTATAACATGGTCTTAATCAAAACACACCCTTACAAAACCTGGAAATCCTAACATTATCAGGTATAATTATGTTTATTAATAGATGAAAGAGCAGATCTTTTTGAATTGATAGTCCCATATTATTGGTCACCATCTTTAAAAAGAAAAGTTTTGGTATTAAGTATAAGCACATAACTGAAGGTCCATACAAAAATATTAAAAACATACCATTTTCTGTAGCACACATCATATTAATTTAAGGTACTTTTCAATATTGAAGCTAAAATTACATCTGTTGAAGCACATGGGTTTTCTCATTGTAATAATGCAGTCCTGATAAAATCCCTGCAACCATGGTACTGTTTTTGTGGATGTTCCGATTACAAGGTTGTGTAGACCACATCGGTACAACCGCAAAACCCTGTGCCTTGAATAAAATAATTATTTTATTGAATACTGGAGAACAATAATTATTACTGAAGGGAATGTAAAAAAATAATTTTGGACCAATCTGATATAAAAGCATCTATTGCAAAAGAATCTGGATCACTGAGCCATGAACACATAAGTCAATGACAGTCATTGCTGATAAGTACCAAAAAATGGTAATATGTTATAGCCTTTTAAGGACTATTTGACCTCTAGGTGGGTCCTTCTTGAATATAATAGAGCAAAAACATTAAGAATAATTATTCTGAATACTTTACACCATTACCAAAAGTCCCTTGCTACCTTGGAAGTTGAGGGTATTGTATTATATCTCCCAAACAATTGATGTAACTAGTAGCTGCTGTATTATCCATTGTCAATAAAATTTATCAGTTATAGTAATTTTTTGCAAATAAATTATCTTGAAGGCAGAATAGGCTGCAAAAAGTTTTAAATTATTTATATGGAAGTCAAATTCTATCTTGAGGTCAACTGCTGCTAGCCCTTTGATCTCCACAGCTGGAACCTTACCCCATAGCACCCCATAGTTGAGGCGTCAGAGATATTTCTGGACCTCAGCTGTTATTGTCACCTTTGATACTGTTATTTGAATAAATTAAGTTATACATAGTAGACTTGTCATGTAAGTATTTGTCATAACATTCTGCTAAATTAATATGAGTAACTACTTAGTTTATACATATTCTATGGCTGGAGATGCTAAAAGTAAGAAACTATTAATAAACACATATTAAGGTACTTATGTATTAACCATTTATTAACTTTGCAGTTTGTAAACTTGTTTTACATCTTTAAAGTTTGAACTGCATAACGGAATAGTTACTTATTGTTTGTTTTACTTAATATAAGAAGTATATCTTTATCTATTTAAAGCAAACTTAAAATACAGTCAAGTGTGTGTCAATCACATATTATAAACATATACCTGGATCTGTGATTATAAATATCTTAATGTCTTTGATGGATATATTTAACCCTTTTATCTCTTTGTCTTTAATAAACCCCAGTAGGTTCACAAGTAACTTTCGTGTAATATCTATGTTTCTAATTAAATACCGTCGTCTTAATTAGCCCCAATCAGCTAAATATTGAGATAAATCGAGGACAGTTACCATTAGATCCAAAGGCTTCATTGTTGTGAAAATAATATGGGGTATAATATATATTATACAATAAACCAAAATAATATGTCAAAACATTGAACTCATACATGTTGGCCAACATAGAGATAAGTTTAATATCTAGAAGAATGGTGAACAATTATGTATAAGTGATTAAAAAATATTAAACATGCATCCTTCAAGTGTAACATTGCTAGATAAAAGTCATTTTGTTACAATGAGATTAACACTGTGCGAATCTCCTTGTGATTAAAGTATTCGTTGGTCTGAATGTCCTTGAATTTAAATTGTTGATTATTAATATTATTTTTTTAACCTTCAAAATGTGTTACTTATATTATCCAGATTGGTTTAGGAATTACCCGGGACCAATTAATTGACCAGCACAAGGATAATATACGACTATTATACAGCACTCATTGATGTTAACTATTTAATTATCTAGTTCTTCTAAAGCTTTTACATCTAGCATGTATAAATTGCAGAAGTTTTAAAATATTTTTTGTTGAAAGCACTGATTAAATTTATTTTTGTAGCTCTTTATATAAGATATTAAGTACTAAAGTACAAAATATAGAGGGGATTAAACTCCACAGTTTATAAATTTGAGTGAGTGTACCTGCATAACGGGCCTTTACTGGTTCAATGTCCCCGAGTAAGGTTGAGCAGTCCTTTGGCACGGGTCTGGCCCTGGCCCCAGCAGCTGGCTGTTGTTGGTGTGACATTTTTGCTAGTATGCTGCTTACTAGCAATGGGCCTCGCCTTGAAGTTTAACATTACCTCATAAGGAACTTGCTGAAACAAATTTAAGGAAGCCTCCATGCTTCTGGTTTCAAATAGGAGCTTGAATAAGGCACTGCGTTTGCAGTTTTTATGGTTTCTTCAAAGTTTAAGTCAAGAGATTCTCCATATTTGTTGAAGAAAGATTGTGTATTATACCTTTCTTACATGATTTAAAATAAGGTATTTTACATAATATTATGGACTGCTGTGTTGATTATCACACAATAGCCAACCTAGGTCCATCATATACTTTGTATAGGCTCTCATTATTGTTAGAAATAATAGTCCCCAGCAGAGCAGATATCTGTTGCTATTTCACATTGTCTAAATATAATTGACTTGTCACATTTTACTGCCTTTTCGATTATGACCGCTTTGAGCTTTGTGCGGCTATGATTTTGCTATTATTGGGCATTTGCAATTTTTCTACTACCTTTTTGAGCTTCTATATCTAGCCCTTTCGGGCTGTATAGGTAAATTTTTTACTCTGAAGCAAATTTGCATCGAAATTTATTTACACCTCAAACTGAGGCGCTAAAGCAGGCGTAATTCGTCTGAGGAAGCACGTTTTGGATAAGATCATAAGCCATATTATCTGAAATAGGTTAAAGCCGTCGTAAACGGTAAAAGCACGTCCTTACGAGTCCAAGCGACTTTTGTGCACAGAACACATTTACTCCTGGTGGAGCTTTTGTGACGTGTGTATCGCTTATAGCCATATTATTATCAAAAACTCGTCGTTAACGGTAAAACACCACGTCTTTACAAGTCCAAGCGACTGCTGTGACGTGAGAACCGGTTGTAGCCATATTATTATCTGAAAACCGCCGTGAGCGGACACACCACGTCCATACAGCGAAAAACCACTGTTTCGACGCGAGAAACCGGTTATAGGCTATAAGCGACTGCTGTGACGTGAGAACCGGTTGTAGCCATATTATTATCTGAAAACCGCCGTGAGCGGACACACCACGTCCATACAGCGAAAAACCACTGTTTCGACGCGAGAAACCGGTTATAGGCTATAGGTATAGGCTATTGCATGCTGTTGCTGTCGGGAAGACCGACCACGTGCTCCATTAAATTTCATGCGATTGAAAAGCGCTGTTTTGCAAGAATCCGTTATAAATCACCACGTCTATACAGCCCAAGCGACTATTGTGACGCGAGAAAACGGTTCTTTCGTAAAAATTTATCCAATTTATGTATGCTGAAAATATTTCCACCTGTCAAAGCAACACGTGGATGCTGGAAAAAATTATGCCCCGAAGGACGTTAGGCTTATTAATATTGCGTATAAATGCATACCATCCGATACTTCTGGTGGTTCATTTCATCCATCGTAGACTCAGAAAAACTGGGCGAAGAGCTGTAACTGAAGCTAGACAATCTTGTTGCCCATAATGGCGATCCCGCTTTATATTTAGTTTTTCCAACTTACGTAACTTTCTGATTATTTAAACCAATTTATCTTGATTTCACCTTTTTGGGATTTTTTTAAAATAGTTTTGTGTACGAACGCGGAATTACTGGAGCGGACGGGCACTAAACGCTCAATGAAGTCGAATCATGGCGGTTAGCCGAGGTAAGACACCGGAACAGGAAGCCGCGGACCGGACCATAAAGTATATACCAGAGAGCAACTGTAAGTTTTTTTATTTATATTTTTTAGAGTTATAATCTCTAAACATAGTGCCTGGAGCGGAGTCACTGGCGTAACTACTATGTGTTCATATTCTAATTATACTAATCTCGAGGACGAAACACGAGTATAACGTCACTTTACTTAATAAAAAGGCACCTTAGATATTATATTTTTTTGATTGAAGGCAAAATAAAATCATAGCTTTTTTCGCAAAACATACTTAATATAATATTATTATGAGTTATGACTTATGGTTTCAATTGGTACCTACTACGAAGTGCAAACCATTGCGTGTGCCTGTGCGTCGTATATTATACTATAATATAATATTTCTATTATCTATAGTACTTAGAAATTGCTTTACAATTATTGCCCTCACTAATTGCAGTATTTGTGAAAAAGGGTGTCAATATTTTTATCAATACATAGAAATCAAATTACTCGGAGCTTCACTTAAAAAAAATTCAAATAAAACGTTACATTAATATTATATAGGCGTCCATTAGACGGTCATGCCCTGGTCAGTCAATGCCATCAATCATGATTCATGACTTTCGTTTGACTATTATGTTGGTGAGTGTTGGAATTAATTTCACACTGATTTTGGGTTGACAGTTTGACACACAGGACCAGGAGTTCTACCGGTCGCGCGGTCCTCCATGAAACAATAAAGGAAATCTGGCGCATGTTTATAATAGTTTTACCAATTTCATATAACGATGTTATATATTATAATCTAATTATAGCCTCATGACGTCTCTCGATATCTAGCCTCAAGGACCGTTTAGTGGCGAGGAGCCGGTTTTGATCAAGTCTGTGCTCACCTGGCTGGCTCAGGGGCTCTGAGATCGTAAAAGATTTTCACATTAGGTGTTTTTTTAAAAGCAAGACTTGTAGCTACTACAAAGAGAGTACTTAGTTACGTTTTTATTTATAAATAAAAAATAATCGTGCTAGTATCTTCAATCAAATTGTTTCGTTAATGTCTTGTTCTCATATTGTATCTTTTAGGTCTTGCGGGAGATAAAATTCGAGAACGGCTTAACCAGTTTGGCTAATTTTAGTCTTGAAATAGGTCATGGTTGATTAACTTCTAGCTGTCTCTTACACACAAGTGTAAAGTCTTGAAATACTTTTTTTTTGTATAGGCTCTGCTAGGTCCTTGGAAATTTCTCTATCTACTAAAAATAGAGCAGCAGGTGTAGTAGGTACATAGAATGTCTTTTTTTATGAAATAAGGGGGCAAACGAGCAAACGGGTCACTTGATGGAAAGCAACTTCCGTCGCTTATGGACACCTGCAGCATCAGAAGAGCCACAGGTGCGTTGCCGGCCTTTTAAGAGGGAATAGGGTAATAGGGGAGGGTAGGGATGGGAAGGGAAGGGAATGGGAGGGTAGGGGATTGGGCCTCCGGGGAGGGGGAGTGAGTTTATCACTCACTCGGTGAAACACAGCGCAAGCGCTGTTTCACGCCGGTTTTCTGTGAGAACGTGGTATTTCTCCGGTCGAGCCGGCCCATTCGTTCCGAAGCATGGCTCTCCCACGTATAAACGTCTTTAGACTTTATAGTTTATAGTATAATGAGTACTATTATATATTATAAGTGGGCGAATGGTGTTTTTGTTTGTTCAGTTTAGGTAATTTTCTTTCACTTGAAGTGAAGTGTTAACTGTACTTACAGTATTTTAATCATATTAAAAAAACATGCTTTCAAATTCCCTATCTCAAAACTACTAAGCCGATTGTGATGAAACTTGCAGTATTCCCTAAGTTTAATAAGACCTAGTACAGCAAAAAAAATCATCGATAATCTGAGAGGAGTTCCTGGGTGGCAATAATCAGGCGATAAACCATCAGACGAACCGTCTGCCCGTTTTATGGGCATTTCATTAATGTGTAATCTATTTCACCTTTTTTTGTAGAGTACGTTAGATTGCATGCAAATAAGTGGCCTACCACTTTACAGTGTAACTATAATACGATTTGCCATGCCATCAAGGTCAAAGGAGTAGGTATAAGAAGATTAAATTGCATCATGCATGTAATTTTCAAATTGACTTCCCCAGATTCCCCACAACGGATGGTCAATCGTCCAGTCAAAGTTTATAATAATAATATGAACAATAAAGTTATTCAATTATTACTAAATACTATCACACGATCTGAAATTGCGAGGAATTTTGAAACTCTTTAGTAATTAATTAGAAGTTTACTGTGCAAAATAATTGACAGTCATTTGTGAGTGTTAGCACAATGTTTAGTACTTAAATTAACAATCAATTGCCAATTAACTACCATGTTAGTAGACAATTAAGAAATTATGTTTTATTACTTCAAAAGTTACCTTTCAAACGAATGCAATCAGCACAGTCATGTTTAACACGTTCATACTGCAACATTGATATTTGCACCAACAGATTACTTTATTGTTATGAAGAAACGTGCCAAAACAAAGAGGAAAAAAAAAAGAAAAGTGTGATACGACAACGCGTTTGAAGCCAACGCGCTTTCCCGCGCTACTGGCGGACTGAGCGGTCTCCCACCCACTACCTACTCAAGTCACGAACTCACAAGTCACACTCACAAGTCACAAATCACAACACAAACGCCTTGAGTACAGACGCACTCAATTATATATTCTGACATCACAATTTAATATGTAGTGAACATGCTATTAGTGCTTAGCTCCTAATACCTGTTGGCTATTACCTAGATTTCTAATAACATTATAATTCAAATATTATTACAATAACTCAAAAACGGGGTTAATCGCAACAATTATGGATTTCTATTAAAAGATTATTATTTATTAAAAGATTATTAGAGATTCATAATAGTAATTTATATTAAGTATTAAGTATAGGGATTTATAAGTATATTATTGTAGAAATTTAATTTAATCCTTCAGGCCCCGCGCGAGCACCGGTGATCGCGACAACAATAGAATACAATAGCAATTCCTGGAAATTCCGACTGAAGTATTAAATCTCTATCATACTTTATGTACTTACTTATAAACTAAAGAACTATCATATTACTTTCAGCGCGCTCCGCCGCGGTACGCGAATATTATAAAATGTACCCCTCAGCCCCTCAGCCCTGGTTCCTGATGGAGCAGCCTACAAAGTTAAGATCCGCTCCTGCTTTTGACACTTTTTTCCGAATTGACAAAAAAAACATTTTACTTAAGTATGTGTAAGTAAGTATGTTGGTAATTTTACAATAATTTTAATACTATAACAAAATGAAAACAAAATACAATAATATTAATAAATAATTATGTATATTATAAATAGCAATCTAAACACAAAATATAAAATATACAATCTGAAATATACGAATAATATATAAATCTACGGTCAATTATTACCTCTTTAAATAAGAATGAATCCATATTCGCGTGGTCACGACCACAGAGTACTTTTTTATATACGGAAAGTCACGACATCACGCCTGAACGGCTGGACCGATTTCGCTGAAATTTGGCACAGAGATACTTTGAGTCCCGAAGACCAAAGTTGTCTCGGAAAAATGTACCATAAACTTTTATGATTTGCGCGTAAACTATTCAATCGATTCTGATGAATTTTGGTATAGAGAATAGAGATACTTTGAGTCTCGGCAAAGGACAATGGATACTTTTTGTCCATGAAAAGGAAAAATGGAAAATGTACGGTTCCCGCACAATAAACTTTTATGATTTTCGCTTATACTATTTAGTCTATTTTGATGAAATTTGGCATGGAGATAATAATTTTAATCTATTAATATATATATATATATATATATATATATATATATATATATATATATATATATATATATATATATATATATATATATATATATATATATATTTCAGGCTAACGGCCCATAAAAATATTAGTAAATGTGTTAGTAACAATCAATGACTTAACCTATGCAGTTCCGTGTTTACACTAGGGGCACACGGGGCCCGGGCCCAGGGCCCCGATATCAGGGGGACCTTCAATTTCCCTAGCTCATTTATTATTTTCAAAACAAATTTTTTGTCGGATACATTACAAATTACAATTTTTCACAAATTACTAAACTAGTCTTATAAGGCTGGAACTTGGAAGGTATTTTCGTGTATATGTTACTGTAAAAGCACGAACTTCGGTAAATCTTAAGATTTGAGTGTAAATCTTAGGATTTACCGACACGAGTTGGTAAATGTATTTCTAAAAATACGACAATCTTCTCGAACATTTACTATTACTAGGTTTTTCTACTGTCAACGGTAAATGTTGGTTTTAGGAATAAAAAAATTAGTAGATAATTCCTAATTATTTACCTTAGTGAACTATTAGACAAAACAGATAGGTACATAATATACTTAGTTATTATAATATACGATAGTAGTAAGTAATACTAACCTATTTAAATTATTTTCACACATTATAACATACAACATCTCTGAATATCTCAATCTCTATCATATCTATCTAACTGAATAAGTATTTCTCTATTTGACATTTAACAACGAAATAGGAACATAATGCTTACCAGCTAAGCTACTATCATTCTTCTTCTATTTGATTTTTAAAAATGTTTAAAAGGCAATCTAAAAATGATGTAAGTACTTAATTAAAAATTAATCCTTCAAGCCCCATAAGAGCACCGGTGATCGCTATTCGATCGGCGAAACACAGCGCAACTGTTTCACTCCGGTTTTCTGTGAGCCCGTGGTATTTCTCCGGTCGAGCCGGCCCATTCGTGCCGAAGCATGGCTCTCCCAGGGTTAATACCACTTTATTATTATTAGTTATAAGACTTATAAGCAGCCTGCACTCCCTGCAGTGTCCCACTGCTGGGCAATACCACTTTAATAATTTATAATAATTCCCTATGGGGCCTTCCATACCAAAAACACTATTTCTGGCCTGTTTTTGCTTTATAACAGTACGGAAACCTTAGTGCGCGAGTCCGACTCGCACTTGGCCGTTTTGTTTTCAACATATACCGTGCTATTAACATAAAACCTAAGATTTACCAACTATATGGTGGTAAAAGTTCGTATCGCAAACCTTTTCGGACATTTACCATTAGGAATTGGTAGATCTTAAGTTTTACTTGAAAATATTAGGATTTACTGCAGTTCGAGCTTTTACAGTAACATATATATATATATATATATATATATATATATATATATATATATATATATATATATATATATATATATATATATATACAATGTCAACATTAATACATTTAATCCCTCGATCGTGGAAAAAACGAGACAATAGATTTGTATTGTTATCGCGGCCGCATGCGGCCGCTTGGGGCTTGAAGGATCTGCTTTTATTAGATTATGTAAGGTACGACGTATATAATATTATTATGTCATCTATACTTATTATAAAACAAAGTCGCTTTTTTTCCCTCATGTCCCTTTGTTCCCTTTAATCTTTAAAACTACGCAACGAATTTTGACGATTCTTTCAGTGTTAGATAGCCCATTTATCGAGGAAGGTTATAGGCTATATTTTATCACGCTAAGACTAATAGGAGCGAAGAAATAGAGAAAAATGTAGAAAAAACGGGGAAAATTATTTGAAAGGGCTAACTTGAATGCGCTAATCCTAGGAACTACTGGTCCGATTTGAAAAATTCTTTCAGTGTTAGATAGCCTTTTATTGAGGAAGGCTATAAGCATATTTTTTTCAGTGGCTATATATTTTATTTCTGCGCGACGCCGGGGCGGGTCCCTAGTTATTATATTCTAATGCTGCTATTTAGCTTCTGGTGAAGATATTGTTATCATACTGTATTTGATTATCTACAATAAAACATAAATTGAAAATGTTAGTATGTATATCATAATTCGCGTTTTTTATTTTCCATAATAACTGTAGTTTTTATCATTCGTAGACGGTATTTTAAAAAGATAAAACCTACTTCATTGTACGTAATTGAGAAAAACTCCCTATCTCCAAAACTACTGAACCGATTTTAATGAAACTTGCACTATTCCCTAAGTTGAACAATACCTAGTACAACAAAAAAAGAATTACTGAAATCGGAATGGTAGTTCCACAGATATACGAACACAAACATAAAATATACATACATACTTACATACATACATACATACATACATACACTTTTGAAATTTGGCACATTTGTTCAGACGCTGATATAGACTAACAATTAACATACACGAAAATTGAGCACTTCTGGAAATATAACATACGTACGCGTCGAATTGATAACCTCCTTTTTTGAAGTCGGTTAAAAAGGGCCCCCAAGTCTTGTGTGCCCAGGGCCCCAGCTTAGTTTAACACGGCCCTGAACCTATGTTAGTGTTGTTAGTATTTAATAGAAGGTAGGTATATGTTTAACTTATTTTATGCCAAGTGCTACTTCCACCCAGTGCCTTTGAATAGGGCAATCTGATCTGCAGGCAATCGCTTTTAGAATGCTGTTCCGAGAACCACGAACACGTTGCAGCAGTGAGACGGCTTTTTTGCGCATGATAGCGTGAAAGCCATATATTGTTACTTAATTATACCAATTCAAATTAAATAATCATCGTCAAGACAGGACAACATCTGTAGGGTCAGCTAGTCATAAATACAATCTTTAAAAAATCGGCCAAGTGCAAGCGAAATCGGTTCAGCGGTTTGGACGTGAAGAGGTAACAGCCAGACAGGCTTTCACATTAATTATAATATGTACCTATTAGTATGGATATTGGATATGGATAATATTGTATTTGGTAAAGGTTTAGAAACCTACGTCAAAATAGAAGGGAGGGCGGGGGTGGGGGGAGTGGGGCTATTGGTCTTAGCGTGATAAATATAGGCTATAGCTTTCCTCGATAAATAGGCTATCAAACATTGAAAGATTCTTTTAAATCGGATGAGGAGCTCCTGAGATTAGCGCGTTCAAAAAAACAAACTCTTCAGCTTTATATTATTACTAGACGTTCCGTGCTGCTTCGCCCGCGTAAATTAGATATTTCACAGACAAATTAGTCCACAATAAATAGCCTATGATCCTTCACGTTTCTACTTTTGATCTGTGCCAATTAACAGAAAAATTACTCCAGTACTTCGTGAAATAATTTCCCCCGTTTTTTCCACATTTTCCTCTATTTCTTCGCTTGTATTAGTCTTAGCGTAATAAAATATAGCCTATAGCCTTCCTTGATAAATGGGCTATCTAACACTGAAAGAATTTTTCAAATCGGACGAGTAATTACTGTCTCATACTAAGATTAGCGCGTTTAAATAATGCTTCTTCTTCTTCTTCTTACGTTGTTTAACATCTTTATCGTGCAAATGTGAGTCCTAAAATGAATTTAGCATTCTTAAGTCATCCGAATATGGTACCGAACTTGGAATAGTACCATAATTAATGCCTCTATACAGATTGAGACTCTATTTTTCTCCAGAGCAGGAGCTGCTAAAATTAAAAAAAAAAAACTAACATCAAAAATCGCGGTGGCTCCACATCTTAAATCCATCCTTGGACCATAAGGACCAATCCTACCAAAAGAAATCTTTGGTTCATTAATAACCGTATAATTCACCGTACACACGCAACTAATAGGTGTTAGCCTATTCTCGAACCTAGAGACTTTCAAAAGCCCACAAAAATTCATCACAATCGGTACACAGTCTCAATTCTCATGGTCTCGACTCTCGAGTCGACTCTCGCGACTCGCCGCGCCGTTTCGGAGGAGTTTAGTACACTTACAGACATAGAACAAGATAGATACCGCATGTGTATCATACACGTGAGGTATCTATCTTGTTGTCTAAACGCGATATGGCACGCGAAGTACATACACAGTGTATGTACTTACTTCGCGTGCCATATCAAGTTCCCAAACGACGAGCAATGCTCGTCTTTCGAAAGTCTGTTCTTTAGTCTGGTATCGGAATCAGACGTCAATCGGAATTTTAAAAATGCCTAAATGCCAAAGTGCCGTATTGAGCTGTAGAAATTCAAATAGAAACATTGGCCTTGATAATGGACACAACGTTTCTTATCATCGGTACGTCAAAGTGACACGCTCGTTTTCATACAAATGGAGCGACATGCGGTATCTATCTTGATCTATGTCTGTGGAGTTAGCCATGACTTTAGGCATACGGCATGCCGCATGCGGCATGACCTACGGCCTAACCATAAATGATAAACCAAACCAACTACATGTTTCTGAACGTAGACAGAGCTTATATTCTTCGTTTCTGAACGAAAAAATTAAAAAGAAATCACTGACATTTATTACGTGTTGCCATTATTACATTTTAACACAGTTAATAGGAAATTATATTTTGATTGAATGTGAACTGAACTAAACTGCAACTCAAGATCTTTTTGAATTGAAGTTTATATAAAATTTTAGTAGTTTTAAATTTGAATGACGCATTAAATTTGTGACAAACTGCAAATTTCAAAAAATAACTTCAACGTGTCTAAACACACTAGGCTGAATTACGCCGGCGTAATTTCCGCCGCAAATGTCAAACGCATACAAAACGCGACGTAATAGTGTGCCACCCCTAGTATTCGGCCCGTATTTTGTATGCAATTTAAACGTGGCGGAATTTACGCCGGCGTAATTCAACCTAGTGTGCTTTTTTTAGTCGTAATTCACCCAACGACTTGACGGATCTGTGGTATAAGCGTAAGTGGTTAGTATTAGGAGTAAATGGTAGTAACTAGTAAGTAGTAACTATTATTCTGCGATGGAATGTAATGATATTATGATTAAGTTATTAGTTAATAGTTATTACTTATAGTAACAATACACTCCTTGTTAATATTAAAGTATAATCAATTTGCTACATTTGAACTTTATTATTTTGATCAGTGAATTAAGTATTGTTGAAAAAATTGAAATATTTAAAAATAAAATATTTATTTTTGTTGCGTAGGGCGAATTATAGTAATTTATAAACTGATTAGTTAAAAATAAAAATATGTTATGGCAACATTTTACGTCTGCCATTAAAGTTCGATCACGCGAGAAAAAAATGTGAATTTGTGAATGTAAATTATTGTTTTTAATAGTAAATAAACTTGAAACGTTACATATTTTTACCCAAATAAATAGTCTCATAGGAGTCCTATTAAAAAATTAGGGTTTTATAAGTGTAATTGTAGATAAATATGATATTTTTTTATTTTAACACATTGGAACTTGTTAAAAAAGTGTTTTTTTGTGACGTCCAGTGAGCGCTCGGAACAGGTATTTTTTCCTGCCATTCTTCGAATATCGATTGTTTTACGTCCTCGTACCGAAAGGACACTAGTATGTCTCGTAGTTGTAAATATGATGTTTAATTTGGCAAAAGTAAATAAACAGTTGGTAAATTCCTTTCAGAGGAAACGTCGAAGTTTTATCTCGTTTATAAAACGAAAAGAAAACATGTTTTGACATTTAAAAGTGTATAAGGTAAGTTAATTATTTGTAAAAGTGATTAACTTATTAATATTATAATATCAGACCTTACATTATTAAATTCACTTCTGTTTTTCAGTTCAACAATGATGGCTGAAGATTTTGATCCATTAAGCTACGGCTGTGCTGTTTATAATCAATTTGTGAGCTGCCAAGATTTAGCAAACTCTATTCCAATAGATCAGCAGCTCACAAATGGTGGACAACTGGATCAAAATGTTTATAATGCTTATGAAAATACAAACCAACCACACGCAGCAGAAGCACTCACAAACTATAGTAATAATGTGGACGTCAAACCTGATATAACGGCCACAAGCAGAAAGAAAAAAAATGGTCGACTTAAAAACATGTCTGTGAAAATATCACAGCCGGATTTCAAATTTTACGGTTGCTCCCTATGTAACATCTGCTACCCCACGTTACCTGAGCTGGACGTGCATGTGGCCTCGCACAACGACCGCATCACCAGCTACGATCTGAGGATAAAAAATCAAATCAAAAAGAGGAAATTAAAAAAAGAAACAAAAAAACTTAAAAAATTAAAAGATATTGTAAAAAAAGAAAATGAACTCTTGGACATAGAGATAAAGCCCGAGGATGGTTACATCGGGACAGAGAAAGCGAATGAAATGAATCATCCCAAAGAGAAACAACCCACGGAAGAGAGGGATGTCACTAACGGCCAGAATGATCCAAACCAACTAAATGCTAGTGATCCAAATGAGCTGATGGCTAAAAAGCAGGAGCTGCTCAATTTACAGAAAATATACAAATGTTTTGCATGTTTCAAACAATTCTCTCTTAGCTACTACCTAAAACTTCACGTTAGATCTCACACAGGTGAATTTTTTTAATATTTTTATCAAGACTAGAGCAACATACCAGTTGAAAAAATTGCAATGTCTGTCAAAAATCCCTCTATCGCGGATTCTTGGAAATCTATTGTTATTCTATTGTTATTGCAGTCTAATCTGACCACTTGGGGCTTGACAGGTTAAAGAATGTATGTGCAAATGTTATGTAATGTATTATTAAACAAATTATATATTTCAGATGAGAAACCTTATGTATGTGCACAGTGTGGACAGTCGTTTATCACGGCAAGCAAACTCGGTCGACATAACAAGAGGTACCACCTGGCCATCAAGTATCAATGTAGGATATGCTACAAATTATTCTGTAGGTTAGTTGTATAATCTTTTCTAGTCAACTTATATTAGAACCGTAATAGCACAGAGATTACAAGTGAATCTTATTTTTTAGATTTGAATTCTTGACGAGGCATTTTGACAACAAACATGCTGAACACAAATTAGAAGGAGAGCCTTATGGTGTGTAACATTAATTTACATTCTTAAAATTTTGTAAATGGGACTTTTTTAAATTTTGATAAAAGTATATTTTGTAACACAAATTTTTAATACTTCAGACTACAATGCAATATTGCCGTACCTTAAAGAATTAGAGGAGCAATTAAGAGAAAAAGAGGAGGAAAAAGAAAAAAATAAAGTAAAAACTACGGACGCCTGGGGAGATCTGTGGCCCATGGAGACTCCTGCGACCCAGGAGGTTAAAGAAGAACAAATGAAGGAGATAGAAGTTCCCATTAAAGAGGAAGTGTTCAACCCCGAACCGATCACTATAGAAGAAGTTAAAGTTGATCCTATTGATTCCGTTGAGATAAAATTAGAGCTGGAGGAAGCTCCCAGGGAGATGGAGGACTGCCACAGTTATGATGATGATGATGACAATATAGAGGAGGATAATAAGAGTGATGTAAAGAGAGAGATGGCAAAAGTTAAAGATGATGATGGGGACGTAAAGAATGAGGCGTAAGTGGAATTTTAAAGCTTGGCAATTAATAAGCTTAGTTAAAAAAATATTTACTCTCCATTCAAATAGTAAAATTTCTTTACAGATTTGACGACAAAAACATAAATTAGCTTATATGTTAAGACATAATGGGTATTATTATTTTTAACAAAAAATTAAAACCAACTTCCAAGGCAAAAACAATAATAACATCCTTATAATATGAACTAAAAAGTATTAAATAATTTTTCCTATCGAATAGTGCCTTTTTCCGAATTCGGCTAAAACTCAACTATTTCTGTACTCAATCTTCATCAATTTGAAGTCGGTACCAGATATAGCTGAATCTTCAGTCTGCCAGAATATTTGAAACTTAATTTGGAACTGGCACCGACTTCAAAATTATGAAGATTGAGTACTTACAGAAATTGTTGAGTTTTAGCCGAATTCGGAAAAAGGCACAGATAGGAAAAATTATTTAATACTTTTTAGTTTATATTATAAGGATGTTATTATTGTTTTTACCTTGGAAGTCGGTTTAAATTTTTTGTTAAAAATAATAATTTCACTCTTTTTAGTTACCTGGTAAACCATAGCGTACTATACATAGAATAATACACCTGTATATTATTCTATGTATCTTATTACAATTTGTTAACAGTCACACTTACAAAATATATTATCAGCTGCAGATAATTTTAATCAATACATTTAAAAAAACGAAGTGAACACGTGCTAGGTAATTTAACAATTTGGCCGAGGCGAGCACTTTTAGTGTCATATGATTTTAAACTTTATTTTCATTATTGTAATACATAGTATCGCTTGAGAAGTCTACGGCCCATCCGTGGCCGCTCGTGGCCGGCCGGTGGCCGCGATTTGTAAGTGTGACAGTGCACTTGCATGTTACTTGTATTATCGAAGCAACTTACTTCTCAGAAGTAATGTCAAATGTGTGCCTTACGCTCTGGAGTTAAGGTTGAATTTGTTATGTTCAATTTTGGTGACATTGGTTACCCTGACGTCGTAATGATGATGATGATGAAGAATATAATTTGTATAGTAGCCTAATATGCTTTCAGTTCTTAAAACAGCGCCTAAAGTTCTTAAAACAGCGCCTAAACCCCCTCAACTTGTATCTATAAGGAATCCGGAGTTCTCTTAGTATCTTCAGAACCATAGTATACCTTGGTGCAAAATTTTGCGTTTTGGCATATGCTTAGGATGCTTCTCATAAAACCAAAATCACCATATGTTTCCATGTAAATTTTGAGGAGTTCCCTCGATTACTCATGGATCCCTTGACCCTTCCCTCGATTACTCATGGATCCCATCATCAGATCACCACTTTTGTGAATATGGTACCAAATTGGAGTGAAACCTAATATAACAAAACAAAATTTTTGAAAATCGGTTCACCAACGTCGGAGTAATACATAACGGATATGATCATATCTGTTATGTTCAACGATGATATATGCAGATAATATGCAGATCACGGACCTAAGTCATTCGGTCGCGTTAAGTCAAACCCATCCGACCGATCACAGCTAGAGATCAACTATGATAACATGGCGCGCCCCTCCAAAATTCAAAACCTTTGAAGTGCGTTGTCAAAACGTTTAAAGTGCGTTGTCTTGCGCGGTAGGCTAGTTATGATTAGTTGACCAACAAATCTTGGTAATAAGTGACATTAACTGAAATATTACGTGTACTGTGATTGGTTGAATACTCACTACATACAAACTCTTTCATAAGGATGTGACTACACACATTGAAACAGTCATTTGGAGGGGCGCGCCAAGTTATCGTAGTTGATCTCTAACATTGAATTGACATATTAAGCTGACCACATGATGTTGGTCTGTCAACTGCATAGAAATCAATTTCCTCTATGGTACAAAAATTTCAGGACATCAGACGAGGACTACTTCCCAACGAATACCTGGGTGTCGAGCCCCAAGGATGAGCCGCCGGCGAAGGGCAAGGGCAAGCTGGAGTGCCCCGTGTGCCACAAGACCGTGAGCTCCGCGTCGTACATGCGCGTGCACATGCGCACACACTCCGGCGAGAGGCCCTACCGCTGCCCGCACTGCGACCTGGCCTTCATCACCGCCAGCAAGATGCACCGGCACGCGCTCACGCATCCCGAGACCTGGGAAGGTGAGCACAATAGACGTACAGTATTTGTACTATGAGAGAAGTTGACTGATTAGGCGGATGGCGGACCTACGTAGTTTGGTCGCGTTACGTCAAACACAGTCACACCACGACTAATATTGCATTGACATAGCTCTACCAAATGATGTAGGACGTAGGTCATTCAACTGCCTATGAAATATTTCTTCGATGGTACTTACATGATACATGCCTCGAGCAGGTTCAACTTACGTACTTGTAGAGATGAAACTCGAGAGAAATACCGCGGGCAGACTGTCTGTGCCAAAATCCAACTCGGTTTTATAACTTTCGTATATCTTATATATAAAATTCTCGTGTCACAATGTTAGTTACCGTACGCCTCCGAAATGGCTTTACTGATTTTTAACAAATTTTGTATGCATATTCAGTAGGTCTGAGATTCGACTACTGGCAACTTTTTATATTGATGCATTCGTTGAATAAATAATAGTAAATTATTACAACTCGAGACTGACGGCGACCATTGTTTGTGCGACGGGATAGCGATGGACGTTGCCATGGTGCCATACTTATTTAGTCACTTCGATAAAATAATATGGGCGAAATACTTTATATGGCAAAACAACATTTGCCGGGATAGCCAGTTTTATATTTTTTAAATATTTCCAGACAATGTTAAACCAGAGGTAAAAACGGAGACGGAAGATGGAGACACCGACAAAAAGTAAGTTTTGCTCCGATATTCTATATCTGACTGATATTATGTTTTAATAAATATAAATTAGGTGCATGCACGGATTTAAAAAAAATAGGTGCATGTATGAAAGAGACCTGTAAATCCATGCATATTATAAAACAAAGTCGCTTTTTTCCCTCATGTCCCTTTGTTTCCTTTTACATAATATTATAAAACAAAGTCGCTTTTTTCCCTCATGTCCCTTTGTTTCCTTTTACATAATATTATAAAACAAAGTCGCTTTTTCCCCCTTTGTTCCCTTTAATCTTTAAAACTACGCAACGGATTTTGATGATTCTTTCAGTGTTAAATAGCCCATTTATCGAGGAAGGCTATATTTTATCACGCAAAGACTAATAGGAGCGAAGAAATAGAGAAAAATGTGGAAAAAACGGGGAAAATTATTTGAAAGGGCTAACTTGAACGCGCTAATCTCAGGAACTACTGGTCCGATATGAAAAAATTTTTCAGTGTTAGATAGCCCATTTATTGAGCGAAGGCTATAGGCTATATTTTATCACGCTAACTAATAGGAGAATGTGGAAAAAAGGGGGGAAATTATTTGAAAGGGCTTATCTCGCTAACTACTGAAGCATTTTTTATGTTATTTGGCACAGATAAGAAGTAGACCATGTGAAGGATCATAGGCTATCGATTTTAATAATTTTTTCTGTGGCTATATAATATTTTATACCCGTGCGACGCCGAGGCGGGTCGCTAGTAACATAATATATTTAGATATAAAATCGTTAACTAACAAAAATTTTTGTTACCAGAGGAAAAATTAATGGTCTGGCAGATTTTCTGAAGAAGACCAAAGGGGAGAAGAAGAAGAACGGCTACCAGAAGCGGCCGTTCTCGTGCGAGTTCTGTCAGAAGAGGTTCCTGCACCAGGCCACGCTACAGGTGAGGGTACACTCGATATATGTCGGGAACAGAGCTTTAGTCATTAGCCGCTTTGAGGCGTCGCAACTTACCCTGTGGTCCCGGACTGCTTCGTAATAACTAATAACGCTGCGATGACGCAGCGCCCGCGTGGACAGGCTCTGTTAAAATAAATAAGTATAACATCTTGTTTGAGATATCAGGTAAAATTCAAAGCAAGCATAAATGTGGTGTCGTATTTCAGGTCCACAAGAAGTGTCACGAGGGCGAGCCGCTGGTGTACAAGTGCACGTACTGCCTGGCCGAGCAGCCGGACGAGGCGGCGCTGCGCGAGCACGAGGCCGCGCACGCCGGCCCCAAGCCCTACCTGTGCACCGTCTGCGGCCGCACGTACGCCAAGCGCGAGACCATGGTCTACCACCGCAAGTCGCACGCCGAGCACGCGCCCTACATCTGCGACGTGTGCACCAAGGGCTTCTCGTCCGCCGGCAAGCTGGAGCGGCACCTGGCCGGGCACCGCGCTGCGCGCTTCGTGCTGCGCTACGAGTGCCCGGTGTGCGCGCACATGTTCCACACGCGCTACCACGTGCAGCTCCACCTCAACACGCACCAGCGCGAGGGCCTCATCCGCGAGCAGGACCGGCCGCACGTGCTCGCCATGGTGCTGCAGAACGCGCGCCGCCTGCCGCGCGCCGGCGCCGCCCCCGCCGATCCGCCGCCCGACGAGCGCAGTCGCGTGTGCAACATCTGCGGAGAGGTGTTCCAGCATTTCTACTACCTGGAGGAGCACCTCAAGTCGCACGGCGCGCGCATCGCCGTCGCTGACGCCGCGCCTGAGCCGCCCGACGACCGCAAGCACGTGTGCCCGGTCTGCAGCAAGAGCTTCAAGCTGCACTACTACCTCAAGCTGCATAGCTTCACGCACACCAAGGAGAAGCCGTTCATCTGCCAGCAGTGTGGCAAGGGTTTCATCACGCGCGGCAAGCTCAAGCGCCACCTGGAGACTCACTCGGGCCTGAAGAAGTACCAGTGCCACATCTGCTGCAAGTTCTTCACGCGCCCTAGCTACCTGCGCATCCACGTGCGCACCATCCACGGCACGCAGGACTACAACTTCCGCCTCGCCGCGCCCCGCCCCCCGCTCGACGAGTACCCGCCCCCGGACCACCCCGCGCCGCCCCTCTGCTAGTTGCCCCGCCCCGACTGTCCGGCGCTATTCCGAGTCAGCCGGAGCATTTTTCCAGCTCCAATATTTTGTTATATTCTAACTTTTCGTTGAATTTTAAAATGAAACCTTGCCAGTTTAAATAATATATTTCGTAAATAATTGTAGCTTCACTTATGCTATGTGATATCAGCCAGTTGAGGTTTAAATTTAACCTATAAATTTTATAATATTCAAGTTGACAGTTTCACATAAACATGTTGCTGCATCACTGCAAACTTTACTTATAGCTGTGAGTTGACTGTATTGAAATATTGCTCTCATAATTTTCATAAGTATATATATTTTGTATATCATATTTAACTATCACTTTTATGTATATATTATGCTATTATTTTATTAGATTGTGCTATTGCGCAGTCATTTTTATGCTGGGGCATAATACGTGAATAATATAAAATATATTTTAATTTTTGCACCTATTTTAAAGTTAGAAGCGTGAGTTGTGACAGAGACCTACCAATCTACCGATCGTTAACTATGTCTCAAATAGAACCGTACTTAGGCATGACCTTACATTAAGTATATTCTGTACTTACTTCTTACCGATTGTTATAGTCTTACATTTTTTTAAATGTACTCATGAAGGTAAGGAAGAGTTCAGAAAGCTTTGTCGTTCTCTCATTATATCAAGCAACACAACACATAATGTAGAATCTTAAATGTTGTCATCATCATTAGCATCTTACCAACTTGTTATATTCTACAAACGATGTTTTGTCTTTTGCCTGTTAGAACAATTTAATATATTAAAGTATTATAAGTTTGAAAACTACTGCCTTTTGTGGAGTTGTTCTGTTTACTTGTTACAAAGTAACTTGTGGGATAGCCATGATGGTGAATTGGGTTTTTGGATTTATTTAAGTGATCGATGAGCTTAACTTTTGTTGGTGGTGTTAATTTTGTAGCAAAATTACCAGTTACTGTGGTAGTAAATAAGTCGGGTGTGGTGTCGCCGTACGGCGAATAAAATATTAGAGTGGCAAATAGACTTAAAATTAAAACAAATCCAAAATAAAAATGTTTGAATATTGTTGATATTTTTGTAAATAAACAGTTGTAAGTATAATTGTAGATGTGTAAGTAATAATTGTAAATATTTAGTTGTTTGTTGCGTACATTTCGATTCTTGTAAAGAATGTTCTAGATTCTATGTATATATTTTTACATCCCATGTTCACACACTCGGCCAAACATGATTGATATTATAAATTGATATTACGAGTACAAATAAATTCGATAATATTTAAATTAAAAGTATTATTCTCTTTAACAATTGAGTTATGTATTATTGTTTTTCTCATGTTTACGTAGCAGCTAGAATCTAGATGCAGTCGATAGTGTAGGGTTATCTTGAGTGTGCTCTCACCGCATACCGCTTTAGGCGAAATGCAGTGGAGCGACACTGCACTTCGCTGCCAAATATTCTTTATGTATTATGTTTAATTCATTCTATTGTAGATGACGCCCGCAACTCGGTTGCGCCAAAGTTCGTTTATCGGGTGAAAACCGTACGTTTTTCGGCAACAAAGACGGTGTCGTTATGTTTGGTCGAGTGTGACCGTAGAATAAGAAACATCCAGTTTGTTAGTTGTTACCATAGCTCAGTAGAATTTGATACATGACACAACTTGTTTTATGACTAATTTGTCGTAATTCATTAAATAGGGAAACATTTGTAGAAGAATACAAATAAAAAGGTATACTTACAGACAAGTCATAACAATAAAAATATAGTATGACCATTGTAAGCTTATTCATTCTATAACTTTGTCAAAGTAAATTGTTGATGTTTTTATTTGTAATCAGTTAAAGTAAAACGACCAATGTTGTTGAATCATGGATGTACAAGTTTCTTACGTTGTGTATTTATATACTGTATTATATGTACAGATATTGTTAGTACAGGGAGCCTCACCGCACGAGATCTTCCACGTTTGTTTGTTACTGAATTTTCAATTTCCACTTTTTCTCACGATTTTCACTTGTATTAACGCCGTTTGTGAAGCCGACTGCTGGTTGTTGGTTTCTTCATTATAATCTTCATAAATGTAACTCCTTTACTTATAAAGATTTACGTTGTCTAAGGTCCGCTATTTTTTTCTACCATGTGACTTTTCCAACGTGCAAGAGAAGTATACCTTGTATTCATTGTGTAGTTTATTAGTAATGTGTGTTATACTGGAGGTCAGAGGTGCGGCAGGCGGCTCCACAGACGATGTTTTAAGGCTCGGGGATTTTTATGGTGACTTAATAAAGTTTTTTTGTTGATAGGTATACCGTTTTTGACTTTACCCATGCTTCTGAACGTATCCATACTCCGAGCTACTTTTAATGGATTTTTGTGGGTTTACCTTTGGCTCCATAAGATCATATCAATTGGCTTGTCATTGGTTACCGCTATCAATCGTGACTTAGGCTCAAATCACACTGGGGCAGAGTCGCAGTGACGCGTCACGTTTTTTGCCAAAGCATATTCATCTATATCGTTCTATCATTTAAGTACTAATTTCCGCTATGAAAATATGAAAAGGTCAAAGAGAGAATGCGCGCGACTCTGCCCCAGTGTGAGTTCAGCCTTACAATAGTTGCAGTGGCGAGAATCTGGTGAGCCAATGCCCGTAAAAAGAGAGAAAAAATATTTCATTGCTTTACTTGGATGGTATCACAGATACATTCGTAGATATGTTTCATACAGTTGGCACAGAGAACTCTGCTGTTCTGAAGGAGGATGAGCGCGCGGGCGAGGGAGGTGCAGAGGACCTCGTGTATCCTCTCGTTGTAGCAGCCGTAGAAGAGGCCCTGGACTTTGCCGGCGATCACCTGCGCCTGACCAGCTAGCTCCAGGAGTCGGGTGCAGCAGGGTGACTCCGCGTCGCTTGATGGGATATTTGACGCCGTTGACATTTTGGGTTTGCGCTTTTCTGTCTGGAGATGATGACAATTTAAGAAAGGATTGGCCCACAGTAGACTATTGTAATCAAAAATTGATTATCACAGTACAAGGATTATGTACCTTTACGTGTCCAGCCAAGGATTCCATGGTTAATGGTATTTGATTTTTATTGCATGTCTATAATTAATGCATTGCATAAAACGGTTGAGAAGTAGATGTATTGCGTTACGTTTTTACAAATTATTATAACGGATACGGTACATTGTTGAGGTATGCTAGTGCCCAAAGAGAATACAATTATACAACCAATTACTACGTTTCTAGTGTCAGACGTACATCACTCGCAGATGTCTATGGATTGATCATTGACTATAAAAATATATGAAAAAAAATCGGTTGTCTGTCAAGTCGGTTTAGTGACGATAGTTGAACGTGACAACGTATGACGTTGTCACGTTGAACTATCCTTAACCCCTTAACCCTCGCTTCCGAATCTCTAACTTTTTCGACTGTAACCTAAAGTTATTTCGATGTATTTCTTTCAAATCGACCTGTGCAAAGAACAAAGTTCTTGAATATATCACCAAAGTACTTTTATTGTATTTTTTACTGCTATCGGACCTCTACATTTTATAAAAAAAAAATTACGTAAAAACAATAGTAATTACTACAAGTGTCACCTCACTACCAAGTTCGAGTAGCAAGATATCGACAATTGCAGCACTTACGTCAGTGTCTTGTTGGCCCAGGGGGACAAGCTAGATATCACAGCGCCAAGTTCCAGGTTCGCGTCCACGCGGCAGCAATACTTGCTTTTCGCTTTCTTTAAAATATAAGCATCGCCCACTCAAGTAGGACTTATAGGAGAGAGACGGATGTCGAACGCAAAGGCCGATTGTGTGCTTCCTTGTCGCTCGTTCCGCGCTCTCGCTTGCACTTCAAGCCTTATATGGAACGCCTCCGAGCGAGGTAACGACGCATGAACTGTCATGTTTTTCGGGCGCGCACCCCATATCGAATTATAAGACGTTATCACGTCAAAAGAATAGAGCACCCGATTCAAAATAGAAGATATGGAATGGACTCAATACATATAACACCTCGCGCGGTCGAAAGATCTTCCCGGCCACAATGCATACATACTCTCACAACCTACCGCTCTGATCTCAGCAAGACCAAATGCTTACCTAATCTATGGTTAAATTTACTATAATATTATGTATACCATAAAATTAAGTATTTATTTGTAACGCGTCGACTTACATAGGGACAAACTAATTTTCGTCATTAAAAAATAAAACAATGATTCCATAATAAAGTTCCAAACAGTATATTATAATATTGTAGAAATAAAAAAATACAAGTTACAATTAATAAACTCTTCAGCTAAAATAAACTTATCGTAGACGGCCGAAGCCGTGGGGCGGCGCGTGAGACGTGCGAGAGAAATAAAAGTCCGTTTAAAACTAATAATTTATTTTTTATTACAAATACACGAATCGCATAGAATGCCGGTGTCATAGTTCCACAAGATACTAAATAATCACTTAAACATTACTCATAAGCTGGGGCTCGGGCGTCGGCCGCGCCGCGAGTGCGAGTCGCGCCGCATACAGAATATTATGTACAACTGAACATCGCTCGTAATTTTAACATTCAAACTAAACACGACGTCGACGAATACAGACGTCAGACACTACATCGTACTCGCTCAGAATGTTCGTGACAATCGCGGAGAATTGCGGAAACACCGTACTCGTACTGGCTCGGCGCCATTTGTCCTTATCTGTTAATATATAACACAGAAAATGGCAGTGCTGAGAGTGCGCGGATATGTCGGAAGGTATTCTTACGGAAGTGACTACAAAAATATAGCGATAGAGGGAGGATCGACGGTTTCCCGGGGGGGCGACTGCGGGCGCGGCTGCGGCCGACTCCCGCCACGTTTAACATACAATAAAAAATCAACTTGTCATTTTAACAACTCTAGACTTACTCTAGGTAATGTCAAATTGATGGGCCCGCCCGGGTGCGGCCGGCGAGCGGCGCGGGGGGCGGGGCGGGGCGGGCCCGCGCGGGGTCGACACGGCCGCGCAACGCGGATCGCGTCTGGCGGCGTCCGTCGGCCGTGTCGGCCGCCGCGGTCGACGAAAATAATTTAATCTACGAACGTAGGCTAGCAGATAAATTTAACTTTATTACATATAGAGTGCTATATTTTATATATAATTTAGAGTTAGCAGGGCCCGGGCAGCGTGCCCCCGGGCGCACCGGGCGGACGCTGCCCGCGACTCTGTCGAAAAGCACGAATGGCGCGGGGAGGCCCCTAACACGAAAAGCATTACATGCCGTCCGCCGTCGGCTCGCGCGGTGCGGCGCCGGGCGGCGGGCGCGGCCGCGCGACGACGCGCCGCGGCATACAAAATCTATCGTAACCTAGAGCATTATATCGACACTTTACGTTAAAAGCTACCGTATGGTCGGGATCCGAGCAAGATTCACGAGTGCGGCAACGCCGGCGAGGCGCGGGCGTCGGAAGTTGAAACTTTACAAAGTAAACTTTTAGTAGTTTTAGGTGAGGCTTTCGGAGTCGAAAGTCGAAACGAGCGAAAAAACTCGACGGCGTCTTACGACTAAAGCTAAATGCTCTCGCGTTTAAAACAAATGAAGCATAAAATATATATTATAACTGTCGCGGGTCGCAGTACCGTCGGCCGCCGCAGGCAGGCGACGCGGGAAGGTACGTATACCTTACGTATATAAGCATGCAGTATATCATAAAAACATCGTCATATTTGACATACATTTTGACAGGGATAGCTCTATCCATAGACACGAAATAACATTTGACGGGGGCGGGGGCGGTACTGCGAGCGGCGGGGGTGGGTGCGGTTGTTCCCGAGTCCTATCCGCTCCTTCTTTAACTCGTAAGCGATGGCAGTGATGGTGGTTGAGTTTTATCTGGAAAATAATTTTTACAATTATTTTTTTCTAAAACACAATTTAAAAACCAGTAAATGTCTCTATTTTTTCAGAAGCTCTTGCTGAAGTTCAAGAGAAAATTAACTTCAATTATATTTTTTATTTTGAACCGTCGCAACTAAAAAAACCCATCCAAACAAACTTCAACTGTTTATAATTGAAACAAGATACCAAGTGAACCAACATATCATAATATTATGACATACCTCTAGGCGGGCTGGGGCGTGCTGGACTTCTCCTTCTTTTTCTCCTTCTTCTTCTTGAGGAAGGAGGGCGTCCGCAGACCCTTCTTCTTCTTCTTGTCCTTCTTAGGAGAGTCTTCTGTCGACACTTCCTTCGACGGAGAGCCCTGGAAAATTATTCATAAATGTAATGAAAATAACAGTTTATTGACCATAAAGTTTACAAGAGGTTCTTACAATTAACAGTATTAACAATATTTTAGTACTTAGTATCATTCAGTGCCAAGGGTTAAAAATATATATTCAGATTATAAACAGAACATTAAGTCAGCAATAGGTTTCCACTGAATAATTTTATCAGTTTCATAAGAGCTTTCATATAAAATAATTATTATTAATTGACACAGATTTTTAATGCATGATACAAATTCAACCATAATAAAATATTTGTATTATGGATAAAAAATATGTGTAATATTCTGGGTTATATTTAAATCATGTTAAACCCTGCAAGTACAATGATGTATAGCTCGTATAGAATAGGTAGTTACCTCTTTACTGCTGTGTGAGAAGGTGCTCTGGTGGGCGTCGGAGTGGTCCCCGTTCACGGTGTGCTCGCCTGCGAACAACACACACTTACTATTCAGCATGCTGTACATTCATTAACAATTTATACATTCATATTGACTTTACCCATTTTTCAAATGTTGAAGGAGTATTGTTGGAGGGTTGTAGCTTTAATAAAGCTTCTTTAAGTATTTAAGAAAGTTATGAGTAAAACTTGGTGGTTAATTTTAAAATATTCCACCTCTTGAAGTTTCAATTATAAGCGTGATTTTATTATATTTTATTCGGTTTCAAGATTTTTCAGAATGATTATACTCTTAAACACAAACGAATCTTACTATGAGCGCAACTATTGTACTTTTAGACTTTTATTTCATACTAAACTGCTGAAAAGTTGCTTATATTTAGTAGTATATTCATTCTACAATATCTCGAAACGGAAAATAAATAATAAAGTAATCGCACGTGCAAAACAGACGACTTGAGTGCAATGTACACGTTTCACTAAACTATAACTAAACTTATAAATTCATTCGGTTTCACAAACACACAAAATATTCGTAAGCGCGTATAAGCATCAAAGTGTGGAACTAGAACGTAATAAAAACAGCACGGTAACTAACAAATAAGCACACAACACCACAAGTGCACTGTTCCGCTCGTACCAACACAACTCTGTTATATAATTTCAGCCAATATTTCACCAATTAGCTATATTCTACTAACGAAAAAGTTCAGTCTCAGCTCAAAGTCACAGAGATAATACCACAAATTAAAGTGAAGAAAAAATGTTTACGGGCACACTCAGAAACATGAGTTTGACGAAAAATGTATGTATTTATATACTACTAGATGACGCCCGCAACTCCGTTGCGCCAAAACTCGTATATCGCGCGGGAACTGTACATTTTTCCGGGATAAAAAGTAGCCTATGTCCTTTCCCGGGACTCAAAGTATCTCCATATTAATTTTCAAAAAAATCGGTTCAGCGGTATGGACGTGAAGAGGTAACAGACAGACAGACACACTTTCGCATTTATAATGTTAGTATGGATGTATGGATAGAGCTAATATCAAAATCTTCATCAAACTAAAGATAAATTTAACTTGTTTAATGAAGTTAAATTTTTACTTTAATTTAATGAAGATTACTTAATAATTATTAAAATATGTATCTGATAAGTCAGTGGCTGAGATTATAAACCGGAGCATACAAACATACAAAGTGCGTGCGACTCACCGGCGTACGGTATGACGAGGAAGCTCCGCTGACGGAACCATCCGTAAGCTGTGCAAGGCATGCCACACGATCGCAATTCATTCTCACACAGATCATAGTTGTCATACTTCATTTGGCCGGATTATACCGAAATATATCATGATAATAGGACCAAAAGCGTATTATCACACTGATTAGACTTTATCGGGACGATTTATACCAGAATATACAGTGATTAACAGGACCAAAAGCCTTATGAGAATTTTTTCTAGTTTCAATGTCATTTCTCATTTCCAATCTTTTATGGTAATTTTGAACCGTGTGATAATGAATTGCAATCTCGCAATAAACAGAAAAACATTAGTAAATAAGCAAAACATTGCAGTGTTAGAAAAGTTATTATTAAAACATAAAAACATACAATAGTAAAACGTGCAACATCTTATACAACATAGGAACACAAGAACGAGACAGCACAAATGTAAAGACGATACAAACATACAAATGCATCAAGAACATTCCAAATTAAAAATTATCCCAAAATTTTAGTAATTGTTTTATGAATCAAGCAAAAACATAATTAGCAAATTACAACAAAGACAAGCTCTTATGCAAAAACATAACAATAAACTGGATTATTTTTTGTTTTTGCATTATTGTGGTTAAATCTAGCAAAATAAACAAGAAAACGTTTAAAGCACAAGCACAGTTCGTTAGTGGATCAAGGAAAAGTAAAGTTAATACATTTATATTGGTCAGTTCCCCGAATATTCGTCAAACTTTGCCTGAATCAACTGACGAAATATGTTAGAGTTCACAAATGTAACAGATTAATTTTCTAGTGATAACATATTTCGGTCTGCTGTAGGCCTTTTGGCCTGAACACTACAATCAGATGAACACAATACCGGATTGTAGATAGTTCTAACGATAAGCGAAATACACAAATTGACGACAGTCAGCGCGCGTGTGAAGTTTATGTTAGTTATATACTATTAACATTTTAATATTACCTAAAAATGTGCGCAGACGGTATAAACTAAACGGGATATTACAATAGATTAAAAAAGTACGAAACAGTCTTAAAAATGGAAGACCTACAACAATAAACTCGTGGACTTGTGTGTCAATTGAAATCGAATTTCAAATTCTCCAAATCGCTTAAATCGAAGCTATCGGTGAGCCTGAACTTGGATATGATTCTATAGAACAACGTGTCCTCGAAGGGTGGCCAGCTGTGGTAGCCGCGAGTGTTGTCGCTGGAGGTGTACAACAGTCGCTCGGTCAGATCGCTCTCCGCTCGCTCTACGTTCACTACGCGAGGCACCGTGTGACAACCCGCGTGCTTCAACCATACGGTTGTGTTAAACCGTGCCTCATCATCGGAAGTACGATCATTCGCAAGCTTTTCCCTATTTCTTTCTATTTTGTCTTCATTATCTAGGTCTACTACAAGAAAGCTAGGCAGTTTTCTTTCAGTAAATCTCTTTACGAGTCCTGGTTTGGGATCTTTGGGTGGGGACACATCGTCGAAGGATAGCCAGTATTTGATCCCACCACTGTGCTCTGTCTGTGACATGGATATGACGTTGGATCTCTTAACAAACGGCGAGCCTAGCAATGTTTCGTCTCTCTCGTAGAGTGCACTCCAGTCGGCCTTCGTTTCGTTTCGTTTTATTGGCGATTCTGTGCACTCTTGTAAAATCGTGTCAGCTAGCTTGTTGCCACCTAAATCTGAGTCTATGAAGGCGGTATTAAATTCGTCGGTCTGCTCTAGAGTAAACGTTTCATTCAAAACATCAGAATCTTTACTTTTCTCAGACGAAACCATTTCTCTATCATCGGCGTTGCTAGTCTTTGATGTATTGGGAGCATTTAAACAATCCAAGTAGCTTTTGCATATTTCGGTACGGTCTAAATATTCAAACTCGTCGCAGTTTTCGAAATCATCACTACTCTTGTTATGTGATCCGCACGCCTCGGTAGTATCGTAGGTGGCTGTAGAACTATCCACGTCGGAGTAGTTCTCTGTAGTTATTATCTCTAAAACGTTCCTTGTTAGAGTATTGTTACAATTATCAATAATATTTAGAATGAAATCAGAATTATTATCATTTGCTACATTATTATTTAAGTCGCCTGCACCTAAAAAATGATCGCGTTCGGGTTGAGTCTCGTATAAATCGTTGTCATTTTGTTTTAAACAAAACCAATCACTCGATGTGGTATAAATAATATCCTCGTAGTCGGCTACGGTAACTACCTTACACCTTTTCTCTTTGCGAACTTTACTTTCGCAAAAACTACAGGACCTATCGAATAAATAATAAACGATAGCTTCGACCACACGATTCGGCTCAGTGAGGTATAAATTACTAGATTCAGTCGAAACGGTTTCGCTCAAATTCAAATTCTTTCCAACATCTTGCACTAAGTCTGCCATTGAAAAATGAATGTCATCCTTTGATTCAGTGCAACTTTTACAAGACGTGTTATTATCTGCGTTAGCAGTTGTGACATCTGGCTCCGCTTGCTTTTCGAGGAATATTTTCTCATCAATCAGAGAACAGAACCTTTCAAATATAATACCAAATACTTCTACAATTACTTCTTGTTTTTCAAATTCACTAGTAGAATCGAAACTGTATACTTCATTGACAGAACTTGATATTGAGGCCCTAATAATATCATTATCTTTTGCAACATTGACGAAGTTAGGTCTACTCGTTTGGCTCTCGTCTATTTGTAATTGATTCACATTTGGCTCACTTATATCGCTGTTTATTTCAACTATATTTGTTATCATTTGGCTTGTTTCAGCTGTTAAGTTTTGTGTATCATTATCCAGTTTAGCATTACTGTGACGAGAGGAATCATCGGAAGAGCTTTTAGATTCCTCTAAAATAGGCTCGAGTACGTTTTGTTTCGGTATTATTACTATTTTCTTTGGCGAAACTTTCGGGCTCCTGTTGAATTCTTCACAGTAAACGTTGATAGGGATAGAGTAATCTCTGATATCTTTTTCCACGAGATCTTTTACAGGACTCTCGTAGGCCGTTTCGTCAAAATCGATATGATCGGAAAAGCTGTGATACTCGCCATCATTATCTCCTTTCAAATCTAGCTCCAATTTTGTGTTGACGCACTCAGCTCTATACACTTCGCCCGGATTTATGTCATAACTGAGCGGTGCTACATTTTCAACATCATCACAACGACTATGTCTTGTTGTACTTAATCTTGTTACCTTTGGAGACGTTTTCCTGTCTCTTATATCTTTATTGTCACCGGCGCTGGGCGACAAATCTTCAATATAGTTATCTTCGTTGAATTCTTGACTTTCGATAAATTCTGTTTCAACTTTAAGCACGGGTAGCTCGATAGCTTTTACTTTGACGATCTCAAATCTATTCGACACATTCTCCTCCTGGCATTTGTGGAAAATATTATTTAGGGAGGAGTAAAACGAGTAGGTGCCTAGCTGGTTGTTAATTACACCTCTTCTGAACTCCCACAAGAACGGGTTACTGTATTCGCCGCACGAGGAGCACCTGGGTAGGTGGAAGTGAGTGGGTCTCTGGTACTCGATGTACGAGTTGATAAAGCCGCTGTGAGACCTGGTTCTGTACATTCTATTTTTCTTGGAAGTGTTAAGAGAAAGAGATTGCGAACGAGAGCGAGCGTACCACTTGTAGCTGTCGGAGTCGAGGGAACCGAGGGAAGCTAAGCTAGTTCGACTACTATATCTATTAAGAGAATATTCATTCCCTGAGTCCAAGTTGCTGCCTAAATTCTTTTTACATTTGGGTCGCTCGACAGTTTCGTATTTTTGGATGACGTGGGTGAGGTTTTCGTTTCTGGAGTATTTATGTATGGAGCGCTTGTGGGCCGACAGAGCTTCGGCCGGCTTAGCTTCAAAGTTCGTACCTGTTAGTAATAAGTTGTTAGTAAAAGCAGGCATAGGTAGGGTAGGGCAGGCATAAGCAGTTAAGTACATTTACAAATTACAGTCATTGTTTACCAAAATATTTTATTTTGTTGTCTCAAGGCAACAAAAAAAACATTTTTTAAGAACCAATAGTAATAAACTCATGACATAGTGAATGGCATATAATATTATGATGATACGAAAACGGACAGACACAAGACCTAACAACCTAGCGATACAGCTTCACAACCATACGATACACCGTCGAGATACACGGACGACGCTGGACAATGGACATACACGAATACACAAAAACACCAATCTAACAACTCCAAATAGTCATAGCGAACATTTACAAATATACTAATGTAAATGGTATTGTAAATGTTGATATTTTCTTAATAAATTGTTTTAAAGTGCATACCATATTGGTATGATAATTAATAACACGAATCTAATGAATTTTGTTATTGACAACACAAGATGAACCTCTACAATACAACGAAGGAATGAAGATCAGACGTTCCTAAAAGAAATGTTGCTCGCAATTTTTTGGCATGAACCATACATTTTCCGCATCGAATCTTATCTTACTAGCTTTCCCGATTTAAATAGGCTCAATGGTATTTAAACGTGAAGACATAACAGACACACAGATAGACACTTTCACATTTATAATATCTCCCCCATATCTCACAAGTCACAACCATCAAGTCTAGCCCACATCAATGGTATAAACGTGAAGACATAACAGACACTATCACATTTCTGAATTCCCCCCCTCCAGTCTAACCCACATCCCCACCACCACCTCACCTTTGCCCACGGAGCCGTGTACGGCGTGGTAGTGGGCTCGCACGACGACCTGCGCCGGCGCCGTCACCGGCAGCGACATGGACGACGGCAGCGACGCCGAGTCCACGAACACCTCGTCGTCCGACAGCAGATTCGGGTCGCGGTCGTCTGACACGATATCGGACACGACAAACGATAAATCGGATCGCTTCATTAAAAGCGGTGGCGCCGTGGACACTCGTTGATGTCAGGACATTAAAGTTGTATCAAATGACTAACCTAACTTTCATACCCTCTTACCGAAGACCGAAATTGTCAAATAAAAAGGGCCAGAGTGGGTTATTGATTTTCGTTGCCTTCTCTTTCACTGTAAACAGTGTGACCCTAAAGAGACATGATAGTAAGTCTGCAATTCTTAAGTTTATCCCAGGTGCCGGGTGGGGGTAGGTGTGACATAGCTGCCCACAATTTCGAAATTGACATTAGATATTAGTGTATAGCTATGTCCACACTATGCGCTTTCGTCTTCAATTTTCGTCATCTTCTTTCATTCAACTTTCGTATTGGCGCATTCAATAATTGAATGCGTCAACGAACGCAACGCCAACATTGTCATTAAAGAACAAAGCGAAAGTTTTGGATACGGTCAGAGGGCATACGTCGCGGGCATGCCTCACGTTCGCTGTTGACTGCGCTATGCGTCCCTTGATGAACAACAAAACAAAAGGCACAGTGTGGACAAAGCTTATTACTTATTAGTAACTTAAAACCAGTGAATGCATTTTCCATGCTAACATTGAACTGAATTTGCGCTTTGCTTCCATAGGCTTCCATAGACAATTGTAAAATTTGTCTCGGATAGACTTTGTTACAAACTTAACTATTAAAACATGGAAGCAAAGTCCACAAATCTGCCCAATTTTTTGTGGGTAATTAGTAAGCGTGTCTGTACAAATGTACATAGTGAAATATTTTTATACCTGATGGTATAAAACCCATTAACATTAATAGTTAAACAAAACCCAACAATAGGCAGATGGCATTAATTGGTCGGGTTACCTCAAGTCAACGTTAGACAGTCAAGTGACTTGTAGCTGGGCTTGACATAACCCGACCAATTGCACCATCTGCCTTTAGATCAATTTCCATATACAAGTAAACTAACTAAAAGAACTAACCTCTGGTCCGGTCGGCGTGCGCGCGCTCGGCGGCCAAGAAGTCTGTCGTGTCCACTACAATCAAACAATACCATGCTAGCTACCTACTGTATAATACATGCTGGAATATAGGACAAAATTGTACCATAATAGTTCCTTTATTATCAAAAGGTTTTTTGGTAGTAAGTTAATAAAAAAATCATCGATGGTGGACCTACATTATTTGATCACGTTATGTCAAACCCAGAAGACTGATCAGGAATAATATTGAATTGACAAAATCCGACCAAATGACGCAGCTCCTCCATATTATAAATCAATTTCTTCGATGGTACAATTTTCACTCATTGCTGAATCCAAAAAATTCTCAATGCTGGATCCAAAAAAAAGTAACATTCAAATATTATGTAGTAAAAAATTGGCATGCCAAAATACATGATTATTCAAAGAAATACGTAATACTTTACTTTCGTGATCTAAGGTAATAAAACCGTTTCATTTCTTGGCACAAAAAGAAATATTCAAATTACAAAACAGTTTTATATACAAGCACTAGGTCACGAAATGTTTAGGCACTAGAATGCTTTAGGCTTTAAACCGATCCAGAGTAAAACGATTTACATGCGATACTTTATATTATGTCACGCAATTTTATATCTACTTTTATAACATAACTGGTAGCTTAGATTAAGCAGCAACAAGCTGATTTGAAAATATTGCGTCTCATAATATTATCAGAAGTAAATATAACTTGTAAAATGCAAAAATTTGAAAATTACATAATATATTGTCATAACTCATAAGTCATAACACTAGCAATAAGATAGACGTATACGCTCTGTGCGTGCACATTGAGCGTACGCATGTTACGTACAGGCTAATATTTACAGTCCTACTTAAATGTTTACAAAGTAGATATTGTCTTATTCATATTTGCTTTTCTTGTCTGTAAAATGAGATATTAAACATGTCACACAAGGAAACATTGTAAATAAGTTATCCGCTATGTTTTTTTTTTGTAAGGGGGTAAGACAATATACATAGTGGTGTATTTATAATATGTATGCGTATTGCGTATGTTGTGATGTCACTCACCATCGCTGAGCACGACCTCGGGCTGGCTCCTCACTGGCACTTGTTTTGTCTCTATTCTGAGGACGCGGTGCTCTGAAAAAGTGTTGCGATTATGTCAACTACTGGCCAATCCAATTTCATTTCAATACTAGCATTTGCCCTTGACTTTAACGTTAAGTGTGAAGAGGTACCGAAGACAGTTATTCTTAATCCACACCAATAAAAAAGCAAAAATGTATTTGTCATTTGTCATTTGTCAACTGTCGTATGTCTGTTTGGCATAATATAAAAGAGGCAATATTTTACCATCTCGCGACTCCTCCTCAGTGTCGGAGGGCGCGGTGTTGGGCGACGTGATCTGCGCCGCGCTCACCGCCTCCGACTCCGATATGTCAGTGTCGTCTGAAACATCACACGTCACACTCAATTAAACGTGATTAATATTGAACTATTCTTATAGGGTATTATATAGATGACCGTAGATGACTTTTTTTACCGACCAGAAAAATAGCAACTGGGTCGCCAGGTGTTAGTAAGTAAAAATCGTCTAATGCGAGTTCAACATATCTTCGCAATCTTACAGAGTTATTGGTGAACGCTTGGCGTGGCTAACGTCTATACTTTATAGTCTATAGGCTATTACGCAGGAAATTTGTTGAAACCAAGTGGAATTTCGCATTGTGAATCATACCTCTGGTCACTTGTCACGCCGTTTTTCGCTAGGCCGTGGTATTTATCCGGCAGTTGTAAAGTATAGTTCTTTCACTTCAAATGACGGTGGGTACTAACTGTAGTATATATAGTATCCGCGTTGCTGCTGCTGCTGCGTGGGTGTGTGGGGGTGTGGTACTCACAGTCGCCGCGTTGCTTGCGCTCGACGGTGCGGCGGTACTCGTCGATCTCGGACTCGGTGACGTGGTCGCGTGTGTGCGTGTGTGTGGGCCAGGGAGGGGGGTGTACTCACAGTCGCCGCGTTGCTTGCGCTCGACGGTGCGGCGGTACTCGTCGATCTCGGACTCGGTGACGTGGTCGAAGGGGTTGCGGGCGTAGGGCGCGCTGTACATGGTCGCGTTGTGCTGGTAGCCGCGCTGGATTATGCCCTTCGACGCCGCGCCCATCAGTACCTGGTATACATAATTAATATAGTTGTAGTCTACATCGTAAACAAGTCCAAGAAAATGAAGGAATATCCGAAAGTCTGTCGTTGAACCATTCAGACTCGCCTTAGAGTTTATATTATACAATAAAAAGCTTCGGAACTTCCATGTTAGCCTAGTTATAAAAACATGCACTTCATGCGTTTTGTACGCAATTTGCGTCGCGACGTTAGAGTATACGTAATTGGTACGCAACGCGGTATCATAACTGAGTTTTAAGTTTTAAAATTCTTGAATTTGTCCTAACCACAAACAGCATAGAACTGCATAGAATTGTTGCATGTCAATATACATTTTTGCTACTACTAGTACACCCCAGTGTTCTACAGGACTAGCAGTAACTCACCACGTGATCTCCGGTGTGCGTGTTGGCGGCATCCTCGCCGACGAGCTTGGAGGCCTCGTCCCACGTGACGCCCTCCAGGATGTGCGACTGCGGGCCCGCGCTGATCTTGTCCGCGCGACGGTTGTCCTTGATCTGAGGTAGGAATATGTTAGAGAAAGATCCTTGTTCTTTATGTGTGTGTGGGTGTGTGTGTGTGTGTGTGTGTGTGTGTGTGTGTGTGTGTTAGTAACTGTGTGTTTTAGCAGATACATGTCAGTTAAAAGTGTCGTGAATGATAAAACAAATTAACTGTCTCTTATAATTAATTGAAAAATGTAAGTCTGTTAAGAGTCCGTATACGGTATTTTGCCGATTTCGCTCATTTGACAGACGTGATTTAACAGTTAAAATACAGTATTTCTATAAGTTTTAATGCACAACATGTAAGATCATTTCAATTATAATCTAATGTTGGAGCTAGATTTTTTATTTTTTTTAAATATCTTTAAATAATCCAACTCAAACCCACGACAGTTTCGTGATTTTTGCTGTAAAAGGTTTAGAATATCATCTGTTTATGGATTGTATTGACGTCTTAACGGTATGAAAAAAATACAATGTACTGTTGAGAAAGTCGTCTATACAATGTTGGAATTACTTGACTTTACCACTTTAATATAAAAAACCCTTTAAAAAACAGAATACCTATAACTGCCCGCTAACTTGGCGATCGTCCTTTTTCACCTGGCATATGAAAGACGGGCGTGAGTGTGAAGAGAGCAGTAGAAAAGAGAGTACGGGCTCTTAAAAGTGTCTTACGTGTGTATCAACAACTGTCTTTTGTCTTGTTTTTTAATAATCCCCTTACTAATGAAAAAATTTAGACAATGAATAGGCTATATATTTTAGAATAGGCTTTATATTTTTTGTGGTCCGAAATAAATAGTTATTATTATTATATAATATTTGGTCTGTCGAGTAACTTTTCTTATCTTTCTGACAGTGACAAATCTACTGTGAAATTGTGTGTAATATCAAAACGTTATCTCACCTGCTGCTGCAGCGCTTTGAACTCCTTGGGGTTTGTGTTTTTGGGCACGAACTGTAGCGTGTCGATTTTGACCGGCGTGGAGTGAGCGGGCGAGTCGCTGTCTTGCACCCACTACACGCGCGACACCGGGCGGGAAAACAAGATAGAATTAGTGAAAATGTTGCCAGCGAGACGGGGATGACGGGAGCGCCCCGGCGTTGACATCGAGAATGTACAGTTTCGGGGAGCGGGCGAGGCTCGTCGCGGGAGAGGGGGCGCGGGGGAGTAGGGTGGGTAGCGGGAGCGTCGTGGCAACATTTTGACCAACCATCTTTCGCCCTACACTGTACAGACTCGATACAACACCAGGGGACCATGAAATGCTGTTGAATACAGTGAGTGTTAGAGAGTGATCGGAAACGTTAGGAAGACCCAAAACACCGCAAAAGAAACGGACAGCCAGCGAAAAGTGTTACCTCGTCGTCGTTAGCGCCCACCCACTGCAACACATTGTCGGCATTAGTTACACACACACACGCGGCAGTGTTAGTAATATTCAAAAGCATTTCATACGAGAGCTCGCGAATAAATACATTCTGTTATTTATATATTATTTATTTGTATTATAATCTTTAGAAGCACAAGAAATTATATAAGCCGCCCGACATATTTAAATATTATCGTTTAAATAGATTGCGAGAGAATCGATACACTCGTTAGCTTACGACTAATATAAGGACGTCACCACACCGAGTGCGATACTGCAGCAGCCACTTTTCGATGTCGAAAGATTAGTTTAATATTATAATAAATACAAAGAAATATATTTTCATTTCTGATCGATATTTTAAAACCAACGCTCGACTACCTAGCCGTTTTAGTAAGTCTTGACATTGTTACTTATTATTATGGAAGCCAGTTAATTTACCTTACTTATTGCACTTAAATTTGCCCACGCAAATCCCTTCCCTTCCCGTCCCTTCACCTAACAAGCTAGTAATATAATATAAAAATAAACGCGTAAACCTTACAATAAATACAAAACCCATATAATAAAAAATATGTCCGCGATATCGCACTCAGTATGAAACGCCTCGCTTTGATAAACCTCTTATTATTAAACATCACTATAAAATCATAAAATTTGAGCTCAAGTGTTAGAAGCTGGAATGTATGATAACGTCCACTTTGAACACGACACTCGGTTAGGCCAGTGCCAGGCAACATACTATGCCGTTTTCTACGACGATAAGGCAGGGACTCCCAACCTTGGTGTGACCCGTTTACGAGTTAATTATGCGGCTGCTTTTCAATGTTATTTATGATATTCAAGGTCGTGGATGATGTTATTTTTTTTAATGTCAAGCAATCTCCAATAGGGTAAACGGTTGGGAACCCCTGCGATACAATATACAAATTAGAAATCATATAATTGGTTCAATAAATAGCAGGAATGTTTTTTTAGGCGATGCTGGAACTGGCCTATCAAATATAAACTATTTACTAATATACAACATAATACACATCAGTATAAAAGTCTCGCAAATATACATATAGTATGGCCGCTCATGTCCTGTGTTAGCTCTCGCCATGTACATAATATACATAATCTATGTCTACACATGATTGAAAACTTTCCCGACACTATTTTGATAATAATCTACAGATTTGTAACGTTGGGAATGGACAGAAATATCCCTATTTGGCGAACGTATAAGATTAAAAACAATTATAAAAGACCCAATATCAAATTACGTATAAGAGTAAAAAGAAACATACAAAAGAGGACACCCAATCTACATCGCCACTAGTTAGAAACAGAAAAAGTTACCATAATATGTTCCGTACGCCTAAAGCCTATTGTTGATTCGTATGTCTTAAAATTATCAAGATCCAAGCGAGAAAACTTCAAAACTGTTAGCTGATGGTACTACAGAAATTGGTGTACAGCTTATCATTTTAAGACATACAAAATCGTTTTTGACATAATAATAATGACGCGTACCACATCCGAACACCTCACAGATCACTTTGTACTATGACGACTGTCTGGGCAGAGTATGAGCCAAAAAAATATAAAAACTGGAACTTAATGTTACTTTTTTTTTTAATTTTTATGAATTTTACCAATTGAACTTTACTATCACTTAAAATTTTTAAGCATTACACCAATAAGTGGTCCCTGAAATCTCCATATTATTTTTAACAATAGACACAACCAAAAAACCTTCACATTTGGAACACACACAAGGGTAAAACTTGTAGTAAACAAACATAAACGTTACGAAACATTTACATTTTACGGCCACAAGGACATTTAAAGTTTACTGTAGATTTTAATAAAGACTTTGACAAAAAAACATTTTGTCAAAACCTCAACTTTTCCTTTTAGTAATCATTAAAGTCTCCGAGTGCAGGCGTTAGTTTTGGGAATTGGGACAGAAAGCGTACGCGGACAGTCCTTACTCCTAAGTTTTATAACAGAAAACCCTCCCAGACAGCTCGGGACGCAAGAGAAGACAGAAAGTGATCCATGAGTCAGTGAACAGGGCACACATTCACAAAGCGCAATTCGTCTCGGATTCGGAAACTTAACACGACAATCCATAGACGCTCACCGTGCTAGGCATTGACCAATAGCTGCAAAGTTTCCGAATCCGGGGCCGTACAACGAAACCGTTTTGAGACTCAAACGAGAATACCGCGTCCTATTCTAGCAAACGTGAAATGACGTTGTTAGAGTAGGACGCGGCGTTTCGTTCGATTGTTTGAGTTTCAAAATGGTTTCGTAGTAGGCCTCCCGAGTCGAACGGAGCTCATGAAGCGCCCTGACGGTTTGCCGGTCTACTCGGCCTCGACTCTCAGGTATTCTACCTTGGTGATCTTCTTGGGGTCGGTGGTGCCGGTCTCCAGCACCTCCACCTTCTGGTAGACGTTGGGGGAGTTCAGCCAGCGCGTGCGCTCGCCCGTCTTGCCCTGACCCTTCTTCCATATTCTGTGGACACAAAATTATTGCATTAGATACTATTATAAGCCGCGAAGTGAATTTGCAGTTGTGAGATAGATATTAAAAAGAAATAAGCGATGTTATTTACTACTCGCTTCGGACATTTAATCAACTGTCAAGACGCATTCGAATTTCTACAGCGAAGGTCAAACACAAAATGGAATTTGGTAGGAAGGATTCGTAAGTGACAAGCAACTTCGGAATTGTCTAATAAATCTTGAAACTTCTCGATTAAAGGAACTCTGTGTAACAAATTTGCATCACCATCGCGATTTGTGGTCTTATCATAACTTGTCAGCCTGATGGGAATAAATTAATACAGTCAAAACCGTTTATAGCGACATCGTTTAGAACAACATACCGGTTAAATTGACCAAAATCAAAAGTCCCGGCTGAATGCTATATGACCACCTGTCACTGGTTAATTACAACTATCGGTTTTTACGACTAAATATGAGTAGTCCCTTCGATGTCGTTATAACAGATTTTGAATGTATAGAAAACCTATTCTTATATTAAAATGCAGTCTTCAGTCAGTGTTATGTAGCAGTCAATTATATTTTGTCTATATTGACGACCTCTGTGGCTCAATGGGTAGAGTGTGTGGCAGCTCAAGCCGGGGGTCACGGGTTCGAATCCCGCCAACAGAACAAAGTTTTTCAATGTTCCTGGGTCATGGTGTGTATTAAATATGTGTATGATATAATAAAAATCTTAAATATATGTACAGTATAAAAGTATTAAATATATTTCCGTTGTCTGGTACCCATAACACAAGTCCTTCAGGTACTTAGCACGAGGCCAGATTGACGAGATGTTAAGCATCCATAGATATTATTATTATTATTATATTTTGTCTATATACAGCGATGATCTAAGTCTACCTAAATAGACGCGTAATTCTCTTGTGCATGGTCAATTTATGTTAATTTATGATTATGTAAAGATGAAACAACATACTGAGCTCTTCTGTGTATCGATATACTGCGTAAACTACATACTTTGCATTAGGTATACATATCATTCAATACAGAATTACCATAATATTAATTATTATTATACTATCCCGATTCGATGTTATCAGTCCGATACAATTGAAAATAATAAAGCAAAACTTACAATGATACATAAATTATGATGAATTTAATTTCAATTATTTTGAAACTGCTTTTTGTACGTTCTAGTGTACACCTGTACATCAGAGTCTTGTGACAAGACTGTAGAATGAATTTCATCTTTTATATCTACTCAAAAGAAAACTTTTAAGTTTTAGCGTCATTTTACATGACACAGTCCCAAAAAGTATTGACATTTATGGATTCATATTTTAATGAACCAAACATCGGGTTAAATTTGCAGAATTCAGTGCACGTCGATGGTGTCGGGTAGTAGGTCATAGATGGAAGGTAAAGTGTCATCCGTCAAGTGCCAGCAGGCTTAGCATAACAACAGTAGAAACGGGAAAGAATGGAGATACTAAAAGATTTTTGAGACAAAATGGCGGATTTCCTTTGTCTATTCTTCCGTAGAAAGAAACCCTTTCTATGGTGAGCATGCTAAGCCTGCAGGTGTCAAGTGGCAGGTGTCACTCACCCCTGCTTGTATAGCTCCTCCTCCTCCAGCAGGTAGCCGAGCGAAGAGACCGCCGGCGGTACCTCCACGTCGTTCTTCGGCTTCGGCACGTCGTTCTGATAACCAAAAAGAAGACATAGACAACATATTTCTTGGCCTTTTCTTTACTGATATTGACTATTGTGTATTAGGGCCTTTTCACACGTTTTTTTTTCGTTGTAGATGTACACTCAGCAAACGAAAGGAAGCCAACACGTTTTGAACTTTATATCTGCCAAAACGCGATGGAAACGCGCAGAAGATGAGCGCATCAGAAACGCGCGTCATCAGTGCGCAAAAAATACGTCGTGTGGAAAGGCCCTAAGATAAGCTAGTGTGTTTAAATTTTGGGATATGGCATAAACTTTGAATGATATGATAATTATGCTATAGATTGTGCATTTATGGGCGTTCAACAGTCGGAAAATACTGGAACATTTTGGACATTTATGGCTATTTTGGCTTGCGGTCAACTGGTCGGATTTATAGTTTTTATGAGTATAGGCCACATTAATTATTATTTTGCCACCCCTATGAACGAACGCTGCCGCCTCCAAATGACGCCATCGGCCATATGCCTCTGCCGCAGATAGGCAATACTGCCTATACATAAATCCAGAGCTGCTTACGGTGGTCGTACCTTGATGAAATGGAAAAATATCTAAACACTTTGGGGATTTATGGGTATTATTTATGGATATTTTGGCTTGCGGTAGTACCTTGATGAGCGGATGGCGGTAGATGTATCCGGTGCGGAAGCCGGCGTTGTCGAGCATCCGCATCAGCGCCTCGAACTCCTCCCCACCCACGCGCCACTTCACTGCGTCGCCCGGCGGCTTGCGGGACGACTCGTAGATCTGGACACGGGAAAAGGGAAATGTGATTTTTTTTATTCTTTTTAACTTTACTATAATATGAATAAAGTGTATATTTATTGGCTTATGATAAATGTGTTTACAAATGATGTCTGGGTTTTGTCATATCATTTAAACAGATAAGGAATTATTCACGGAATGGCGGATAACACTGCGAATACGCCATTTACATTGATAGACAGTTCATATAAATAAACAGCTTAATGATATCGCGAATGTTGCATATCCCACCTGTCGCCTAGTCTCCTCATCAATGATCTGCAAGTCATCGAGCGGGAGCGCGGCGAGACGCAGCTGGACCTCGGCGGCGGCGGTGAGGTTCTTGGCGAGGTAGAAGGCCTCCTCGAGCGTCGCGCCGCAGCACAGCGCACCCGCGCCGCTCACCACCAGCACGCGGCCGTGCGGGCCCAGCGCGCGGAACACGCGGTCCTGCTCCTCCGCGTCCAGCGTGCCCGCCGGCGCGGTGTGATACGCCACCTGCAATATGGAATTCAAATGCTACAACTTTGTATCGTTGAAAAGTTTATGAAATAACTAGCTTCCTCCCCTCGACTTCCCCCACTTGAAGTATTCTTCGCATACAAACTTTGATCCTGTAAAGTAGAATTTGTAATAACTCTAGCGCTAACTCACCTCACCCAGTAGCGCCGCCTCGTGCGCGAGCGGCAGCAGGCCGCGCTTGGTGCACGACACCGCCAGCGCTGCCGGCGAGCGCAAGTGCAGCACGCACCGCACGTCCGGCCGCGCCGCGTGGATGCCCGCGTGCAGGGGAACACTAACTCACCTCGCCCAGTAGCGCCGCCTCGTGCGCGAGCGGCAGCAGGCCGCGCTTGGTGCACGACACCGCCAGCGCTGCCGGCGAGCGCAAGTGCAGCACGCACCGCACGTCCGGCCGCGCCACGTGGATGCCCGCGTGCAGGGGAACACTAACTCACATCGCCCAGTAGCGCCGCCTCGTGCGAGAGCGGCAGCAGGCCGCGCTTGGTGCTCGACACCGCCAGCGCTGCCGGCGAGCGCAAGTACAGCACGCACCGCACGTCCGGCCGCGCCGCGTGGATGCCCGCGTGCAGGGGAACACTAACTCACCTCGCCCAGTAGCGCCGCCTCGTGCGCGAGCGGCAGCAGGCCGCGCTTGGTGCACGACACCGCCAGCGCTGCCGGCGAGCGCAAGTGCAGCACGCACCGCACGTCCGGCCGCGCCACGTGGATGCCCGCGTGCAGGGGAACACTAACTCACCTCGCCCAGTAGCGCCGCCTCGTGCGAGAGCGGCAGCAGGCCGCGCTTGGTGCACGACACCGCCAGCGCTGCCGGCGAGCGCAAGTGCAGCACGCACCGCACGTCCGGCCGCGCCGCGTGGATGCCCGCGTGCAGGGAGAACCCTACGGACAAACAATTATTCATCATATCCCTTTTCCTCATCCACAAAGGTTTTTGTAAGTTGACTTATAGTTTGTAAACCTCAATAAACGTTGATAGATTTATGACCATAGCTGATCATCGTCCTCTCATGCCATTATAATATAAGCTTACCTTCAACGTTGACGGGGAAGTTGGTGGTGCCCTGGTCCTGGACGGCGCCCTGCATGTCCACCTTGACGAGGGAGGAGGCGGTGACCTCGTGCGGCAGCAGCCCGCGCGGTGTCGTCAGCACCTGCTCCACCGCCGTGTTCAGGCGCGCCGTAATCTGACCGGAATATCCCGCTGCGAACACAAAAAGTCTTTTAATGACGTTGTTGGTTATTTAGCAAAACAATAGCTGATAATTTCCAGTCTAAAATACGTCTCTTCATACTGTTGTTGGTTGGTTAACGGACTTTGAAAGTGAATAAATAATCTGTTTGTGGAAATCCATCCATAATAATTATATTATAAATGCGATTGTTTGTTTGCCTGCCTTTCTGTTTATCTGTCTGTTACTTATGCTAAAATTGCTAATCGAATTGGTATGGGAAAAAATATATGATAGTTTTTATCTCATAAGAATGTACGGATCGTTTGCTTTAAACAACTTTCGGCGCATGCTGCAGGCTGTGCAACAACTACGAATCCATATTTTTATCACAGACTGTACAGGTGTAATTATAACGGTGGACAGTTGGAATGAAGTGGACAGAACTCACTCTGCGTCCACCCGAAGAGATCGACGAGGCGGTAGACGGCGGCGAGCTTGCAGCGCAGGATCTTCTCCCCCTTCTCGTAGCCCACACCCTCGATGCCGCGGATGTCGTTGATGGGCAGCACGCAGCTCGGACCCTGGAAATGTATATGTATACGTTAGTTGCACTGGAATATCTTTGGTATGTAGCTTGTACGGTGAGCAATCAAGATTGTCGCCTTACTATTAGTAGAATTGGCCGTTTTATCAACCGTGCCCTAAAGTCCTTACCTGCCAATTGCCATCAAGGGTTCCTATTTCTTGAGATTCATGCCTTACAATTATTGTGTCTCCTTGGAGACGGTGACACGCAGGCATCATTGGAGTAGTTATTATCAGAGATAAGATACATAGCGTTACAAGAGGCGGTTAGTAAGAATGACGATCGAAAATCTTGTCTATCTTGGAGGCTGCCTGTTGCTTAAGCTTCTTCCATTATGCAACCGACACGTGCTCGGTCGCAGTGCTCAACTCTGCTGGTCCAGGGTGTGACTCACCCGCAGGCTACCGGTGTGCAGGCGGCCGCCCACCATCTCGCGGATGCGCTGCAGCAGGGGTGCGTCGCCACCCTCGTGCATCTGCTGGTCGAGCACGCGCTCCAGCTCCTCGCGGAACAGCTTCGACGACATGAGCGCCTCCACGCGCTTGCGCCGCTCCATCTCGCGCACGTCCTGCATGATATAAATCATTGTACTGCGCATTTTACACACGTAACTTATACTCTGCATTATTTTCTAAAGGGATCCCAAGAGACCAAGTGATATATTGAATTGAATTAAAACGAGCCAACATAAACCTAATATTGTAGTCGTCTGATCCATTGGATTATATGATTTGTCTATCTGCCTGTCTGTTAGCATTAACCAAAAATTGCTGGCTTGTTTATTTGATGTAGAGATACATAAGCTGCACTAAAAATATCGGGAATGGAGTACTTCCACTATTCCTGTCATATTAAAATATTTTTAATTGAAAACTCCTTGGGTTTTAAAAATCGAATACCATTTATTTATTTAAAAAAAGATTCTCGGTCTTGTTACAAGGTCTTGTCAAACTTGTTTAGTCGTTGAGAAAAAGGAATTGACTCGAGAAAATTCTAGAGCGATGATTTATTATGACTTTCGAAGTGGTTTAACACAAAAACAGTGTGTTGATCGGATGATTTCTGCATTTGATGATGAAGCCCCATCCAAAACCACAATTTATCGCTGGTTTGCTGAATTTCAACGTGGACGTGTCAGGCTCAGTGATGATCCCCGTCAAGGTCGTCCAAAAACTGCAGTCACCCAAGAAAACGTTGATGCTGTGCGTAAGCTGGTTGAGGAAGATCGACATGTGACATACCGCGAAATTCAGGCAACTTTAGACATTGGCATGAGTCAAATACAAATAATATTGCATGAACAATTAGGTTTAAAAAAGTTGTTTTCCCGATGGATACCGCATTTTGCTCGCGTTACTTGGTGCGTCAGAACTCTCGAAAAATTCTACGCAGGATCCTCAAATGTTGTATACAACATCGTATCAGGTGACGAATCCTGGATATATACGCGTACGAACCCGAAACTAAAAACCAGTCACGAGTTTGGGTGATCGAAAATAAGTTAAAGCCAACAAAAATTGTTCGTTCACGGAGTGTTGCAAAAAAATGGTGGCCACGTTTGTCTCCAAAACCGGCCATATTGCGACTATTCCTCTTGAGGGACAAAGAACGGTTATTGCAGAATGGTATGCTAGCATTTGTTTGCCACAGGTCGTATCTGAACTCCGTAAAGAGAACTGCAACCGCCGCATCATCCTCCATCACGACAATGCGAGTTCTCACACCGCGCACAGAACAAAAGAGTTTTTAGAGCAAGAAAACATAGAATTATTAGACCATCCGCCGAACAGCCCCGACTTAAGCCCTAATGATTTCTATACTTTCCCTAAAATAAATAATAAATTGCGTAGTCAGAGATTTTCATTACCTGAAGAAGCTGTGGACGCCTACAAAACGGCCATTTTGGAGACCCCAACTTCCGAATGGAATGGTTGCTTCAATGATTGGTTCCATCGTATGGAAAAATGTGTCAAATTTCGCGGAGAATACTTTAGAAGCAATAAACACATTTTTAAATAGTACCGTTGTGTCACCTCCTTGATTCACAAAATTTTCAGTGCCGCCCTCGTACTTTACAGAAATGATAAATTATTGTAAGTTTTACAAGTGGGCATTCCACATTTCGCATAGCAGTTACGGGCACCATCAATTAAATAGCTCAAGGAATTCACTAGAAACTAACTATTAAATTATAACCACTTATGTAGTACAGTTGGGCAGACGCGGACGGCGACATGGCCACTTCAGACAACCACCACATAAATCACTCAGCAATCATTACCGATTACCGACGAATGACGATAAGTGGTAAGTGCTGACTCGGTAAGTGGTAAGTAGAAACTCATATCAGCGTGTTAATGTCACCGTGTCGTTAGTTTATTGGCAGTTGACATCTAGATACTAACGAGGTTTGATTACACCTAACTTGTGATTAGCGAAATCTGTTTAGAGTTAGACCTAGACATGAGACCGGTTCTTCTAGTTAGGTAATATTTTAAGTGTGTTATGTATCTTTTGGATCTACTAAATGTATCTAGTGAATAGTGACTGGATCTATCGTACAACATAATTTAAGCCGCTTACAACATTAAAATCGAAGGCGAAATTTGAGGAGTCCAAACAGCAAATCATCTCACAAAACTTCTGTCAAAATTTGTATGAAATTCTGTGTTTCGTTATTAGATTATAGGTATCGAGTCTGATAGGAATATCAACGACGGACTGTCTGATAATTTTTATTTTATTTATTTAAATTTATTGCACCACGCTCCACGTTTACTTCTCACCTCACCAGAGATCAAAAATCTCCCCTATTCCCTTCCACTTACGCTATGCTTAAAGTAATTTGTGGCCTATAGAACGATTTCACTCAACAATCAGACCACCGTATCTGAGCAATTAAAAGTAATGACAGGTCGTAATGATGTAGCCCACGCCGGCGCTCGTTCACCATCGTTAAATCACGCACGGCGGATCTTACGCCGATGGCTCAATCAGTTGCGGCATGATTAGGGTCGTGACATAACACAGAGCTTAGCCAACTCGCTTTCTTTATCACTTTGTAGAAATGTATGGAATTGACATAAGCGTTCCATAATATGAAGTCAATATTCGACTCATGTCGTGTCGATTCCATACATTTTGGTCAGTGATTTTATAAAGGAGCGACAAAGAAAACGTGCTAACTAATCCCCCCGCTTCGGTATGTTTAGGGTCGTACGACACCGGGTCCGTCGACCGCACTCACCGCGTCGATGTCCGCCGGCCGCTGCTTCAGCCGCTCCTCCTCCTCCGCCGACAGCGTGCCGGTGCCGTTCGGTAACGTCTCCGTGTCTGTGTCCGCCATTTTATTTATCTGGAAATAAAAAAATTACATGTGAGATGTGGGCTACTTTAATAAATGTTTTAGCGCATGAGATAACGAAATTATCACGAATACTAATAATTGATGACATAATTATACTATGTAGGCTACATTCATAGACGTTCTTAGCGCATAGGATTACGAATTTGCGAAAAGCAGTGAATAAATAAATTACATAGAATTTGGGTCTGGACTGGGATATTATAGTAGCATTTGTGGAACATTACACAACGTCCAATCAGTACAGCTTACTCTATCGCGGACGTCGTACATCCTGCGGTGATCGCAGCGGACGCGAGGCAGTGTGACCTTTTCCTAAACAAAGTTCAGCGAGTATTTCGCAAGGTGGCTGACGGCTCCGTATAATTTTTCGCAACGATATTGCCCCACCAACGCCGCGCCGGTGGGGAGAGCCGGCGGTGACTCAACGTGGTGACGTTAATAACAGCTGATGACAGGAGGTCACGTGGTTTGACCCCGTAACACGAGAAGGGGCGTGGCATCGCACATTGACGGTACGTCCTATCTCTTGATGTATTATTAAACGTACGCAAAAATGTACCAACGTGCGCCCATTTCATAGAGGCCGGCCATGTTTAAATAGAATCACATCGATCGGCAAGTCTTTTAAACTGCCATTCAGAAGAACACACCATTAGAAGACAAAAACGCAAACTCAAAAAGATATCCCACATTTTGCCCTAAGCCATATGCGATTTCACTTAAACTGTATATACCTATAGGAATTAGGAGTACATAGGCTGATGTATAATATAATCCCCCGTTAGCGCTAATACCGCAGTCCGCAGCACCGCAGGCTCCGGTCGCTGTCAAAACGCGCGTCTTGCGGTCGCGTGGTTATCGACATGCCAACATATCTGCTGTTTTATATTAAACATGCATGACGAAATGTTTACTGAGATTAACCAACGAAATGTACCAAAAGTTTCAGAGAATATTACGGTATATAATGGTACAAGTGTAATCAAGAACACATAAGTACGACATTTTATCCCTATAGTATCTAGATGACGCGCGTTTCGTTCCGTTGCGCTAAAAGTGGTTTATCGCGCGGGAACCGTACATTTTTCCGGAATGAAAAGTAACTTATGTCCTTCCCTGGGACTCAAAGAATCTCCATGCCAAATTTTAGAAAAATCAGTTCAGCGGTTTGGGCGTGAAGAGGAAATAGACAAAGACATACAGACATATACACTTTCGCATTTATATTAATAATAACATAGTAATAATAATGGTAATGATGACTGAATGTTGAGTACTGTTGGGTAATGAACAAATATTGTAATGATTGTATTATTATCGTGATTGTTTCCGATATAAAGTCAACCACTTAGCGCTGACGAGTGCTGACTGCAGACGACACTGTTACCGCGCAGGGCTGGCGCGACTGTATACCAACCCCACAGACATAGAACAGACGTAGATCAAGATCACAGAACAAGATCTATGTCTGTGACCAACCCTTTATTTTCTATACCTCTTACCACTCAAAATATAGCAAATAATTACTTACAGGTATGCAGCTTATCTTCGTAGAGCAAATTGAAAACATTACAAACGAAGACCATTATTATTTATTATCATATTATTATCATGTATTAGTCACACCCCACCTAGTACAGCACGGTGAGATTAGTCACCTAGTACACGGAGGGTTAAATATTTTTTTACAAAAATACAAGTCATAGTAAATTTACTGAAGCATAAAATCTGGAACTAATTAGGAATTGTTAGCTTGTTTTTTTTTACCAAAACTTGGCAAATCCCAAAAAAATCTTGAACATAATCGTCGTCGCCGTCGCCGGGTCAGCTAGTATAATAATAAACTTTTATCTATTGTCAACAAAATATGTTATTCAACGACTAGCCACATAAAAAGCGTTAGAAAAGAGTATCTAAGACACAATATTCTATTGTGTTATCTTCACACAGAGCTCCCGCAAAGGCAAAGGTAAACGTTAAATAAATAAATAACAGTTATCAGGCACGCCCGCCGACATACCACTTCCAAATAATGAGATAGAGCACGAAGCATGTTCCTGGAAGACTGGCGGTTTTTTGGCCGGTTTTTGACAGGAGTTTATCTATTCATCAGCTTTATTGATTGGTTAATATTTGGACGTTAGCTAATCAACAACGTTGTTGAAAAGAACTCCTGTCAAAATGCCCTAGGAACCGGGCATTAGTATTTCTTATATTATAAGTATCGCAATGCAATATTGCTGTCTGGAAAAAGTTCGAGTTAAAATTGTGAAACAGGGACTTGACTTTTCCAACCTAACAAGTTTTGCAGTGGACTAACTGCAAAATAAATATATTCAGAAAGCAGACTAGCTGGAAAACAGCGGAAACAAAAAAATATTTGATGGCGAACGAACCATCCCGTCGTGATCGCTACAGCCTACAACAAAACTTTTATAGCAAAAACAATCCAGCAAGAACTTTAATCCTTCGATCGCTGATTCTTGGAAATCTATTGTTATTCAATTGTACTCGCGGTCGCCGGTGTCCTTATGGGGGTTGATAAGTTAACTGTAAACACTAATCAGTCATCACTGCATATCAGTCATTAGCAAATCTCTATGATCTGTCAGCCCTAGCGCGTAGTAATAGCGGGAGGTGAACGACCCCAATACCATGACATTTTGACATGAGCACATCGCGGCTCCGAGACGCCAGCCATTGCTCATTGCTCACAATTGATGGTAATTTGTATCCGACTGCGCCGTTAAGGAGGTTAATGCGTTTGATGAATCAGATAAAGATAGACGGCCGTTACGGGCTTATTTCTTATAGTTCTAATTCGAATTAATCATAGTGCTAGTGGTCGTAGACTCTGATTGCTTTAGCTGTAATCGCTTAAAAGTTGCTGGACCAAACTGCTTGAGCGCGCGTTCACTGTTATGCATGTAGCTTCGCAGGTCTCGTTGGAACACAGTTTAAGTGGTGAAGTTGGTATAAAGTCATGAAGTCAATAGTGTCAGTATCAGTTGTCATTGCGTGTCAAACGCTTAGGAACCTCTGCCTCCAGCACTCGGACAGACTACGGACGCTGACGCCACCTCCTCATTACCGCGACCAACGAGCCGTGGCGACTGCGAGATGGTCGCAGTCATTACGCAAACGCGATGTGGGTCACAGAAAAGTACTCGAAAATGCTCTATCGTTATCTTCCATTGTGTCTAATCTAATCTAGAATCTAAATTGCGGTTTTTATGATTCATAAAAATAAAGAGAATATAATCCAAATATGTTATTAATCAACCGTATAGTTTTTTTAAATTACAAACGCATTTTTAAGATTCCTGAAACTTATCTATTAAGACTGGCTCGCAAGTCAAATAGCGTCAATATCGGTCATGGTGATGCTGTAAATGACGAAAACGGGAGCTCCGATTACCGTGTGTCAAGCACACGCGCAGGTCAGGCCGGGCTCGCCCGGCGTCCCACTGGTGCATGAAAACGCCTAGGTCACATTCAAATAGGTCATTGCGAGATTGCTATTGGATGTATCTTTAAATGTTTTTCATGCAGAATTTCAGTACTAACATTGAAATCTTTGAAAGACAAAGGCACTGGAGATGAACGCCGATTGTTTAAAAACGAGTACCGTAATTGGTACGTAGGTACGTTGAAGTCGATGCAACACGAACTAGCGCAGCCGAGACTTCCAGGTATGCGGCTGACATGTGAGCTGGGAAATGGTTAATGACAGAATCAGGTCCGCGGGAAGCCCCGCGCCTTAATCCGATAACAGTGGTGACTCGTGTTTGTGGAGTTTCAGGGCGTGATGAAACTGTGATAACGGCCGACGGCGTCTTCGGCGTGACATAACACCCCACCCCACTCGGTCAAGGTGAGATTTAGACGCGTGTGCCGTATGCAGATGGCGGGCATTCGTAAATATTACACGGAGGACCGACTCCGTTTGATTACATCTGGCACACGTATACTGCTGCCGACGTAGGAGCAGTAAAATTTGTGCGATAATCAAACGAATCCGGGTATTACTTCGAAACTCTAGAGATGCTCGCGCTGCATAGTGCATACTGCACTCGATTCGAACAAAAAACAACAAGGAACTCTCTTAAAATATGGCCGAAGGCATCTGCCAAAACAAACTTATCTCGATATCCGGGTAAAAAAACAGACTTGGAATTAATTAAGTATTTAAAATGCACACGTCCAAAATAGACGATACCCGAGAACGAATGCGTTCAACGTTCCAATTTTAAATTCACCATCTTTTTTTTACAGGGCAGCGGTTTTACGGTATGGGCACGTAGTGCCGCGACGGAGGAACTTTTATTCATCGGAGTTCATCTTATATGAATGAGTCTGGAAAAATATCTTGGCTGCGTTCTTCGTTCTCGAATCCGGAACGATAAAGTATGACCCAAAAATAAAATCTTTAACGACAGACTAAAAGTAGTACACTCGAGGGCGACTCAAATTTTTATATTAAAAATATTTTCGCTGGATTCAAACTGGATTCTGTGCACACTGGAAACACTCTATCGAAGTTAATCTAGATCAGCGAGACTGCGAGTATCTCGCTATCTCAGCTCCGCAATGCAGTAGCGTTTTGTGTGGGTTATGTTTGTTTAGTGTAATACTGTCTAGTGTCTACTATCTTCAACATAATTTATCATCTCCATTACAAATAGTTACTTCATTTGCCTTAGCATCAGCCTAATCTTCCAGGTGGTTAGTACGTCCACTTAGTCCAATGCATAGCTCTCTAGTCTCTGGTGGGAAGGACCTGCCACTCGACGGCCAAGGTCGGAGGCATCCGTCGATTAGCAGCCACGTGTAAAACTATGGCAACATGTTAAACGTATACAACGAACGGTGTTCGCTCCAATCTCGGCCCTATTTCTAGGGCGGCACGTGTCAATTCAGCCTAGGTAGGAGCACATGAGTAATTGTTTATAAATAACACTAATATGTTGCACATTGAAATAAAACCGGAAAGCCCGTGCCGCTCAAAAATAAGAGTGAACCAAATATAAATACCTCCGGTGAATGTAGCAAATATACAAGTCCCAATGATGTAGATCCTTATTTACTTCAATATGATAGAGCGCCACATTTTGGTACGTACGTAATTATTTTTGGTAAGTCTGCGTCACGCTTCACCGTTTTCACAGTTTTCGCTTCACATTTCACACCTATCGACGACTTAGTAGGCTATCTAACAACGATCCTTCTAGAATCTAGATTCTAGACTTTATTATATAAAGCAGTTGTATCACATATCAGTAGAACTAATACAACAAGGTAAGATAGATTCAAATTTCTGGTCTATTTAAGGGCTATCTTTAAATAAACCACTATCCGTTCAGTCGGTGATCCTACTGAGGAATTCCAAACAACCGAATATAACGAGTAGGTACGGATCGCTCGCCTTCCGTGCAGACTTTAATTTTGTTTTTTCATGTAGACCTGCAGTTCGCTGATGACAATCTTTATTCATTTATTCGGCAACAGACTTCCGCGTACAGTAATTAAATTGTGCGTTAGGGTTGGGCTCGGTGAGGCGCAGGGGCGGGCGGTGCACAGCTTGAAGCATCATCGACGCACGCAAAAACACTGTACTATATGTTTCTGCAAATTAATAGGGTTTTTTACTTTTATACGTCTGTGTGCATTAATTACCAACGCAAAATATCTTGCTAACAAACAGTTCATAGGATTCAACCTTGATTCAACCATACCTAGTAAATAACAAAGAGGCTCAACCGTATAATATCACAGTGTTATGTACATACACGCGATTCGCTTAAAATTTCAGTTAATTATTGATTTCTGAGACTCATCAAGAAGAAAATAAACAAAGAATCATCAGGCGTCCTAAATTTCCACACATGAGGAGCCGCGAACCCAGATAGCGCGAAACAAAGAGCCGCCTGACCCATTTCCACGTAACTAAGAACAACGGACTGACTCTTCGGGTCAAGTCGATCGACTAGCTTTTAAACTGCTCTCAAGTCAACTTCCCTCAATTTAATACTTCAGTCGGAATTTCCAGGAATTGCAATTGTATTCTATTGTTGTCGCGATCACCGGTGCTCGCGCGGGGCCTGAAGGATTAATTTACCAGTATTTAAGACCTAATCTTCCGAGAAAACAGTAAATTCATTTTTGGCAAGATTAAGGGATCATAATAACTGTCTGGAAATTTAATTAGACTCTACTACCGAATTGGTTATAAACAGCTGGTGTTTCAGTTTCAGAACAAAGGAGTGTATTAGTGGGGGTTTAAGTCGGCCCACGTTGGGCGCCACTCCGTCCGGGCGCGCGATCGATACCCGCCCGCTCGCCCGCACGCAACTACATTCCTGTACCGAGAAACGAATAAAAACTCATACAGCTTAATGAATGGGGGAGGGTTATGAAATCCGATTTATAAAAAATGTTATACCGTTGCCCCGGGCCAACGTCGGCCATTACACATGCATTATACCCGTATTACCCGCTGTCGTGTCCACCGTGTTCGTTATGTCGTTAGGACGATAAACTAAAAATAATTACGTGCAAATAAACTGCATCAAGGATTTTTAAGTGCGAGGGTAGAATCGTCTCGGCGTTAGTACATTCATTTCTTTTAATTACGGGTTTAACTTACAAATTGCCGGCTCGGCGTAATATTCGAAGTAGGAATCTAGACTTAACGTGGCTGAGCTAGGGCACAGAACGCGATAGCAGGATGGAAGGCTCGCATAATTGGTGGTGACACTCGTAGGCGGAAGCGAGGGCGCCGGCCGTCGAGGGCTTCCTTCGGGGTAGAGGGAGGGTCGCGTGTCACGGGATGGCTTTTGAGGTGAGGGGCGGATTACTGCGACTTCCGAACGGCTTGTAAACTGTAGACTTATCCGTGCACTCGTAACCTCGCCGCCCGTAACTTAAGCCGGGAGAAGGCTCCTGCTCGTCCCAACCGCGACGTAACCTATTTACTACGTTACGAACACGTACTATTGACATCATCAATTTTTTTTCTAAACGTGGTAAAGTTAAAGCTACTCATATTATTTTGATATTCATCAACCCATTCAGTAACTCCAGGGCCGTTGCGACAATTCCCTACAGGCTGGAGTCGTTTGCCTCCACTTATTGGAATTATTTATACGGCACCAGCACGGGGGTGACGTCACACGATGGTGTACGTACAAAATCGATGGGAGGTGAACGACCACGGCCCACGGCCACCAGACAGACGTGACATTGGCGTGCTCAGATTGGTCTAGCTCCGCAATCTTATGGCCGCCATTACAGTAATTACATGGAGATTCAGAAATAATTGCGTGGGTAGCTGTAATTTAAACACTATTTCGGCTTGAATATACTGGACTCTAGTCGTATTGACGAACTTAACGAGCGTCTAATGTCGCTAATACACGCTATAAGCTCCTAGCCCTCACCCACAGCTGCTTGCCTTTCGAGCATACCATATTATTTATTTTATTTATCTATACTAGTATTATAAAGCGGAAGAGTTTGTTAGTTCGTTTGTTTGAACGCGTTAATCTCAGGAACTACTGGTCCGATTTGAAAAATTCCTTCAGTGTTAGATAGCCCATTTATCGAGGAAGGCTATAGGATATAATATTATATCACGCTAAGACTAATAGGAGCGAAGAAATAGAGGAAAATGTGGAAAAAACGGGGGAAATTATTTGAAAGGGCTTACCTCACGAACTACTGGAGCAATTTTCTGTTATTTGGCACAGATAAGAAGTAGACCACGTAAAGGATCATAGGCTAATTTTCTGTAGACTAATTTGTCTGTGAAATATCTAATTTACGCGGGCGAAGTCGCGCGGAACGTCTAGTTTATTTAATAATTTATGTACACAAAACAAAATTTATGTAGGTTCAGTAAAAGTCTTAAAACTAGAAATACATTTTAGCACAAAGGTACTGTATACAAAGGCACGGATTACTTATTCCGATTGGAATCTCCAGTAGACTTATGATTTACCAACAAATAAATAATTATTGATTCATAGGCGGACCGCGGCCCTATATTATGTATTATTTGGTAGAGTTGACATTACTCTACCAAATAACAACAAAGTCGTAATCGGTTGGGCTTCAAATAGTCTGACTTAACACATTCATCTATGAATTAATTTCTCCGATAGTACATAATCTATACTAATATTATAAACAGGTAAACTTTGTTTGTTTGTTTAATTGTAATGAATAGGCTCAAAAACTACTGGACCGATTTTAAAAATTGTTTCACCATTCAAAAGCTACATTATTTACGAGTAACATAGGCTACTTTTTATTTTGGAAAAAATAGGGTTCCGTAAGATATTTGGGCTTTTCGGACGCAAGGTGTAAAAAAACAATTAGAAAAGTTACTTATTTTGCGTACGCTGCCTAAACTATAAAAGATAGAACCATAAAATGTTCTAAGTAATTGAAGATCTTAACATATCTACAAAAAGTCCGCGACACACTATACCTGTCTATGTCGAGTGAGGCACAATAACCATTTTTTTATTTATAAATCTTGAAAAATTTTGGACTACATTAATTTAAACGCATTTATTTTACTCATGCTATTAATCCTTATTAATTTACCACTTTCATCACTAAGTACAGTTTATGTAGAATAGTATTTGGTCTTTGATAATTAAAATAATTGGACGTTTGGTTTTGAAGTTATGGTGAAATTAAAATATTACGATAGTGGGCGTCACCAAGGCGGGGGATTTTTTCCATTCTAATACCAAAAACTAATACCACTGGTATTTGTTTCAACTCATATTTTTTTTCTATTCCGAACCGATACCACTTTTTAAATAATTTAATTTAATGTACGAACGAATACCAACAACTTGAATTTGGTACAGTCAGCGCAGTCAAACCTAATCAAAGTAAATTTGTTTTTCAATATTTTTATGTAATCGTAATATAATGCTTAAAACTTTCCAAATTCACTTCACTCCAATATTTTTACAAAGGTTAGCATAGGTAAGAGTAGTTTTAGTGAATCATCTTGCTATTTTTTTTACCTGCGAGAAAGGGTGAGTTTGCTCTATTGTTCCAAAATTCGAAACAACCAATCAGAGTCAAGTGTGACTGGAATGTTGTGCTTTGACTCGGAGAGAAATTTTATCTACATAAATTCCTCAGTACATTTCCGTGCGGTGGCGGTGGCGTATTGGTATCAGAGTGACAGTGATTTTTATTTATTAAGTGAGTATATTAATTTGTTCTTTTGTATAATTTACTTCTCTTTATTAAAATTAGTGTTATTTAAAATACCTATTATTTGATTTTTTTATCATAATCCAAGCAAATGTAAAAGTTACATACAATATATAATTTTTTTTAGATATGTCTGAGGAAGCTGATAATCAGCCCTCAACATCTTCGGGAAAAACAGGAAGCTTGACTTTCATAACAAGAAATGGTGGCTTGGTTTTAATGAGAGCTGGTTACCAGTACACAAAAAAAAGGGAAAATAAAAATGGATGGACCCATTGGAGATGTGTGAATGTTAAAGAGTGCAGTGGATCTTTACAGATAAAGGTATGTTACCAACTTCTTACATAGAGTTTAAATTGTGTATGGTGTACAGTTTTTCCAAAGAAACGGCTGCTTTTATAATTAATTTAGTCGGTGGTGTGGTACTTCACCAGAATTACAAGTATTAACGGCAACGGCCTTTGCCGCTTTTTCCCAGATTGCATGATAACAAATTCAACAAATTGTTCAAAAGACTAGGTAGTTCAAACTATTCCCTCCTTTACCTTTATACCTTCGGTAAGCGTTATATTATGAAAAAGACAGTTAGTGTTCCATCTTTCAATATGTATTTTTATCCGAAAACTATTTTGCTAAAGCTATTTTGTTGTCCTCACAGGATGGCAATATTTCCAATGAGAAAAATCATAGCTGCGAGCCCGATGAATTCAAAAATGTAATGGCAAAAAAGCTGGATGATTTAAGAGATAAAGTGATGAAGTCTGATTTCGCCCCAATACCAAACATATATAACAAATTCAAATCACAATTCTGCGCTACTGAATCAGATTTGGTGAGAAATATCCCATCGTTTGCAAACATCAAATCAAAATTGTATTATGCAAGAAACAACGCAGCTGGTGTAAAAAAAATTAAATGTAAATCAATTGATGAAGTAGAAGTTCCATTACAATTTAGAGATTTTTTGTTTTACGATTATAAAGATGAGTCTTCCAATACCCGAATAATAATCTTGGTCAGTCCAAATCAACTAGAGAAAATTCCGAGCATTAAATTTTTTGAAAGCGACGGAACATTCGATTGCACCCCTGAGCCTTTTGTGCAGTTATATACTATCCACGGAGATCTGGGAAGTGACGAAGATCACACTCGTATAGTTCCTCTTATTTATGTTTTACTTAACAAAAAAACAGAAGAAACATACAAAAAATTATTTGAAATTTTGAAACAAAACATTCCTGGGTGGGAACCCGTAAAATTTTTAACAGATTTTGAACTAGCCGCAATGAACGCCATTACAATTGTTTTTCCGTCAGTTGTGATTAAAGGATGCTACTTTCATTATTCCAAAAATGTATGGAAAAAAGCAAAACAGTTGGATCTGACAAAAGATGCTATCACCCAAAGACATGTAAGACTTTCAGCTTTACTGCCTTTACTTCCTCGTAAATTCATATCAGAAGGATGGTGCTACATAATGGAAGACTGTCCTGATACTGACGCCATTCAAACATTTAATGACTACATGGTGTCACAATGGCTAGAGAACGAGAGTTTTGTAGACATTTGGTGCGTTCATGGTGAACGCCATCGAACCACAAATGCCGTAGAATCTTGGCATAAGAAATTAAACTCGGCTGTGCCAAAGAATGCTAATTTATATCAGCTTCTGAACGTGCTGAAAGAGGACGCAGATTTACAAACAGTGGTTATTACTCAATATAAATCAAACGCACCCCCCGCAAAACGATGTGCACAGACAACTATTATGAAAAATTCGTGGATCACATACGTAACTGACCAACTCCTCAAAAACAAAATCTCCGTAGGTCACTGCTTAGAAAAATTAAGGGTTTAGCTACTAATTGTTGAAATATAAGAAATTATTTACACGTCATTTAGCTGATTATACTAATAGTTGATTTTCTGTGATATTTTATAATTCTTAGATTATAAGTGAATTATTCATATATGACGTTTTTGCAAAAAAAAAATTGCTGATTCATTGCTATATAGGTGAAGAATGACTGATTTGATTAAACAAAAAGTTGATTTTCTGTGATATTTTACAATTGTTAGATAAAAAGTGATTTATTTTTGTTAAAAATTTACCTGACATAGTTGTTATGAGATAGGTAGACGTGAATAATTACGTACCTGTCTAATAATAACTATGTCAGATAAATTTCAATATAAATTAAGAGTTAATTTTTTGAGATATTTTGTAATTTTTAGATTGTAAGTAAATTCTTCCTGTTTGATGTTTTTGCAAAAAAAATATTATACAGGTATAGAGAGGAACTAAAATTATATTAAAGTTGATTATTTAAGTGATATTTTATCATTGAACAAGACGTTTGCTAACAAAATTTGATTTTTTTGGAGTTATCTGTTTTTTTTTTTCAATTAAAGGTCTTATATTTACATACAAAGCATTTTTACTGACTGTACCTTATATCTTTGAACTTGTTTTGGTATTAGTTTAAACAATGGTATCGGTTCGGAATAGAAAAAATATATGAGTTGAAACAAATACCAGTGGTATTAGTTTTTGGTATTAGAATGGAATAAATCAGGCGGGGCCGGGGTGCGCGTGCGGGACTCGGGAGTAAGACAATCTGCATTCTGCAGTGTGCACTGTGCAGTGCATGCTGAATGCTGACCGGGGTCTTTCCTGTATCCACGCGGGCGGAGCCGCGGGCGACCGCTAGTAATTAATTATAAGATCTTTCGTTAACTTTAAATTTTATACTCCATTGTCTTTGCGATATAATGCATTAATACCTGCCCCGGATATAGGCTATAATTTCAAAACTTCGATGAAGCTATAAATGGAATACTGTAATTATTATCATGTAATCAGCCCACACGACACACAATACACTCACCGCAATTAAATATAGCCTATATCCGCCCATCTCGGAGGTCGATTTGTCTAGACATATTGTGCAAATTATTATATTATTAATTATTATGTTATGTGTCACGAATCATAATCAATTTCTGAAGAGTAATCGTAAATTGATAAATAAACCTGAACAAAGGTAAAATTATTAGATTTCAAGGATGTTTTGGATTTGACATGACATGGCGCTAATTATTATCTAACGTCCCTGTCGAAACGACGAATTCGATTTGACTAAGCTTCCTGACTTTTTAGGGTTCCGTAGTCAACAAGGAACCCTTATAGTTTCGGTCTGTCCGTCCGTCTGTCTGTCTGTCCGTCTGTCTGTCTGTCCGCGGTTTTGCTCAGAGACTATAGGACTTACAAAGCTGTACTTTGGCATGAATGCACATATTAACGATGGCAACAAAATGGTACATGAAATCTTAATTTTTTTTTTTATGGTACCTTCCATACACATCAAGCGGAGATGAAATTTTTTTTTCGCGTCCACCCCATCGTGTGGGGTGTCGTTGGAAAGGTTTTTTAAAACTATTATGAGTATTCATAGATCATTTTCCGATTTAGGGATTCGTTTGTGAAATATTAAGTTTTAAAGTGGAAAAAATCGTTAGAGTCCAGTGTCCCCTCCTTCTACCAGCTAAACGGTTGTTTCTGGAAATGTGAAAAAATTCACGGGAGTAGAAAATATGCTGAATTTAAAAGGAAAACTATCACGGCTAAGAAGACTTCATAAGTTATTGAGTCGATCGACTAAGAGTCGATCAAATAAAAAAAAATATTCGGCGAAGTATAAATTTTTTCCTTCAAATTCCTTTGAAAGTAACTGAGATGACGTTGTTAGTACTTAGTGTAAAACACGTTATAAATGTACTATCAGAGAAGTTGATTCCTAGGCAGATGGCAGACCTAAGTAATTTGGTCGCGTTAAGTCAAACCCATCTAATCAATCACAGCTAACATTGAATTGACATAAGCCGACCACATGACGTAGGTCCGTCAACTGCCTAGGAATCAATTTCCTCGATGGTACATTCATTGACCATACAAAAATTTAAAAAAAAACTAGCGATATTACGGAACCCTATATTGCGCGTGGCCCGACACGCACTTGGCCGGTTTTTTTTTATTTCTTTCTATTTAAGGCTTGCCGCTTGATCAAAACATTTGCATTACGAGCCTGCTGCTATTACAAACAAAAGTACATGATCCCCAACCTGTCCTGTACACCGGTGGCCCCTCACACACAGGCGCTCTGTTCATGACCTCAGCGAATCAATTCGGAATTCCTGCGGCTCACTAACTCCACTAATTACACTAATCAGCGCCTCAATGCCTGCCCATTCACCGCCCCGCCCTTGCGCCTGCGCATGTTGATACAACTGATACTCACACCACGTATAAATGTGCGGAATCTTCGTGATTCGTGAATCCCATGAGTTATGCTTGGTCTAAGCTTTTTTCTGGTTCCGTATATCGACTTTTACCGGAATCCAAAGACTCAAAACTTTGTCCACTGTTCTGAATTTGGGACCACATTCAGAACGAGGGACAGTTTTGCATAGTTTTTTTAGATTCTGGTACCTTAGGTTTTTACCGGAAACCGCCAATGATCTAAAAGTCCGGTTACAATTTCAGAACGGTGGACAAAGTCTTGCATTACTAAACACAAGCTAAGCAATCATAGTGACAAGTGGCAACGATAGTAATTATTCTTTGCCAAACGACTCCGTGGTCTAGTGGTTAGCCATTAGAACATGGCTCTCGACTCCGCAGATCGTGGGTTCGATTCCCGCGTAGGAAACATGTTATTTTCAAGTTTGGTTAGGATAATGCAGACTGATCGCCTGATTGTCTGACAACTAAGTCGGATGGGCATATAAAAAGTCGGTCCTGTGCCTGATCTCTCGCCAGGCGTGTCGGTCTTCCGTCCCACTGGGTTATGAGAGTAAAAGGAATAGAGAGTGCTCTTGTGCACTGCGCACACACTTGGCACTATAAAAATTACTCCTGCGTAACTGGCCCGGTTTCAAGGAAACCGGCCACCGTCGCCGAAACCGGTGTGGGAGTTATTCTTTGCCCAACAACTGCAACGTGATGAGGGGCTTAAAACAGTAAGTTTGACTGAACCACGACACATAACATAAGACGTAACTAACGCTCCATGCGGAACGCCAACGTGAGACGTTACATTGTACTGTAATTGCAAGTACTGGGTCAACAGGTCGTCGCCAGCTCACGACGAATACTAGAATAGAGGTACTGTTCTGCTATGTAGATGGTTTCAAGGCTGAATGGGACATGATTGCAGACATTCTTCAATTTAGGACTCGCGTTTTGTAATAATAGCCTGTGTGTTCAGACCAGAATATTATTTTTCTACTGACATCTTCTTGACTCAAAAAGAAGCACTTTATAAGTTTATCGTTTACCTACTAGTTAGATGACGGCCGCAAATCCGTTGCCTCAAAAATCAAAATTCATTTAAGGGGCCGGGTGCCATCGAAATGATGAGAATTACTACTAAAAAATATTTTTTAGAGTTTAAATATTTTGTAGTAAATTTACTATTTATTTAATATATTTTTTAGTATTTTACTATATTTTAGTGTTTAAATATTAAGTAGTAAATTTACTACAAAATATTTAAACACTAAATATTTTCGTATGAGAAAATGATTTTGGTATTACCATACCGGGTGCCATGAAAAGTCTCATACAGGCCTCTTAACACGTGGGTGCCGTACATTTTACCGCAACAAAAACTATCCTATGTCATTTCCCGTATTTCGAAGTATCGCCAATCTTCATATCAGATATTATCCAAATCGCATTAGCCATTTAGGCATAAAAAGAGGTAGCAGACAGTCAGACCGATAGACAATTCGCATTTATATTATTAGTAAGAATAGTAAGAATTCGATAAAACAAACTTAAGAAACTGCTACATTTAACAAAGTCAAACGAAGAGCAAGACATGAGAATATTTAAATTATAATCGAGTCCATACATTTGCTCCAATCCCATTGAAGAAAAAATAAAACGCTCGTGCTAGTGACGTACGCAACAAAACACGCAACAAAAATCTTGTCGATGTCCGAGTGAACTAGCGAACTGATTATTAATGGCCGTTACAACCGTCGCATAATTGAATATGATATAGGAATATGATTTAAGAACAAGCAAATACAAGACAGGCAAAGTAAATGGTAAATGGTGAAATCTATTTAGGATTGACTGTACAGTCTATAATAAATATTGCAACTTGTTATGCTATCGTGTTCTAGTAAAACATACAACTAGTTCTGCTGCTGCTATAGGATCTCTACACGAGCAAATCAGGAATCGATATCTTGTGGATATGCGTACAACACTATGTTTTCGCCTACGTAACGTCTCACAAGGGCTGAGTCACCAGCGAGCGCGGTGTCGTCGACCTGCGCGCGCGCAGCCTTCGCCGTAGGGCGCGACTCCCTCCCCTCTCCTTCCCGCGTTACATAACCCGGACACAACCGCGGTCCGCGCTAGCGTCGTGCTCGACGAAAGTAAACAACCGGCCTACTTCACGGGACCAGCGGCTGAGAACTGAGGAAGTAGCCTATTCGAGTCGAGGCTGTAATCAGAAATTCATACAACGCATCTGCAGTCCACATTAGCAGGCTTCTGGCCAATCGACAAAGAGAACGACAAAATTAACGAAAACCTAAAGGGAACCTAGGCCTGAAAGTAAAAAGTGAGTTTTGTAATAAATGCCTTTTGCGGATCGTTCCGCAAAAGGCAACGAACATCAACAAAAAGGTATCAATGCAACGACGTGTGACGGTGATAGCTGGATACCTAATTCCAAATGCAAATTGCCAAAAATGTATCTTCAAGCACAAAACGTGTATGTAATGTGCACAATTTCAAAGCGAATTGCATCTAACGGCCCGAATCATAGAGTCGTTATACGCTTAGTGGTCGACGTCGGTTGCGACGTTACCGAATTGGGCAGAACGTTCCGGGGGGTGAGCACAAGAGGTACCGAAATGAGCATCGAACGACGTGCACGCGCGGTACATGACGTCACTTGTTTCAGTACACGAGCTCACAATTTACAACTCTCCAGCGAAATGCGAATTCTGAGTGACGCGGTAAGGAGCTCACTTGTTGCATCACAGGATTCCGAACTTTACTTTTCTTACATTCTGCGATATCGTCGCCGGTTTTTGATAAGGAATACTTGTTGCGTTTCTGAATTCCAAGCTCTACTTGCATTCTCTAATAATGTCGCCAATATCTGAGATTTTCAACGTCTATTTCTGGAGAACCTGTTCGTTTCACAACATTGTTCATGTGTATATTCAGTATGAGGAGCTCATTTGTTGCATTCCCCAAATCCGAATCTATTTTGTATTTTCTGATTGGCGACATTCGCCAAACTTAGATTTACCTTGAAATTTTAGACTTAGATTGCGAACTCTACCTTCTTGCGATTTCTTATAATATCACCTACGTCCGATATCGGCGAATACGAGTAGCACGTCTATTTATGGAGGACCTGTCCGTTTCATAACATATACGCGTATTTATCAGGTCTCGATCGTTAGCCGGGGGTCTACCAGTGCGGAAAATGAACGGGCATACAAATAGATTTTGCATAGTGTCGATCGGAGCCGTCAGCCGGGGCTGGTGGAGGGCGGCGGCAGGACGCGGCAATTGGGGCCACGGGAAACGGGCCGAATGCGGTAAATCACCGCACGCAGGTGGATAGATAGGATCTAGAATTCTATACGGGCGAGATAGGTTCCGCTCAATACTAGAGCACTCGCATCAAAACTGAACCTAGTGAGATTTCCTGGATGTGGACGGTTAAAGAATAAAACATCACTTTCGTCCATAAAGGATGCTGTGTAATATTTAAACAACAATAGAGAAATCACATGGGATAAGTCGCACCGACAGAATAGAATCTATGGAATGACCGTTCGAGCCATTAAAATGTCTGTCACATAAAAATAAACTGGCCGAATCCCATCACAAATTCGGGAGCTATTCCGACGAACGCTTCACATGTTAATGGGCCATCGTCTCGGCGGTCAGAACGCTTTATGCACTTCAAAATGTTAAGCATTTGGTGATGTTTTAATAATTAAAAAAACATCAGCTTCCTGTATGCACATGTAGCGGCGACTGGTGGACATCATTCCACGCTCCGCTCCCGACGACAGCGGACGTCAGGAAGAGTTTAATAGCTTTTTAATTACTGAACACGCTACGAGCCGCTTCCGTAGCTTTTGTCGTGAATTATCTACCCATCTCGACGGTCTGGTTTTTGTGCATAAATTACACTTAATTTTCACGCTTCCTGGAAAGCAGCGTAAAATATTTCAAAGGGCACACAGCTATTTGTGCCATAGTTTTGTTACTCTCGAGCCTTCACAAAAAAATTTGCTGAATTATTTCCAAGCGTGTATCCGTGCGTACTGATAAAATATGCGAAATGCGCGATTTCATTTCACATACATATATCGCAATATCGCATTGAAATGCTCTTTCCATTAGCCAATAAGAAGACGTTTCAATGGAAAACATTTCGAAACATCCCACAAAATGTTGCCAACGCTTAATGGCAATAATTTGCAATAAAAATACTTTATAGCTCTTCTTTTCAGACAGTTGCAATGCAGAAAGTTTCACTATCCTCGAGACATGGGGTGATGACAAAGGAGGAAGGACCCCAGGCATCTCCCTGGCGCCGCGCGGGCCGGTCGATACCGTGGAGATACGATGTGACCTGACTAACGAGGGTGTAGGTTCCAAGCCGACGGCACATTGTCGCTGCCATTTCAATGTCACCAGACCGATTAAAGAGATCGTATTTTCTCGCGACGCCATAACCCATGAGTGTAATTACAAAATTGTTTGTAATGCAGATGTCTAAGAAGAAAAATAATTTAGGAATAACGTTGGTATGAGGTATCAACTTCAAGCACTTACATGATAGTGCGTCGATCCGCGCTTATGGTCCACTCATACACAATCTGAAACAACACACAAAATTAATATTGAAAAGAGACCACACTCCATATTCCTCTTCGATGCTGAAAGTTATCACAAAATACCACAAAGTCCACAAAAGAGTAGCTTGGCCTATCGTAGGTAAAAATTAAAAGAACATCATGCCTTGAGAAACTACATCATATTAAACCAGAGTCTAAACTGACGAAAGTGTACCTTACTGTTCATAGACTCTAGCTGGCATGACTCTTGCGATGTTGTGTGTAATTTGGCACATGTATGTATGTAATAACGGCTTTCGTCTCTAACGGTAGTGTCTGGATTTTTATTGGCCTCTAATTAAGCATAAGTCTAGGCGACCAACATAAAAGACGCACATTGTAAAGGTAAAGAAGTACCCTGATTCTTCTTAACAACTTCGATAAAGTTTCTCTTATTTTCAACCATGTTTCGACAAACGCCTAATTTGACTGGTGAAAACTTCAAAAATCTGACGTTTAACGTAAAAGAGACAGACACACTTCCGCATTTATAATATTAGTATGGATTTTTATGTTTGATAGAATTTGGACTGGACCAAAGCTATCGGATTAAACTAGCACCCGCAGAATCGAGGTACTGTGCATCGTGAAATTTAATAGAACTGGGTACTAAGAAGCAAAAAGAAGCAACGATAGGAAGAACTTAACATTTAAAACATTACATTAATTATCTTGACTATCTTATTTTAAATTTCCCTTTACAAGCACGGGTAATATCTTAAGTAACAAGTATAATATGCAGGTCTTATACTAAACGTCCGTTTTTTATCTCGTAGCCCACCTAACCGGTCCCACGGAATCCTTTAAACGTTAGCCTTTTAGGATGCGCGAGCGAGACCGCCTAGTTAGAGGGAGGGAGACAAAAAATCCCGTTTCGACTGCCATACAATATTTGGGTTCCAATTTTGGTTGTTGACTTCAAATACTTAAGTTTGCACTTAGAGTCACATTCTAAAGGACACAATATGGCAAAGATATATTTTTTAAGCGACGATCGCAGAGGGGTGTTTAAGTTTGACGTGTCTGTCTGTCTGTATGTCTGTATGTTTTTTTTTTATGAAATAAGGGGGCAAACGAGCAAACGGGTCACCTGATGGAAAGCAACTTCCGTCGCCCATGGATACTCGCAGCATCAGAAGAGCTGCAGGTGCGATGCCGGCCTTTTAAGAGGGAATAGGGTAATAGGGGAGGGTAGGGATGGGAAGGGAAGGGAATAGGGTAGGGCATTGGGCCTCCGGTAACCTCACTCACTCGGCGAAACACAGCGCAAACGCTGTTTACGCCGGTTTCCTGTGAGACCGTGGTATTTCTCCGGTCGAGCCGGCCTATTCGTGCCGAAGCATGGCTCTCCCACGTATGTGTGTGTCTGTCTAAGGCAGTGTAGCATTCGTAGCATGACGAGTGGACCGATTGTGATCTAGTTTTTGTTTGAAAACAGCTTATCATCATTTTGGGGTTTTGATTCCATAAATACCTAATTAGATTCATTATTTTTAAACAGGGTATTTTAATTGGGAATATAAGTTGCGACTTGCGACTATACGCCCACGTATTCCTAACTGTATTTCGGTGTAGAGATAAGGGTTACATCTCACGAGACAACATTTGACCTTGGGGAGATAAACTCTTATCTCTGCTGATATGAAAAGCGAAAGTACCATTTATTTTGACTGTACTAATTTAACTTCTTCGCTTAAAATATCTAAAACAGTCCCGCTACAAGACTTTGTAGAATTTGGGACACTTTCAATATTTCAAAGTTTATGGAGAATATTCTGGTAAGTCTAATAAGATTTCATGGTAGGTACTTGAAAAAGTTGTGCAAGTGAATAATAAAACAGAATGACGTTTTAACGAGTAAAGTACGTCCAAACTATAACATTTTGACTCCATTGTGTAGAGGTCAAACCTAAGATTTGATATAATTTTATGATCAAAGGATTTAAATATTCAGAAATCCAAATTTCCGACCTTGATGTGTTAGTCACGTCTTTTTATAAAGTTGGATATTAATGCTAAATGCAGGATATGACTAACGTACATACTACACACTCGGAGAGCACATCTCTATGTAAATTGCGACCGCAACTATTGCATACTAATAGTACTCATGTCATTCGTAAATGATGTCTACCTTTTTTAAATAAGAGTTTATGTTGTATGCTTACAGTTTAGGGCCTGAATGAATACTAATGTATTTGTTCAGGCCCTAAGTAATTGGAAGTAATTTGGAATACCGACACTACTGACTACTGAGTCTCGGTATTCCAACAAACATTTTGCAAGGCAGTTTCAGATTATTCGGATAACAAAGACTAACTACCTAAGATTGTCCCATAAGGCATAATCAGAAGTTTTTTTTTGTACTAAAGCTTATGTATAAGTTTAGCTTAGCTTTAGTAGTACTAGAAAATATCGTGATAATTTTACATTAGTCAAAAACGGAAACATTAGGAATCAGTGTCACGGCGAACTACACATTCACAACTTCCCCTAACATCATCACCCTAACAATTTCCGACTTTCCCCAGCCCCCAGTCCCACTAATCTGCAATTTTCACTGACTTTAGGGTTAGGGCTCTTGTCTTTTAGCAAAGAGGCTTTCTTTAAGGCTTCTTTATTTATAGAATAGCCAATCAGAATGTATGGAAATGACAAAAGCGTTCGATAGCGTATAAAGCCGACATTCGACTCATCATGGTATGCCAATTTCATATATTTGATCAGCGGTTCTAAAAAGAAGCGATAGAGAAAACATCTGGCTAGGCCAGGCTTTCTCAAAGAGGGCGATAACGCCCACTTGTGGGCCCTGAAGGTCTAAAGGAGGGTGTGGGACCCAGAAAAAAACAGGGGTTGTGTAGAGGCTTGGGAGTTGTAGATTGTAATTTTATCTGGGTGCATTTTAAATTAAAACAATGGGGGGCGCAAAAAACATATTTTCTTCTCAAAGTGGACAGTGGACAAAATAAGTTTGGGAATCTCTGGGCTAGGTCCTAGCGGCTCTGAACAGTCACGACTCTCCACACTATTGGAGCCAATTTGTCGCCAATTGCGGTACATTTTTAAGCGGGCCAGCGAAGTTGGTACCTAATTAGATTAGCAAATCGGCCGTCGAGCCGATAACCCGCCGATAGCCTGAAGTCTAACAATGGGCGACGGCCGACGACCCCGCAGTCCGCACCATACACTTTCCTTTTTAATTGGCGAACCTTTGGAAACTACACTTGGTGATAGAATTTATGTAGCTCTATATAATATGGCTCTCTGTGTTGTCTTTATCTCTCTGTATTTCAAATAAATTTATTTTTCTCACCTCCGGGCGGAAGACGTCAACTTTTTTCTCGCTGCGCTTACCGATGTTGCCGTTTTCCGCCTCCGTCGATGAGAAGAATAGTATACGCACCATGGGCAGTAAATAAGAAACACTCAGATCACATGTCACAATTTTCACACAAAATATTTTCTGAACGCCGAATCTACAATAATGCCTACTACCGGTTCGCCCAAAAGGTTTCTCGTCCAAGACAACTTTGTCCCCGTTAGGTAAGCCATTTTTCTCTGACCTGTCCAAATATTACTCAGGGGGGCGGATATCGCGTGATAATTAATGATAGACCAATAATTCTGGCAAATATGACTAATTAGTTTACTGCTTTCCGGTAATAGAGGTTTTTTTAAGTTAAGGAGTTATACTAATAGGAGTACCACAATAGACAAAGCATAATATTTGGTTTATTACTGGAACGACGAGTTAATATAAAACAATGCAACATTTTAGAACTACGTAAGTACATCAAGCCTAAAATAGAATAAGCGTCCCGTGCGTGCCGGTACATCATAACCCGGCCTAGACCGGCGAGACCTCGCGGCCTTGCGGAGTGATTCCGCACCCCAAATGAGGTAATTATGCGACATCAAACACCACTTCCTGTTTCAACAATGCTGCATTTGAATAGGATTTAAATTTAACAGTCATCATCTGTACCAACTCGCGAATTGTGAGCCAGTTGAACCGCATTGTATATCAACCGTCAAGGTTGGAATAAATTAGTGGGTCGCGCTTCCAGTCCATACCTCGCGGGCCACGGTGCTCTTTCAGTCCTGGCTTCCGATCCTGGCGATGCTAGAGTAAAATATACATATTACCGGGAGTGCGTCAAGGACCCGTTATTGTCCGGCTGACAGTCGCGTGGAGGCGCATTATGCAGGCGCATACATAATGCAGGCCCGCTCTGATTGTCGCGTGCAGTCGGACGTGCCGCGGGGGGGGGGGGGGTACGCTCTAGTAACTAAATTGATGCAGGGTCGCTGACGTCACCCATTACGGAGTACGCTCGGCCCGAGCGAGCTAATGAATAGCAGTGGAGTGAGCTATAAATCCTACTACATTGTTACTCGGGGCGCCGGCGAAGCAAGGCAAATTGTCTTATTGTATCGGAAAACAGTATCGAGGCACTAGGCAGGCATTGGGCAGGAATTGGGAGTTTAATTCTGGATTCGAGATATCGAGGTATATCGAGGCACTAGACAGGAATTGGGAGTTTAATTCTGGATGCCCACTGTGGTATTTATTTAAAGGATCCGAGTGAACAAGTACCAATTTTATGTCATGCCTTTAAGAGACTGCAAAATTAGCCGCTCTTAATTGATAATTAATAATTATGAAGAAATCTTCACACCTTTCTAAATAGCAGCTCGAGTGGTCCACAAGCCTCCAGTTGGATGATGTATCCGTTGGACTCTAGACCAAGACCACGCATTTGCCAATTGAGCGGCGCGATCGAGAAACGATTCGACCTTGTGATAATGAGCTGATGTCATACACACAAGCGCGTCTCCGCGGCCTTGTGCGAGTGACATAACCGGTGACCTACCTCCTGGCTCCTGCCGTCTCAGGATGAGCGTGGGATACGACCCTCCGGCCATTTAACATTGTCCTGGTATCAATTCCGACTACTACATGAGACGAGTGTAGCCACTATGTAAAACGAGTTAAGGAGTGGATCAACTTTCAGAATATGGTCAGGGTTACGACACGCACAACTGGATTATCAGTCTACAGTTCTAAGGCAGTCGACAATCTGCGCTGTGACCTAATAATGAAGCTTAGCTGTAGCTCAGCAGTCAGCCTCGAAGTCACAGTAACGATGACGCATTTCTAATATGAGAATTTTTAGAGCCAAAACAAGTGCCATCCCCACCCCGGCTGTTTTTATTTCGTAATACCATCACATGCACTCGTGTCAGAACAAAAGCCTCGCTGTGCCCGTGAGAGTGAGCTCTCGAGTTTCGGCGGACGACTCATTACTGTTGCCGCTTGCGTAAACAACCGCCCCGGGCTCCAGACAGCCCGTCCCACCGGTTATCCGGCGTCCCCACCACCGATGGGGCAGAGATAATCCAAGCTGCGAGTTTGCAGAAAGTGCAGATTAGATCTGCCGTTTATCATCAAAATTTATATTATTTCTTATCCCTGTTTTCAGTAATCATTGGAGACGATTCTTCTGATTTTTACAGGGTATCAAGCAAGAAATTTCCTGAATCTGAATTAAGATAAAAACTTGGGCCCAGGCTTCGAATTTAGCCAAAATTATGTGCTAATATTAGGCAGTTTAAGTCTGCCACCTCCCCGTAGCTTCGCTTGCAGTACGTGACGAGGTTAAGCAAACCGGGTCCGCTTTATCCCCACATTTAGTACACTCAAACTCGCTACAAGTCGACGATCGCCAATTTTATGAGTACCGGCTTAGAACGATATCGCCTCCAGCGGCTCCAGCCTCCCAGTTATAAATAGATAATGATTACAGAGTAATATGCTACATAAAATATACCCCACTATTAAACTGATTACATCTACACGTTTTAGTGCCGAATTTAATGGCTACTTAAAATAGAATCGAGTTTTAAAAAAGCTCTATGTATGGATTGAGACTTAAGGTGGGCATAAACCCCAATTTGTTATTCCGTGACTCCCGGTTTACCTAGTTCCAATATAATAACGAAATGTTAAAAATATGAGATATAAAGCACAATATTTAAAAGACTTTGAACCATAAACGTTTTTATAAAACGTAATACTTTGGCTGTAATTAATTTACAAACTCACCTCCGACAAAAATGTAATTCATCGAAATATAAGTATTAACTAGGATAGATAGACATTTTATTTGAATAAATTGTTAGTAAATCTATATTAAAATATCCTGAACCGAACAATTTTGTTTCTTAACATTTTTTTTCCAAAGATATTTAAAAAAAACATGAAAAACAGAGAAGATCCGCCCCTAGTAACTAGTTTTATGCTAAGCTAAACTGAATCTTACTGCGATGCGTATACGCTTGGTCTTTGGTTGTGTGCAAGATTATCGTTTTTGATTGAGATTGATCCCTGCCTTAAGCTCGATTCACACGCATGATAAAGCAATATTATGTATTGCTTTTTTTCCACGTAGTCGGGCTATTATTTTTAAACTAATTACATGTTCACGGAGGACTAAAGATTCTTCCATTTCAAATAACTGTGCTCTAAATTCTTAGTACTCTCACGTATAATTGAAAAGTCTGTAGTAATAAGTATTCCATAAGCAGTGAGCTGAGTTTCTAATTCCATTAATGAGCACCGGGTGCCTCATCAGTGGGAGTTTGGTGGCTTCCTATAGCAGCGTGGCGGATTTTCGCATCGCCAAATTCATGCAAACTGAAAAAACTATAATAATTTCTTAGTAACGCATAGCGTGTCTTGTGCGAGGGAATGTTTATTGATTTTGCGATTTTAGTGGTCTTTATTATTCGTAGATTTTTAGCAATAAAACCTCAACTTCGATTGCGCCAAAAGTTGCGTTCATCATTCATGATAAAGCTGGCCGCATACACACGTTTTTCGTTCGTTTTCCTAATGTGGAATTTCGATTTGGATGTGCGTTCCGGATGCAAGCGCCAAGCTGGACGAAAAACGAACGCAAAACGTGTGTATACGGCAGTCGGCAAGCCTTAAAATTCGCGAAAAAAGTATCCTAATTATTTAATACTTCAGTCGGAATTTCCAGGAATTGCTATTGTATTCTATTGTTGTCGCAATCACCGGTGCTCGCGCGGGGCCTGAAGGAATAATTATATGGTGCTACCTCTCGTACATGTATCAAAGTGGTTGCAACATAAGGGCACATCCACCAGCACCCGTAGCATAGCTACAGTGGAAATACGAAAGTATAGACAAACAGCGGAGATAAACTGAATGTGCCGTTCCGATCTTTACCGCGGCTAATCGCGATCGACAAAATATCAAATATAATGCCACTTTACGGCATAGAGTATAGACTGTAGTTCTAAAAATTCAATTTATAACGTAGACTATGTTACACTATGGACTATGGACACTTGCAGCATCAGAAGAGCTGCAGGTGCGTTGCCGGCCTTTTAAGAGGGAATAGGGTAATAGAGGAGGGTAGGGAAGGGAAAAGGGTAGAGGATTGGGCCTCCGGTAAACTCACTCACTTGGCGAAACACAGCGCAAGCGCTGTTTCACGCCGGTTTTCTGTGAGCGCGTGGTATAATTTCTCCGGTCGAGCCGGCCCATTCATGCCAAAGCATGGCTCTCCCACGTCAAATTATCTACTGATGTCAGTTACTATTTGCGATAGTTTGCCTTCATGTCTGTATGAAGATGGCGGATGATGCTCTTAATTTATATGTAGTTTTTGCACGTGTCGTTACAGTGGGCGGGTCGCAGCTGCCGTCGCCGCAACGGTCGCACTCCGTGCAGCCGCCGCAGCGCCCTCTGCCCACTGATAATAAGAAGGTAAGTGCCGAAACGACTCATTAATCCTTCAAGCCCCGTAAGGACACCGGTGACCGCGACAGCAATCGAATACAATAGCATTACCAAGAATCCCCGATCGCAGGATTAATACGCTTAAGAAAACTATATTATGTACGGTCTGAAATTAAATATTGTATAATATGTTTATCTGAAAAAGGTAGACCTGATGATATTGTTGGTGGTTTGAATATTTTATAATATTCAGTAGAGTTACTCAAGTAAGTTCTTGAAATTAAAGTGACTGATGCCCTCATAAAAAATAATCTTCTTATAAATAAAATTCTCGTGTCACAATGTTAGTCCACGAACTCCTCCGAAACGGCTTTACTGATTTTTACCAAATTTTATATGCATATTCAGTAGGTCTGAGAATCGGCTACTCGGTATATTGATAAGTGCATTTGTTGAATAAAATAATTGTAAATTATTACAATCTGAGACCGACGGCGACCATTGTTTGTGCGACGGGATAGCGATAGACGTTGCTATGGTAACATATTTATTTAGTCACTTCAAAAAGTAATATGGGCGAAATAGGTACTTTATATTATAGCAAAGCAACGTTTACCGGGACAGCTAGTATATATATATATATATATATATATATATATATATACACATTTTACCACTTTGGAAGAGTCTCTCTCATAAACTATTCAGATTAGAAAAAAAATATATTAGAAACCTCAATATAATTTGTTAAGACCTATCCATAGATATCCTATAGGCATAGGTTAGACGAAAAAAATTTTTTTTTTGTTTCAGTTGTACCTATGGGGACCCCTAAAATTTTTAATAATTTTTCCATTTTTGTATCAAAATCTTAATGCGGTTCACAGACTACATCTACTCACCAAGTTTCAATAGTATAGCTCTTATAGTTTCGGAGAAAAGTGGCTGTGACATACGGACGGACAGACAGACAGACATGACGAATCTATAAGGGTTCCGTTTTTGCCATTTTGGCTACGGAACCCTAAAAAACCAATCAACACAACAACAGTCAGGTTGCCAAGCTTAAGTCAAAGTTTTCAGGACTTTTACGGAGGGAAAATGCAAACTAATCAGGTAAAGTACCTTTAAAGGATAATATCAGGGAATCTGCAAATTACCCAGGTAATGTGCACGTTAACGTATTCTGCATTCTAACGGTAACATATATATTTTGTAATAGCTAGGTAGAATAGGGCGCCGTGACAAAATATTCACTTGTAAGTGCGCTTGTAAGATCGGGAACTCCTGCTATACGGTTCTCATTTGTATGGCAAAGTTATATGTACTCATACAAAACCAGTATTGCAGCACATTTATTCGTTTGTGGTGGTATTGGTGTCGTCGTGCTATCGCCTGATAACGTATCGCTAGCTCGATAGCTCAATGGAAACACATTTTTATTGTCCTTATCGTACGATATAACATCGTCTTCGAAACTTATAGTATGTAATACATTTAACCCATCAATCCCCAAGCGGCACCCGGCTGTCGCATAACAATTAAATATCTATTGTGTCAGCGATTCCCACGATCGAGGTAATTCTAAAATAGCAAATTAGCGCTAGTGAGTACTGACAGTCTTGCATAGTCGTCGAGTATGTTGTAGACTCTACACCTATTACCTAGTACGTCTACAATGTAGAAGACCTTCCTAAAAGATAGACAACTCCTTTGACTGTCTAACATTTCAAGACGTGAGTGGAAGAATAAGGCAAGTAACATAAAAAAAACTTCCCGTTTTTTTGCTTAAATGGAGGCTTTAGGGCCGGAAAAAATATTTAAAATAGCAAAACTGTGGATTATATGTGTAGCCAGATATATTAGCTAGCTTATGAAGTAGGTAAGTTACAAGTTTTATAGAAATAATCGTCCGTATGTTACGAAATGTTACTTGTTCGATTCTTCCACTCACGTCTTCATTTATGAGTTGTTTCAGCTCTCACTACAAAATGCCAATGCAACCAAGATGGCCCACTCCCATAGAATCTCACAGGCAGAATAACTCTGAACGCTTAAAAATTACGTCTCCTAACCTACCTGCCAAATATGCCAATACAAAACATAATATGGAGTGGAGCTAAAGAGAAATTTTAGCAAACACATAAAGTGACTATAAGTTGAACAAACACAACACGCCAACACATACAGTAATGTCAGCAAAACACACATATTTTGATAAAGTTTAGATAGTATATCATACATCTCATAAAGCATGTGGGGTATATGTGTAGAGGCCAAAGGGAGATCTTCCGACCGAGCGAGGTGGTATGCTCGGCCAGGCCGAAGCCCACGTGATACATTTCAGCTGTCGTATATATACTGACGCGCTTAGAAAACTTCGATAGCGCGATGCAGGAATGTTAGGCGAATTGTGGGTACCGCCACATCACTCCCCCCCGAAGACCGGAGGTCGAATCTTGAAGCCTTGTCGCTTGAGTCGCCAGTGCCAGAGAGTTCCAGTGAGTCGGAACTGTTGCAGTGAGTCCCAGTGAGTCGGAACTATAAGCTGCTTGCACGGGATCCAGTGAGTCGGATAAGCTGCCGTGCGGGGCCGATGCTACGTGCTGACCAGGAGAGATGTGCTCTGCTTGCTGACCGGTCGGTGTAGTGAAGTGAGAAAGCCCGATGATGCCGATGCGGAATCGCCCAGGCCGCGGTACATTGCGGCTAGTGGACGAGGTACCCGATGAGGCGATGCTGGCTGGCGCGGTGCGGAGGGGCGGGGAGCGATGATGATGAAGGAGGCGTGTTCTGTCGAGGGTCACCAATGTGGGAATAATGCGTGGTAGGCCAAATGAAGATCTTCCGACCGAGCGAGGTGTTATGCCCGGTCAGGCCGAAGCCCACGTGATACATTTCAGCTGTCGTATATATACTGACGCGCTTAGAAAACTTCGATAGCGCGATGCAGGAATGTTAGGCGAATTGTGGGTACCGCCACATCATGTTGTTTGATTTTGGTGACCATTATAAAAAAATGGCGCTCGAAACTATGTCGCGTTGCGCCAAAATTCATTTATACCTTACATTTTTCAGAGTAAAAAGTATGCTATGAGCTCTTTCTTCTATCTTGCGTCTATCTTCATATGTGTACGAAATTTTAGCAAAATCGATTCATCGCTTTGGGAGTGAAGAGGTAACAAACAGACAAACGGACAGACCAAGATATTGTTTTAATGTGCTACTTGCAACAAAGTAGTTGGCAAAAAAAGTATCTAGTATCTTATGACGTGTTACATATTGACAACTGTTTGTTTTACTGCTATCATAATAATTGCATAAGATTTTGTGAACTGGGTGAACTAAATTAAATACTTTAACAATGCTTTAGTAGGTTCAGCAGTTTGAGCGAAATGTAACAGGACTATCTGTTACATTTCGTATTTATCAGTACAGTCACAGAATATAATAATAAGTGACCGACCGAACTTTCGGTTTCGGTTTCGGCCAGTTTCGGCCAAAAAATCCAGTTTCGGCCATAGTTTCGGTTTCGGCCAAAATATAGCCGAAACTTTCGGCCCTGCCGAAACTCTTAGTGCTCGTGTGTCGTTCGGTAAACTCGTGCTTGCGCGCCGGTGAGACCCCGGCTCATCTCGCTACATGTTTTGCAAATTACTGCCAAATTACTAAGTATTTTTTTATTTTTCTTAGTACTTCGTTTTATTTTCATCTAATTGTCTAAACTTATTCTTATCGAACATGAGTGGGTTGAATTTTATTTCTAGACGACAAACGCACATTGGTGAATTACGTGCTATGTTCTTATTTTAACAATGTTTCCCAAACAAAGGATTAAGTAAATAACATAAATTGATTAAATTGTGTGTGAACTTTGTTTACTAAATAATTTTGTTTGACTGAGATATTTTAATAGGAGGATAAAGCTTGCGAGATTTATCTAGTCAATCATCTCGCCTCATTCTTTTCTTTTTACCACGAGTTTTATTTATATTTAAAATAATTAACTTTTAGCTATAGACGCGCAGCTTCACATACCGTTCCACAGTGTACGGAGGAGGCGAAAAATCGGAAATTTTCTTCAATTTTGAACAGGCATTAATATTATGAATGCAGGAGTAGAACACCCGCGTGTCAATTCGAAATAGTTTTGATGCTACGAGCTACCAAAGTTTAGCGTTTTTTTTTGCGGCGCGGAAGGAATACATCCATATTTCTCCAAAACTTTTATGTAATAAATAAAATTTTGTATTCCACCTGAAAGCCTATTAAATAAGCTATATTTCAAACTTTTTTTTTCGATTCTTCATGTCAATATTTTACATACAATAAAATAATTTTCATATATAGGTTTTTATTTTTTTATGCAAAACTAAACAAAAGATGCAATCGAAAATATCGACAAATTAAAGGTATACAAGCATTCTATACGCACAAAAAAATCACCCGTGAGATCCGTTTACAACCACTGCTAAATCAATTTATTTAATTTAGAAACTTAATTGTCAACAGGGTTATCAAACGAAGCAACGCTGTATTATTTGTAGTCTTCACTTATCTCCATCACTTACCTTGATTTTTTTAAATAAATCCTAGAAATAATATTAATTGTTTGAAGTATTACGAACTGACATCCGATTTCTTACCGACTTCCAAAAAAAAGGAGGTTTTATATTTTTTCTAAGACTTATTTTTGATAATTTTAAATATACTCATTAAAAGCGTATAGAACTTTCATACTATAAATGTTAATATATTATGTGACTATTTCTATTGCATTATTGACAGCCATCCATTGAAAGACGTATGGTGGCAGCCCTAGCGTAGAATTTCACGATCAAATATCTCCAGTTGTAAACGGATCTTACAGGTGATTTTTTTTGTGCGTATAGAATGCTTGTGTACCTTTAATTTGTCGATATTTTCGATTGCATCTTTTGTTTGGTTTCGGAAAAAAAACCTTAAAATGAAAACTATTTTACTGTAGGTAAAATATCGACACGGCGGATCAGGAAAAAAGCTTGAAATATACCTTATTTAATAGGCTTTCAGGTGGAATACAAAATTTTATTTATTACGTAAAAATTTTGGAGATATATGGATTTTTCGCTTCCGGGCCGCAAAAAATCGCTAAATTTTGGTAGCTCGTAGAATAAAAACTATTGCGAATTGACACGCGGGTGTTCTACTCTCGTATTCATAATACTAATGCATATTCAAAATTGAAGTAAAAAGAAAATTTCCGATTTTTCGTCTCCTCCGTACACTGTGCGTTCCTAGTCTGCTAGAATCGTATCCCCACTTCCCTTGCGGCCCTCATCACACAAGCTGACAAAAATATTTTTTCTTGTGCCTGTTACTTAATGACTATTATTATTTGCATTGAAAATTAACCAGAAACATAAATTAAAAAAAGAAAGTATGCTTTTATAGTCCAGTTCTAGGCGAAGATAAATAAAAATTTAAGATTTAAAAAATTCTCAGAGACACTCGTCGTGATCAAGATAAAGGGGTTGGGAATATCAGAGTTGTAACGGGAAGTTTGCCGCTGGCACTTATTGTGCGTGTTGAAGTTATGAGTTTTTTTATGTACTTTAAAGCGTAAAAATATCTTCGAAAATGTGTAAATGGACGTAAAAAGTTTTTGCTATATTTGCAGAAAATTAATTAAAGTAAGAGCGAAAAAATTACTTGCACCGACAAATAAAAGGATTTGTCAAGCCTTTGAAATAAACTTCCCATTAAAAACAAAAAAAAATATGGGTGCATTATATCTCACGTACTTATGAAAGAGGCATGCTACAAGCTATCACCTAAATACAAAAATATTAAATTTTAAACCTAATTGATATATTTTTCCTTCTAATTCTGTTTTTAGTTCTGTTAAATTGCAAGTTTAATTAGTAATTTTGTTTCGAACTTTGACCGCGATCTGTGAGACTGCATATCCGTGTTTCCCATACAAAGAATATGACTGTAATTGATTGTTTTTCAATAGTAAATGTCTTCAAATAAATTCTTATCTTCTTCTTCAGGTTATCCTTCGTTCTAAACTTGGAATCGTATAAAAACGGAATGTTTATTTATTTATTTATTTATTTATTTATTATAATGATTAATATGACACTGAAAAGTTTCTAGGGAACATATTCGAGTCTAAGATTAATAATATTTATTTTAACAAAATATGTCACAAAAACTAAAAAAATCCAATAGTGTCATATTGGATTTTTTTAGTTTTTGTGACATTTTTGTTATGTGTTAGCAAATGTTACAGAACAGTAAATTTCAGTAAATAATCGTCATTTTAAATGTTTTATCAAGTTTCGGTTTCGGTTTCGGTTTCGGCTGAAAAATGAGTTTCGGTCGGACACTAATAATAATAGTACTCGTACAGTACGAACTCGATATTCCGGCCCTCAAGTCGCGATTATCCAGACTGCCATCAGAAAATGTTTCGAAAGTCAATCAATCAAAAAACATTTTTTAATAAACATTGGTTTTCTGTGTTATTTACAAAGACGTTTATAAAAACATTATGTACTGAACAATGAACCTGCTTTTCGTAATAAATCATTCGATTATCCGGATTTTCGAAATATCTGGATAATATATTATTATGCCTAACAACAACAATAATAATTATTAGTGCCTTTTTCACCACTTTCTGATAACTTTATCAAATCTTGCGGCCTTTATTTTATCAAACCTATTCACCACTTGGCGATTAGGCTATTCACAACTTTTTTGACAGATTCTCCATACTTTACTGTCAAGTTAAGTGGTGGATAGCCTATTCGCCACTTATCAGGAAGTGGTGAAACAGTCCCTTAGTCTGTTAAATAAGTTCCTACTGTACACTAGATCAATAATCATGTTTAACTTGTGGTGCAAAATAACTAGTGTAGTTAAAACAGAATTTTGTGCCTTAATAAAATTTTAAACGTGTTTAACCGCTTGGTAAAAGTCGCCCTTAAGTACTACTACTTATTTTATTTTGATGCTAGCTGTACTTAATGTGATTGAATTGTAAATAATGCTGTTTGACTCAAATATGGGCTGGTCGGGCCGACGCCATACATGGACATTGTGCCCAAAGACTACTGCTTGGCTTTTCAGGTCAACTCTATTGAGTATGTAAAATTAAAAGTAGTGTTGGTAATAGATTAAAACTTGTGTCCTATAATTATTGTTATCATACTTTCAACAACATGTTTAGATAAATTATTACTAGCTATTTGACCGAGCTTTGCTCGGTATTCGATAAACCACGAATAAAATGACATTTTAAAAAAATGATTCCTAGCTAGATCAATTTATCGCCTCCGAAATCCCCTATATAATATAAAATCGTTGGAGCTGATTCCGAGATTCTAATAATTATATTATATATATATATATACAAGAATTGCTCGTTTAAAGATATAAGATAATCTAAAAAAAATTATTAGTCTCGCTAAAACTGAAGAATGGCTGAACCAACTTGGCTAATTTTTTAGTCTTGTTATATTATTAACTGTAGAAGTCCAGTGAAGGTTTATATTAGTAGGAAAGTGATACAAAGTTTGCCGGCTTATCTAGTGATTTTAAAAATATATATCTATAATAGTAAAACTTCAAAAACCTTTAACAATATTTTTTTTCATACCTATGTGTAAAATCAACATTTTTGAAAAAATATATATTATGATACAACTTAATAAAATATTATGCTCTTTTATGGAGAAATACATTTGTGACTTATAAATAATCATTAAAGTATGAAATGCTATTATCTCATTAGAGAAACGATTTGAAAAACTCATCATGAGGTCATCACAGGTTTGCCAGTGATTGCAGGCTTTGTGCAAAATATATTTACTTTATTCATCAAGCCCCAAGCGGCCACATCCGGCTGCGATAACAATGAAAAAGCTATTGTGTCTCGTTTCGCCACCGTTGATGGGTATAATAGTCTATCAACAATCTCAAAGCATTCACTTATAAATTATTACTAATTTTTGCTAATTGCATGGTAATGTTGATCATTCACAGGAAACAATCTTTTCATAGATTAACCTATCAACCCCCATAAGGACACTGGCGACCGTGACAACAATAGAATAACAATAGCTTTCCAAGAATCCGCGATCGAAGGATTAAGAAGCATAAAATATATATTATATAACTAGCTGTTGCCCGCGACTTCGTCCGCGTTAACATAATATACCTATATACTTTCATTTCAACTTTCAACCCCTATTTCACCCCCTTGGGGGTAGAAGTTTCAAAAACGCTTAAACACGTATCCAATCATTTTTAATCAGTAGCCCAAACATAAAATTTCATGTTTCTAACTCAAGAAATAACGGACTTCCATTGAAACTTTCAACCCCAATTTCACCCCCTCGGGGGTAGAATTTCCAAAAACGCTTAAAATATGTATCCATTCATTTTTAATATCCATTCATTTTTAATCAGTAACCCAAAAATAAAATTTCATGTTCTTAACTTAAGAAATGACAGACTTTCATTCAGACTTTCAACCCCTATTTCATCACCTTCGGGGTTTTTTTTTAAATTCCTTCCTTAGTGGGTGTCTACTTAATAAACACAATCCTACTCACTAAATTTCGTGGCTGTAACTTTAACAGTTTTTGCTCAGCGATGATGAATCAGTCAGTCAGGACATGTAATTTTATAAGTAAAGATAATAATAATACCAATAGGAAGATTTGTGCTGAATAGGTATAATATTAATTACTTAAACAGGATTTTTCCTGAGTTGGTGCTCAATTGTATTAATACTTCAGTCGGAATTTCCAGGAATTGCTATTGTATTCTATTGTTGTCGCGATCACCGGTGCTCGCGCGGGGCCTGAAGGATTAACATGTAGTTCAAAGTTTTATTTTTCGTTTTTATGGTTAGACCTAATACCTATCATGGAGGTGTTTTTCTCACATAATGTATTATTAATAATGGAATGATGTTCCCATCATTGTAAGTGCAGTTCAATAGCTTGTAAACTCTAACCTTGATTCAACTTCAATTCATACTCAATAAGACGGTTGTTCAAAATGTTTTAACCTTCTATTTAGAAATACTTTAGTTTCTAAAATTTAAATATATGACAAGTTCGAAAGGATGACTTGTAGAAAAAATATTGTGAATTGTGAATTGTGTGTGTAATGAGAAAAGAGTAAAATAAATATTAATATTCAGTCTAATGTGTTTAAATGAGTAATTTAGAAGAATAATAAATAACTGAGCTAATTCGCGACAACGGTTAAGAATAATACTGCTATCTAGACATTGAACTATTTCATATTTTTATAAAGCTGTTCTGTAGTTAGTTATGTTCATTATGGTATTAGTGTAAACTGTAAGAGAAACATTAAATATATATGTCAAATCTGTGTTTTATGATAATTAGCACTATTAACATTTGCAAATTTTCTAAAACCTGCAGTGAAAGTTGCAAAACAGAATGTAGGTTACGCAGTCATGCTAAAATTGTCTAAATTCAAAACACAAAAAAAGTCTAGTTTTTGTGACTTTACAATTTCATAATTAGGTACCATTTCTTGAGAATGGCTTAGCTTTACTTCTTCTGAGCTTAATAATATTATCCAATTAATTGTAATGAAATATATAAAGCAAATAAAATTGATAAACAAGCAATTACTCTTTTAAAATGTTAATTAAAATAGCTTTATATTTTATAGCTGTCCCGGTGAACTTCGTGTCATTTTAAAACCTTCCCTGGACTTCTATGAATATTTAAAGACTAAAATCAGCCCAATCCTTTCATCCGTTTTCGAGTTTTAGCGAGACTAACACATTTGAAAATCCATTTTTATATAATATAAGATGATCATAATTAGAATAATGGATACCAATGAATGTATCCTATTTTATGGCTCATGGATTTAATCCTTTGATTGGAGATTCTCGGAATTGCCATTCTATTCTATTGTTGTCGCAATCACCGGTGCTGGTACAGGGTTTGATGAGTTAATTGTGTGATACTTGATTGATAAACTATCAGCAAAATGTTGATCTCGGAAGTGATTATTTTAAAATTTCCTAAATTTTGATTACGATAAAATTAGTTATTACATTTTTAGTAAATTTCTTCCAACGTTAACTTTATTAATTGAGGACGTAGTTAAGTAGCCACAAAAATAATTTAAAAAAAAACAATTTTCAATACTGAATCAATTGCAGAATAATTGTTTTTTTTTAAATATAACCCATAGTTTATTTTTTCTCTTGAAAAACTCAGTGTATAAACAACATTTGTATGCGAGCCAAGCGTTTTTTCTGTTAGCGCCAATTAAATCACGTCGAAAATCAAGATTCAGCATTTATTTCGCTCGTATTAAAGCGCCTATTGCTTCATTGAAAGTCCGACCAAATCGAATCACCGCCGTAATCAACTTCGATTCAAGACGATGGAGAACTTTTGTAATCCGTCGGGTTATTATGCCATCCGCGCCCTAGCGGTGACATCACCTCTATTGAACTAGATAACAAGTAATAAAATAATGTTACGCTTCGTATTTGGCACAAAAGCCGTACGAAAAACAATACTACATTATAGTAAAGGAAATTGGCAGTTCCAATAGTGCTATGACGCCGCTAATTGAGCAAATTTCGGCTAACGTAAAATCCTCGAAAGGAGCATCAAAAATTTGTAATTTTTTTATCGCTATAGGCAATAATAGTCTTAAAATATACTGTCTTATTCATTACGATGATATTTATATAATAAATGCGACCCAAATTCAAAGATCAAGAAAACCACACCCAAATCCTAGGTTGATAAGTTTCATATACGTTCCGAGATAATGCATTTTGATACCAGTTTCTTTACAAAAGATAAGACAGTTTATATTGTCAAGAAACTTACCGGCTTTAGCTCCCGTAATAGATTTCTGATTTCTGACCTCCACACAGATTCACTACTCTTGAGTACGATAAAACTTACACTAAGCACACCTTCAACATAATACCATAAAACTAAAAAGCACTAACGTTTTTTAACGTTTTAAAGCACTAGCACCACCATAATACCGCTTAGCGCGATATTTCTTCCCGTTTACAAAAAATATATCCGAGAATCCGTTCACACCGCTTCCGTAAATCGATGTCGGCTAAAATTTCGTTTCGTTTCCAGTTTCCACAATCTCTCTATGGTCGCTTTTGGCCGACTTTTGGCGTTTGTCGACATTCGACTTTGTCATTTTGAAACTATTTTTGACAAATAGTACCTACAGGTGGCGCCACAAACTAGTATTGCCAAATAAATAAATAAAAATCCCTATTTAAAGATACCATTATTAAATGGTACTGTTTCACTTAGTGATAAGAGTTAAGGCCAACAAAATCCTGATAAAAATGCTTCAATTAATATTATTATCAATTTTATTTTAAATAATTTTTCTCACTTGTCCCGTGCAAGTTTCTTACGTCGGTTCTTCTCGCCAGCCTAGTTCCCGAACCGGTGGTAGACCTTCTTTAGACCTTCTTTAGACATATGTTTAAAAATTCAGAAATAAAACTATTTTATTTATTTAATAATTATTAAGGCTCATAGGTGCTCCAAGGCCCATTTCCCAATACTTAGGGTAAAAAAATGTATTTGGTAACATTTGCTACGTTCCAATGTTAAGGGGGTGACAGACACGCGAGTAAGTACGCGGACTTATGGCCAGGGCTTCAAATAACGTTATTTTTTCATAACGTTACTGCTTCAAGGGCATAGATAACGTTATGAAAATTTACCCGTTAATAAAAATAACGTTGAAAATTGATATTAATAACGGTTAATGTTATAACGTTATATAGGATTTATTCCTTCAGGCCCCGCGCGAGCACCGATGATCGCGACAACAATAGAATACAATAGCAATTCCTGGAAATTCCGACTAAAGTATTATAACGGTAATTATATTTTCTTTGATAACGTTATAGTCCGTCAACAATAGAATACAATAGCAATTCCTGGAAATTCCGACTGAAGTATTATAACGGTAATTATATTTTCTTTGATAACGTTATAGTCCGTCAAGAAAGTCATGACAGGCGGAAAAAATTCTAAACGTAATCACGCTTTTATGGTGTATTTTTGAAGTAAAAATTTATTTAGCGGCGTTGAGCACTTTTGTGGGATGGGTAAAAACTGTGAAACTCGCGCCAGATTTTCGTGTTGATCGAAAAACCATACAAAACGCGTAAGACGGTTGGAGAGTAGTGTTTTGTGTCGAACCCGAACTCGAACGAAATGTACAGTCGGGGAAATGAGTTGTTTAGCAGAAATGTACAGTCAGGGAAATGAGTTGTTTAGCAGAAATGTACAGTCGGGGAAATGAGTTGTTTAGCAGAAATGTACAGTCGGGGAAATGAGCTGTTTAGCAGAAATGTACAGTCGGGGAAAATTGTGCTAAGCAGAAATGTACAGTCGGGGAAATGAGTTGCTTAGCAGAAATGTACAGTCGGGGAAATGAGTTGTTTAGCAGAAATGTACAGTCGGGGAAATGAGTTGTTTAGCAGAAATGTACAGTCGGGGAAATGAGTGTTTGGCAGAAATGTACAATCGGGGAAAATTGTGCTAAGCAGAAATGTACAGTCGGGGAAATGAGTTGTTTAGCAGAAATGTACAGTCAGGGAAATGAGTTGTTTAGCAAAAATGTACAGTCGGGGAAATGAGTTGTTTAGCAGAAATGTACAGTCGGGGAAAAAGGTGCTAAGCAGAAATATACAGTCAGGGAAATGAGTTCTTTAGCAGATGCGCTAATTAAGGCCGCGATTCCACCTGCAAGACAACTGTCGCGAGAAGTATCTGACAGTCTGCCTGACAGCAGTTTTATTTTTCGATTATCGATATTTTTTAAACCATTTTAAAGGTTTCGATTAATTAATTAAAACGATCGTTTTTTTATTATTTTTTTTAAATCGATTTTCATAAAAAATGGGTTGAAAAAACAATGCACAACGTTAATAATCAAGTTTTCACTTCTGCCGGTACTCCCGGAGTGCAACCCACCTTTTTTTTTCTTTGTATTTTCACAGAGAACGCTTATTACATTTTAAATAATGCACCGTGCACGATCGCATACCTGATACCAGAAAATAACTTTATATTTACCGTTATTATTATAACGATATTTGTTCGTTTATACATAACAAAAAAATATCGTTATAATAATAACGGTCAATATAACGTTATTTTACTAGATATCGTTAATAAAATAACGTTATCTGGCTACCATTATGAAAATAACGGTACGTAACGATATTTTTTCTGTTATTCGATAACGTTATGAAGCCCTGCGTTAGTGACTGTAAAAAAATACTTTCAATAAAATAAAATATTTTCAAAAAACACTTGTAAAATTTTCTTAAAATAATTAGTGAAACGTGAAATTGTTATAATTTTTCAAATTAGATTCAAAAATGTCTTCAGAAATATATTTTATAATGTATCTATACTCTATGACTTTTATGTGCGTATAATGGAACGTAAAGGAAATTACCCCAAATGTTGCCCAATTAAGAAACCTCTGCTCTAAGTTGGTGTTGGTGGAGTTGGGTATCCTATTGATTATTATCAAGTGATGCTGCAGCAGCAGGCCAACTTTCTATTAGTAAGCAGGCCAACTTTCTATTAGTAACTAGCTATATGACCGAGCTTCGCTCGGTATTCAAAAAATTAAAAAAACACACATATAATGACATTTTATGAAAATGATTCCTAGCTAGATTGATTTATCACCCCCGAAACCCCCTATATACTAAATTTCATGAAAATCGTTGGAGCCGATTCCGAGAATTATATATATATATATTGCTCGTTTAAATATATAATAAGATATTCATAAATGTCACTAATTAGAATGCAAAATAATAAACGCATCATGGTTTTTGAAGTGAAAACTTCTTTAGCGGCGTTGAGCACTTTTGAAGTTTTGTGGGATAGGTAAAAACTGTGAAACTCGCGTCAGATTCTCGTGCTTATCGAAAAACCTTGGAAAAACCGTAAGACGGTTGGAGAGTAGTGTTTTGTGTCGAACTCGAACTCGAATTGATTGTAAGGGTTTCGATTAATTAAAAGAATCGATTTTTTAATAATCGATTTTCATAAAAATGGGTTAAAAAATGCACAACGTTAATAATCAAGTTTTCACTTCTGCCGGCACTCCCGGAGTGTTTTTTTTCCCGTCTTTTTGTTAAACATGGATCATCAGTATTCTAATTTTTAGAAGTTTTATAATGAATATTGATATGATTATGATACTTAGAGATAATCTACGATAACATGGCGCGCCCCTCTAAAATTCAAAACGTTTGAAGTGCGTTGTCAAAACGTTTGAAGTGCGTTATCTTGCGCGGTCAGCTATAGTTATGATTAGTTAACAATGACAAAACAAACAGTGAAATATTACGAGTACTGGTTGATTGGTTGAATACTTACAACTACATACACTCTTTCATAAGGATGTGACTACACACATTGAAACAGTAATTTGGAGGGGCGCGCCATGTTATCATAGTTTATCTCTAATGAGGCATTTTCTTAACTTTTTAATTTGATTGTCAAACAGCTTCCATTTTAGTAACTAGATGGCGTATGGGTAGACAACTATCGGTAATACCAGGAAATACCATCAATAATTGCTACAAAACTGGGCAAAAGAATGTAAAACTTGATACATTTCAATTTGAAAACGACGCCATGATATTCCAATGACTAGGATAACAAAGTTATTACAACGATGTTTTAGTTAAAACTCACGGAAGAAATAGCCCTATTTACCGATATTCACACCAAATACCACAGGAATTATACATTTTGGTTTTGACAACATCTTACCTGCACTTGTGCCAGATAACGGGTATTTCACGGCTAATATTTTACCAATAATGAACATCAAAGACCCAAATAACACAATTTAGGAAAAAATAATAAAAACCACACCAACAATAAAAAGTAAAAGGAGTTTGAAAGTGACATGCCCATGACATGCCCGCCAAAACTCCTTCAGTTGTCAGTTTTCAGTTTGACAATTTGCGTGTTCCTAAACTGTTACCAGTGTATTAGCCTAATCGCTTAGGCCAATGATCGCTTACGTTTAAGATATTTTGATTTATGCCACACTTGACAGTACACTGATATTTTTAGAAACACAACCAATATGTATCCGTGACATATCCGTGATGCCAACCTACAGATAATTTCAGATCGGTGGGGAATCAATAGAAAATCTAGAAGTGTCTATAGTCACGCCGTCTGGTGAAGATTAAAAATAAGAAAACTTCTCATTAGGTCAAAGATTTGTAGGAAACTAGGATAAGCTAGCATTGCAACCCTGCTTTTGTCATTTTTTTGATTTGTCATCTGTCAGAAGTCAGAACAAAATTGTCATTATGTCAAAAATGAAACATTAATTTTCAAAATGGCGTGCAACTAGGTTGTGTGTTACTGTCAATATTTTTGTTTTAAAATTTTACACACTGTTATCCTGATATTTAGGTTCGTATATCTCGGTTTTGTTCTGAATTTACAATTAAGACAAGTCGTGTTGTGCTTTACGTTTATTCTTATGTGAATATTTCAGTTTAAATGGGTCGCTCGCCGAGTCCTCGGCGGCGTGACGACAGAAGAGACCGCCGCGACAGAGATAGGGACCGCGACAGGGATCGCGACAGGCGGCGGCAGCGCACCCGGTCCCGCTCGCGGTCCCCGGACCGGCGGCGGCGCTCCCCGGAGCGGAGGCGGTCGCCGTCGCCGCGACGGAGGCGCTCCGTGTCCCCGTCACCCACCACATCCTTCGTCCCCAAGCCGAAGAAGAATTTCGGCGAGCGACCGATCGTGACGCCGGCCGACCTGGAGGGCAAGACGCCCGAGGAGCAGGAGATGCTGAAGGTGATGGGCTTCTGCGGCTTCGACACGACCAAAGGTAAGAAAGTCGAGGATAATATAGACGGCGAAGTGCACGTCGTACTGAAGCGCAAATATAGGCAATACATGAACAGGAAAGGCGGATTCAATAGGCCGTTGGACTTTGTCGCGTAGCTCGGTAACGCACAATCTACTCATGCTACCGTTAGACCTGCAGGGTCGGTGTTTTTAGACACTTATGTGATATTGGCTTCTCAGCTTGCCTTTGTGCTTTATTTTACTTGGGTGCTCAGAAAAGTCATCCATGTTTACATACTCAGTCCTGGACAGCATACTCGAAGCAGATAGTAACTGCAATAGATAAATAATAATAATACATTTGGCCCTGCATCTGCTTGACACATAAGAAAGGGAACTGGTTCATGACCTTTTGTTACTTGACATTGAGCACATCCCTCGCGGGGAGAGTATGAATACTACAATATAATTATCTCGGCTCGGTTACTGCTTTCTTTTTGCACAAAGGCAAGCTCAAAGCCACCTTTTACTTAGGAATAAGTGTTAACATTCTGTTGCTGATGTTTTAGAGGTGCATCTGTGGTATTACATTGATATTTAAGTTAAATATTTTTTATTGAGTAAAAAGATAACATTAAACCACAAATTTTTTATTGAATAAAATCTTAAGACTTTTTCTTTAATTAAAATAGCTATTTGACAAGTTACACCAGGCTGATAATATCATAATATCACATTTGCATCCTACCATAATATAATTATTCTGCCACAAAACACAAAGATTACATTCCAGATAAATAGCAGCAATGCAATGTTATGCCATAACTGGTAAACATTTATTTTGTTATGACTAAACCCCATTTTAGGCCACCCTGTAGTTCTGGGTTAACGTTAACCCTGGGTTTAATGTAATTATTATCTTTCATTTTCATAATATTTATAAAATTGAATATTTGATGTTTAACACAGGGTTAACTTTAACCCTGATCAATGCAAGAGGGTCAAAATTATAATGTTTAAATCTTTTTTGATGCAGAACCAGAAATGAGTGTACAAAAGCCGTTTGTTGTTTTGTGGCATACACTAGTCGTAAGTTAGATTAAGTCTGTTATACAGTGCCCGCGCGCTGCGAACGCCCGCGCGGGAGCCGGCTCAGCGCAACTGCGCACCAAGAAACCTGATGGAGTGGATTTGAGAGCGACATATCAATGTCCGAGTGACCGTAGGGCAGCTGAGCAACGATTTATACACTCATATAGATATCATGTGCACTCAGTGTAATACTGCTCTCTCAGATGCCCGTAGTGTTGCTTTGAGTCGCACCACCCTTCCATTGCGAGGCTCTCTACGGTCACAGGACTGTCCCATAAGACTGACGCTCGCCGCGTCCGTTGAACGTTGCCCGCCCGACGCGCCACACACATAGTCATAGTTACAGATATATTTATACACATATACACCACTCCCCTTTCCCTCTGTCCTCCATAATGTACAATAGTCAAGCCCGCTCCGTCGGAGTGTGCCGTTTTCAAAACATCAAATGGAGTTCTACATTTTTTGGTAGATGACACTTTATGTTTTGAGAAACGCTGCACTCCGCCGGACCGGTCTCCATAGCCCATATATACAAAGGTTGCTTAAAATGTGATATTTTTTTACATAATGTTTAAGCGCACACGCGTCGTGCGGGGGCGCGGCGGCACTCGCGCGCGCTCACACCCACTCCGCCCGGTTTGTCACACCATCCGCACTTTCAGAATGAATCTAAAACTCTGTTTTGGTCTCTACTTTCCACTAAAATTACGGTTTCTCCAAATCATAAAGCATGAAAATAACAAATATCCAAACAAAGATGCAGTTTGGATAGTGTGTGTTTGTTCAAAAGTTTCAGCAACGTAAACACAAAATATGATAATGACCATTCGGTATTCAATGATTTGTATTGAGATGTCGAAGTGTGATTTTCGGATTATTGGATAATATGCCCTTTTTAACGTGACTGTAAAAAGGCTGTTGTTAAAATTTCAAAACTAACAAAATTATTCTGAGTTGACTTAGAAAATTTTGTTTACATAAACAAAGTCAACTGATTCGTTCTCCATGTAAATACCACAAACCCTAGGTATTTTTTAATTTCTAATAAAAATTTGTAAACTTTGGTATTGTATTAAAATTATTATTTTATAATCTGAAGACATTTATGGAAATTGCCCTTGGATGCCAATGTAAAAATAAGTTTAAAATTGAATTGTAAGTAATATTAAAGTTCAAAATCTCTTTATAGTGTAACGCTCCATCTGACATGACAGTTTGAATGGAACCAAATTTAAAACTGTATTAGTATGGGAGTTACGTTTCCTTAGGTTTTATTATTCGTAGGTTCAAATGCTAAATTTTGTCTAAATCTATTCTGGCAACTGGCATAATAAATCTATTTCTTTAAAAACTCCTTCAATGATAAATTATATGTATTAGATCTAAGTTTCTTATCTTTTATCTGAATTAAATCTACTGAAAACTTTTCTCATGGAAGTATTTTGAATATTTTGATGTATTTGTTGTGATTTGTGTATTACAAAATAGATTTCAGATTTTTGTTGGTATTCGGTGATCTGTAATCTGTGTCGGTCTTCTAGTATATTTCATGGTTTAATTTATGTTTTGTAGAATATGTATAGTAGGCATGACACAGAGTAAATTTTTTTGTATTTCTTGAAAACTGTAAAATCCAAGGACTTAAATTTCAAATAAATCTTTTTCTGGATCAAATAATGTTTTATTTTGACTTTTATTTATGAAGTCGCCGCCTATATTGATCGTTCGACAGTAACTTCGCGCGCGAGCTCCGAAGTAATGTGGAGAATGTGGCTATTGTAATTTGTTACAGATACTTCAGTCACAGGCCTGCTTCTCAGCATCCGCTTCCTCGGACTTCGGAGCTCGCGAAATTAAGTCACTGTATCGAGTATCGACTATGATCTATGAATGTATAGTCATATTCCTGTGGACAAAGAGAATATAATCACTATGCCTGTGGAATGAAAATTATAATACAGACTAGTGATTATCTAGATTCTACTAGTCTCCCTCCAGATAAGAAGGCGCTCTCTAGTGACAAGTTAGGAAAGTTGAGAAAACCAAAATCATTGTCAGCCATAAAATTTATTTAATTGAGATTCAATTTAAAAGCATTTAAAATATTTCAAGCTTAAAAATAAATAGGAACATACATTTTATATTCAACAAATAACCCAAGTTTAATTGAAGGGGTTTTATAAAGTGCAGTAACGTAATACTAACATAACGCATACATACATTTTTGTGGATTTCATTTGCATTGAGGTAGCATTCGAATCAAGACGACCGGCGACCGCGACCCACTGCTATAAATTAATTAATAGGAAGTGCTGACGGATGCAAGCGACCGAGTCGCGCGACGAGAAGCGTGGCCTGCCGGTGGGCGGTGACTTGCGTCGCTCACAAGGCAGTGCCGTGGGCCGCGACCGATACAAAACCGTGTTTTCTTCGCACGAAGACGAAATATAATTACTTTCGTATGGGTCGCGCGACTCGGTCGCGTAGATTCGTTAGCTGTCGCCCCGCGGCCTGCGACGGTTGCCGGTCGCGGTCATCTCGATTCGAATGCTACTTTTTTTTAATCTTATTTATTTTTTTACATTTGTTGAAATTATATATTATGTACAATAATTTAATTTCCTAGTTCTAGTAGGTTCTAGTTACAATTTCTGAAATCATATTGTAGCAAAATTAAATAAAACTAATGTGCGTATTTGTAAATTGCAAAATAAAGATCTTAGATCAATATAAGTATCGGAAACCTATTAATATTTTATTCCGTTCGTCATATTTATTAGATCTGTAAGTAATTCGTAACTTATTTACCCAAATATGTACAAACAATAATATTGGATTGGGTAAAACAGATCAATCGCCAACAATGTTAGTGGAACTCACCACTGGTGGTTGCTAAAATTTCAATATCATTTCAGAATAGTTATCTTTACAGATTCGATATTTAGCACACATTGCGTCATAATATTACTATTAACGTAAACTAAACATGCAAAAACAACGTCTCGTCTTAGTGACTGCACACAGCGAAAAAGTTTATGCAAATTGCAAAATATTCACGACTGGTAAATCAATCTTTGGAACGAATTTTGATATGTTAAATATTATATTAATATTATAATTTGGCAAATATGATTTATGAGGATTTGGTGTTAGATACAAACTTTACTGTTGTTTAAATTTCGAGCGCGGTATCAGTTTTTCTTGTTATTTTTAACTGAATGAATTACATATAATATTAATATTAGTACTATACACAAATTCATAAAATTTATCTTTAAAACTAAGTAGACACACGTCTTGTAGGCAAGAATTTTAGGCTCAACATTTTTATGAAATAGAGCGCTTTAGCACTACCTACCTTTGTTTCGAAAGGGTGAAAATACGGTCCGGAGTAGACGAAGAACTACGTAGCTTACGTACCTACTAAATCTGACTTCAAATATTATGTACCTTACTTTCTATGATCAGCGATTTTCATCGGGGGTTCAAAATGAATTACCATCGGACGTAGCGAAAAAGCGCTCTAACATTTTACAACACTTACGACAATATCAAAATCACAAAGGAGATAAAATTACACGCTCAGGGGTAATAAGTTATATTATAATATACTATATTTTTACACTTAGGCAACACTCAACATCTCTCAACTTGGGCTGTTCGGCGTCCGCACACCTACGACGCCAAAAAGCTGCCGGCAAATATTTTTCTTAAAGATCTGCCGTATGCCACGGCCGTATGATATTTGCTGATATTGATTTGCAATTATATTATTTAGGATTCTGTTGTACACAGATCGTACATCTACCTTTTTAATGTCTATAGCGTTAACTATTCAAGGTCCGTTGTCTGTCATGTAACTTTCAATGTACCAGACACAAACCAGCAGACCTAAGATATTCGCTGTGAAAACATATTTATTAGTAAGAGGGATAGACATGGTATCTTAGGCTGGTATAAATAGTCAGTTGTATATATACAATACATATGTATATCAGATAATATAAGACGCAAGATTTGTGCTCACCTCTGTACTCAGTGCGGGACTCAAATACATTGGGTTCGGATATAAATTAGGTTCTTAAAACATTTACGATGAAATATATTTCAACATAATAATATAATACTCTATCTACACATAAGAGATCACATACAATTATTTAAAACCAACTCCCTTCTCAATACTTTGTAATAAGCGGAGTAATACTGGCACAAAACATAAGCTCTGCTTAGAACGTCAAATCCACAAAATATACAAATAAGTTTTGTAAAAAAGCTATCATAATTAATGACTAAATTATTTTTCAACGGAATGTGTACATAATTTGCATTTAGGATTTTTTTTAATTTACTCAGACTAATAAATAATTTATTAATTATTGAGATCTTTTTTTAATAGCGTCATATAACGGTGGCCGAGATTATATATAAGTGTACGACGCAACAAGCTCTATATATCGTAGTAGTCGTAACACACGTGTAGAGCTAGGGTTGGACCTCATCTGGCAGCACGGAATCGTCTTTTATGCTTTCTGTCTCGGTCTAACAAATGGCAGTTCTAAGCGACAGAAAGAGAAAGGGCGACAGAAAAAGGCGGTCCTGTGCTGCCAGATGAAGTCCAACCCCTACTCTCTACTTACAACGCGCGGTCTCGCCGATACACCGCGAGATTATAACTAAACTAGACGTTCCGCGCGGCTTCGCCTGCGTAAATTAGGAATTTCACGGAAACCGTACATTTTTTTTTTCAAATCGTAGTCTATGTCCTTCCGAATGGTCTACCTCTATATCTCTACTAAATAACATAAAAATTTCTCCAGTAGTTGGTGAGCCTTTCAAATAATTTTCCCCGTTTTTTCCACATTTTTCTCTGTTTCTTCGCTTCTATTAGTCTAAAAGTCTCTTAGCGTGATAAAATATAGCCTTTCTCGATAAATTAGCTATCTAAAAGAAAAAATATTTTGTAGTACGCGTGGTAATTCAAATATAATCTTCCATACCTATGGATGAATAATCAATCAACAACAAATCAAGAAAAACGAATAGCATATCAGCCACGACAGGAATTTCGCGTTATGGCCTTTTTGCGATTGCCAGAACGCGTCGTGGCCGTTTTCATTAGAGCCACGACGCGAATTTCGCGTCGTGGCTGTTTCACTGTGACCATAACGCGTTGTGAGCAATTTTGTCGCTCATTTAGCGATTTCGGTCTTTGAGCGTAACATATATAGAAAATGTATGTAACGATTTATTTAAATAGCGGCGCTGTAATATTATAATTGCTACTGATCTCGCGGTGTAGCCGCCAAGCCGCGCGTTCGGCCGTATAAATGGAGGCTCACTCCTGGTAAACGGGAGTTACATCCAGTTACAAAAGGGACGGTATCGGGCAAGCCATATTCGAATATATTCTTAACTAAATACTATTTCGTCACAATACAAAATAAACCGCTATAAATAAAATAATATCCTGTTGTTATGTAAAAAATAATAGTCTCAAAAAGCTAGTCTTAGTCTATTCAATATTGTCTGCTCGGTTTAGGAATATTATGTAATTCATCTGAGATCGTATATCATGTATATGCTAGACCTAATAAAATAATACCTACAAATTATATTACCGTCAGAAGCTAAAAACTTTGTATGTAGGCCTTTGGACCACCTGAATGGAATGTGCAGCAACTTTGTTCCAAACTGTCATAATATGTTCTTTGACACTTCCTACCATATTATGCGTCTCGGGCCATGTTTCACAAACCGTAAGTGCCAATGCACCAATTGTAATGCATAACCGTAAGTCGGGCCGTTAGAGTGGACTGTATTTGTGAGTAGTTTTTAAATCTCGATATGAAGATGCCAAGGGTATCAACTTGCAAAGTAAACGTGTTTTTGTAGAATGTATGGAGGTAACAGCGTCCGGGGGTCTCTAGTAATGTGGTAAAAGTGTTTAGTATAGTTTATGTGCAGGTGTTTGATGTCTGAGGTGATGGTGTGGGGTGTAGGATTGTCTGTGAAGGTGATGTTTGATTGTATTCGGAGGTACAGGAATGTGTATGCAGCCTGCAGGTCCCGATCTAAAAGGGGGCGAGCCAGGCTCAGAGCGGCAGATTTTCCAACCTAGCTTTTAGCCATCCACCACCCATGTTTGAGAATTTTAACTTCCAACCTACTTCAGGTTGGATAGTGGAAATACTTAAGTATTTTACTTTAATATTGCCCATATTCCCAACAACAACTAGCTTATGATATGACAATGGTTTTCTGTATTTAAAGGGCGGCGAAAATTATCTTTGGCCGGAGCGGCTTAATAGCTAGATCGAGTCCTGTGTGTATGAGGGTCTGTGGTGATGCATGGAGTCGTTTTGTGATGTTTGTCTGCGGAGGTACAGGAATGTGTGAGGGTCTGAATGCCTATGGAGGAACGGGGAGGTATTTGACTATTTGAGGGAGTGGGAGAGTTGTGGAGGGACAGGAAGGTGTTTGTGGGGAGCCTGGGCGACGTTAGGAGGTCTAGAATGGCGGCGCGTCGTCGAGGGTGTGCAGCCAGTTAAAGATCATCATGTTCCGCTCGTACTTGGAGAGCGGGCGGCCGCGCTCGCGCTCCAGGTCCGCCGCCGTCAACGCCAGCTGCGCCGCCTCTGGACAATACAATTATTCTGTGAGTCTATTACTTAACTGTAATTAAATGAATATTTTGACATAAGCCCACTGACCTCCATTATACAAGTACGCGGACTAATGATACCCAGCTGTATTCTGTGCCTATTTGAAGCGGAATCAGCTCCCCCAATGCAAAGGAAGAGAACTAAATCTGACATAACTTGCAAATGGCCGCTCAATCGCTATTGGTTGTAGAAACCACAGATTAATAGTATACCTCCATGGTAGAAACTAGTATTAGTTCCAAGTACTCCCACTACTGCTATCAGCGCCAATATGGCGACTTTTAAACGTCATTTTTACGTCTAATTTAGTTCCTATGACTCGCATTGGGGGAGCTGATTCCGCTTCAAATAGGCACAAAAATAGCTGTCATTTCAAAGGGTATCCATTAGTCCAGAGTTCTTGTATAATGGAGGTCAGTGCGTAAGCCCCATACATTATCTGTCAAATTCTTCATTAAATTAATAATAATAATAATAATAGTTTATTCATGCGTTAAGACAATACACAATATTAAAACTAACAATAATTTCACAAATTTTGACACCACTACATAATACTTAAAGAAAAAAATATATCATAAATAGGTATATAATATAAATATTAAAGATAGAGATTATGTAATAAACTAACTAACACAATTTTAACATTTACATTTTTACAATAACTAAACAATTAGTATACTTATTAGGTAATAAAACGACGAATACAAAAACTAAAAATAAAAAATAAGAATGGCATCAGTAGGCAGTGTACTGTGTATTGCTTAACACAGAAATGGAATACCACTCAGGTTTATCACCGCAGCGCGGAAACACCACGTACCTGGTCTTCCGTGGTTCCGTAAACGAACGAATTGAAGTTTAATCGTCATTAAATATCTCTGAGTGCGGCCGAGTCTTTATTAGATTCTGTTATTTATATTGCTGACTAAATAGAGCATAACATAATTCTAAATCGCGCGATAAAACCGGCCCTAAATGTAATGTTATTTTATTTAAATTGATTTGATGTAATCTAATTTATTTTAATTTAATTTGATTTCGTTTTTAATATTTAATTCAATTTTATTTTTAGTCATCACTTTTCATATTGTTTCAATATTGTAATATCAACCAGTAATTACACTGTACTTGTTTTTTATATTAACTTATTGTTGTAACATCATATTGCTCATTGCTGGTACACATCAGGCAGCTGTGACACAGTTATCACTAGTACGGCTGCCAATGTTCTTATAAAGTGTACCTAATGAAATGTTTTGTTTTATGTAATATGTAAAATTGTAGTTAAATGGATTGTAAAGATGATAAAATATATAAATAAAATTATAAGTGTTATGCGTAACCGATTCATAGAATGTATGTATTTGTGTAAGTACCTGGATGCACGAACTTGGCGTGCGGGCGCGGCACGGCGAGCGTCGTCGGCCCCGCCCCCGTCCCCACCGCTGCCGCCGCCGCCGCCTGCAAAACTAAAACTATTAAGAAACCGTTTGCAGGTGCAAAGAATATATCCATTTTCTGTGACTAACACGTATTTCGTGGTCTACTTGGCAAAATGTAGTAGTTTTGAAGACTAGTCAATGCAATGAAAAAATCTCTTGCTTTTATATAACAAAAATAAAGGTATACAAGGTGTTTTAAATAAGGTATAGTAAGCCAAAAGGGGTGACTCAGGGGTCCATTCTGAACACCTTTGTTCTATGAGTTTTGTAAATTCGCGTTAAAAGTAATATTTGCCCACCTCCAGCTTGTCGAGGTTGAACTCGGACTGCGACATGCGTTCGAGCGCGCGGTACGTCGTCAGCAGCCGCCGCTTTATGTAGTTCTGTCGCACCTGAAAATATGACGTAGAGATAAACTACGATAACATGGCGCGCCCCTCCAAAGTTCAAAACGTTTGAAGTGCGTTGTCTTGCGCGGTCGGCTAGTTATGATTAGTTGACCAACAAACCTTGGTAATAAGTGACATTAAGTGAAATATTACGAGTACTGGTTGATTGGTTGAATACTTACTACATACAAACTGTTTCATAAGGATGTGACTACACACACATTGAATTTTAAACACTTCATACAAACGCGCTCGAATTACACTCCTTGATAATTTTCTGTAGCGATATCGATTTTTCTCAGCAAGGCCGGGCCGGCCTCTCATAGAAAACAATCCATACTAATATTATAAATGCGAAAGTATCTCTGTCTGTCTGTCTCCCTTTCACGCCAAAACTACTGAACCGATTGCAATGAAATTTTGTACACAGATATTCTAGAGCCTGAGAAAGGACATAGGCTACATTTTGATGAGGGAAAATATCTTATTTTCATGAAAATATCGATGAAAATTAATTTGCATTGTAGTTCTTATACGTGACAGCAGATGTCGTTTTATTGCCGATGGCTCCGTAGCTCAGTTGATTAAGCGCGTGGTCAGTGCTCATCCCGGGGATCCTGCGTTTGAGTCCCACCGACGTAACAAAAATTTTTGTTCCTGGGTCTTGGATGTGTATTAAATATTATATATATTGTATTTAATGTATTAAATTAAATGTATTTAATGTATTAAATATTATATATATTTGACGACCTCTGTGGCTCAATGGGTAGAGTGTGTGGCAGCTCAAGCCGGGGGTCGCGGCTTCGAATCCCACCGACGGAACAAAAAGTTTTTCAAAGTTCCTGGGTCATGGATGTGTATTAAATATGTGTATCATATAATAAAAATCTTAAATTTAATATGTATAATATAAAAGTATTAAATATATTTCCGTTGTCTGGTACCCGTAACACAAGTCCTTCAGGTACTTAGCACGGGGCCAGATTGACGTGGTGTGAAGCGTCCATAGATAATATAATATGTATCATAATAATGTTTCAAAAATCTTAAATATATTTTATGTATAATATTATAAAAATATTAAAATGTACCTATATTTCCGTTGTCTGGCACCTGCAAGCTGTTGTAACTGTCCTGTAGACACTTACGGTGGTATGATTAAAAATCTTAGTGAAGGTTTTAAGTTTTCTAACTTAAATGTTCGCTAAAGTTAAAAACCGTCTTATAGCACTCTATATGAATAAACGCTTTCTAAGCCTTCGCTAAGTAAAATACTTTTAAATGACGTTTTATAATATTTTTTTTGTTGGTAATGTTGGTAGTGTGCCAAATTATTGTGTTCAATGTGTCAAAAATAATGAGTATTTTGTAAAAAAAAAAAACTTGAGAGGTGTCAAAGGACACCCGAATGGAACGGAGTTATTTCTTATGTTAAAAAAATCTGTGCATAATAATACTTTAATATTTTTAATTTAAAAAACGCCATCTATTGACGCACATGAATACTATCAACGCGCAACGCCCTCTGCCCCTAACATGCAGGTACTAATAAAAAAGTGTCGTTTTTAGTGTCGTTTTTTTCAATCTAGCGGGGGCTAATTTATTATATTAAATAAAAAAAGGGGTTTCACAACGCGCGAAAAGGAACTCCGTTCCAAAAAATATACTTTATGGATTTCATAAATTACGTCATAATTCTAGCGTCATAAATTGCGTCTTATATACTTTTTGTCGACGAGGGCGGCTAGAAATTCCTTCAGAAATTGCAATAATGTCAGAAATCGCGATAATACTCGATATTTCAACCATTTCAATCTCTTAAAATGGTCTTAAAGTAGGTCCGAGGCTTCACTAAAGTTTGCGAACTCCTATTTGACGTTTCGAGCCTAAATAACTGTTAGCAAACGTTTATTCATAAAGATTATGCTTAAAATGTTCTTAAAATAGGTTTATAACAGGCGCGCTATTTTTTGACAGCTGTCACCTTAAAAAGGCGTTAGAGCACTGATAGAGAACCTTTATTCATATTAAATTTTACAACAGGCTTTTAAAGCTTTTAAAAACCCTCGCTAAGTTTTTATTCATACGACCGTAGCAGTTAGCACGGGGCCAGACTGACGTGGTGTGAAGTGTCCATAAATATTATTACTTATTATTATTCATTCGTAATATTAACATTGTTTAAAAATGCTCATACGTCTATATCCAACATATCGGATAGGCATGAGAATTCTTATGCAATTTTAATTTTTACTAAATGTAAGACGTTTAATATATTACATAATACATTTGTTAAAAATCAAAATTACATAAAAATAGTAGTAAGTATTGTATTTAAAGTACATGATTACAGTCCAGAGGTAACCCAATTCCCACCAAATAAAGATATCTAAGGCAGTCAATTAAAGGGCATTAATTTAGTCCGATAGCTGTTATTTTAGTTTTATTATATGACAACAGATGGCGCTATTCGGACATTTATTAAGTTAATTTTCAAATTAGAAGATTTTATTTTGGACATTTTATCAGGGCATTCCCACGGAAACGGGAACCACCGTACGCTATAAACTAAAGTCCACGCGGACGTAGTCGCGGGCAACAGCTATATAACGTTTGAAAAGTCTAAAAATTAAAGTAAATTAGTACTTAAAAATAAATGAGCCAAAAAAGAATCTGACCGATAGCTCATAAATGACTAAAAAATTACATAATATTGTTGTATAATTTGTCTATGTCTATGATATTGTATAGAAATCTTATCAGTCTTGATCACAGACCTCTATCTAGTTAGATAGGCCATGTGTATGTACTTCGCGTGCCATCGCGTTACCAAACGATGACAAACTTCAATCTTTTGAAAGTCTCTTCTTTAGTCTGCGCTCCACCGTTATCGGAATCGGAATTCTAAAAATGCCTCATTGTGCCGTATTGGGCTGTGGAAATTCGCATAGAAACCATGTGGTTTTTACCATGAAATCTACGTAACTGCGTGTATGTTATAATACATTGCCGCTTTAGTTAGAAAATTATAGAGCCCGTTCTGTTTGTCCGCTATTGAGCGCGCCATGGAAATAAAACAATCGATACTTTCACTCATCGCTTAGTTTCGAGGTACAGTCAATATTCTCATTTTTCTGTCAAATGAAGCAAATAGTGTTGTACATATTCTCGATTCTAATTAATCGATTTTCGAAACAGACATGAAACAGAGGAATGACAATGTTCGCTTTGGGATATTTTGTGACTCGGCAATTTTCTATACATAGTAAATAATATAATAAAACTGTAGAAATAAAAATTCTGTACATTAAAGGTATTAAAAAAAATAATAAGCGGGGGGTGTCACTACATCCAAACTGCCAAGCCAAAACTGTAGTTAGTTTTTTGTCTGTCTGTCTGTATGTTTGTTCCACTATCACACGAAAACTACTGATCCGATTTGAATGCGGTTGTCGCAGATATATTTGTCTTCTTCCAACTTAACATCTGGTGTATAAAAAAAATTCCCCCCACCCCTCTAAGGGGACCAAAGAGGGGGTCAGATTTAGTATCAAACTTTTTTCTTTAATGGACTTACTTCATATTATTAACTGTTTTTTCCAATTTAATATCTGGCGTATAAAATCTTTCCCCCCACCCCTCTTAGAGGACAAAAGAGGGGGTAAGATTTTGTATCAACTGATGAAGTACAAATACTTTAAATGGCAAAACAACGTTTGCCGGGACAGCTAGTTATGTAATATGTATGTTCCTTTAGTGATTTAGTTTAGAATAATATAATATATTACTAGCTGTCCTGGAAAGCACGTATCTTAAGATTTATCATTCCTCTGTCTATGAACTCGAATAATAATCGATTAAAAAATCGATATACCATGGATATACCTATTAAAATGGCACAAGAGGCGGGGCGCGGCGATTCCTTTGAATCGATTCCGCGCGTACGGGTATTCCCGTCACTAAAGTGCTCTTGTGACGTCACAGTACTCAGTAGGTATGAAAAAAGTGACACGCTCGTGTTCATACAAATAGAGCGACATCGCGCTTCTAACTAGATCTTATTTCTGTGGTCTCGATTTCTTGAATCTACTGTCAAATTAAGTTAGTTCCAAAAATTCTTAACAGATGGCGCTAAGAGTCGTCTACATCGCGCTATCGCTTGCTCATATGTGTTTCTTTATGACGTGGTACCATCTCAAACTATGTTTTTCGATTCTTTCGATTGTTATACACGCTTCTATATACAGTACTTTTATCTATGCAGTGACGTAAGTCGTACCCTTAAAGTTTAAACCTATCAATGATAAATTATAGTTTATGGGTAAAGTTGTGTATCGGGGGGCTAAAATATAAGCTTTAAAATTTGGCATAAATAAAATTTTATTTAAAATAATGAAATATTATGTGCACACTGCACAACTGTTTTTGGGTATTTTGATTTATTTTAAAAAGTTTTTGACAACAATTTTATTGATACCGCGCGTTATAAACTGAAGTCCACGCGGACGAAGTCGCGGGCAACAGCTAGTCTGCTATAATACGCTGTCACTTCTTATATCACTGTACCTTTGTAATCTCTGTATCATTAAACATTTACCATTTTAAGGCTATTTCTATCATCAATCATCATTATCAGCGTGTAAGGTGTACAGACTTACAGAGTACAGCGATTTAAGCGAGAATTACTTACGTCCGCCATCTGCCTAGGAATCAACTTCTCTAATGGTACATATTTTCCATCCTCTTATTATTTGAAATAAGCTGATTAGTATATTATTACTAGCTGTCCCGGCAAACGTTGCTTTGCCATATTGTTTTATTGAAGTGACTAAATAAGTATGTCACCATGGCAACGTCGATCGCTATGCCGTCGCACAAACAATGGTCGCCGTTGGTCTCAGATTGTAATAATTTACAATTATTTTATTCAACAAATGCACTTATCAATATACCGAGTAGCCGATTCTCAGACCTACTGAATATGCATATAAAATTTGGTATAAATCAGTAAAGCCGTTTCGGAGGAGTTCGTGAACTAACATTGTGACACGAGAATTTTATATATATGAAGATTATTTTTTATGAGGGCATCAGTCACTTTAATTTCAAGAACTTACTTGAGTAACTCTACTGAATAATATAAAATATTCAAACCACCAACAATATCATCAGGCCTACCTTTTTCAGATAAACATATTATACAATAATTAATTTCAGACCGTACATAATATAGTTTTATTAAGCGTATTAATCCTGCGATCGGGGATTCTTGGTAATGCTATTGTATTCGATTGCTGTCGCGGTCACCGGTGTCCTTACGGGGCTTGAAGGATTAATGAGTCGTTTTGGCACTTACCTTCTTATTATCAGTGGGCAGAGGGCGCTGCGGCGGCTGCACGGAGTGCGACCGTTGCGGCGACGGCAGCTGCGACCCGCCCACTGTAACGACACGTGCAAAAACTACATATAAATTAAGAGCATCATCCGCCATCTTCATACAGACATGAAGGCAAACTATCGCAAATAGTAACTGACATCAGTAGATAATTTGACGTGGGAGAGCCATGCTTTGGCATGAATGGGCCGGCTCGACCGGAGAAATACCACGCGCTCACAGAAAACCGGCGTGAAACAGCGCTTGCGCTGTGTTTCACCGAGTGAGTTAGTTTACCGGAGGCCCAATCCTCTACCCTTTTCCCTTCCCTACCCTCCTCTATTACCCTATTCCCTCTTAAAAGGCCGGCAACGCACCTGCAGCTCTTTTGATGCTGCAAGTGTCCATGGACGACGGAAGTTGCTTTCCATCAGGAGACCCCTTTGCTTGTTTGCTCCCTTATTTCATTTTAAAAAAAAAGATAGAGTGGATAGCCAATTACAATTTAAAAAGTGTCGTTTTTTGCATAAATAGAGGCAATGTGAGTCTGTGAAACTAGCAGGGCTGAAAGAGTAACTTTTTTTCACTTTTGTATGGGAAACTTTGTGGCGCTGCCCGGGCCCTTGTCCATAAGAAACTTATAAAAAAAGCTGCTACTTTTACAGTTAAGTCTATGTAAGGAATACATACTCACACCCTAGAGCATTATAAGTTTTGTTATACCTCGTACAGCCAAACATATTAGCAAGATGAGGAAGTAGGTAAGTTATTCTATAAAATGTTAGTTATCTATCTATATTCTATACATATTATAAAACAAAGTCGCTTTTTTCCCTCATGTCCCTTTGTTCCCTTTAATCTTTAAAACCGTGCAACGGATTTTGATGATTCTTTCAGTGTTAGATAGCCCATTTATCGAGGAAGGCTACAGGCTATATTTTATCACGCTAACTGCTAAGACTAATAGGAGCCAAGAAATAGAGGAATATGTGGAAAAAACGGGGAAAATTATTTGAAACGGCTAACTTAAGTTAGCCGTTTCAAATAATTTTCCCCGTTTAAACGCGCTAATCTCAGGAACTATTGGTACGCTTTGAAAAATTCTTTCAGTGTTAGATAGCGCATTTATTGAGGAAGGTTATAGAGTATAGGCTATAGTCTATACATATTTTATCACGCTAAAACTAATAGGAGAATGAAAAAACAGGGAAAATTATTTAAAAGGGCTTATCTCGCACTACTGGGGCAATTTTTATGTTAATTAGCACAGAAGAAGTAGACCACGTGAAGGATCATAGGCTATAAATTTTAATCATTTTTTCAGTGGCTATATACTTATATTTTATACCCGTGCGACGCCGGGGCGGGTCGCTAGTTATAATATAAGTATGGGTATATGTCTGTGTGTACCTGCGACCCAGGTGCTGCAGGAGCGCGAGGCGGCGGTGAGGGTGAGCGCCTCCAGCGCCGCGCACAGGCCCACCTCCGACGTCGCGCTGTGGACATCGGGGGAATATGAATAAGGTAGAAGACCGAGCACTGTGGCATATTATTGCATTAGTGTGAATTGTAGTATTAATAGTTTAGAACTATCAGAAAACATATATGTACATGAGTTAAAAAACACTGTTTAGATGATCTGTGGTTTAGATCAATACGATCCGTGGCATCGTAGCATCCAAGCAGGCGGACACGAAAGGCTGACATGTTCTTAGCAAAGTTTGTCATCTTCGGTCCGCAAATTTGGAGTTTAATCTATTTATATTTTTGAATCGGGGGTTGTCTATAAATTTCTTAATTTAATATTATTACTAAGGGGATATAGGTATAAACTTTAGGCAGGTCGGTAAGACCATACCTGCGCAGCGGGCGGAGCGGGGGCGCGCTGACGTCGCCAGCGCTGAAGCAGCGTCGCAGGCCGAGCTGCGCGCACAGCGCCGCGCACCCCGCCAGCAGCTCGCGACACGTGTCCGCGCCGCCGCCCACCGCGCCGCCGCTGCCCCCGCCGCCTCGTCTAAGCACACAACAAAGAACTTGCAGCATAACAGTACAATTTCATACTTGTTATACTTTAATGTAATGTGTTCAGAAAAGATTTTGTAAAAAATTTAAATACTCTGAATAAAATTATTTTTAACCGACTTCCAAAAAAGAGGAGGTTATATGTTCATCTGTATATTTTTTATATGTTCAACCATAACTTCGCTGTTTGTGGACCGATTTTCATGATTATTTTGTTGTTGTACAGGGTTGAATCTGAATTTGGTACCATGTTCACAAATTTTTAAAGTGGTGATCTGATGCTGGGATCCTTGAGGAATCGAGGGGACTCCTTGAAATTTGTATGGAAACATAGTGATTTCGATTTTTTCTGAAGCATTCGAGGTAAATGCTACCAAAAAGTAAGACTTCGCACTAGGTTATACCCTGGATCCGAAGGTACCTAACAGAACTTTTGAATTCTTATAGATACAGGTTCAGGGATTTCGGCGTTGTTTAAACTAGTGAAAGCATAAGCCAACACATCAATTTGATTGATCATCATCATCACAACCATATTTATACCATGGGTCATCCTTTTGAAGTCGGTACTGGCTAAGTTCTATGTCAAGTATTTCAGTTCTGGGCTGGTACCAACTTCAAACGAATGAAAATTGAGTACAGAATTTGTTGAGATTTAATCGAATTTTGAAAAAGGCTCTAATCTAGAATAAGAATTATTTCATACATTTTAGGTCATTTTTAGAATATTGTTTTTATAACTTGGAAGTCGAGTTCAATTCTTTGTTAAAAAATAATAATGATTTGATTGATTTTGATTTTGTTACATAATATGCAAAAACTGTAACTGTGTAACTAGTTTTATGATCCCAAGACTTTGTGGTAGGGGTAGGGTTCTAAACAGACAGAACATTGCACACGTCACCTCACACACAATAGGTTTTAGGTTTCACACTTTTATGCCTTAATACCTCGATTGCGGATTCTTGGAAATCTATGTTCTCGCGTTCGCATGCAACCACTTGGGAACGAAAGAGTTAGTGGCTAGTGTATTAAATAATAATTCATAATCTTTCTGAAGCAAATATTATATTATTATCTAAACACCTACTTCAAAATCTTGCACTCTGGATTTGGACTGGATACTCTCAATGTAGGATCAGGTCCCTGTCCAGCCTGGAATAAAGAAAACCCCAATGGATGACTTAACTTCTACATTAAACAGCATCTACCTTCTGCTTAACACTTCCATTGCGAGTATCGCCGACACAATTGATTTTCAATTGTTATGCGGTAGTCAGCTGCAGCTTGGAGATTGATGGTTTAAGACAATCATATGTTTAAATATACCTTGCACGCTAGCAGCTTGAGGACCCGGGCATCGGAGGCGGCGGAGGAGACACTGAACAGCGACAGCTCCGTGGTGACGGACTCGTGGGACGGGGAGCGCGCCACCCCCACTCCCCGCCACGACTCGCCCACGCACAGCTCCACTGTATGTTTATAATCAAATAAGTTATATGAAACTATTGACAAATAATATGCTTTCTATTGAGGGATTTTGGTAGTGACTACAGCTAGCTAGCTATCTAGAGAAGGCAATTTGATTGTATTATGTGCATCACAGGTAAAATTGTAATACCTAATAGATTTTAAACTTTGCTTTTTGATCATAGGTAGATAAAATTCAAATTTATATTTTATAATACGAGAGAAAACTTCAGCTGTATTGTTCTAAAAATGTCGTGTGATCTTATTTTATCTAGCAACAGAACTTTAGGGTAATATACCAAAAACAACAAATTAAACAGCCTGTAAAGAGTGTTACGTCAAACGCCGGATCGTGCTTGAACCAAAACAAAACATACCGTTTATGTTGGGATCCACGGCGACGGGGTGAATTACCCGGCTAATATAAAACGGTTACCGTTCAACCCGGTCTTAGTGCAGAATTATTACGTAATTTCGTAGCATGAAATGCTGTATTGTTTAAAAACATGCAAGATACAAAATAATATTCCACAATTTGCGAATTCCGACTTCCGAGAGGAATTGCGACGGTTTTTATGTTTGACAGTATTTTGACATATTGACATCTTTCAAAAATTCTTGTTCCCCTTCGCATCATACTATTTAAATAAGTATTTGGCCAATAACATCATGACGAATTTTGAGATATCCTGTTGCCTGTATGTACTATGTACCTAGACCCCAGCGCAGGCCGCGGCGCTTCCCTGACTCCTAAAGCCGGCGCCACTCATGCCAGACATGGCCTTCAAAGTTTGAGTAAACTTTTTGAAAACTTTGACGTGCGCAAACAGGATCACAAATTATATTATGCCTGCCAGAGCCAGACTTGTTTTCCAAATGTTTTTTTTAGCTGACATTGGACGACGATATTGTCACATTTTGTTGCCGCCGCCGTCAACAGCTTCACTACCTTCCATTTTATATATTATGTCGCAGCAGGACTCTGGTTTAATCTGCGATTCGATCGACTGACTAGCGCATTCATTGAATGTCACCATTCAATTGAATGACTAAAGGACAACTCGTCAAGACGCTGACTGTAACGTTTAACGTCTTGACTAAAAGTCATATAGCGAAGTCGTTAAATGGAATGCTACATTTTTTAGGGTTCCGTAGCCAAAATGGCAAAAAACGGAACCCTTATAGATTCGTCTGTCTGTCTGTCTGTCTGTCTGTCTGTCTGTCCGCCTGCCCGCCTGCCCGCCTGCCCGCCTGTCCGCCTGTCCGCCTGCCCGCCTGCCCGCCTGCCCGCCTGCCCGCCTGCCCGCCTGCCCGCCTGCCCGCCTGCCCGCCTGTCCGCCTGTCCGTCCGTCCGTCCGTCCGTCCGTAAGAATTATTAAAAATTTTAGGGGTTCCCATAGGTACAACTCTGGGGGGTAATCTGTGGTACAACTGAAACAAAAAAAAATTTTTTTTTTCGTCTAAATAAATAAATAAAAAAATAAAAATGTTTATTTCAGACGTAAGTATTTCTAACCTATGCGTGTGGGGTATCTATGGATAGGTCTTCAAAAATCATATTGAGGTTTCTAGTTTCTACTATCATTTTTTTCTAATCTGAATAGTTTGCGAGAGAGACTCTTCCAAAGTGATAAAATGTGTGGTCCCCCTCTAACTTCTAAAGTAAGTAAGTAGTCTATGAAAATTCTAAAAAATATATATGATGTACATTATTATAAAAACTACCAACGAAAATTGATTTGAACGAGATCTAACAAGTAGTTTTTTTATACGTCATAATCATAAATGGTAAACCTTAAATTATCTTCATTAAATCAACTAAAATATAATAATAAATCAAAAACCTTTTAATTTTATAGAAATAAACCTTATTGCTGCTGCGGAACCCTTCATGGGCGAGTGCAACTCGCACTTGGCCGGTTTTTGACATGTTTTTAACAGTTCTCCTTTACCGACAGCACCCCCGCCCACGTTATAGGTGAGTCCAAGTTTACGATGTTGGAATTACGACTTTATTGCATTTAATTCTTAGAGCATTAAATTTAATGCTTTCGTAATATAATAATCGTTTAGATTGATAGCAAAAAGCAATTATTTTGGACTGCAGAACTGGGACTGGGGCACAGACTGATCTATGTCTGTGGACTGGGGCTACCGCTACCAGTTACCACTAATCTCCATATTATGGAGCTCCATATTCCTTACATACGTAGTACGGGGCTACGAAAAATACCATATGTACAAAGCAAGCAAGTATATTTCTCTTTTACACTCTGAATAGGTTTTTACATTTCCAAAGACTTTTTCATAAAAAGTAGTTTGCAATTTATGTCTTTGAAAAACTGGATTTTAAGTTTTTCCCGATAATCTTTCGATTTGTTTTGGTTGTGTAGATGTGTAGGTATCAAATTAAGGGTCATCCAAAAATTAAGTCAGTCGTTTTCTGATGGAAATAGAAGAGGATATTAAGTACTTATTAAACTTATTTATATTTATGTAAGCAAGTTTTTAATTTGTTTTTAATTTTTCGACAGTTTTCGGTTCGTAGGTTCTCTGGCTACGGAACCCTTCTAGTTGGTGTGTAAATGTGTCCGTTTGCCGTAAATATTATTAAAGTTATTGATTTGAGCGGCCCCGGCCGCCTCGGCTCGTGTTTGTCAAGGTATTGCGGTGGGCTCACATGACGTTTAAGTTCATGCACCTTTATTTTGTTATGCAGGCACTTCACATGGCTATTTGTATTTGCTATTGGCTATTTGTTGTATGTGCCAACATTATTGACGAATACGCTTGAACAAGCAAATAAAGGCAAATACGACCTTCCACACATGGACGTCAAATACCAAACTTTTACTTGATTTTGTTTACTTGCCTATTCGACTCCTTTGATGTGCGTCAAAAAACCGACAAAGGTACGGATACGTGTATTAGGTATTGGTCATATTTGTCAAATAAACAAATAAGGCCAATATTTTTCAAACATACCGTCTATACATGGTAACTGTTTGGCAAATACATCAAATACGCAAATACAAATAGCCATGTGAAGTGCCTCCATTAGGTATTTAAAATACAGAATACATATTAGTACAAGACATATTTCAAGTATAAAACCGATGTATTGTAGTTGGTGACAATATCATAAATCATAATATTGTTACGTGCTAGGGTTCGAGGATTCGGAGAGAAAGGTCTGGTGACTCTCTTGAAGACTTTATTCACAAACACTAGGTCACACTAATCACTAAGTCCAAACACTAAGCACTATCACTGTCACTCACTATTGATCACTAATTGTTCTCATTTTGAAGTCGCCTTGATGATCGCTTGTATCGAACTGAGTTGACTGCCGGCTTGTTTACCTTTTATATGGCCCGCTTCGCCTTCTGGAGCGTTCTATTTTGGATTGTTTACGTAAACACGCAATTGACATAAACAAGGGTTGCACTTTTCTAGAAAGTACGCGCAACTGTCGCGCGCAGGTAAACAACTACCCGTATCCGTAACAATATGCAAGCAATTACGGTTTTTATAACTTTTATTTAAAATTCAAATCAGCCAGGAGCCACAAAGGAAGATCCTCTTCGACCGAAGAAATCGGAGGTCGACTCGAAGCCCACTGACGTCGTTTCAGATGTTGTATATTTTCCTTAGTCTATGTAACTACAAATAATATTAGGTAATAGGTATGTCTTGCCGATCGCAGAAACTTCGATAGCACGATGCAGGATTGCAGTCGCTCCGTATAAAAATTTGTTTGAACTGTTAGTTCTATTCTTTTCTATTCAATTTTTTTTATTGCCCTGTGCCGTGTGCGAGTTTCTTACCGACCTAATTCCGAATTACGATCTCTGTATAGCAATAAAAACATAATATCGACGGTGAATTGGCAATATCTAATAACTCATTTTTTTGCGTTTTTCGGTTTATTGCATATTTGGACTTATGAAAGATAGACGCATGTAGTGACAAAAACACCTAGTTCGATATTTAGTTGGATTACGACTTAAACATGAATAACAATACCTAATAACTCAACGTACGTAAATTTTGCTGGCAAAATATTCTATCTCATGGGACACGTGAATTCCGTCTTGTTGGACTCGAAATAATGAAACAAACGGCGGCGACCGTGCTGTGCTGCGTGAAGTTAGTTAGTATACTTTGCGAGGGTGGACGGAGGGGATCACCGTCAAACACGCGCAAACGCCACAACGAACTTGTTTGAACAGGTTGTGTTTATTTACTTACGTCGCAAAAATATTTTGATTGTTGAAAAATTGAGTACAAATCAAGACGTGAGTATATTTTTCAATCATTTTATACATTAGTTATTAGTGAAGTGCCAGTGTAACTACGTTTTTATTGCTACTTTGATGTATTTTTTCCTTGTGTAAGTTACTTTAAAAGTTCTTATAATTTTTTTATGAATTTATGCTTTCTATATTTTGTGTTATTATGTCAAATTCTTTACAAAAAAATATATTTACTAAGTGTTTATAGCTTAGTTAGGTATTATTTCATTGACAAAAGTATTTCTTGTTGGAATAATAGCCTAAAAATAAGATAGGATTATTTGTTTTGAGCTTACACTTACTGTTAAAAATATTATTGTGAGATAGGAGATATTGCTAACTTACCAACTTCGTTACCTATAAGACGTATTGTTATGTTTTCAGTGTCATGTCACGCAACGACCGTCTTTATCAAGGTGTGAGAGGAAGAAAAATGTTGGATAACCTAAATATACATATTGTGACAAAACTAAGACACCCTACTGCACAAGATTATGAAGAAATGTTTGGACAGAATCATCCACTGGTATGTATCCATTTCGTTTTTTTATAAACAAAGTTTAGTACCTACTAATATTTAAAATTTTAATTTTAATTTTTTTTTGTTGTAGGCAAGTTCAGAAAACATCTTATGCCATGAAAGTGCTTCTAAGGAGCCCGATGCGTTGGTCCCTAGCAGCTGTGTTGAATTTCCTAATATTGCATCTCGAACGCCGAGCCCAAGCATTATTGAAAGTTTTGGTATGCCTAGTTGCACAGAACCTTCAAATATAGTGGCTAGTCCCATACCTTCCAGCCTGACAGATAAAGAAACTCGCCCATATTCTTCTGATGATACGTTGCTGCCAAATATCTATTCATTAAGTCTAAAATCCAAGTCCCTATCGCTTTCTGATTTAACTAATGATTCTGTGTCTCCTTACACATGCCTTAAAAAGTATCTTTCTCTACCATTATTGAATGATAATTATACACTTGCCTGTTCAGAAAATTTTAGTTCGTCAGTGATGTTGGCATTTCATAGTAACTTACAGAATCATAATTTAAATCTGAGCTCTGATACAGAAACTGATTTTGAATCTGACCATGATGAGAATGAGTTACAAAATATGAATGAAGGTAGGAAGCGTCAGCATTTAGTTCAACCCGATGAATGGAAAAGAAATAAAGCAAAATTAAGAAGAATGCAAGGCGAAGAGTATTTAGGGTTTTCGAATCCAAAAAACAGAAAATTTCAACAGGACACTTTAAGATCCGCTCGAAATTTGGGACCGAGGTGTACATCGGATTTCTGTTTAAAGAGTAAATTGCGAGGATGTGATAAGTTTAGCGAAGAGTGTAGAAAGAGAATTCATAATTTTTTTTGGAAACATATGAATTGGGACCAACGTAAAATCTACATAAATTCATTAGTTAATCGCTCCAAGACTGCACAAAAGACTACATCCGATCAGTCGAGGCGGCTAGAAACTGCTGCTTATTTTTTGCCCGTGAATAGCGATGGTTCAGAAAAAGTACAGGTGTGTAAAAATATGTTTTTAAATACCCTTTCAATAGGCTCTTTCACTGTATATTCTTGGACGAAGCATAGTGAGTATGGGATGTCGCCAAACCAAGCTGTAAGAAATTTATCACGACGCTCTCCTGTAAGACCAGAAATTAGACGTAAATTACTGACATTGGATAGTTTTTTAGACAATTTGCCCAAACTGCCATCGCACTATGCGAGAAAAGAAACAACTAAGTTGTTTTTAGAACCAATTTATCATAGCATTGCAGACCTGTTTAAAATTTATAAAAAACATTGTACTGACACTGAAGAACTATCAGTTTCTAGATTTACTTTTGAAAAAAAATTCCATGCCAAGAACTTGTCTTTATATACCTTAAAAAAAGACATGTGTGACGTGTGCGCATCTTATAAAGCTGGAAATTTATCTGAAGCAGATTATCAAATTCATCTAATTAAAAAGAATCGCGCCAGACAAGAAAAAGACGCTGATAAAAAAAAAGCTGCTGGTGGTGAATTTATTCTACTGTCAATGGATTTAGAAGCTGTGAAAGTTTGCCCATACTTAACCGCCAGTGCTCTATATTTTAAAACTAAGCTTACAGTCCACAACTTCACAGTATTTAACTTAATCACTAAACAATGTACTTGTTACTGGTTTGATGAAACCGCTGCTGATCTGACTTCAAGTACATTTGTGTCTTTTCTTGTCGACTATATAGAACGACATTGCGTTTCCCGTCAACTGCCCATAGTAATTTACTCAGATGGATGTACGTACCAAAATCGAAACGTTACGATGGCTAATGCGTTACTTAATTTAAGTAAAAAATACAACATAGAAATTACCCAAAAATTTCTAGAGCCAGGTCACACTCAAATGGAGTGTGACTCTGTGCACGCCGCTATCGAAAGGAAACTAAAGAATAGAGAAATTCATTTACCCAGTGAATATGGAACTTTGACCAAAGAAGTAAGAAGGTCAGACCCGTACGAGGTTATCCAAATAGACCACCAATTTGTGAAGAACTACGCATCTCCAGAATGCTACTTTTACAAAAGTATAAGACCAGGACGAAAAGTTGGAGATCCGCAGGTCGTTGATATACGTGCTATTAAATATAACACTATGACCATTGAAACAAAACTTAACTTTGATGAAGAGTTTACTGCTTTACCACAAAGACCTAAAATGTTAGACACGGAAATAGAGTATCAACAGCTGCACCCTAACAGAATTCCAATCAAAGCTCTAAAATATAATCATCTTCAACAGTTAAAATCTGTTTTACCCGCCGATTGTCATGCTTTTTATGATGCCTTACCTTTTGAATAAGAATCATTAGTTTGCTAAGATTAATTTTTATTTTTTTGTTTTCTTATTTTTTATGCCCATTGGCGGCAGTTTTTGATACCTACCTTTTAATGTTGATTTAGTGAATAAGTTAAAGAAAAACATTGCCTTTAGTAACCTCATTTTGTTTTTGATCTCTGTAATATGTTTTAAGTTAAGATTATAACTTGAATTAGTCTCTAATTGCTTTAATAAGTTACGTGTAACGATTGTGATGATTATGTTCCTTAAAGTAGTCCTTTAAATAAGAATCTTTATTTTGCAAAGATTAATTTTTCATTTATTTTTTATGTCGATTGGCGGCAGTTTTTGAAACCTTTTAATGTTGAATTATTGAGTAAGTTATTTTAGAATTATAGAGTTAAGTTTGTTGATGATTGTGACGATTATGTTCCTTGAAATAGTTCCTATTGTTATTCTATTTCTACGGATTTTTTATATTATAAATATAATTATTGAATCATTATTGACTTTTCATTTAACACGTTCCCTGTCCAATGACTCCAAAGGAGTCACGTTTGTGCCGACCTCATACGTCTATGACTCCATTGGAGTCATACTCCAAAGGTAAATGTAATGCTTTATATTTTAGTGGACGTATGAATAAGAGCGAAAACATTACCTTGGACGTATAGTTAGATAACAAGGTTAGACAAAATTCAAAAGAGCCGCCGTAAAATGTCGCAAATTTCTTATTATTTATAGGTGGTAAAATAAAGTACATTTTATTAGTAGAAATTGTGGTTTATGTAACTAAAATCCAATGAAGTGTATTATAATAACATGGAACGCAGAGCACTATTTTACACTTGGGGCATCAAGTTATCACATTTTGGCACTTTTGTAGCAGCAAATTTTGAAGATTGTCCCTCTGTCTTACGACTTGGCTCTTTGGTGATGATCTCCAAGGTGTGTTTATCCACACGTAATAAAAGTGGATGTTCATTAGACTGTCGGTTTTCGTCTCGTATTTCAAGCATATTTCAAGCAGATTTTTATTATTAACTCATGTGCCGATAGATTGATAGCTTTTTTGACCCGCGTTTTTAGTTCACACGTCCATGACTCTTCGGAAGTCACACAATTTTAAAATCACACGTCCATGACTCCTTTGGAGTCATAATTTTTATTTTTCATTTTGACTTGAAAAAATCATAGTTTTTTAACTGGTATTAGTATAAATATAAATCTTTATATAATTACTGTTAACTTATAGGAAAATTGTAAATGGACGTACGAATATTTTTTAAACTTTTGTTCTGGGACAGGGAACGTGTTAATGACAATACCTCCTATCTTTTGAATTTTTAAAAATATTAAATGGTAATTGCATGCAATGTATACTAAATCGACGTAATTTCAAAACTATTAACATTTCATTTAATTTAACTATAGGGTCTTATTTGTAACTGAAAAACCTAGAAAATAACATAAAACAAATTTCAAATAGTTTTAATGTCACACAATGAAACGTTTTTTTCGTCTCCTGTAAAGTTGTATTTTTTGAGTTACGATAAATTGCCAATTCACCGTCGATATTATTGTTATAAAATATAAAAATTTTGATTTAATCTATTGTATGAGTGTCGTTATGTAAACCTGCGCGGAAACCGAGGTGGATAAATATTTATACGTATACGTACCTAAGTATATGTATAATGTTATGTTGTATGTACTGTACATGTGTTGCAGGCACGGAGGGACGTTAGCCCTTTGACAAAATGTTTGGGAATTAAGACATGAAAAGTTTCTGTTTATTAGTGGTCCGAAATAGTTTGTAACTTTTGTAACACTTGTAGTATGTGTTAAATAAAAGTATTAGTAAGTAACTTAATCCTTCAGGCCCCGCGCGAGCACCAGTGATCGCGACAACAATTGAATACAATAGCAATTCCTGGAAATTCCGACTGAAGTATTAAAAATATATTACAATAAGTATAGATTAAATTAAAATTAGAATTTAGGAAGCATGGATCGTGGTTCGGTCGTTCACAAAAAAATGTACCTTGTACCAATGGTACTTCATTTTTCTGGAGGCTGGAGTGCAGGTGGAGAAGTCTCGGAAGGTAGGTTGTAGGTGGTTAGGTTGCAGAAAGGCAAGACGCAAGCAGGAAGAATTCGGGTAGGATGTAGGAAGGACGCAGGCAGGTAGGTACTCTCGCAACGACCGCAGAGCCCGGAGTTGGTACAACTAATATATATTCTGTGCCCGGAGAGATGAACATGTCGAAATTCACCCGTAGCGGTGATGCCCGTCGCGCCTCACGGTGATGCCCGTCGCAGTGATGCCCGTCGCGGTGATGCCCGTCGCGGTGATGCCCGTCGCGGTGATGCCCGTCGCAGTGATCCCCAAGTGGGGATAGTAATAATATTATTATTTATAAACTCCGAAAGTGGAGAAATTATTTTAGTTTTCCCATAGTTTTCCCAAATTCGTCTAGCCGTACTCGTAGCAGAAGAAAATCAGAAGCAAAATGCCAAAGTGAGAAAAAACATAAACAGCTTAGGCGTCCAGCCAGTATAGAAAAAATCACATATAATATACAACATCATTCATAAGATTTGTAGGAAGCATAAAAATCGTTACAAGTTGAATAGTGGACATTCAAAAATTTTTTTGTGTTTTACTTACTTCGGAAAAAATACCATTAAGTACTTACTTAATTTTTTGTAACAAGTCCTATATATAATATGTTTCAAAAATGCACTTTTTAAGGCGGACAAAATGTTTTCGAAAAAATGTGCATAGAGTAATAAATAAATGTATGGCTGGTCTCTGTTATAAGTATAGAGCATATTATAGAGTATCTAGATAATAATATGTAAACGATCAACGAAGTACGAACGTCGACAACAAAACACTTCTCCCGGCACCTTTGGGTAAAATTAACGAGGTGAGTTCTCCGACTTGCACCGCGACACACACACGACGCAGTCCCAGACCACAATATAACTCATATTCAGTAGACCATCTTCTACTTAACTTGTGAGTTGTGACTCGGGCCTCGGCCGACTAGCGAACGATACATTTGCGTTTTTTTGGGTAAAAACTGCGAATTCGCATCGCAAATCGCAATGTAATTTTTGGTATGAGTTTTGTTGTAGATTTTTACGATGCGATGAGAATTCGCATTTTTATTTGGGAGCCCTAACTCGAAATAGCAAAATGTAATATTTTGTGTCACGTTTCGCGCGTCAAATTCTTTGTGTTGGGGGAATTTAACTAAGCCGAGCTTTGAGAGCGCTCGCGTCGTCAGTTCACACCTTGACTGACTGATACAAATCAATTATAGCCTATAGCCTATAGGCTATAGGCGTGATAGTTTTTCCGTACAAATCACAATATGTAAAGGTTGTGATTTGTGGCCTGTGGGATATACATATTACTAGGGCTCGCTTCGCTCGCCCTGATAAATGTGAAAGTAAACTGTCGGTCTGTCTGTTACCTCTTGCATTGCGTTGCGGCCTGCGGGCGTGATCTAGTCGTCTAGACATATTATACGAGTAAACATTCGCGGTGAGTGATCAGCGCAATTGTCAACTGTGACTGTAACTTTTCACTTCACGCCGTATTTTATATGAAATAAATTATTATTCACTGCATACGTAGTACGCATCCATCCCCTCATGCCATTTAGCCAACAAACAAACTGATATTAGCAATTCATTAAAAAGACATTTTAAAAGAAGAAGAAGCTCCAAATGTGTCACGTAATTTATGGATGACGCCAAAAAAATAACCTTCATTTAATTTTTTAAATAAAAATCAATAATTATTATAATATACTTAGTTTAGCTAATTTAGGTGCTCCTGTCGTAGGAGTGCTAAATAGTGATAATGTGACGACTGATGACTCACTAATTCCTAGCTAGTACTGGGTCAGCGGGAAGTGTCAGCTACACCTACTATTTACTAATATTACTTATTTAAAATAAGAAAGTCTATAATAGGTATGTTTGTCTCTTATCTCTTAACTATTAAAAAACTGAAAGCAATTTGGTCCTTCAATGAGAAAGTGAATTTTGGTTCCGGAAAAATGTACCGTTCCCCGCGAGTCACTCAGGCCTCAGTTAGGTTCTAGCCTGTAGGACTCTATGTCTGCAACACCTGGAGCTACGCAGATGCGTTTCTTAGCCCAACGCTGGGTAAACCGTTGCCCAGCGCTGGGATTCGCTTTAATAAAGTAAAGTTCTATAAGGTCGGTAAGTACAATTTTAAAATTAAAAACTTTGCGTGAGTGTGCGCGCGCCTTACATAATACATATAGAGTATTATGTATACAGACGCTTCTCTGTGTGTGTCAGACAGAACAGTATGGATATTCTTAAGAGATTAAAATTTAATATTAATAATTAGTGACTGGCTGAACTTTCGGTTTCGGTTTCGGTTTCGGCCAGTTTCGGCCTTAATTTCGGTTTCGGCCAAAATATAGCCGAAACTTTCGGCCCCGCCGAAACTCCAGTGTTCGTGAATTATTTTCGTGCGTCGTTCGGTAAACTTTGCAGTTGACTCGTGCTTACTCGCCGTGCTTTCTATGTTCTTATTTTAACAATGTTTCTCAAACAAACGATTAATTAAAAGCTATATAAATTGATTATTATAGTGAATTTTATTAACTTAATAATTTCGTTTGACTATGATTAGTTTGCGAGATTTATAGTAGTCAATCATCTCGCCTCATTATTCTCCTTTTATCACGCCTTTTATTTATATTTAAAATAATTAACCTTTAACTATGGACGCGTTCCTACCCTGCTAAAATCCTATCTACCCCACTTCCCTGTAAGCTTCACACTTGCGGCCCTCATTACAAAAGTCGACATAAAAATATTATGTTTTGCCGGTGCCTGTTACTTAATGACTATTATCCAATTTTTGCATTGAAAATTAACTAGAAACATAAATAAAATAAGTTTGCTTTTGTAGTCTAAGTGAATATAAATTAAAATATAAGATTTCTTCAAAATTCTTAGACTAACGCCCGTCGTGACCAAGATAAAGTTTGGGGTTTGGGGGCCAATAACAGAGTTGGAACGGGAACTTTGCCGCTGGTACTTACTGTGTGTATTTACTTTTTAGAGAAATTATGAGTTTCATGACGTACTTTAAAGCGTAAAAATATCTTCAAAATGTGTAAAACGGACGTAAAAAGTTTTTGCTGTATTTGCGGAAAATTTATTAAAGTAAGAACGAAAAAGCTACTTGTAGTGACAAATAAAAGGATTTATCAAGCCTTTAAATCAAATTTTAAACTTCCTACTAAAAACTAAAAAAATATGGGTGCCACGTACTTATTAAAGAGACATGCTACAAGCTATGTTTGGAGTATAACCTCAATATAAAAAGATATCTTTAAAAGTTTAAACCCAATTTATATATTTTTCCTTCTAATTATTTTTTAGTGAATTTTAGTAATGATATAAATAAAATAAATAATTATATTTTATTCTTTTAACACCTAACTAAAAGAAATAAAATGCCTAAGTATGCATATCCTACAAAATACACAAGTAAAGATTTTGCTACAGTTGCGGAGAAATTATTAAAATAAGAGTAAAAAAGTTAGACCATCAACAAATAAATGACTTAGTCAAGCGGCTATGAAATAATTTTAAACTTCCTATTTAATACCAGAAAAAAAAAGTTGCACCACAATATACCTGTACCGAAGCACACACGAGCTAAATAAGCACCGATATAAATAACAAAATAATAGTAATATTATATTTTATTCTTTCGATACATAACTGAAAGAATAAAATTCAGGTTTTCTTGAAAAGTTGAAAGCTTATATAAAAGCAAACTTTATGAGTTAAAAATTATTGTTTCTCTAATTAATTAAGTGTAAGACATTTAAACTAGGTACACAGAATTCAGGCACAAAAATCGTGTTGACTAGTGAGTAGTGCTATCGTAGGTTTAGTGGCAAAACTTCTTCTGAACCAAAAAATTGTGACGCCAACTACAAGATTACTTAGTTATTTCGGATAAAAAAACGAAATATGATACTGAAAAGTTTCTAAGGAACATATTCGAGTCTAAGATTAAAAATATATTTTATTTTAAGAAATGTCACAAAAAGTAAAAAATCCAATTTGGCACTTTTTCTTATGTGTTAAATGTTACAGAACAGTAAATTTCAGTAACTAATCGTCATTTTAAATGTTTTTGTCAAGTTTCGGTTTCGGCCGAAACTAGGAGTATGGCCGAAAGTTCGGTTTCGGTTTCGGCTGAAATATCAGTTTCGGTCGGACACTATTAATAATGTTAACATTTAATGATTATTGATTAAACTTCAATTTAACGAAGAGTTTGACAGTGGGCTTATGAGTTATGACAAAATCTTCATTAACTTATGACAATTCTTGCCGCACTCATTTTTGAGGATTTTTGACCCCCCTTTTCTCTTTTCCTTGGTGAGATTTCGTAATATTTTCCCCTACCCCAACCTCACGTAAGATTTTCAAAATCTATATTTTGGCTGTAAACGTGTTGATTATAAATAAAAAAAAAACAGAATATTTAAACGCTAAAAAAATTTTTTTAAGTGTTAAAATATTTTGTGCAGGAATCTAGGTAATTACTATTTTAAGCTGAAAAATAACTCAAACTTGTTAAATATTTTCGTATGAGAAAATGATTTTGGTATTACGTATGTATGAGAATTTCGAGGGTACCCCGGCCTCTTAAGACATTTTTTCAAGACTTTCATGAAGAAATAATTTTTCACAGTTTTTGCTGGAAGAAAATTACGTGATATTTGCTACGACCCCCCCCCCTTCCCCCCTAAGTGAGATTTGGAAAGATTTAGCATGACCCCCCTCTCCCCCTAGAACACCTCACGTCATTGATGGACACCCCCTTTAATTGCTTACTATTGATTTCAGAAACTTCTGATTTTCACCGTCTTTCTGCCGCGGAATTATACGATCAGAAAAACAGAAAGTGGGGATGACCATAATCAACTGCTGCAGCCTAAAGCAATTAGCAAAGTAAGAAATGCGAGAAGAACGAAGTTGGGCAAGAGATGTTTACAGGGTATGTACTGTCACAACTCTTTTATCTTTTTATTAACTCAACTCAACCTTTTAGTATTAAAACATGAACGTAGAAAAAAAGGCGGACGGAGTCTTGTTAAGTACAAAACTGTGTCTTCACTTTTTTTCAGAGTCGGCCACGCACACATTCTTACGCCTTCAAATGGTATGGACTAGCGCAAGAATGTGTGCATGCGGACCGTGTACATACAGCCAGCTGGCCGACTCTGAACGACACAGTTTTGTGTATGGTGGGACTCCGTCCGCCTTTTTTTATACGTCCATGTATTAAAGTATGTTGAGCAAATAACTATACATGGTCTTGTATTTGTCCGGCTTATTGACCTTGAACGTCACACAACAAACAAAGACAACGAACCTAAAAGGTAATACGCTGATTATAGTTCATTAACTGTTTAAATATTTTCATTAATATTAGAGAGAAAGGATATTGGTTGAAACGGGTATTAGTAATTTTATATCACAACGAATATCTTAATTCTTGTCATTATTTTTGATTTTTATTAGTCTCGGTAAAACTCGAGAATCGCTTAACCGATTTTGATAATTTTAGTCTTGAAATATTTGTTGAAGTCCGGGGAATATTTAATTAGGACGCGAAGTTCACCGGGTCATCTAGTTAATATTATTATAGCGCCACCTTGCGCGCAAAGCGGCGCGGCGCGGTGCTGGCGCGATGGTGTGAGGCTCCACGCGCCGCCGCGGCGTGTCCACAGTGTGCTCGCGTATCGGGCGGTATTGTAGTTGATTGTGGCGTGCGTGGCGGTGAACGGAATGCAAACTAAACGCGCTAGGGCTGCAAATGACGATCAAAATGTTTTTTGCATTTATTTTTTACACTTCACGTATCTATTCGTTAGTCTTTTGTTTTTTTTAATATTATAAGATTTATCTCTTCCGATTGGTTATGGTTTGAATAAATCAAAAACATTTGAAAATTGGTCTAATTACTGTGCTCTACTAACTTTAATTCGTCTTTAATAATCGTGAATTACCGACAAAAATTTAATAAGTTATTTGTTATTATGGCAACCCACACCGAATTTTTTAAAATAATATATATATATATATATATATATATATATATATATATATATATATATATATATATATATATATATATATATATATATATATATATATATAAGTACATCAAAATCAATCGAAATTTAACGTGCAAGTTGATTGTTGATAGTTATTAATACTTATTAAATATGTATCTCCGCTTGTTTGATTTATATTTGTACGAAATTAAACTATTTTAGTAAAAGTAAAGTTACGTCTTAATGTGCAGGCATAAGATACTAGCAGATACTAGTAACGACTCGGGTGTGTGTGCCAAAATTTTAAAAATATTATGATATTGAAAACGTTTAAACTTTTTAAAATTCAAAGAAAATTTTGATGCTTGAGAATGGTAATAATGTCTCCAGGTTTTATTCCATTGATTATTGATTTTTGCCACATTTTGTAGAATCTAATTTTTAAAATAAAATATAAATATTTTATTCTCTCTAATATTAAGTTATATGAACTTTTTTTCTGATAAGAACAAAATCTAGTTAAAAGTGGTAGAGACAAAAGTAATGTACAAATGTATTTTAATTTTGAAGCACCAAAATAAGCAATAGAGCCGAAATAAAGATACAGTATAGCGGCAGCGCAGCCCTGACTCTTTATCAACCCACACATCGGCGCTGCGGTAGTAGTCAATTGTGTCGCTACACACCGCACACACACACATGCAGGTAACGAATTAGGGTCGACTCTATTTAGATACTCGGTCGAAATGCTGTAACCAAAGAATTTTAAAATATTCATTATTATTTGCTATTTGCTTTGCCAGCAAAAAATTGTTATTTGTGAGTAGTAACATAACAAAATAAAATAAGTACATAATATTATGTTAAAAATATGAAAATAGGCAGCTTTTAATTTTATTAGGATTTGGTTGGATTATTCCTCATTATCAATTTGAGTAAGTAATTAATTTGTGATAATTTATATTTATTATGTATTCCACATAAGCAAAGAGCAAAACGGGACACTATCACCTTACTGACATAATATGTTGACTGTCTGTCCAGCATCTTCTATCTTCTCACTTCTCACCCATGATAGTTAGATAGTATAATTATTGTATAAGCAGTGTAACGTGTTTTTGTTACCGTCAAACCAAAAAAGCTTTAAATAAAATATTTTAGTGGAGCTCTCATACTAGAACCCATGGATTTAAATCTATGCTAGAATCATAATTTTGGCGTTTGTATAGAAGCCTTAGTCTTGGAGTTCGACCAGTTTATTTGAGCAATTGTTTGGTGTAATGCTTAGAAATAATTTTTGAGATGTTTTGTCTATAACATTTTAATCACTTCTGAAAAAATTAAATTCTTGGGTTACTACCGATCACATTTTGCTTTGTTTTTTTCCAAGTCAACCGAAGTATCTAGAAGTCGTAGCTTAGATCGTTATTTTGGGAATCTGACAGATTATAAAATGACATCCATTTTTGAATTGCAAACATTTCAAAATCGAATATATCGTGTTTATTATTCGGCAACGGGAGTACAAAATGGCGGACTACGTCATCTCTAACTTTAACGACATGTGTGTACGTATCGTTTTATGAAATTATGTTTCTTACTGAGTAGGCTGGAGGTACTGCGATTACGTAATATTATGGATGAAATATTATATAATATGGATGAAATGTTATAAGTACATATAATATGAATCGTATCTTATTGTTCTGCCTTTATAACAGTTTTGCAAGAACTAGGAGTGGTCACATACACCACGGTCAAATTAACTTGACGCATCGAAATGTCAAATTAACATGCGAGCTCCATAATGACGTCATCAAACCGTGCGTCTAGTTAATTTGACCGTGTTGTACTTAATATCAATTGAGATTTAAATTCATATAACAAAAATTAAGTGCTTAATATACTTAATATATTTTTAAGAAGTAATTTCCTCAATTAATAACGTTTTTTGCGCTTTAGGTACTTAACTAGTTTTTTTAATTTTATTGATAATTATTAATTTATATCGCAGACAATTTCCCCCATCTGTGTCCTATTTGTGGTCACTATAAATATTATGTAATTCGAAATAGTAAAAAGGCATAAGTATTATTTAGTATCATATTACATAGTAGCCTGTATCGGCTATAGGAAATTCAGATTTTCTGAATTACTTAGTTTTATTTATAATAAATATTTTTCCATTATAAGTAGTTAGTAGAGTAGGTACTAGGTATATTATAATTTATATGTTATGAGGATATTTTATGTTGAAGAAAATTCAAGATGGCGTATTGCAGACGCTTACATAAAATTGCGAGTCTAATATTTAATATCATTCGTAGTCGAGCTGGGCGTGTGAAATTAATTCATATTATTATGTAGATACGCATACATAATAATTATATGCATAATACAATACAAATAACAAACATGATAAAACAACTTGCCTTTGCCTAATCACTGCGATTAATTTTTTTTCGGGTATTTTGCAAAAATGTGCTACAAATTAAAAGTAAAGGTACTCATAAGTCATAACTATGTGATTTAGTATTCAGTACATAGATATTATAGGATTACGAGCTTTTGCCCGTGGCTTCGCTCGCGTAATAAGTATTATTATATACAAACTTTCATCTCCTATTTTAACCCCTTAAAATAGGAGATGGAATCTATCAAAATCTTTTCTTAGCGGATGCCTACGTCATATCATCTACCTGCATGCCAAATTTCAGCCTGATCCGTTCAGTGGTTTGGGCTGTGCGTTAATAGATCACCATGTCAGTCAGTCACCTTTGAGTTTTATATCATAATATGTTACTGTAAAAGCTGGAACTTCGGTAAATCTTAAGATTTAAATGTAAATCTTAGGATTTACCGACATGATTTCTGGCCTATTTTTGCGCTATAACGACACGGAACCCTTCGTGCGCAAGTCTGACTCTCACTTTGCCGTTTTTTTTCAACATAATATACCATGCCTGATGCCACTAACGTAAATCGTAATGGCGCCTCTTCACAATCGGCGATCATAGGCGATTACGCGCGAGCACGATTGTGTAGAGGGCTACTCGCCTGTAGTCGGCGATCATCGTGCATAGTCGCCGTCGTGATCGCCGCGATCGGTGACTTGTTGGTTTTTTGGACACGCATCAAAGGGAATCGCGTGTAGTCGGCAGCGCGTGCCCACACGATCGCCGATCATTCATTCACCGGAGGACAGCGGAGCCGTGCGTACGTCCGTCGCGTCGGCTTTTGTTTATAAAATAAAATACCTAGATACCTATAACTGGACAATAGGATCACCTTTTAAATTGTTTAGGTAGGGGGGACTGGGTATGTAATATGTATACTATGAACTACTGTACAGTAGAAGTGTTTATGAAAGCTTTGGCCGTAAATGTAAATCAGAATTAATTTCCTAGGTAAAAAACAGTTTGGTGGTAATTAGTTGTTTTAATCGTGCCCAGTCTACCCTATAGGTATTTACTTTGGCCGTAAATGTAAATCAGAATTAATTTCCTAGGTAAAAAACAGTTTGGTGGTAATTAGTTGTTTCAATCGTGCCCAGTCTACCCTATAGGTATTTACAATTAATTATAATATAATAATAATTGCTTTGTTCTATTGCGATTTGCGATGAATGCTCAAACACCATCATCTTCTCTTCTTCCATTTTCTTTTCACAACTTTTCGTTGAACTAAGTATATTGCTAAAATGATTGTAAATCGAAATTAAACTAATTGTAGCTGCAGCTATGACCTCCACGTCCATCTTGATGGCTTGCCGCTCAATGAATGAACGCGGACGATCGTGTGGATGCTTGCACGATGATCGTGGCGATTACCTTGCCGATCACAGGCGATCAACGAGTGCCGATCATCGCCGATTGTGAAGAGGAGCCATAAGATTCACCAACTATATGGCGGTAAAATTTCGTATCGCAAACCTTTTCGGACATTTACCATTAGGATTTACTGCAGTTCGAGCTTTTACAGTAAAATATTATGTAACATATTATAAAGATAATATATTATTTAATATTGTATAAAACAACATGAAAACAACCATATTTTTTTTTGTAAATACTTCATAAAAATCAGCTCTTATTAGTTTGATGTTAAAACGTTTGGGATTGCACAAGTAACTGTATTAATAATTATCATTTATCAGCTATCAAGAGGCAGCGAATAGACAACATCGAAATGAGTATACGTCATGGACCATGGTATATAAGACAAATATTATAATAATATAAAATTACTAGCTGTCCCGGCAGACGTTGCTTTGCCATAATATATTTTCCATATTATTTTATTGAAGTGACTAAATAAGTATGTCACCATGGCAACGTCCATCGCTATCCCGTCGCACAAACAGTGGTCGCCGTCGTCAGTCTCAGGTTGTAATAATTTACTATTATTTATTCAACAAATGCACTTATCAATATATAAAGTACCGAGTAGCCGATTCTCAGACCTACCTACTGAATATGCATATAAAATTTGATAAAAATCAGTAAAGCCGTTTCGGAGGAGTTCGTGGACTAACATTGTGACACGAGAATTTTATATATGTTACAATATAGCATATAAAACTTGTACAGTACCTTATGTGGTAAATTTTATCAGGAAACACATACTTATACAAAAAATACGTTGTCAAAATAAATAAAATACAAGATATAAGGTCATAATTATTATTTTTTCTTAATCACTACCAAAAGTGCTTAAAGGAGTTATTCAAGGTCGACATCACTATATGTTAATATGTATTTACTATTTAGACAAGTAACGAACATTTGGACAGAAAAATGACAACACTTGCCAACTACATTAGCCTCAATTTGAGACTAAATAGATAATGCAGCAGAAATAAAATTTAAGGGTAAGATAAAAATTTTAAGCAACCCTCGCCACTCGACACCACATCCGCAAAAAATACAGCCAGCCATGCGCTGGTGTCGAAAAATCATCAATATCGGTTCAGGCAGCCGGTTACAGAGATCATTGACTTTTAAATAAGTAAGTACATAACATTATGGACTGTGGTGTATTCTCGTTTTTACTGATAAAATAATAAATTAGTATTACTTTCTGTGAACCTTTCAAAATACATAGGTACTATGATATTGAATGTACTGTCACTTCTTGGTGGAAATTCATGTTCAATTAAATAATTACACACTTTAATTATTTAATTGAAAATACATACTGTACTTATAATGATTAAAAATAAAATGTATGTACCTATTTTACGTAAAAAAAAGTTACGTATTATTATATTACATAATATAATATATTTTAACAAAATCCTCTGATTACTGAATCCCAGATTAAATCTTCAAAGTACAAAAATCAAGCCAACAGATTTTAAATAATAATAATTTTATCAATTCGCTAGTAACTACAAGTCATAAAAATTATCAGCTGTTTGTGTGTGTGTGTGAATGTTTGTGCTACGGTAGGTATATGTAACGACAATAATACGGATAAACGCGTAGGGCTGCCGCGTCAAACAAAAATATTAAATGTTTAATCGATCTGCTACTTGCGAGGTCAGCAGTAACTTATTACTTATTATAGAAATGGACAACGGACTAAAATTAGTTTTTAACGTTGTTTTGCCATTTACGATATTTAGGGCATGAAAAATATTATATGAAAACAGATTCTTAGAAATCCTAGACCTTCCTAATGAACAGTCTAGGAACTAGCTGTCTTGGAGGAGTTTCGCAACAAGCACGGCGACCGCGACACGAGCATTTTTGGATGTTATATTATAACATATATAATTTGCGAATTTTTAAAAATATAAGATTACTATTTTTAACATTGTCTGAGATTGTTACTAAAAAATATAAAAAATAATAAATATGATTTTTCAATCAAATATGAACACTAAAATTCTTAAATGATTTTATTTACAAAACTCTCTATTGTTCATTATACATTGATAATAGTTTAAATTAAAACTTTCAAGACATGTACAAAGTAAATATTTAAAAAGCGAAATATTTAATTTATGTTGTTAGTTGTCAGCCCTGGCACACACACACAGCGCGATAAGGCGCGCACACACGCGCGACATATGAAACCGAATGCTTGTCAAACTAAATGGATACGGTCGCTAGTGATGTCCGCGCTCTACAAAACACTCGATATGACACATTTTGTTAGTGTTAAAATAATAACGTATATTAGGCAATTAGTTTTATGGACAATCATAATATAATTATCAGGGCGAGCGAAGCAAGCATTAGTATATCCCACAACCTGAAAAAACCTAAAAGCACACTTTACGAAAAAACTATCACGCCTGTAAATTGATTTGTGCTTTAACTTCCTTAGTCTATGCTTTAACATATGATTTTTATTTATACTATTATTTATATTTAGTATTCAAACAGGTTACAGTCATTGCATGGTTGTACAAACATAATCTCAAGTTCTAGGCTAGACAGCAACCCAAAAATAGTATACATAACATAATTATTATTAGGTTGTTACTAAAAATAAACTAATTTACAACTGATAATACCTACTTCGAAACATTCGAGTACACAATGACCGACTAAAATTTTGCTTAGCAAATACTAAATTTAAAACAAAAACAAAATAAACAATATTGTGTTGATTGAGAAAAAAAAAAGTACAAGAAAAGGATCTAAAAAAATATTACTATCCGAGTTATCAACATTGTATGTCAGAGTCAGAAACAAGAGATGGCAAATACTTGGCTTTCATTATATTGTTGATCGTTTTCTTATAATGTAAAAATTGACGAAAAATGTCTACGCTCCAACTGCCAACTACTAAGTCATTATAAGTACGACACATTCTAACTAGCGGATTGTAATAGGACGTATTGTTTTTGAATGCCTGTATAGCGAACATTTTCGGTTTACGCGATCTATTATAGCGAGTGTTTATAGTTATTTCTGATAGAATATTAGGAGCATCAATAGAGGAATGGAGTATTTTATGCAGGTGAAGAAGATCGTCTCTCACGACGAGCACTTAATGGTAACACCACATAACACGCTGAATTTGGATAATTGAGTGAATTGATAGTTGATTTGGATAATTGAGAGAATTTGGATAATTTATACGACATAGATAATATGTGTTATCATCGGTCAGTCAAGGTTTGGTTATTATTAAAATATAAAAAAAACATATGTACCAGAAAAACGACGCGAGCCCTGACACAGCTCGGCTTTTAGCTGGTAAGCTTAAAAATTGACGACCTATAAGTTACAACAGGAGGCGAGTAAAGGAAAATTTTGAAAATAGAGCAATTTTAGTGATCAAAACACAATGCGAAACGAAGTATTATAACGATTTCTAAATATTTTTTATTTACTTAATTGTAAACTAATTTATCTCAATTAAAAAAAAAAAAACATTTTCTCTTATGATATTAATTATTATTATTACTCAAATATCAAAAATGTATGTATTTCAGCCGCGTATTAAATACTACGTCAACAATTCCTTAATGATTTCCTCTAACTGATTGAGTCAAAAATTACGAAAAGGATAACGTTAAACTTTACTTTTTTTATCTGATACCTATTGGCTATTTACACTTCAACCACTAAAGCGATTTGGATGAAATTTAGGAAATATTTTGGGTCCCGGGAAAAGGACAGGGGACTACCGCATAGGATATTTATCATAAAAAATTAGTGTACAGTTAGGCGCGTTAAATGAATTTTAATAATATATCTATTTGAATATTATACGATAATAATAATATGTTAATAATAATAATCTAAATCTAATTCTTTATATATGAAAATGGATTTTCAAATGTGTTAGTCGCGCTAAAACTCGAAAACGGCTGAACGGATTGGGCTAATTTTAGTCTTAAAATATTCGTAGAAGTCCAGGGAAGGTTTTAAAGTGACACGAAGTTCACCGGGACAGCTAGTCTATATATATAAAAATGGATTTTCAAATGTGTTAGTCGCGCTAAAACTCGAAAACGGCTTGGGCTGATTTTAGTCTTAAAATATTCGTAGAAGTCCTGGGAAGGTTTTAAAGTGACACGAAGTTCACCGGGACAGCTAGTGTATAATAAAAATTAATTTCAAAGTTTCTTAGTCTCGCTGAAACTCGAGAACGGCTGAACCGACTGGACTAATTTTGGTCTTGAAATATTCATGGAAGTCCATGGAAGGTTTATATTACGATACAAGTGATACGAATTTCACCGGGTCATTTAGTAAATAATGACATAATATTATAATTATTACATATTATTTATATCGTTATGTCGTGGCACAGCCCTAGCGGAGCGGGGAGACTCGCGCAAGGTATGTTCCTATTATTATTAGCAGAGGTAAGGCCGCGTACACAACAACATTCATTATTATTATTATTATTACTTGTAAATATATAATATTTTACGTCCTTTTACAACGAATTGTTACGTACAATAATTATTGTACATACGTTGTATCTCATAATGAATATATCCAAAGAGTATAAAATCAAAATTATGAATAAAGGACACCAGTTTATCCTTATGCGACTACCAGATTTTTACTCAATTTTAATAATTACTTAATAAATATATTGTATTAGTTCCTTCAGCAATACAGTAGATTTACAAAAACAATATTATTACTAACAAATAATTATACGTTGATACACTAAAATTAATATAAACTACACAAATAAAATTACTAGTATGAAGTTTGCCGGTTGCCCTTAGTAATTACTAATTAATCTATTGAGTTAACTTATATTATAAAGGCGCAAGGTCGCTTTGAATAGTTCTATTCCGGAAAAATTTACGGTATCCGCGTGATTTACGTATCAGCTACAAAATTGCGGGTATCTTCTAGTACTTGATAATTTTGTTTCAAATTTTGATCCAGTGTGAACCAGCTTTATGTATTCAAGGCCCAAGACATAGTGTAGAGAGCGACAGAGACTACGATTTAATTTCATTACTTATCAAACAAAGGAATATATTTTAAAAACTGATTTGGAAAACATCAGAAATTGGCAATATAATATTGATTATATTATAATAAGTATCGATTTTAAATTAAATGCAAACAAAATAGCTCCGTGGTACGTAATTTGCTATCGCAAATTGTCAACGTACTTCCAGTTGAGTTAGGTTAGTATCAGCTGTGAGTTGTGACTCACTCGGTAGTAAACAATATTATTTTCGTAAATTGATTCAAATAACGCGCGTATTTAAAAAAATACGTCGGCCTCAAAAGTTTCATTAAAAACGGTCCAGACTATGGCAATTACGCATGAGTTTGGCGACAAACACTGCGGATGCATCTTATATATAAAAATGGATTTTCAAATGTGATAGTCGCGGTAAAACTCGAAAACCGCTGAACGGATTGGGCTGATTTTAGTCTTAAAATATTCGTAGAAATGCAGGAAAGGTTTTAAAGTGACACGAAGTTCACCGGGACAGCTAGTAAATAGTAATAATATAATTATTCATGGGCGTAGCCAGGATTCTATATGTATGTATAGTGGGGGCATAGGTCTTGGAGGGGGGGGGAATAGAATTAAGAAAATCCTAAACTTCGAATTCCTGTATGCGCCCATGTAATTATTAATATAAATCTAGCCGTAGAGTTGCAGTGTCTGTGCGCAGCTACTCTACAAAGCCGTACATACTCGATTTGAAGAAGCCGAGCCAATTTTGTGTTTGAAGTAATTTTGGGGTTCCGCGAGCGCAGAGCTTGTACTGTAGCCTGTAGGTATCAAATATTACCCCTAAATCCTAATTAACTTGTATGTGCGGACGACTCTCTGCTAACTTTACATTGCGATTTGTGCTGCTGCCTGCTAAGAACCAATTTCTCTGAAAATTATTTTTTGTTCTGTTTTAAAGAAAGAGATAAACAACGTTTAAGTTGAGAGATAACTGAACATTATCTCTCTTGCTCAAATCTCGATAAAAAGACAGACACAAAACAAGATATTTATTATTTGAGGTAAGAATTTTAACTCAGATCTATTATATTAGTTAGGGGACATTTTTAGAACATTTTTTTTTATTACTATCAAGCTAATAATTTTTTGTGAGTAGCTTCATTTTGATAAGACAAACACCTTTTTTATCTGCGAAAAATCTTGAAAGTGCTAGCTATAGATAGAAAGGATTCCATACTTTGATTCGATGGTCCTAAAATATGGATTGTTCTATTTGTAGGACAATGTTACTCTTAAATTATATAACTACTAGATGACGCCCGCAACTTCGTTGCGCCAAAAAATGTTTATCGCGCAGGAACCGTACATTTTCCGAGACAAAAAGTATCCTATGTCCTTTCTCGGGTCTCAAAGTATCTCCATACCAAATTTTATCAAAATCGGTTCAGCGGTTTGGCCGTGAAGAGGTAAAAGACAGACAGACAGACACACTTTCGCATTTATAATATTAGTATGGACTAGTATTGAAGTATGGATTAGGATTAAGTATTAACCTACCAATACGTATACAAAAATCAGCTGGTTAGTGGTTAGGGTTCCGTTTTAGGGTTCTGTAATCAACAAAAATTGGTTGACTACGGTACTATTGCATTACATTTTGCAACACAATATTAATAATAATTTTAATAAAAAAAACTCCAAAGGTTAGACAATTATTACAGAAATAATGCTTTTAATAAAAACAATTTAAAATCACAAAAATTTTTTTTCGTTTGTTGCGCGTTAAACGGAACTTTTGTGAGAATTGAATTAATTCTCGTTCGTATCAAAAGAAACCTTATGCCGTTATGTATACGGTTAATATTCGAGAACTCGGAATATAACACCTAGGTAGTATAGATTATAATTATTGATAAACTACGTGTACTCGATTTTCAACTTTATGTCAATGAAATAGAGTTTATTGTCAAAAGTGAGCGAAAATTATTAAATGAATCACAATTCACACTAGGGTCGAGAGTCGAGACAGGTTTTCTTTTTTGAGGCATTATTATTTTTAATGTTTATTGATTTTATTTCATTATTATATTATTTTATTGTTAACTAAATATGACTTAATTATTTTCGTCGTAATAATATTATCATACGATAAAAATATTATAATCATTTGAAGAGGACTTACCAGCTTCTGATCCTTACCTATTCCTTAGCTAAAAGTTCCACACAGTTGTATTACCTAGATGCTTTCCTTATTATACAATGTTTTATCCTTGTCTAATACTTTATAAAAGCGACTTGACAGATAGCGACAGAACATATTAATAACTATATAGCTTTAATATTATAGTAGGGGAGGAGAGGGTGCTATTTGTGTAGTCACTCGAGCGTCATAGACACCTAGTAGGTTTTGTACATTTGCATTAGGTAAAACTGATAAAAAAATAATAAGAGCATTTTTTATTTTAGCGGTGAGTTCAGAAACTGCAGCCATTTTAAAGCTGTTTTGAAAAAGAAAATATTATATTCAGAAAATTGATGATTTAGGTATGTAAATTATAAATAAGTATATTTTAGACAACAAGGACTAAATAATTTAGTTTAGTGCAAAATAAAATATCTGCGAAGTTTAGTTAGAAAAATATGAAGGCTTATTTATTTATATTTTAAAATGTCCCTTCAGGTATGCCTACAGGCTTACCTTAACTTTGAATCGTCAGTGCTTTTCATGGAAGCTTCTTTGCGGCATACTAAACATAATCTTAATCTGACAGATCGGATAACATTTTAATATTTAAAAAAAAAATTGACCCACCACGTGAGGAATCTGATTTCTATACCATGATAACTAGACATGTCGGAAGCCTATACAAGCTTAATCTGACACGCTCGAGCTACTCCTGAAATCCTCTCTTCTCCTCCCCTACTATAAGATTTCACTCTTTTATTTTCCTTCATCCTTATAATATTATGCATAATATAATTATATTATATCCATACATCATTCAACCACTGGCAAATAAAAATAAGTCAATTAGCATGTGTATTGTGCAACTTCTGATAATTAGGTAGTAGGTACATACTCGTATTGGTTTTTACAATAATTATTCATAATAAACACGATGTTTACAAAAATAGAGTTCTCGTATAAGTATTTTCAGAAATGGTGTACCCTATTAATAGAATCTAAATTTAACCGACAATTTTTCACACGGTATATTTTAAAGTTAATCACCTACGAAAATAGATCTGAAGACAAAAAAAACCTGAAATATAGTTTATATTTACGACTCACAAATGTCGCCAAGGGTCAGACTAAAAATAGTTTTAATATATTTAATTATTAAAATTTATTCCATCCTATATCTACTGCGGACGAAACGTGTCGCGTTCGAGACAAAATCAGAGAAAAATTCTAAATAGAACGGGTTTATTAGCGAGGAGATGACTCCGTGAGTCCGTGGTCGGTATCTTAGTATTTATGTATGGCATAATTTCGTTTTAAGTTGCCGCATCAGTACACTTGGCCGATTTTTTTTTTTCTATTGAGTTTTGAAATAAAATGTATAAATATTTATATTACCTACTATGTAGTAAGTTCTGTAAGTTGTAAGTTGTAACCACGTTGTAACCAATGCCTATTTTTCAGTTAAATTACCAAATACTAAACACCTTAAGTATAATATTACATAACTTTAGTATAAGTAAAATAACAATTTTTGGCAATAAAACAAAAAATAGATAAATACATATTATTATATATTATTTTAGTTGAGTAAAATGATGCAGTGTGCTCGGGCAGCCACACTCACTCCAAGCTTCCCGGGTCAGATGAAACACAGGGGGTGGAAAATTAAACAACACATTGTTTTTAAATATTTTTAATGTTCACAAAATAAAAATTATTTTTAATTTTTCTTGTCTCGCTAAAACTCAAGAACAGCTGAAACGATTTGGCCAAATTTTGTCTTGAAATATTATACTCGTCGATAAGAAGTTCACCGGGTCATAATAATTAATATTTTTAAATGTTAATATTATGTTCAGTAGAAAATAATAAACATTTTACTTTCCTTTTACAATGTACTTACAAATCAAAAAGTAAACATGATAGGTACTCTAGATTGAGCTGAATTTTTTATAAAATGACGACATCTAAAAATAATATTATAAATAAACGTAAATTTAAAATTATAATTTGTCTAAAACTAAATTTAGCTGTGAATATTGAATAATTATTACTATTTTTTACGAAACTAGATGGCGCTCGCAACTCCGTTGCGCCAAAATTAGTTTATCGCGAGGGAACCGTACATTTTTCCGGGATAAAAAGTATCCTAAATTTCCTTCCTCGGGACTCAAAGTATACCGAATTTCAGCAAAATCGGTTCAGCGCTTTGGGCGTGAAGAGGTAACAGACAGACGGAGGGACAAACACATTTTCGCATTTATAATATTAGTATGGATGTTCGCATCTTGCCCCACTACGAGCGAACGTATTTAAATGTAATTTGCGTTTGTCGTGTCGCGCTCAGTGCAGTAACGCTGTGCAGCGCCTCTCGCAGGAGTCTCCATGGAGGAGGTCCCGAGACCTGAGGGCATTTTGGTCAGCCAAGACTATTCAAGGTAGCGAAGGTTCCGCCGTGAACCCATATAATATGAGCCCGTTTGGCGGAATAACACAAAAACTAGATCTACCATCTTTTTAGCTGGTTTGGTGTATTAATTGCAGGTGTGATAGGCTGTAGGATTTAATTTTTTTTGTTGTCACAAAAGCACAATAAGCTTTTTATTCGCATGTTTATCAGAAATAAGGCAACAAAATAGCAACTACGTTATCAAATTTGAGTGAAATTGATAAATTAAATTTAAATTAAAAAGTTGGAAAAAGAAATCGGGGAGTGTGCGCGAGCCTCGTGGCGTATCCATTTGGTTGAAATTGCTGTTTAGGGCACGCGCACACTGTACACCACGCTCTTTATTTTACATTCGGTTCGGTTAGTATTTTATATTGTTTATATTTTCTAATATGCGTATCCGGTAACGCTAGATTAAATCGTCTAAAAATAAGTTGCTATACATACACGTTTTATATCTGTGAATCGAAATTCTCATTAATAACGAGATTTTGGTACAAAAATAGAAGCTCTGTTAATATCCTGCGACCATGACTCTCCAATCTAATATATTATCATCGTATTAAGATTTAGGGTCTAAACACACTAGGCTGAATTACGCCGGCGTAAATTCCGCCGCGTTTAAGCCGCGTTTAAATTGCATACAAAATACGGGCCGAATACTAGGGGTGACACACTATTACGTCGCGTTTTGTATGCGTTTGACATTTGCGGCGGAAATTACGCCGGCGTAATTCAACCTAGTGTGTTTAGGCACTAACCCATCAAACCCCGTATGAGCACCGGTGATCGCGATTCGCGACAACAATAGAATACATTATAATTTATAGCATTTCCAAGAATCCCCGATCGAAGGATTAAATATGTTATTCCGTCGACGAGTTCCATAATAATATTATGGAACTATACCGACCACGGACTCACGGAGTCATTTCCTCGTTAATAAACCCGTTCTATTTAGAATTTTTCTCTGATTTTGTCTCGAACGCGACACGTTTCGTCCGAAGTAGATATAGGATGGAATAAATTTTAATAATTAAATATATTAAAACTATTTTTAGTCTGACCCTTGGCGAGTCGTAAATATAAACTATATTTCAGGTTTTTTTTGTCTTCAGATCTATTTTCGTAGGTGATTAACTTTAAAATATTCCGTGTGAAAAATTGTCGGTTAAATATAGATTCTATTAATAGGGTACACCATTTCTGAAAATACTTATACGAGAACTCTATTTTTTTAAACATCGTGTTTATTATGAATAATTATTGTAAAAACCAATACGAGTATGTACCTACTACCTAATTATCAGAAGTTGCACAATACACATGCTAATTGACTTATTTTTATTTGTCAGTGGTTGAATGATGTATGGATATAAAATAATTATATTATGCATAATATTATAAGGATGAAGGAAAATAAAAGAATGAAATCTCATAGTTGGGGAGGGGAAGAGGGAATTTCGGGAGTAGCTCGAGCGTGTCAGATTAAGCTTGTATAGGCTTCCGAAATGTGTCTAGTTATCATGGTATAGAAATAAGATTTTTCACGTGGTGGGTTATTTTTTTAGGGTTCCCTACCCAAAGGGTAAAAACGGGACCATATTACTAAGACTTCGTTGTCTGTCCGTCTGTCTGTCACCAGGCTGTAACTCAAGAACGGTAATAGCTAGAGAGTTGAAAATTTCACAGATTGTGTATATCAGTTGCCGCTATAACAACAAATACTAAAAACAAAATAAAATAAATATTTAAGCGGGGCTCCCATACAACAAACGTGATCTTTGCCCTTTTTTGTTCTATATTAATAATGGCAACAGGTAGGTACTTGAATTTTTCAAAAAATCCGTATTTATATGTGTACTTTAGTATTAAAAATAATAATATTAAAATAAAATAAAAAATTAAGGGGGGCTCTCATACAACAAACACAATTTTTGGCCTAATTTTGCTCTATAATGGTACTGCCCTTCGTGCGCGAGTCCGACTCGCACTTGGCCGATTATTTTTAATATTAAAATGTCATCCGATCTGTCAGATTAAGTATGTTTAGTATACCCCAAAGAAGCTTCCATGAAAAGCACTGACGATTCAAAGTTAAGGTAAGCCTGTAAGCTGTAGGCGTAGGGACATTTTAAAATATAAATAAATAAACCTTCATATTTTCCTAACTAAACTTCGCAGATATTTTATTTTGCATTAAACTAAGTGATTTAGTCCTTGTTGTCTAAAATATATTTATAACTGACATAAATATAAGCAATTTTCCAAATATATTTTCTTTTTCAAAACTTTAAAATGGCTGCAGTTTCTGAATCCACCGCTAAAACGCTCTTATTATTTTTTTATCAGTTTTACCCAATGTACAAAACCTACTAGGTCTCCATGACGCTCGAGTGACTACAAAAATAGCACCCTCCCCTCCTCTACTATATAAACATGTAAACGCAAATCAATCTTGTAAGATCTGCATAAAGTTTTGTCAATCATTAATTAGTTTACGACAAAACGTTTGAGCGTCGCCATCTTGCTTTTTTCGTTCGTTTTCATAAAAAATCAGTGGATTATTATACTATTTCTGATGCAGACCACACTATCATATACACGTGATAATATAACTAGTCGCTGTTACAAAAGGAGCTCTACTCCCATGGTATTAGATTGGTTTTAGAACGGCGGCTTAACTTAGATTATTTGAAAAACGAACAAGTTGTGAGTGTGTGCCGGTTGCCACACAGTGTGTGATTTTGCGTTTTGAGACAAAAACGAGAATATTGCATTTTCTCAAATATTTATTTGATTTATAAGTTATTTACAAAATTATACTCATTATTGTTTTGTTTTATTATTACCTCTTCCTTACGCAACACATAACTATTATAGTCATTTATTGTTACTTTCATAAAAAAATAATATTATATATAAGTATTTTAATATATTAACACTATCCAACGATATTATTTACACTCGTTTAGCTAAACAGAAGAATGCAGTTATATTTTATAACATAAATATTATTTTTCTCCTGTACTAGGTAATCTGACATAAATTAACCCTAAATAGATAATTACCTATTTATTTCATGAAACATTGTGATTTGTGAATATTTGACGCGACGTGACAATCACACTCGTGTTATCTAACGCAAAATAAAATAATGTATAATCAGTCAAAATCATGGACGCCATGATTAAAATTAATCTATACACGTATTTCAAAATATAAACGTTCCATAAGGCCGCGTACACGCTGACGAACTATTATTTTTCCTTATTTATTTTTATTTAAATAATTTTTATATAATGAAATAGTCATTCTTATTGCATCTTAGTAATCTTAACTTAGAAACTTGTCCTACAATTATTATTCAGCAGTCAGCACTGGACATAATCGCAATAATTGGAGTATTCTCCGATCAAGATTCAGGAGCTAAAATATGACATGTAAGCCATGGCACGAGTAGCAACAACTAACAAGAAGGTAGGTAGTATATGTGGTATAGGTACAACAGCACAGCTGATATTGTGTAACAATGCAGAGTAAAAGAAAAATATGTAATCACTAATCACCGACTAAATACCTTGGCAGTTGGTATTATTATTATTTAGTCAACAATGCCTTATCATTGTGTTCACGACCTAATATTATTCGAGCGTTCAGGGCTGCAAATGAATTAGTTTTTGGCCTGAATTATTTTTTATTTCAAGTATACTATTGTCTATTATGCATTTATTCTAATGTGATACAATTGCTTAATGTTGATAAGATTATGAATACAATAGATTATTTAAAATGAATTTATTGAGATACATACATGAGAAATGATAAATTTTCATTATTATTAATTCGCAACTTGTGATTTGCCGCTTGCGTCATCAATAAATAATGATTTGAATGTTATGTACTTATTTTCATCACATAATGATAATTATTAATTATTTATAATATATATTCTCTGATTATCATTCTCCACTAAAACGGTCATAAGACATTAAAATGTTTGCATTTACCTATTTAGGACTTATGAGTTAAAATGTAAGAGCCTATTTAATATAATACATAATACTTATATACATAATAATATGTTGCTAACAAAATACATACCACGTTTCTCACATGTGATCAGTGTCTTCGAAGCTTATTTAACATCGCATTCGCAATTCTTGAAATAAGAACAATTTGAATGTAATAATAATAATAATGGGTTTATGAGTGTTTGTGTCAGCCCTGTGCGAGTGAGTGTGTGAGCGAGCGCGCGATATCGCGGCACACAGATACGGGCCGGCCGTCCATTGAGGCGGTAGTGTTGGTACTCGGTGCGCTCCCCCCGCCGCGCCGCCTCACCCCCGCCACCGCCCCCCGCGCGTGTTTTGACTTATTTTTGTCAAATGAACGCCATATTGTTTTATTATAATTTGTAACCGATATTAAATAATTGGCATTTCACTATTTTTCGCACGTTAGCACCGAATTTTTTAAATTTATTGTAAATTAAATTATAATCCGAATTAATTAACTGTGTCAATTCAAACCAGTCAGTGCCGTGTTTAAAAAGATGTGTGCGTAATGTGTTTCTAAAAATAAGTTGCAGAAATAACTGTTTCCGAATTTGTTTTTGTGCATCGCCTAGGCCCTAGTGTTTAAAATTGGATGCGTTTTGTATATCGAGATAAAAGAAATGTGAGTTTTGTGTGACGTGGATCGCCTTTGTGTGGATTACCGTATTATGGAGAAACCATCGTACAAGGTAATAAATATTTAAAATATTACAAAAGTGATATTAATTTTCCATAAATGATAATTTAAATTTATTTGATTGACCGAGTGATAACAACTAAATAAATCTATGGCATTCTATGGCCTAAAATTTATAATATTACGTTCGTTTGTGTGTCTGTGTTGTGATTTCGTCGAATCAGCGGATTATCAGATATACCTAATTCGGTGACGTCATCCATTGTTTCTCGATCTCGTCGGCCGGAGACGTGGAAGTTGTAACACAATATTTTTGATCAATTCAAATGAACAACCATTAGCATTGACTTAAACATTTTTGTTTAAATTATTATAAGGCTGTGTGCACATTGTATATGAAGTATTAATATTATATTCGTAGCAGTTAAATTGCTTATTGTCTGCATTTTAGTGACTGAATACTGATTAGTGATTACGTAAGTAGAGTATGATAAGTACTACATTAACTACTAAGTACTAACTAATAACTGCCGTATAAATTAATAATAACTAACAAAATTATTTTTAGCGATATCTATGACAATTAACTCTCTTTCTTTCGATAAGTAGGTAGGTACCTAGTTAATCTATAAAAGTACAAATAATATACTTAAAGAAGGCGTCGTTCACATGGAGCGAGAAAAGTTTTTCTTTGATTCACAAACCATTTTGCTAATTCACAATGATTAATATTTGACTAAGTATTTTTTTTAACTAGAGCTTAATTAACTTCTAGAGTTCGATTATTTTAAAATAATATCGATATGAGCTCTGTATAATTGCACATATCCGAAGTGATGTTAAATCGTCCATGCAGCAGGAAATGTAGCTTTAGACATCTAAGTCAATAAATAATTATTATGTATTTGCAAATGCAGGCACGCAACAGCAACCAATCGAGGTTCGTTCATTATTTTCCTGAAAATCGGATGAGTGTGACTCGAGATTTACTGTTATTTTTTATTTCACCCTACACATACACACATAAACGCACAGATTGTTGTCACCGCTCACATTAGGAGTAGCGCACACTAGAGACAAAACTGTCTCCGTCGCATGACGCGCCGCGTCACTCGCGTCGTGTCCGGCATCCGTTGCGCCGCCCTTTATAATTCATCGGATTCCGATGATACACTTTAATAGCGGAAGTAAAATAGGGTCTACTTTTAAAATCTCGATGTTTTTTTTCTGTGCCGTAAGCTAAAGTTTTGCGACAACGTAGACACAAAAAGGATCTAAGGACGGAAAGATAGAGAGGTAGGCTCACTTCCTTATTTATAATATTAGTTTGGATTTTAGCGAAGTTATGCGTCGCCTCTCGTTTTTGCATAAATTATTGTAACTTATTGGTTAAAATCCCGATATAACGACATTGAATGGACCAAAAAGTTTAAAATGATGTTTGTGTGACCGTGTCTTTTTAACCGACTTCAAAAAAAGGAGGTTATCAATTCGACGCGTATGTATGTAATATTTTCAGAACTGCCCAGTTTTTGTATATGTTAATCTATGACAGCTTCTGAACAAATGTGCCAAATTTCAAAAGTGTATGTATGTATGTATGTATGTATGTATGTATGTATGTATGTAGTATGTTTTTATGTTTGTGCACGCATATCTCCGCAACTACAAGTCCGATTTCAGTGATTCTTTTTTTATTGTACTAGGTATTGTTCAACTTATCATTAAAATCGGTTCAGTAGTTTTTGAGATAGGGAATTTTAATTCTTAATTACGTACTTAAATTTGAAGTCGGTTTTATCTTTTTAAAATACTATTATGTCCGTGTCATTTGTCTACTCAGACTTGGCTCAGACGACTCAGAGGTGCTCGTTTAAAATATGCAGAAATGCAATACACGGCCAGCACGTGTAGGAATATGATATCAATTCTCATCATTAAAGATCTTATACTTACTGTACAATGTACTGTATAATATCAGTAGTTAGCTGCACAATATCTGATTTATTAAGACGACGACGTGCCTTATAATATTATGTTATATACTACTATACATGTATTACATAAATATGTAATATGGATGCAATATTATAATATGTAATAGACGATATAATATAATAGTCATTAGTTCATTACAATTGATATTAAGGCGTTTTTCAGATAACTCTACACATTACCATTAGTTCCCTCTACTTACTACCATGACAGTTTTAAAACCTTGAACTGTTCGTCGCTATAAGCGATTCTGTTATTCGTTATTAATTAAAAGGTCTTCATTATAATAATTGCTGATTGAAACTAGTTTTGTTATACAATTCTCAATTTTATTAAATTGAGTATAAATTATAATAAACACATTAATAAATTTTGTTAATTCAAGTCAACTTCAAGTTTGCGAACATTCGGTTACGCTCGGAGGAGATCGTGCGCCTTTGCGTCGGGCCGGCACGGCCTGGCGATAGGCCCAGTTCACTGGCCTAGGCAAATTATTTAAAAATCTATTTGCAAATATTTATTTATTTCATAAAATAATCCATACTTCCATACTAATATTATAAATGCGAAAGTGTGTCTGTCTGTCACCTCTTCACGCTCAAACCACTGAACCGATTTTGCTGAAAGTTGGCATGAATATAGTTTGAGTCCCGGGAAAGGACATGGGATAGTTTTTATCCCGGAAAAATGTACGGGTCCCGCGCGATAAACTAATTTTGGCGAAACGGAGTTGCGGACGTCATCTAGTTGTTTAATAATATGAAAAAGGTGGTTATTGCATTTCTCTTCACTGATCGATTGTGCGTATTGTTTTTTGCGTAGCGAAGTTTTTTTAAACCTATTACGTATTTAATGATATTGACGTTGTGAGTGACTTGTGACGTTATTAGTCATCTTCAATTCAAATGAATTTTAATTGTCAAAGCGTTGTGGTAGGTTATTTATTTGAGTACATAATATTACTCAATATTCAATGGACAGATTTTACGGAAAATGAATAATATTAATTAATGTATAAAATAAATAAATATTACTACTAGAAGGTATTTTTAATGAAACACGGTTCTGAGTTCTGACATTGATATATATTTTGGTTCGTTGGTCAAGGTTGCGACTTGCGACTTTCGAAAAGAAGGTTCTCGAAAAATGTGCTCACATAAAATTATCTTGTGATTTATCCAACCGAAATAGTCGCGACGAGTATGGAGTAGTAACTAGGTAGTCCGTAGTATTAGGTAGCGACCTTCTCTTTCGGTCGTCGGTCGAGGTGACAGCGGCGTTATCCTCAATCGTTCTTCTGTCATCATAATAACGCACGATATTATAAATATCACCAGTATCCACTCCAGTTAAAGGCCACCTATCACCTGTATTCAAAGTAGATGAGCCACAGGCTCTCCCGGTTTTCACCGAATGACTAATTAAAACAGGAGTGCTTAGATTTTTTTTAAGGAAATAAATTATTTCATGTTTATGATTTTTTTAACCAATTTAAAAATTATTTATCATTAAAATCCCTATGACCGGTGGAGCAGCGATAGCCCACGCTGATAGTGATAATTTTAACTAAAATTACAATTCAAAACAGTCACAACTAAAATGGGGCCCGCGCACACTGTCGGCAAAAAATGTCTCCGTATCGTCGCGTCGCCCACCATTTTCAGTCATTATTGAATCTAGACTGTAAATTGCTGTACAGGGAAACAATTGTGTTTTATGAAACAGTAGATTTTTTTAAATAATTACAAGTAATAAAAGTAATTTTAAAGTATTATTATAATATTTTGCACACATGACAAAACACCTACAGGTGATAAGTTGATAACTGATAACGCGGCAGGTGCTGAACAGCTGATCATTATAATAATATTCAAATTGCAACAACTAATTTTTATCCTTGTGTCTTAAATGTTTATTTATTTTATTCTCCGCGTCAATAATCCATGTGCCTAATAATAATTATTGGCGTATGAAAGTAAGGGTCAAAAATGCTATACTTATTGATAATATTATCACCTGCACCAATTTTGCTGCTATGTACTAACAAGTTATATTAAATATTCAATTGGCAACAACCAAGAACCATGAACACGTGAGGAAACTACGAAAATGTTATGCGTTAAAGTTTGGGAAACACTACGTAGCTTGAATAGGTGGTAACCATTAAAAAGTATATTACGTCTAAACTATATTCCGATCCCTATTTTGATGCCTATTTGTATGCCTTCTTTACCAATCGATACTAGGTAAATAAAAAACAATGAAAGCGTTTTGCCTAGATTAGTTCACCTTTTATAATATTATAGAGATCTCTACCTAACAAAGTAAATTCTCTCAATGCTACGTAGATAATACAAAGTTAAAACATTTAAGTGTATGAAAAATAGTGGTAAAAGTTTGAGAATCTCAGATCCAATATCCCTAAATATACGGCTCTTTACATTAGCGAGCTCGCCTGCGCACAGGGCTGCCAACACTCTTATTTTTTATTATTAAGATAATAATATTGTTTTCTGGTCTGCACATTATAAGTTAACAAAATAATAATGATGGGTTATGATTCTGAGCGTGTACTTAATGATCAAACTCTATTAAATAAGCGTTTACAAGCAAAATATGTAATTTTTCACTTAATTACATAGATTTTTTTAAAGAAAATTTTAGGCTTCAGTAGATTTCATTTATTACGATGGTTGTATAGTGATTAGTAACATTTCTTATAACGACTATGCATAAAATTCTTAGAATTATTAAGAGCGTACTTTGTAATAAAATAACTAATACACATAAAACTACAGTGATTTCCTACCGAGTTCGGGTATACCTAACGTGACCATAATTTTTTTGTGTCAGAGCGGGAGAAATACAGAATTCCCCCCCCCCCCCCCCCCCTCCCGGGCCCCCTCCATACAAAGTGCTGGTCTCAGGAACTACTGGTCCGATTTGAAAAATTCCTTCAGTGTTAGATAGCTCATTTATCGAGAAAGGCTATAGGATGTATTTTATTTTATCACGCCAAGACTAATAGGAGCGAAAAAACAAAGGAAAATGTGGAAAAAACGGGAAAAATAGTAAAAAAAAATCTCACGAACTATTGGAGCAATTTCTATGTTATTTGGCACAGATAATAACTGGCCAAGTGCGAGTCGGGCTCGCGCACGAAGGGTTCCGTACTGTTATAGGGAAAAATAGGCGAAAATTTGTGTTTTTGTATGGGAGCCCTACCTGAAATTTTTATTTTATTTAAATATTATTATTAATTATTAAAATAGATATGTAACTAAGGCCTGTATGAAAATTTAAAGTGCCTAGCTGTTGCCATTATTGAATACGAGCAAAAAAGGCCAAAAAAATGACGTTTGTTGTATGGGAGCCACCCTTAAATATTTATTTTATGTTGTTTTTAGTATTTGTTGTTATAGCGGCAACAGAAATACACAATCTGTGAAAATTTCAGAACTCTAGCTATAGCGGTTATTGAGTTACAGCCTGGAGACAGACAGACAGACGGACAGACAGACGCACAGTGTTTTAGAAACGCCCAAAATCGGACATGACTAAGTTAATGCAATAGTCGATGGCATCTTATATTTTAAATGCAAGAGTAGAACTCTCGTGTGCGCATTTTACTTCGTTTTTGAGAAAATTAGTTTTGAAATTGCTCATTTTTTAAACTCTCTAAAAACGAAATTATTTTATTTAAATTATTTACGAGGGTTTATAAACTTGCTATCCAGCTGATTAGATTAATCATTAAGAGACACAAATTTTGTACTTTATTTCATTTCTACAATTCAAGTGGTTCCTGAGATTTTAATGTTTTAAAATATTTAGACTTTATTTTTTTTTCTCCTTTCCTATATGATTTCCGCACCTTCTGTCCATACTGAAAAATACTTTGGTTTAGTATTTACACTGCAATATTTTTATTTTTTGTGAATCGCGTCTCATACCAGAGATTTAGGAATGTCAAATTTTTATTCGCGCCTTAAAAATTTAAGAGCAAAGTTTCATCAAATACAATTTTTTAAAATAATCAGTTAAATAAAAAAACATTTACAATTTAAAAAATTTCAATAATTAGTCAAATATGTAATAATCACTCAAATAATAAATCAGTCAAATAATGAAACATTTTATTCTTCATCACCTTGGTCTTCAAAAATACTGTCCTCTCGTGCCAAATGGAGGAGGATGAAGGAGGAGGAGGAGGTCGTTAATAATATTAACGACACTATAAATTTATTATTACTTATTATTACTTGAGTGATTATTATTTCACTAATTATTTAAAAAATTAAATTGTAAATGTTTTTTTATTTAACTGATTATTTAAAAAAAAATAGTATTTGATGAAACTTTGCGTTTAAATTTTTTAAGGCGCGAATAAAAATTAAAAATTCGTAAATCTCTGGAATGAGATTCACAAAAAATAAAAATATTTTAGTGTAAATACTAAACCAAAGTATTTTTCAGTATGGACAGAAGGTGCGGAAATCATATAGGAAAGGAGAAAAAAAAAATAAAGTCTAAATATTTTAAAACATTAAAATCTCAGGAACTACTTGAATTGTAGAAATGAAATAAAGTACAAAATTTGTGTCTCTTAATGATTAATCTAATCAGCTGGATAGCAAGTTTACAAACCCTCGTAAATAATTTAAATAAAATAATTTCGTTTTTAGGGAGTTCGAAAATGAGCAATTTCAAAATTAATTTTCTCAAAAACTAAGTAAAATGTGCACACGAGAGTTCTACTCTTGCATTTGAAATATAAGACGCCATCGACTATTGCATTAACTTAGTCATGTCCGATTTTGGGCGTTTCTAAAACACTGTGAGACGGACAGACATCGAAGTCTCAGTAATAGGGTCCCGTTTTTACCCTTTGGGTACGAAACCCTAAAAAGTAGACCACGTGGCATATGGCAGAATAATAACGTTTGTTGTCTGTATGCGTTACATAATCAGGCATTGCACAGGCATCTCAAACATAAAAATACTTTTAAATTATTGTCGTTTGGTCTGTTTGCAAAAACGGGACAATTTCGGCCTCGCGGGGGACAGCGGGACAGACTGCCTGAAAGCGGGACTGTCCCGCCCAAAGCGGGACGTATGGCCACGTCAGGTATACCGTATAGCGACGTTATTATTGACATTTCATAACTTCTACATAATAATATTTAGATTTTCTTATGTAAATAATTTTCTTTCAAAGGTGTTCTTGCCACAATCCCAGGATCTTTTAAAATGCAAAATAGGATTTTAAGTTGAGCGACAACCCTGAAAGTAACGAGTGGTTCATAAGTCTAGGGTGCGAGCGTGACAGAAGATAACAAGTCAGGCGCTCTCGTGTATCCTCAAAATAAACCGTATTATGTTTGAACAAAGCCTAAATTCGATTGCATTTGTGTAAATTGTACGTTAAGCTATTCTGGGATAAGGCCGCGTTTACAATGCGGACGTATTATGACGTTTTTGTTAACTCTTGTAGAATCAATAATTATGATTAACAATAATTTCATATTTCTTATTACGTATTATTGGCCGTTTGGTGATTTATATTTTCAATGAATCGCACAATTGAATCGTAATAATAAAGAAACTGAGGAATAACCAAAATATTATACCTACTGTTTCTCAAAGTCAGTTATATATAAACATAATATTATCTACTAGATGATGCCCACAACTCCGTTGCGCCAAAATTCGTTTATCGCGTGCGAACCGTACATTTTTCGGGACAAAAAGTATCCTATGTCCTTTCCCGGGACTCAAAGTATCTCCATGCCAAATTTCAGCAAAATCGGTTCAGCGGTTTGGGCGTGAAGAGGTAACAGACAGACAGACACACTTTCGCATTTATAATAAGTATTGGTATGGATTTTCAATAATTTTGCTGGCTTTTTTGGAATTAAATAATAGAAATTTTTGCTAAGTTTAAAATAATGCGCAATGCGCATGATCTCCTATAAAACGTAATCATTAAAATTTATTTCGCCAACAATTATAATTAAGCCTTTAATAATAAACGGTTTACCGTTTAACACTATCATGACAAATAATTTTGGGCATTTATCAAAAAAATCTGAACTAGTAAAAAGTTTTAACATCGGATTTGACTGATGCCCTTTTCATGTATAATTATTAATTATTGTGGTCCGAAGTTCTAACAACGACAACATATTTTTTTACTCATCTCATTCATCGTTGGTTGGATTATTCATTATAGCAACTGAGTACACTAACGGCTTCAGACTTCAGATATATTTAATGATGATTATTGATTAAACTTCAATTTAATGGAGAGTTTGACAGATATTACGTATGGGACACTCAGTGCGGCAATCACTATTCAGCTATTCTCTTTGATTATCCATATTACGTACTAATATTATAAATGCGAAAGTGTGTCTGGCTGTCTATCTGTTACCTCTTCACGCCCAAACCGCTGAACCGATTTTGCTGAAATTATGCATGGAGATTGGAGATACTTTGAGTCCTGGGAAAGGACATAGGATACTTTTTGTCCCGAAAAATGTACGGTTCCCGCGCGATAAACGAGTTTTGGCGCAACGGAGTTGCGGGTGTCATCTACACTCGTAGTATAATATGTTAATAATATAATCAAAGGCTATTCTATTCGACCATCTAATGACTGCAAATCACTAGGTATTTAACATTTAGGAATAAAAATTAAAAATGTATGTTGTCGTAGTTGATGAGTTGTATTGTATGAGAAATATTGCATTTGCCTGCACCGTAATAATAATTGTGTAAGGCGGTGGCACACCGGCGCGCCGCGGCCCGAGGAACGTCTCTACTTTCTATGTATTGAGGCTGATTTACATTGATACAGTGCTGATCCAGCGACGGAATCCAGTGACGCTGGCGCCAGCTACTGTATCAATGTAAATCAGCCTTTACTGGTATTAGGAAATGCAATACCGGGATCCCGGTAATACCGGGATTCCGCATGCATTATGCGGGACTAATCCCAGTCGAAAATTTTGCGGGATCCCGCGGGACTGGCGGGATTACAAAGAAATGTGATTCATATGCGTAACTTTGCGCGCGGGGTGCGTGAACTGGCTACAGGCAGCCCGGTAAACAATTTAGCTTCAATTCACACTTTAAATGACAATTGAACTAACCAGCGTGGATGCTAAGCGAGCATTTCCAGCTGCTAGCTACCTTGTGTCGAATATCAGGAACCGTTTCGGAATCTTTGGGCACGATTTTTACCTATATTTCGAAAAAAAAATCGATAAAAGATGGACATAAAATAAGCGTTTTTTTTTTAGTTTTTCTTAACTACATATTATTATTACGAAGCCATTTCCAAAAAAATGATTAGTTTTTCCGTCATTTTTTTATACAGTTTGAAGTATGGAGGTGTTAATAATTAAACCCTTGAAAAAAGTGTCTGACAAAGTTTGTTTTATTTGAGATTCTAAGAATAAAACGGGGTCTACCAAGTAAAGTCATTATAACGATTTATTTTAAAAGTTCAAGTTCATCCACCCAGCGGGATCCCGCAAATACCGGGATCCAGCGGGATTGTGATGGTTCAATCCCGCAAATACCGGCATTGAAATTCTCCTGCGGGATTGCATTCCCTAGCTGGTATACATTATATTATTATTTATTGCTGGAACCTAAATGTATATTTATGTTTTTACATATAAAATACTACTTACTTAAATGTATAATTTCATTAATTTGTAATATTGTGAGTTGGTTAACGGACAATGGGCGTATCCCGCATGCATGAGTCATTACTTTTTGTGCTTTATCTAAATCTTATACTTATAATCTTATACTTACATGTCCTGACTGACTGACTGATTCATCATCGCTGAGTAAAAACTGTTAAAGTTACAGCCACGAAATTTAGTGAGTAGGGTTGTGTTTTTTAAGAAGACACCCACTAAGGAAGGAATTTTGAAAATTTTACCCCGAGGGGGGTGAAATAGGGGTTGAAAGTCCGTCATTTCTTAAGTTAGGAACATGAAATTTTATTTTTTGGTTAAAGGGCCCATTGACGGCAGTCCGCCGTGCAGGACTGCAAATGGACATAGCTCACTCATTGGTTCACACTCGGTGTTTCCGGTCGTGTAAACCAATCAGTGAGCTATGTCCATTTGCAGTCCTGCACGGCGGACTGCCGTGAATGGGCCCTTTTACTGATTAAAAATGAATGGATACTGTGGGGTCTGTACTTTGAACCCTGTTTGTAAGTGTGTGAATGCTGACGCGTGCGAGTTGCAATTGTGTATGTAATATGTGACGTATGAACGGAGCTTAGAATAAGTAAAATATTATTTCAATAAACAGTTGGTCCAACGCTCTCGAGTCTTTCACTTGTGCCCTCCTGCTGCTGCTCCGTAGTCTATGTCTCTGTGTGTCCCATATTCCACCGAAGACATACAGCATAGACATAACATTGGTGACCCCGGAAAGTAAAGTCTCGAGACGTGAACACGAAGACAGCTCCGACTCCGGCTAAAACTAAGACAGCGAAGACTCCGACCAACGAAGGCTCCACCCAGACGACCACCGGGCTGAAAATATAATGAACGAGCAGCAGCATAACCTGATGGGCGCCGCACCGCAAGCCTCAACAAGTGGATTTTCACCAGCTATGAAGAAAGAAGATGCAGAATTGGCCACAATTTCCATTGGTAGCAGAATCCCAGAATTTTGGAAGGATAACCCTCGCCTGTGGTTTTATCAAGTCGAGGCAATTCAGTATTATGTATTATATAGTATATAATATATACAGTATATAATATTATAGTAGTATTTAAGCGTTTTTTGGAAATTCTACCCCCAAGGGGGTGAAATTTCCACAGGCTGGTTCTTCTAAATTAGAAGTGCCTGTTATGTGCGGTGACTCAAACGGCCAGAGTTTTTTTTTAGCCATTTCACCTTTTTAATCCCGGTGTGTCCCGGGTGTGAGCGCGCTATCTCTTTCTTGAGCGTCGCCGGGGGCAGTTTCAATTTTATACTTATTGATTCGGAGGTCGACGCGGTACCGTCCGCAACAACAAACAAACTTCATTAGTGCTTTCTTATGTTTCACATCGTCAATCAAATTAAAATTAATAATAGTAACTTTTTTTGGAATCTGTCGCGGTTTGTCTTTTTAATTTCCTGCGGGCCGATTCTGTATCGTACATTTGTGAGTTAATCATTGAGTTAGTAATTAAAACGGAGAAGTGAGTAACGGAAAGTGTCACTTTTGTATGCAAGTGAATACAAAAGTTACACTTTCCGTTGCTCACTCTACGTTTCGTTACTAACTCAGTTATTAACTCACAAATGTACGATACAGAATCGGCCCGCTGATGTTTTAGGCCGTGCTCGTGTGTGCTTTTAATTTAATTATTATTTATAAATTAAACCTTTAGATAAGTGAGCTGAGTTATAAATATTACATTAATACGCTAGTTATATTATATACTAGCGACTCGCCCCGGCGTCGCACGGGTATAAAATATATAGCCACTGAAAAAATGATTAAAATCGATAGCCTGTGATCCTTCACGTGGTCTACTTCTTATCTGTGCCAAATAATGCTTAGCACAAACCTACGCGACCACGCGACTGCGAAGTGGGAGCGTCAATACAAAACACGCATTTGACAACTTTGTCAAATGTGTATTTTGTATTGACGCTCCCACTTCGCAGTCGCGTGGTCGCGTAGGTTTGTGCTAAGCATTACATAAAATTGCTCCAGTAGTTCGCGAGATAAGCCCTTTCAAATAATTTCCCCCGTTTTTTTCACATTCTCCTATTAGTCTTAGTGTGATAAAATAATATAGCCTATAGGCTATAGCCTTCCTCAATAAATGGGCTATCTAACACTGAAAGAATTTTTCAAATTGGACCAGTAGTTCCTGAGATTATATTAGCGCATTTATGTTAGCCCTTTCAAATAATTTTCCCCGTTTTTTTTCCACATTTCCTGTATTTCTTCGCTCCTGTTAGTCTTATCGTGATAAAATATAGCCTATAGCCTCGATAAATGGGCTATAATATTCTAACACTGAAAGAATCATCAAAATCCGTTGCGTAGTTTTAAAGATTAAAGGGAACAAAGGAACATGAGGGAAAAAAAGCGACTTTGTTTTATGATATTATGTTACATCTACGAATAATATAAACTATGTTACATAGATGTTATATTATGTACTATAGATTTAAATAACTTACAAGTTACGCAGTTTATTTTATCCTTATGTTTTAATTATTTTTATAACAGGATTCTAATTGCATTTAACCCATTCCCCAAGCGGCACCCGGATGTCGCATAACAATTGTAAATCTATTGTGTCTGCGATACCCACGTTCGAGGTATTAAAGCAAACTTATCTGGGTAAATTACTAGTGAATAGTGATTGGACAGTACCAGTCATTCGATACAGCACAATTTAAACACAATATTTATTAAAGTTGCTGCCTGTTTTTATTAAAGTAATAGAATGCAAGATTTTAAAGAAAAACAGCTGGTGTAGGTACTTATACATCCATACTAATATTATAAACATTTAAAACTAATATTATAAATGCGAAAGTGTGTCTGTCTGTCTGTCCGTCTGTCTGTCTGTCCGTCTGTCTGTCTGTCCGTTTGTCTGTCTGTTACCTCTTCATGCCCCAACCGTTGAACCGATTTTGCTAAAATTTGGCATGGAGATACTTTGAGTCCCGGGAAAGGACATAGGATACTTTTTATCCCGGAAAAATTACGGTTCCCGCGCGATAAACGAATTTTGGCGCAACGGAGTTGCGGGCGTCATCTAGTAGTTTATAAAGCAACCTTAATCAATATTGTGTTTTTGGGCTCTGTCCAATGAATAGTACCTACTGTCCAATCACTAGTAATTTCACCCTTAGTTGGTACAACTAATATATATTCTGTGCCCTTAGATACATATTTAAAAAAACCTTGAATTTTTTAATTTGGAACTTTAAAAAAAAGTTAAAACTGATTTTTGGGTTGCTGCCGGTACGCGCAAAATGGCTCATCCGGGCGTTTGGATTGTTGGTAACCGGCGCGGCGCGTGCAACGGTTTTCGACACCACACCGCACACGTGACACGCCACAACACTACACTGTACCAGTGTACACACCATGTCCCAAGTCCCAACAGTCAACTTAAATAATATTAATATTATTATGATCTATCATAATTCATACTTTCATACTAATATTATAAATGCGAAAGTGTGTCTGTCTGTCTGTTTGTCTGTCTGTTACCTCTTCACGCCCAAACCGCTGAACCAATTTTGCTGAAATTTGGCATGGAGATACTTTGAATCCCGGGAAAGGACATAGGATACTTTTTATCCCGAAAAAATGTACGGTTCCCACGCGATAAACTAATTTTGGCGCAACGGAGTTGCGGGCGTCATCTAGTTATGTATAAATGCGCAATGACGAAAATCACCATAGGCAACTGGCAAGTCTCCACTTCCTAGTGAGCTTGTCCAGTGCCCACTGCAGTGTTTTTCGTAAAAACCGCAGTTGCTCGTGTTTCATTCGGTTGGTGACAACTGCAGCCCTAGAATTTTGGACGGGATTTTTAGTCAGCCCTGAATGTTCGTCTTGATTTTATATTATTGTGATTTGTGACTTTGACCAGAGTAGGCAGAATGATATGTCTATTGTGCTTTGACTGTGACCGCAACAATATACAGAATGTCTGTACAGACAATTTTTAAAATGTATAAGGGTGAGGCCGCCAATTTTTGCTGATTTTGCAATTATTTTTCTCCGCTCTTTGTATTTTAAAAAGTATTGTGTTTATCTTATGCTCGAAAACTGATTCTAACGAAGAAAACAAAGTACTCAAGCATGCATTAGAATTATTTGAATTCCAATAATCTACAAAAAAAAGGAATATACAATCCGCCGTGGAAGAGGTGCACTTTAACTGTCGCTGTAGCAGTAAGTACATTGACAGATTTGAAGATAAATTTGATATGTTATGAATACTTATACAAATTGCTATTACCTCATCTAATTCTTATAGTATTTTAAGATAACTTTCTTTATAAACTTTTTCAAATCAAATGAATCGTTTGAAACATCAGTTCTACACCACATTTTAAACGTCATCAATAATACCGATTTATTGTTATCGTTGGGTGTTAGGGAAGGTAAAATCTCCCGATTTTGTGGCAACGCTGAGTTTTTACGTATTCTATGGAAAATCTCGTAATATTCGCCATTTCTCGACAGTTCACATTTGAACCTCAGTCGGGCTGTGTACACAGTTTTTTTCAAAGGAAGTTTGTTTGTGACACAAATGTATGTATTACTGTTTCACATAAAACTATCAATGCATCATGTGAGTAGTCAAAGGGGCCATGTTTGGGGCTATAATACAAACCGCATTGTGTATTATTTACAGAGATAAGTTTGATTTTCTCTACGTTATGATAGCCTCTACGCTATCATTTTGGTGCTCCAACGGCATATTTCTCAACGCTATGATAGCGTAGAGAAATAAACTACCTACAATTTAGGTGCTCCAACGTCACAAGCAGCGTAGATTTTCTTTCTCTCGCAAAATTTTTCTGCGTCATATCAGCAAAAATTGGCGGCCCATAAGTACATGGATACTATATTGTCACGCCATGCATTAGGCATCATTAGGGAATATTACGCAGAGCAGAGGGCGCTTCTAGCGCATACAGTAAACTATAGGTGTGCCAGAATCTGATGGCAAAAAGTGAGAAAATAAATTGACTCTAGTCTCCAGCAATACCGGGGTAATTTAAATAAAACATTTTGATCCTTTTCTTTTAGCAGATAATCTGTGTATTAAACATGCAACTAATATAAAAAATTATCCAATGATTTAGGATATTTCTTGAAAATTTGCTGTCAAAAATTGCCACCAGATTGTGGTAGAGCACTGACCTCCATTATACAAGTACGCTGGACTGATGATACCCTTTGAAATGACAGCTATTTTTGTGCCTATTTGAAGCGGAATCAGCTCCCCCATTATCAGGGATAGGAACTAAATTTGACGTAAAAATGACGTTTGAAAGTCGCCATCATGTCGCCATATTTGCGCTGATAGCAGTAGTGGGACTATTTGGAACTAATACTAGTGATGTACAACTGTATTTTCTATTATCGATGAAATGTTTCCAGATTCAGATAATGTCGACCATTAGGACAAAAATTTTAAATTGAATAATACAAACACTACATATTTGTATTAAAGATTACAGATTTCCTCTCCGTAATTTAGATAGGCGTAATAAATTAACAACGATTTCATACGTAGATAACGTGAAGTAGCGGTACCTATCTATAATCCATTTATTTTTACCAGTTTGCACTACGAAAAACTGAAAACAAAACTGAAGATAAGCTACTAACAAAAACTTTGTTGTATTGTATTTTCTAATTTCATTTCTAATATTATCAAAGTAGTGCTAAAGTGTATCGTATTAAAGCTGAACAGAGCTGAATAAGTGTTCTGTGTGATTAGACCCTAACTAATCTATACCATATAATATTATAAAGCGGAAGAGTTTGTTTGTTTGAACGCGCTAATCTCAGGAACTGCTGGTCCGATTTGAACAATTATTTCAGTGTTAGATAGCCCATTTTACATATTTTATCACGCTGAGACTAATAGGAGCTAAGAAATAGAGGAAAATGTGGAAAAAACGGGGGAATGTATAACGTGAAGGATTATAATATAGGCTATTTTTTGTGGACCAATTTGTCTGTGAAATTATATATTTACGTGGGAGAAGCCGCGCGGAACGTCTAGTAATAATATAAAAGTTCCCTATTTATTTATGGATCTAGCAAGCCAATTTTTATCTATTTACTTTATCTCATTTGATTTTCGCCATTTTGGCGCTGATTGCAGAAGTGCGAGGGAAATTAACTAATTGGATAATGCGTTAAGAAAGAGTAGACGCTGAAATAAATTTTCCAAACATAATCACGATCAAATGGTAGTTTTTGCGCCTTGTATTTTCACAGAGAACGTTTGTAGTTTGTACACTTCAAATAGTAACGGCAAGCGGTAGTAGCAATTTTCGGACGCCAACCAGGCTTTTCAATTTTTTTCAACCATAATTCCAGTCTTCCTTCGTCAGACGGAAACCTGTCAATTATTTTAAGAGCATAATATGTATTTGATAATAAAAATCGGTAATCGGAGATTTCAATACAATTACTTATTATATATTATATCGATAAGTTTTATCGACGGAAAACTCCAGTACTATTTTTTATTGTTTATCCAGAATTTTATTGTTTATCAAAAATCGGTAAAACAAAGGTAAATATGTGGTGAATCTATACTAATATTATAAATGCGAAAGTATCTCTGTCTGTCTATCTCGCTTTCACGCCAAAACTAATGGACCGATTGTAATGAAATTTTGTACTCAGATAGTCTAAAGCATGAGAAAGGACATAGGCTACTTTTTAACTGGAAAAAGGGGTTGTAAAGGGGTGAAAATGCGTAAATTTGTTCAAAATAAGTTAGTTCCAAAAATTTATAATAGATGGCGTCAAGAGTCTCCTACATCGCGCTATCGCTTGCTCATACGTCTTTCTATAAGAGGTGGTACCATGTTGAACTAAGTTTTCCGATTTTTTCGATTGTTATACACGTCATTAAATAACTCATTATTCAGTAGGTAGTAGGTACTTTATCTATCCAGTACGTAACCTTAAACCTATTAATGATAAATAGTTTATGGGTAAAGCTAAAGTTGTGTAACGGGGGGCTAAATAAGCTTTAAATTTGGTAAAAATAAAGTTTAAATTAAAAATGAAATATTATGTGCACACTGCACAGCTGTTTTTGGGTAGGTATTTTGATTTAAGGGGTACCAGGGTTTTAATTTGACAACAATTTTGTTGACACCGCGCCAGCACCGCGCGCTATAAACTGAAGACCACGCGGAAGAAGTCGCGGGCAACAGCTAGTACGGTATAATAAGATTAGTGCCACATTTTTAAGTGCCTATATTATCAATAAAAGTTTAATATCGTAGAAATTTGCTGTTAAAATCACTTGTGAAATGTAACCCCACAGCCCTTTTTGTACCGCGTTTTACATAACATACACTCTTTCATAGTTTAACTATGAACTACCACCACTTATTTATATATTACTTAATCGCGTAAAACCTTTTAAAACACTTTAAAAACACGAAAACAGTTCAAGCGATTAAGCCATAGAGAATTAAAATACATCAAAATACATATATGGTAACCAATGGTTACGTCAAATTTAGTTCCTATCCCTGATAATGGGGGAGCTGATTCCGCTTCAAATAGGCACAAAAAAGTGGGTATCATCGATCCAGCGTACTTGTATAATCGACAGTATATTATAAGTTTATGTGTATAATAGACATCAGTGTGGTAGACCTATATAATCTGACATGATGCACGTCATGTGACATGTCATATCAGAATATTGACTGAAACGTTGTCAAAACGTCGAACAAAAGTTTTTGTTTCTTGCCTATGCTGGTGCTGCACTCTAGCGTAATAAACAGTGCAGTAGTAAATATTATATCCTATTCACCTATCATAAGGAAATGTCCGTTGCTCTTGCTAGGTCACAGTCACGTCTAATCTGAAGTCTGAACCCACCTTTAAGGTGCAGGGACTGTCTCTCGCATAGACTTATAATAATATATACTGGTCTCTCGTAATGTAGTTCTATAAGGTCACTAACCCAACTGCTGCTCGTTTCATAGACAATATCCACAGACATACTAATAATATTCCGGTTGTCCACGTCAGTCTACGTGTATTGTGTTGTAACTTGTACGTTTTAATGTCGTCATATAAACAACTATGAAATAACTTCACTATGGCTGACTTGTAGAACTACTAGTTATTTACCGCGCTTTACTTATCCATTTTTGCCATTCCACACAAAAATTGTGACGGTTTACGTGATACTGCGTGAAATCCGCCGCGGATTTGAACAGATTCTGTCAGACTATACGGAATCTGGCGTGGATTCTGCTAGACTATACGAAATCTGGCGTGGACTCTGCTAGACTATACGAAATCTGGCGCGGATTCTGCCAGGCTATATGAAATCTTGCGTATGTTCTGACAGGCTAAATGGAATCTGACTGCGGATTCTGCCAGACTTTATGGAATCTGATGCGGATTCTGCCAGATTACATGAAACAGGCCCTGATTTTTGCCATAGCTGTTACGGATTCTGATTTCTGCCACACCAAATTAGGTCTGTTGCGGATTCTGCCATTAAAGAGTTCCCTTTATGAAAGGTTATTCCCTTCATAAACACAGCGGATAACCTACAGGTTACAAGGTATGCTAGGATGACTTTAGGACGCCTTGAATAAGTTCTGTATTTCCGCTCTGTATTTTATTAGTAAGGGCATTTAACATTAAAGCAGAAGTTTATAAGCCATCTCTGTTCTCAGCTGGTGGGCGCTCCGTGCGGGCAGCACGGCCAGTACACGTTCTACAAGGCGATCAAGCTGACGGGCCTCCTGGAGCGGATCGTCGCCATCGGGGACTTCTTCTTCGTCAAGATATGGCAGGACTCCGAGCTCATCTCCATAGGTATGTGGCCTGTACATATTTGATTTAGATTCTAGTCCCTGCGTCATTCGATGGTGCTGGAATCTGGATGAAGTCGCCGTAATGAGTGGGATGGCTGCCATCTCTCGTACGAGCACTACCGGCCAGAGACAAAACTATGTTTCACACTATTATTTTCTGTTGCTCTTCTCAGCTGATCTACTGGACAGTGGACAACAGGTCATAGACAATTGGAAAAAAAGTCTATTCTGTTTCATGGTTTTTAATAAGAATTGCGATTTTAAAGATAAGAGTTGATCTTCCAGCTGCTAATTCGCGTTGTGTAATGTACCCTGTATTTAAGCTCGCTGTTCTCTGCGGTATGGAACTGAATTTACTAACCCCGGCCATTTAGACAAAAATACCCCTATGACACTAAAATACTAGATCGATACATTGTGATTGTACTTTCAACAACGAGAAAGCTATCTAAGGGCAGCGACACCTTTACACTGCACCTGCCTCAAGGAAGACCCACAAGTGGTGTCACTTACCGTTTACCGGTGTACGATAGACTTTTCACTGTTAATTTGCCTCTCATAGATCTTTATGTCTCTGACACAAAGATCATATTGACGTTACCATTAATACTCCCAGGTAGGATGACTATGAACAGGGCCCGTACCACGAAACGGTTTTGAGACTCAAAAAATCGTACGAGAATGTTGCGTCCTACTCAAACAAACGTGAAATGACGTTGTTAGAGCAGGACGCGGCATTCTCGTCCGATTGTTTGAGTCTCGAAACGGTTTCGTAGTAGGCTTACTGGCTACACTGAAAGTTTGAAACACAAGAAGTGTTCATCGGTAAAGCATCGCTTACAAAATTATTATTATGGTAATGAACAATTATTGTTATTATGCTCCAGGCTTTCTTTCTCACGTTGTGCGAAGATTTTGTACGTTTTTTAATTTTATTTTGTTCTAGTAAAGAATATTAATTTTATAATTCTGATAGGGCTAGATATCATATTGTATTAAGACTCCACGTTAAGCGTTAATGAACCATAATTGCTGTCTCACGCGCATGGCGCACGTAAGACTACGGTAAGTCTGCCATCAGTTCAGACCATCAGTCTTAGACTGACGGCAGAATGATGACCGGAAAGTACAGTACATGACAAGACACAAGTACAGTAAAAAATCATCAGTAGCTCTACCATGAGTTTAAAGCTATAGTATTTCGATACTCGATACTGACTACGTAGTACGTAAATTTTTAGTATGGCGATTTTAGTTCCGCGAGTGACCGCTAGAGGCGCTATAAAATTTGCCAATTGCCATACTAAAAATTGACGTATAGTAGCCGGTATCGAGTATCGATAAAAACTATAGCTTTAAACTCATGGTAGAGCCACAGTCCGTCAATCTCGGTCACGATCATTCTCCTGTCAGTCTGGATCAGACTGATGGACTGAACCGATGCCAGAGTCCAGACTGACCGTGTAACCTACGTCTAAGACTGCGTATGATAATCACAAGTGGCAGTCTGTGAAGCGAAATCCGAGGTTTGAGAATCTGGCCCCTCAACGTTGTTGTTTCTCAGGCGAGCTGCAGCTGCTGTGGACGGACCGCGTGTCGGACCAGACGCTGGTGTCGCTGCGACTGTACTTCCTGCCAGAGAACACGCCCGACGGCCGCGGACAGCACGGCGAGGTGAGTCAGATCATGATGAGGATGTTCGTTTATAAAATAAGGGGGCAAACGATCAAACGGGTCACCTGATGGAAGGCAACTACCGTCGCAACACTCGCAACATTAGAAGAGCTGTAGGAGGGAATATGCTCTCTTCTTGAAGGTTTGTAGGTCGTACTGGTCCTTAGTGATGTCTGTTAGCCGGAGGAGAGGAGAGGAATCCGAGGAATCGGAGCTGCTCCTTTCGCATTTTTGTCATTTTTTTTTATTTGTGTGATTTATGAAGTCTCCAAAATACAAAGTAAAAATTTAGGCCTTTGATTTTAGACGTCTTAAATGAGACTTTTAAATTACAAATAACAATGAGATAAACGGCATTAAAAACGATCATGCTCACAACGAAACATTTTGTTCAATTTGTAAGATTATTCATTGTTACGAAAATTAAAATGTTGATAAAAAAACTACAATATTCAAATTGTATGAAAGCACAAAAATCCGGGCGTTTCTCGTGAACTTGTGTCTTGCTCGCACGCGTCACTCCGTCCCTCTCTAATCCCTATTTGGTAACGCCAACTATTTCATGGATGAAATTACGAGTGGCGCAGGGTCCAAATGACGAGTTACGGCGATTGTCAGCGTTTGTCAATCTTCAAAATATTTTTGAAAATTGATTTGAGATTAATATTCAAAATCCATCTTTGGCACCTATAAAATAATTTATACATGGCAAAATTAAAATAATATATTTTATAATTAAAAATTAGAAAATATATTATACTATATAGGTACACTTCAAAATATAAATAACATTCTAATTTTGTTATGTGTAAAAATGCTGTTTGTTTTCCAATAAATAAATAAATGTATATTAATAGTATATTAAAGTAAGTATAATTATAAGGGTGGGTTGCACCAACTTACTTTAACTATAACTGTAACTATAAAGTATAACTACAGTGCAAAATGTCAAATCTTTGGTAATCGTTAAATATGGCGTCCGGCGCCATATTTAACCAAATCAAATCAAAATTATTTTATTTCTGAATAAATTTAAAATAAATATTTTCAGAATGTCCTACATGATGCCTACCACCGGTTCGGGAACTAGCCCGGCGAGAAGAGCCGGCGTAAGAAACTCGCACAGGGCTCACTTTTTTACCAAAAAAAGTGAGAAAATTATTTTTTAAAAATAAAGTTTACAATAATTATAATTGTAAGTCCTATAATAATGTAGAAGTAGCCTTGCAAGAAGCCATCCTACTCCCAAGGTGTGCCATCGCTTATGAAATCATTGATCTTAAAATATGCTTTGGCACACAAACGCTCTTTAACTACTTTTTTAATTTTATTAATGGACCAATTATAACCATAACCCTTCATACTTAGATCTAAATTTTTTCGTGAAAATTTACTATGTTTCACAGTGTTATTTTTTTCCTGTCGGCTTTTACGGATAATTAAATTTTTTATACTCTCAATCCCATTTAATACCTGTAGCTTTAAAAATAAACACAACAGCATCAGTTGTCAATTTCTGTGGTCGAAGCTTTAACCACGCTTCTTGTGCAACCCACCCTAATTAATGTATATTAGTATACTTAAATGAAGTTAATAAATTTTATAATTATTATTGAGAATTCTTAAAAATCTTAACATTTCAGACTGCAGTTGCTAAAATAATTTAAAAATAATATTTTGATATTGGTGTGAATTGTGATTTATGACACTTGATCATCTCGTACGCTACGTGTTCTTGAAGATTACGGCACAACAAGCAAAGAAATCCTGAAGTTTATACCTACAAGTTACAACACATAAACAGCGGCAGGTGTTTATGGTAAAAAAAAAGGTTTTTATGTCTATTTTTTGTAACTTGTACCACACACTAACGACTGTGCAGCTGTACCTGCCGAAGTGTGTCCTATCCCCACGCTATAAGGTCGAATATTATTTGCAGACGACTCAATGTAATTTCCAAGTACTTTATGGTGTAGCGAAAGAACCATCTTGATATTTTAATTATATTATATTTAAACTAGACGTTCCGCGCGGCTTCGCCCGCGTAAATTAGGAATTTCACGGAAACCGTACATTTTTTCGCAAATCGTAGTCTATGTCCTTCCACTCTATATCTGTACCAAATAATATAAAATTGCTCCAGTAGTTCGTGAGATAAACCCTTTCAAATAATTTTCCCCGTTTTTTCCACATTTTCCTCTGTTCCTTCGCTCCTATTAGTCCTAGCGTGATAATAAATTATATATAATATAGCCTTCCTCGATAATTGAGCTAACACTGAAAGAATTGTTCAAATCGGACCCATTACCCTCGAAATTCTCATACATACGTAATACCAAAATCATTTTCTCATACGAAAATATTTAACATGTTTGAGTTATTTTTCAGCTTAAAATAGTAATTACCTAGGTTCCTATACAAAAATTAACTTCAAAATATTTGAACACTAAAAAAAAATTCTTTGTGTCAAATTTTTTTTTTACTAAATTTACTACTAAATATTTAAACACTAAAAAATAGAGTAAAACACTAAAAATATATATAAATAAATATTAAATTTACTACAAAATATTTCAACTCTAAAAAATATTTTTTAGTAATAAAATATTTTGTAGTAAATTTACTATTTATTTATATATTTTTTAGTGTTTTACTCTATTTTTAGTGTTTAAATATTTAGTAGTAAATTTAGTAAAAAAAAATTTATACACATTTTTTTTTTTAATATTTTGAAGTTAATTTTTGTTCAGGAACCTAGGTAATTACTATTTTAAGCTGAAAAATAACTGAAACATGTTAAATATTTTCGTATGACAAAATGATTTTAGTATTACGTATGTATGAGAATTTCGAGGGTAGCCCGGCCCCTTAAGTATAGAGTATAAACTAGCTAGACGTTCCGCGCGGCTTCGCCAGCGTAAATTAGATATTTCACAGACAAATTAGTTCATAAAAAATAGCCTATGATCCTTCACGTGGTCTACTTATCTGACCCATATAACAGAAAAATTGCTCTAGTAGTTCGTGAGATAAGCCCTATTTCTTCGCTCCTATAGTCTTAGCGTGATAAAATATAGCATAAAGCCTTCCTCTAATCGGATAAATCGGACCAGTAGTTCCTGAGATTAGCGCGTTGAGCGTTCAAACAAACAAACAAACTAACAAACTCTTCCGCTTTATAATATTAAGTATAGATGAAAGAATTTTTCAAATCGGACCAGTAGTTCTTGAGATTAGCGCGTTCAAACAAACAAACAAACTCTTCAGCTTTATAATATTTGTAGATATAGCTATATATAATATAGCTTTATAATATTAGATTGTAATTCGGGTGAGTCGGCCGAAATTGTGGTCGTGGATTGAATGTTAAATATAATAATAATAATATTATGAGCACTAAACTTTTCAGTTTATTTTAATAAAGAAATATTGCAATTGGAGTACATAGTACTTGGATTACTGCTGGATATAGGCTATAGCTACTCACATTTGAATTAAACTCTATAGGAATTGTATTTCAGATTTATAAGCACGATATTTTTTATTCTATGTCTAAAATTACATATTATTTTTATAAAGTTAGTAATTAATCGGATCTAATTAAAAGAGTTTTGAAGTGGCGTAAGTGACAGGACAATTGACATGTTAATTTAAAGTTTAAACTGATAAGTGATAAAGTATCAAAGAGTGTTACGCGCTCTCTCAATATACTTGCTGCGATAGTACAAAGAGGCAAGGAAAGAGACGGAGTAGAGACGTTTTTTTTAATTAAAATATTTTTTTATAACATTTGCATTTAAATTATTATAATATATCAAACTATACCATAACAGGAAAAATAACACTGCTTTAATATTTTTGGTTTATTAAAACTTTATGCTTTATGAAACGTAATTACATATTATGTAGAACTTGCTAAATATTTTTTTTTACCTTTTAAGAAATTATTAATTATTTTTGTTGCTTCGAAAAAATTTAACATCGTTTGAAAAAGAAAGTTGCCTAGTATTATAGGAAATAAAACATTTTCAGCTAAATAGTAAAATATATGTAGTAAAACCCACATAACATTATAGACACGATTTCAAAAGTAACCCATGGTTTTTCCCCAGGACGAATAGAATTTCTAACTATGTAGTTGATTTTTTACAATTTAGAGTGAAGATATTTCGTGACTACATTGAGATTTGAGTATTTGGTGGCGTCTATATAATATTATGTATATTATCTCGGTTCAGGCTCAGGCCGCGTTGGCTGTTGTCTATTGACAGTTGACACTGACAGCGCCGCGCCGCCCGCGCCGTGGTCACAGTCACAGTCGCCTCACACCTGCACCATTAGCGAATAGCGATGATATAAAAATACGGCTATGAGTCTTATGAGTTATAAGTAAATTAGTTTCTTTTATTTACCTTAATATACATATATAAGAAATATATATAAGAAAAAAATAACAAATAATATTTTAAATGAAAACTAACAAAATATAAGTAAATTAGGCCGTGAATTCGTGATGTAAGCATAAATAGTGTTTTAAAATATTTTTCGTGTGCATTTTGTATTAATCACGTATTCACGAAGCGTGACAAAATGATTCGTTGCGAGTTGCGAGTTCACTTGTATTTATCGTCGAATACACAATATTTGACCGCGGTCTGAACTCCAACGGTAACTTTATTTGACACTTGTGTAATGTCAAATGTATGTTGTGTACCGTCCATTAGTCACTGCTTAAACTTTATTTATTTTACATATTGTAGAGCAAAATTTTATGTGACTCTGCACGAGGAGGGCTATGTTTCTTCTAATTTTATATAAATTACTAGATGATGCCCGCAACTCCGTTGCGCCAAAACTCGTTTATCGCGCGAGAACCGTACATTTTTCCGGGACAAAAACTATCCTATGTCCTTTCTCGGGACTCAAAGTATCTCCATGCCAAATTTCAGCAAAATCGATTCAGCGGTTTGAGCGTGAAGAGGTAACAGACAGACAGACACACTTTCACATTTATAATATTAGTATGGAAGTATGGATTAATAGAGCAGGGTTATCCAACCTTTAAAAGTTTTACTTAATACTTATATTCACAATAAATGTTAAATAGTTTTTTTGGGCCTCCAAGGAAAACGGAACTCTATTCTATGCGTGGCCACTCAGACTCGCTCTTGGCCGGCATTTCTCCGTATCACAACTTCACAAGTAACATTTTATTTTAATAACATCTGAGTAAACAGAAATGACGAAAGCGCGACTCCACAGCTTTACACGTAGCAATTATTTATCAGTGACACCGCCCCCCGCGCCCCGCCCCGCCCGGCGCACGCGCGCTAGGGCTGCCACACACGAACGGTAACGTTGTACTGCAAGCATATTCTTTTAAACTGCACATCCCTATGGTTTTTCTTCTAATAACAAGTAACAACTGATGAGATTATATTTAAAGACTTATTTTAGCCCTAACTACTTATCACTTATAATATTATGTAAAAATAATAAAAATAAAATGTTTTGTTTTTATTTTAAAAGATCATAGACCATAGTTGATAGTGGTGTTATATTTTGTAAAATAAGGATGTCAATTAATTTAAATGAATTAATATGAAATAACTGAATAATATAAGACGTAATTTTAATGTTTAATGCAAAACATTAAAATGACAGGATTTAATCTAGGACAAATTGATAGCGGCTTTCTCTTTTCACGTACAGCTTAGTAGTTGTACGGCGAACTTCAAGTATTGCGGCAAATAACGTCACTAATTATTGAACTTAATTATTTACTTTCTTTAGTCATAATTCATAAAACATAAAACATAATAATATTCTTATGTTATAGCGGGCTTACATTATTCCACTACAAATTACAATGCAAGAACGATCGGTTTACAGTTTACATTATTCCAATCCAGTAATCCAATCATTACCCGTATATTCCAGTACCCGTTTACATTATTCCATTTATTCTAGTAGCAATCCAGCGCTGGATTGGATTACTGGATGAGAATAAAACAGCCCTTAGGCTGGCCTCACACAGCCGGAAAGTATCTCTGAATTAATTTGGATTTGGAAATTCATAATCTGAATTTCGACACCTTGCCTGACACATAATATCTTAAAAATTCAGATTTATCAGTAGTCTTGTGATTCCCGGCACATATAAACGTCTTTATGGAAGAAGAATTAATACTAATCGCATTGCTTTTGGCTCTATATAATCCTTCAGGCCCCGCGCGAGCACCGGTGATCGCGACAACAATAGAATACAATAGCAATTCCTGGAAATTCCGACTGAAGTATAATAAAAAAAGAAATGCAAACGCAAATACTGGGTTCATCCTTTATCGTCGTCGTTGGTATCGTCAGTATCATTTTTACAGATCGATCTGAGAAATTCATAATCTGAAAAATTCAGAATGTGTGTGGGTGCTCCACACTGCACTGATATTGTATGGTATTCCGGTCTTTCTGAATTAATAATATGAATTCAGATTATGAATTCACAGTAACATTACGGCTGTGTGAGGCCGGCCTTATTACAGTTCATTTCAGTAGGAAAGTGTACTTGTTTATTTATTCTAACTTTGATTGATAATTTCAGTAAAAAATATCAATAATCAATATTGATGAATCTAACATTGCAATATTGCGTTTGGAAGGAAGTAATATGCCGCTCCATTTATTCCATACTAGATGTTGCCCGTATCTTTGCTCAGTTTATCTACAGCAGTGGTTCTTAACCGGTGGTCCGCGGATCACTGGTGATCCCTGAAGCTGAAGGCATTCCTTGAAGTGGTCCGCGAAACCATCCTAATAATACGTGAGAATTCAGAAGTTACTAAAGAGTTTGCAGTAACAAAAATCACATTAAGGTGACGCCGCGTTAAAGTAAGAAACCGTGTTGGATATGTTTAAGATTGCTTGTTTTCTATGAGAGGCCAGGCCGGCCTCTCATAGAAAACAAGCAATGGAACGGCAAAAAATGGAAAGGGCGTAAGCGACAAAATGGTTTTTGTCGCGTAATTTAAAAACCATAAATACATTTCATATAAGCTATGCACATATTAAAGTGTATGCTTCAACCAATTTATGTACAAATTTTGGAACCTTAAATCACTCTCCTCTGCTGGAAAAATAGGAATCCCTTTTTTTACAGAGGTCTTTTCGATTAATAATTCTGTGCTATAAAAGTTGTCGAATCGTGTTATGCTATGGGCAATTCATAGACAAAGACATGATAAATACTGACAAATGAACTTTAGTTTCTTAGCTTTAGTCATTGCTGAGAAAAATCGGCATCGCTACAGCCAAATTATCAAGGCGTCGTCTTAAATTAAAATCTCTAACTTTTAGATTTTTGCCAAATGAAAATGAGTGCTAATCTTATAATTTATAGTGTTGTGCTTGTGTTCTTTATCAAACCACCCTTAATTTAGGTAAACCAACGGGGTGGTCCCCGGGAAGACAGTCATAATGTTAAGAACCACTGATCTACACACTGTATCACAAACTATTTTGGGTACGGAACCCTAAAAAGCTGACTTTCGGGATAAATTGACAGATTTCCAATCATTCTGTCACTTTGTCGATCATATTGCGAGGGAGCCATGTAGGTTATATTATTATGATTTAACTATAGAAGTTATATCTCATCTCGCATGGCAACTTATAAAAATGTCGCGTCGTACAAACGCACCGAAGGCCGCGGGGACCTTAGCCCAGATGCGTATGTTTTCGTAAGATTCCCCGTGCGCGTGCGTCGTCACCGTCGTGTCCGTCACTGGCACCGCGACCGGCGAACGGTGCCGTGGGAACCACCGCCAGAACCGGTACCGGGGGCTTCCTGCGTGACGTGCACTAGGTGTGTGATCTGTGGCCAATTGGTTATAGAGCACATCACTGGGAGAGTCTGAGAGGGAGGGTAGGACATAGCCTCTATCTCATATATTAATAATAAGTATACTGTTTACTGCGCAAAATGCATGGTTTCTATGGGTTTTTTTGCTCGTATGAAGTACCAAGCGTGAGTTAAGTGATATTGATAAGTTTGCCCGTCGCTCCGATGGTCAACATTGATAGACTGCTTCAGTCTAGCAATGTTGACCATCTTCTGGAAGTACACCATTTAAGAGCCAAGAGTTATGGCCTAGTACTCCTTCATTGGATTATGAGATCTTGTAATGGATATCGCATTACGCAACTTCTTTTGTCGAAGGCCGAGCTGAGCTGGGCGGGGATTTCTCACTAATGAGAGAACTAATTTAATAATTACTTGTTACTACTAGCTCCGCTATCCCCAACCCGCGGCCCGCGGGCCGCATGCGGCCCGCCGGGACTTTCTTTGTGGCCCGCGTAATGTTAAACAATTTTGAAATTCACGCCCACCGGCAAAATAACGTAAAGCCTCCGTGATAGTCGTTCAATTTTTGGATGTATATTAGGTCAAATTCCGTAGTACATCCAATTAAATTATGAAAGTGCTAAATATGTAAAAAATTGGACACCCAGGCACTTATTATTAATTATAATGATTATTTATAATCGATTTTTAAGGAATTGTTCGATATTTAATTATTATTGTAAAAAATTGAGATGTAATTTGACCACCGCAAACACAATGGTCGTGTTCGTTTCGCATGCGCAAAGTTAAAAATTAGTCTCAGTGCTAGTGTCATATTGTGCTAAAATCTGACAGAAATTGATTCAAATTTCTATTATTGCACATGCGCGAAAGCTGCACATGCGCATTGAAATGAAACGAATATGTCTAATCTAACAGCTGTATCGCCATTACTTTTCGAAGGAAAGTTTTCATCAATTTCAATTTGAAATATTTCCGCAGAATCACCGGTGAACCCACTTTTTTTGGGCATAAAAATCGCAAATCTTACAAAGAAATTAATAAGAAGTTTTTTAGCCGTTTATCTTTGATACAAAGTTCCCAATTCTGACGAATTCTCAAAAATTGTACCACTTCCGGCAAAAATTACGTATGATTCATGGAAATTTTAAAATGAATTATTTCACAAAACTTGTCGGTAAGGTATTGATTTTTTGGTATCAATCAATGCAAGATGTTTTATTCTACTATATATTTCGAATCTAGGTCAGAATCTTTGAATTTATAAATGTTATATACATCCTTAAATCGTTAATTATGAAGAATATTATTTTTAACCCTCAAAATTTTTGTTACGGCCCGCGACACTAAGACCAAAACATGTTTGTGGCCCGCATGAAAAAAAGGTTGGGGACCACGGTACATAATAATTATTTATCTTTACTCTTTAGAAAGTAGAAACAAACCTTTTTCGGTTCAAACGAATGAATGGTAGTTAGTATGAAAGTCAGTTTTTTAAAACTTCACTCCAAAAAGTACCTATTAGGCTAAACAGAAAACTAAAGTTGGGCAAAAATACACGTAACACGGGCGATGATGATGATCATGAGTTCATGTAGGCCATATACTAGGAGCATCTAGGAGTAAATTAACTTCCGCTGTATAATTAATTTTTATTTGTTATTTATTGAATTTTGGAATTAGGGTTTGGACTTTGGGTTTCCGGGTTTCTTTATTATTTAGTATTTACTTTTTTTTACTTATTCCTATTTTTGTTATTGCTCTGTTTTTCGCATCAAAATTTTTTTTCTTTTATAGATATATATAATATAGGTTCAGCATTTTTTTTCTTTTATAGATTTGTTTCTTATGAATTTCATGAAACATTAATTTCACAAAAATCACCCTCCGCTGGCAAAAACCATATGCGGCCCAATTAGACTGGTAGTGCGATTGAAATAGCCCCACGGGGTGGCCGACTACCGCTCACGTGCTCCGTGCGTCGCACGTCGCCACGTCATATTATTTTATGACTTATTTTTTTAGGATTCCGTACCCAAAGGGTAAAACGGACCCTATTCATGAGACTTCGATGTCTGTCTGTCCGTCTGTCTGTCTCCAGGCTGTATCTCGAGAACCGCTATAGCTAGAGTTCTGTTGTGTATTTCCGGTGCCGTTATAACAACAAATACTAAAATAAAAATAAAATTAATATTAATATCCCATACAACAAACGTGATTTTTTTGCCTTTTTTTGCTCTTAATCAATAATGGCAACAGCGCTTTAAATTTTCACAAAATCATTAATTATATTTGTAATTTAATTATAAATAATAAAATTTAAATAAATATTTAATTAATTATTTAAGTTTTCCCATACAGAAAACGCAATTTTTTGCATACTTTCTGATTTCTCTCTGTAACGACACATAACCCTTTGTGAGCGAGCCCGACTCGCACTTAGCCGATTATTTATAATTTTGATTTTTTACATTTTGAAACTGGCATTGAATCTAACGGCCGTTTTTATCAACGTTCGCTAGCGGTCCTGGGATGTACCTATCTCTAATAAAAACTAAAACGTTTTCACCGACATGTGTATCTAAGTCCTCAGCCTCAAAATACATAGGTTATCAATAATTATCATACATAATGACAATGTTTATTGTAGCAACTAAGCCTTAAATTTGCTGCGAAGTCTCTGAAAGAACTATTCAATGTCATACGTTGTAAGTCGTAACTGACGAAAGTTTTGTCACAATAATAGTCAATTGTTGTGGAATGAAGCAAGTACCAGCGGTGCGGGGGGGGGGGGGTGGCAGTAATTACTGTCCACATCCGAATGTTATGTAATGGATGTCATAACCGCCAAGCCGCTACAAATATTTTATGTAATTTATCTATATATTGGTTAATAATTTATTGGGGACTGATAACATTTTTTTTACTTTTTAATTTCTATGATGAATTTTTGATGAACTTCCTGATTGTAGTCCTTACTTTGAACGTTCTAGCGGCTAGCCTCTACAGTCCAGGCTCTAGCAGCCCAATCCTCTTTGTTGAGAATACTCTCGAAGAAATGAGGAAGTAAAGTGTAGACTGTATCCACCTTAGCGTGTGCAATAATTTGAGTGATACGCGAACGTTGCACAAGAGCCGTTCTAAATTTAAAAGGTTTACCTACGTATTCTATTTTTGAAATACATAATTTGAAAATTTAAAACCGGCGTCCGGCACACGTAATGGCACACCGCACACGGCGACTTATGGAATTCAAAATGTCCGTTAATTTTAGGGCAAAGGTATACCTAATGTGCCAGGCGGACCATTCCAAAAACAGGTTAAAAATCATTGCTATCTAATGAAGTTCTAAAATGTTTTGTACACTATTTAAATATATTTTGATAAAGTAACTTAAATCAGTATTTCCCAAAGTGTGGGTCGTGACCCACTGGTGGGTCGCGGGTAGATTTTGGGTGGGCCCTGAAACTATAGGACGATTGTCGTAATTACGTACGTTTCTTAATTGAATTGGGTGTGGTTTTAGAAAAGGCCCAAGTCCAGCAGTGAACGTCAGTAAGCTGACGATGATGGTATGGTGGTGAACTACGATAAGAATTAACATGTAAATGCTGCGGCAGCAACACACCGCTGCTTTTTTGTCTTCATGACACAAGGTGGGCCGCAAACTTTAAACTTTCTTGTAGATGGGTCGCAGTCCCGACAAGTTTGGAAAACACTGACTTAAATAGTGTACAAAACATGTTTATAAGAACAGCTGGCGATATAAGTTGGAGACTGGAAAGAAATCGATATCACACCATAACAGGCATAATATGATAATTATTATTGATAATATAGAATAGAGTGAAAAAGTAATTGTATTCATCGAACAATATTATCAAATCGTATTTCACACTAATTATTTGTATGCCATCGTCTAAATATTCTTCACACAAAATATACAATATTTGTAGGTCTCATTGCAATATTTTATGCCGTTTTTACGGAACCCTTCGTGCGCTATGTTCGTGCGCAGGTCTGGCTCGAATTCGAACTTTGGCACATTTTTCAATCTCAGTCTCTTGAATGGTGGAAAAATTGGAAATTAATAACACTTTTTCACCTAATAACTGACAAAATTAAATATAAAACACACACAAATATTAAACATTTTATTACATTTGAGTTTCAAATCTGAGTAATGTGTAGTTATTATATTAATAGTGTGTAATGTCATTTATGCAACGTTTTTTTTTTTTTTTTGAATCTTTATTTATTAAAGAGGGTTTGTTCGCTTTGCGAGCATGTCACCCTCATAGGAACATACAGAATAATTCATGCCCTAAACTTAATGCCTAACCTAACTAATTTATATAACATGCCAGCCTCTTTTGATTTTGGAAAAGAAAGAATACTATTACATACTCCTATCTGACGGACATCAATATTATATTCATATAGAATTCTACATCTCTCGACTTCGTTCCGGACACATTCAATTAAAATATGGTACACGTCTTCAACCACGCCGCATTCTGAACAGTTTGGTGATGTGATTTTTCCCATCAATTTAGCGAAACTATTTAAAGGAAGATGTCCGGAACGAAGTCTGAGACTCAGCACAATATCTTGCCTGCTCATATCGGCATCATCGAACCAAGGTCTTTTTGGTATAGTCATTTGCATAGTTCTATACCATACTCCTTTTGATAATGACCGTTCATCAAAATATTCTTTCCATAATCGGTATCCTTGAGATTTTACGTTAGTTAAAATATTAGTATAGTCAGGAAGAAGCTCAACTAGATCGCCCTGCGTGGTTGCTTCTTTCGCTAAACCATCTACCCTTTCGTTGTCTATGATGCCGATATGAGCAGGTATCCACTGTAATATAATCTCTTTGCCAGACCTAATCAAACTTAAAATAGATGCCACGATATCATAAGCTAACTGCGTACATCGATCATTAGAGGAACATTTCAATACGTGCTGAAGAGCACTCTTGGAGTCGCAAAAAATTACAATTTTTTTAACATTAATAGATTGTACATATAATAACGCATTATTTATAGCGATAAGTTCTGCTCCCATAATAGATGTATATGAATTAATTTTAAATCTACCGGTCTTATTTAATTGTGGATCCAGAAAAGCTGCGCCTACTTTATCTCGGTCTTTGGATCCGTCTGTATTTTATGAAACTGTGAAAAATAATTTACAATATAGTTATTACATTTTGTTTTCAAATAATTTTTTAATAATGTTTTCTTGGGTTCGGGGGCATTTTCAATGTATAATTTAACCACATGAGATAGGTTCACATTGCTTACCCATGTAATGAGTGAAAATCTTCCTAAAACACTGCTGGATTCAATAGGTATCGTCTTATATAAGTCATGTAAGCGGACCAATAAGGGCTTTTTCTTTCGTCTCCAGAACGGACTTTGGCAAAGATCGGACAATTTATCAACTACGGAAAAAGTGTCATGATTAGAAACAGATTTAAATTTTAATAAAAATTTTGCAGCTAGATAGTGTCTCCTGATATGTAACGGAGGGAGAGAAAGCTCACATTCCATTACATGAATGTATTATGTCCAGTATTTCTAAGAAATCCACCTATTATTCTCAAACACATATTTTGAATTTTAGTCAGTTTACTTAAATTAGTATCGGATGCATTATCGTAAAGGAAACTGGCGTAATCCATTCTACTGCGAATCAGTAAAATGTAAAGACGTCTCAAAAACTTGGCATGAACCCCCCACCCTGAGCCAGCCAAAATCTTAAAAACATTTAAATGTTTCATACATTTTTCCCTCATTTCGTTTAAGTGTTTGGTCCATTTTAGAGATCGGTCTAAATGATGCAACGTTCATGTTATAAAAATTAAAAAATACTTTTTCGTGCTAATCTAAATAGATGAATATAATACTTATTGTACTTAATTGCCAATATTTATGTGACATTATCATGATTTTTTATCGCAAAATTAAATTTAAGTAATAAAAAATAAGAAATAAAAAAAATTAAATGAATTTCGTAGACAAGGAAAATACTTACTTATATTTTTTTAAATATAGATTTATTAGATTTATATTAATTTCCTTTAAATACATCTTTAAAATGTCATCTGATTAAATTTTATATATGTACATATTATTTTATTAAATATGTAAATGGGAATGTCATAGTGGCTGTTACATACCATGTGGTACCGTGAACCCTTCGGCGGTGCGGGGGGAGGGGGCAGGGGGGGCAGCGGAATTAACGTGCGAGCGAGACGGACGATGCGAAAAACCTTGGAGCTGTCACATGTTTTTTATTTGGATATTCATAAATGAATTTCATTTATTAAAAAGAAAATCTAGATACTTAGAAATTTCTAACCGGCGTCACCAATTAGTTTCGCTCGGGGTTCATATTTAGAAATGAAACGACCTTCGCGGTCCGCACATTAATTATTATTATTTTTTAATTAAAGGTAATTACGGAATTTTCGAAAGTATTTATTTACTTTATCAATGAGAAAAGTGTCAGCTTTTGTTGCTCTCTGAAATTTGGGGTAAAATATTGGTGTAAGCTATTTAATCCTTCAGGCCCCGCGCGAGCACCGGTGATCGCGACAACAATAGAATACAATAGCAATTCCTGGAAATTCCGACTGAAGTATTAAATCCAAGAGATGTTCATCAGTAAGTCGAGACCGAAATTTATTTTTAACAAAGTTCATCTTTGAAACTTGGAAAATGTTTGGTCCGCACACAGTGGGTCGGCGGTCCGAATGCGGACCGTGGTCCGCCATTTGGTGACCCCTGTTCTATAATTTCGAAAACGATGTTAGAAGTCACAAGTGTATAGGAATTGCCATAGCCTGATAGTCATAGCCCACGCCTAGGGCATTGCGAGTGCTATGGCAATTGTGTACATATTATAATTTATATTATTATTTTACAACTGGATGACTCGATTGGAATTCAGTTGTTTATCAATTTCAAGTGGACAAAAGTCTTGAACCAAAGTCAAAGGTAGTGACTAGTGGCGCTCCGCACTGGCCACTGCATCTAATAATTCTCAACGTTTTAAATTTTTGTTATATGGTATCGTAGATATAACAAAAATTTAAATTTCTTCTCTAATCTTCTACCAAATATAATTTTGATTCTTTAAATCGATTAAGCAATAATTAGTTACAACTATTTCACAACCGAGAGTCATTCAATAAATTAATAACGAAATATAATTAAAATTAAAAAAAAAGAAAAAATCGCATTCTCTAGTCGTTCCCTGTTCCACTGTGAAAAAATATCGGCTGAGCGCATACTTGCCGCTCACTGTTCAGGGCTGCCGCTGCATTATTATTATTATTACTTTAATTATAATATTATTATTAAATTTACGTACAGCTTGTAATAATACTATAGTATATAGGTATTTGCCAACATACAAAATATTTTGTACATTGCACTTTTACAAATTATGATTTTCTGATACATTGTACGTACGTATACATTAATTATAATTAAAATATGATAATTTATTAATGGCGTTCCTTACGGAGATTCCGTAATTTACCGTATTTCAAGCCTTATAAACTCATAATTTGTAAGCTACAAAGTTATAATAAAAATATAGCAATAATCTTCAGTATAAATCAACATTCCTTTCCCCGTTTTAAATTTTCTATTTTTGTTTATTATACTTATGATATCAGCTTCCAAAGTAAAACCAATTTATTAAAATTCAAGCATACATTCAGCATCTCCTTAGGATTTACAAATTACTTTTATTTGAAACACACGCCAATAGATCGACAATATCATAAACTAAATTTTTTTTGGGACAATTTTGAACTAAGATAAGTAAAAAAATAGGGTTTTGGTGCGATCTCGGCAACGCGGCAAATGTATGACCAAGGTCGTTTGCTCGGGGGACTGCCTTAAGGTGCGGCTGGCCGCTGGCGCCGCTACTTGTTTAAGTTAATAGCAACGGGCAAATTAAACATAATTCATAATAACATAATTATTAATCATAATAGCACAACAACAGCCTATCGTTTATCTTTAGTTGCTTATCAGTTTTCTCTGTCATTAAGTAACTTTGTGATTAAAATCAAGGCGTACTATAATTAATATGTCTCTATTAGAGTTATATTTTTAAAAGTATTTATTTGTTTCGACAATTTACTTTGTTTCGATACTTACTTAATATTAAAATGCATATAAGTGTGTCTGTTTGTTAATTAGTCTCAGCCTTATATTCTGATTTATGGAAATAATTTGACTACCGTAAGCGGATTAAAATTTTTGATGTTATGAAGTTTACGTACGTTGAATTTGCAGAAGGAAAAAGTTCTGTGGCTACCCGGTAGTTAACCGTTGTTTATTATGCGCGTTATTCGTTTCACATCAAATACGAGTTTTTACTGATTAGTAAAATATAATAGCTTTCAATATTCATTACGGTTTATCGAGTTATTAAAAATATATGTATGTTACATAACATAACAATAATATTATTGTACAATAAGAAAATTAACAAAAAGTCGCTTGTGCCAGCCCTGTGCCCTCGGGTTTGCTTCGTTTGCTTGCTTTACTTAGCACGCTCGTCCGCTACACCGACGTAACTCAACTTTGCTACTTATTGACGGAATATTATATTTTGCCTATTTATTGTATCTTTTTCTTCAAAATTAATTTATTTTGCCTCGTAATTTTATATTTTACTTCAAAATATTTATCATGGCTACATTTTTTTTAAGTAAGTGCTATATTCTTCTTATTTAATCCTTCAGGCCCCGCGCGAGCACCGGTGATCGCGACAACAATAGAATACAATAGCAATTCCTGGAAATTCCGACTGAAGTATTAATGCCTTTGAAAATATTTAAAATTTTAATTCTTGTTCTTCTTAAATTCATTAAAAATGTATAAGACAATAAAAAAACCTAAAATAAATTAAAATACATCAGGCCTTATTATTTTATTCCTCGATGATTGTAGGCTGGAAAACGAAAATATATTTATATTTTATAGAGAATTTAAGTATGTACTTATATTACATTGTAATATTTTTTGTTATAAGAAATAATTCTAGTTTATTAGTTATTACGCAATTGAAGACGTAAGTGGAAGAATCGAACAAGTAACATTTCGTAACATACGGACAACACCTCATTTTTTCAATTATTATTTTAATAAAACTTGTAACTTATCTACTTCATATCCTAGCTAATAGATCTGGCTACATATTATATTATACTTTATAGTTTTTCTATTTCAGATAATTTTTCCGGCCCTAATGCCTTCATTTAAGCAAAAAAACGGAAGTTTTTTCATGTTACTTACCTTATTCTTACACTCACGTCTTGAATTATTTTTAAATACATATTATCGCAAGTTTAGAATGATTGAAATGACAAGGGGAAGTTGAGGTGCGACGCTCTCGCGGCGGAGCGTCGGCGTTTCGTAAGCGACGCGCGACGCGGCTCGATACACCACCCGACGACACTTGATACTTGCATTATTGTTAAACTACCTCATTATTATTATTGTTACTGTATATTTTTTAATTTATACAAAAATTAAGGATGAAACATTCATTGTTGTTAATATTTTTTTTTCTACGATACAAGGGGCTAGCTTCGTCTAATTCAAATGTAGATTTTTTTTTTAGTTTTACGTAAAAACACTTTTAAATTAAAATGACTCTTGCTAGTGGTTTAAAAATGAAGCCTTGTCTAAAATTACTAAAGAAGCTTAGCGCACAATCAGAAACGATGAAAATAATATGACGACAACGGCTTCATAATTATGTATTATTCTCTATACTTTGTCACATACACTGTTATGTATATTGCGCGTTGTGACTTGTGACAAGTTTTTCTCGTTTGTTACATCATAATAATAATTATGTATAAATAATATTATGTAATATGTAATATGTATTTTATATTATGTATAATTATTAATTTAATAGGAACGTTTAAGATAAATAAACAAGAATTGAATTTTGAATTGAGAATTAATTTAAGATAAAAAAAAATAAGGTTCTTTTCAAAACATTTTTTATTCGATTGTATTTCATGAAAACAATATACTTACATACCGTAAGAAATTAGAATATTTAAGGACTTTTACGTTGTAACTAATTTATCAATTTGTGGTTTAAAACCTCTTTTCTCTATAAACATTAAGGGCGTTCCCTTAAGGAGATTCCGTAATTTACCGTATTTAGGGGCTTATAAACTCATAATTTGAAAGCTACTAAGTTATAATAAAAATACAGCAATAATCTTCAGCATATCAACATTCCTTTCCACGTTTTAAATTTTCTATTTTTGTTTATTATACTAATGATAATATCAGCTTCCAAATTAAAACCGATTTATTAAAATTCAAGCAATATCATAAACTACATATTCCACGTTTTAAAATTTTTTTAGGTAAATTTTGAACTAAGATAAGTAAAAAAATAGGGTTTTGGTGCGATTTCGGTGACGCGGCAAATGTATGGTCAAGGTCGTTTGCTCGGGGGATGGCCTTAAACATTAAACATAATAATATTATAATAAGGGTTGTATCATGTATGGTGATGTATGTATGTGGTATGTTTGTCCGCGTCGGGAACCCCTGGCCCTTGGCGCGGGCGGCGCGCCAACGCCAACGATGACACAACAAAATATTAACAAATAATTACTTAAACATTTTTGCTAAATACTAAATAGGCGAAAAATATTCGATAAATGCCTCGCATAGCTAATACTGAAAATGTTTTAACATTGCCAAGGTTTTATTTAATTTCTTCATATTATAAGGGTTTCGGATCGAACCAAGGTCTTATAAATGATACTGACTTAAAAAAAATCTTATTATTACAAGAATTAATTAGTATTTTAAAGAGTTTTATCGTCTTACGAATCAAGATGGTGGAATTGTATCATAAATCGTAATTATTCAGATCCAATTCCAATGTTAGAGAAATTATTTGTACTTAAACCGACAAAATAGAGAAACATTTGTAACATAGTCTATTTATGTCTTTTGATGAACATATTAAAATTTTTGTATTTGTTTACGCTTTTAGATTTAAATATTGATTGTGGACACTAAAAGATGATCATAGGTGAATGTACGACGTAGGCTGTGCAGTGCGGCTGCCGGCTAGTCTACTTCAGTACTCAACTCGCAAGATTTTGGTTGCTGCGGACTGAATTACTGGACCAATAATCTAGACCAAACTGCTTTGCATTGGTTCAGTTTAGGGCGCACGCCACGAGAGCTAGCGACGACCTCTTTGTTATCGATATAAATAAAAATTTATTATATAAAAAAATATTTTAGTTTGTACGACTGAAGTGTGAATCGATCTGGCTAACTTTAGTCTTGAAATATTCGTGGAAATCCAGGGAAGATTTATATTGGGACTTGAGGGGAAAGTTATACGAAGTTGACCGGGTCATTTGATATTGATAACATTTCAACAATCAAAAATCTGCATTTAGGTACGTTACTGCGGTCTGCGACTTATTGAATAATAAAAATAATAAAAATCCGCACAAAAGTATTAGCAATTATTTTTTGGTGCCTTGACTGCAGTATATATCCCGGGAGTCCCGGGATGTTCATTATTAAATATCACATTATTTTTTTAAGAAACAGTTTATTTATTATGCATGTTTAATTTTAATAAAAAATCGCCAAATAATTTAAAAAATAAGCCTTTCACTGTTGCATCTTGGAACTTAAGGTCAAAATATCGCTACACGCTACTCTCTCCGCTGGTCGCCGGCGCTCGTGGCTCGCGCCGCCGCCACATCCTATAAATAGTAAATCCAATCGATAAGCGACTCAAATGTGACACCACACGAACCCCGTGTCTGCTAGTTGCTCTTAACCGACTGCGCACGGTTTAAAGTTGATTATGTTAATTAAAAATCAATAAAATGAGACATGTCATATTGAATTGATTTCTCAGGTGCTTAATAATAATTGAAAATGAAATGACTGATGCAGAATGCAGATGGGGTGATTCATATTTTATTTAAATTTTAATAATGACTTTGTCAATAGTAGAAATAACCGACCTCCGTGTATAAACTATAAAGAGTAATTTAAATAACAAATGTAACAATATTCCGCTTTACTTATCGAATATAAATATGTACTTAATTGTAATAACTTAGGTAACAACTAACAATAACTACTAGAAGCAATGGAATATAAAATGATATTAATAGCGAAATGTATAGAACATTAGTATTCACTGTAGTGTACACGAAATAACGTTAAAAAAGGCAAAAAGAAACGATTTCCTAATCTCCAAATTCTATGTAAGCCAGCGTTAATAAGTTAAATAAATACGAGCGGTTTTGAACCGTAAGACGTTGTTATAGAGTTTACTTTCCAGCGACGGAGCGGCCGGCGCTCTTACACCCTTTAGTCATTATGTTAAAACTTCGTGAACTGTTGTATACGGCGCCCGACGAGTTTTGATAATTGCTATTATTATTGCGAAATATTCATTATTTGTCAGTTGTTTGTAATGTTTGCTTAAAATACTATTGATTCTAAGCTTGGAATAAACATAAATAATCATGTTTAAGATTTATTCCTGCAAAATATCGAGTGCACATAAAATTATTTATCATCACAACTGTTATCTTAGCGACTCAATTATTATTTATTATATTTATATTGAAACTGATAACATATTGCAGGTGCAATATTAGGTTGTCAGCTATCTTAAGGGGGTGACACACGTACGAACTTAAAGTACGCGGGTTTTAAGTTCGCGAACTTACTCGGCTCGCGTCGGTGACACACGAGAATCGCTCACACGCGCCGCGAGCCGCGAGCCTGGGGCATGGTAACCCCCAGGCTCGCGACTCGCGGCGCGCGGCTCGCGGCTCGCGGCTCTTTGCTGACACACAGGCGATTAAGATCGTCGACCCATAAGTCCGCGTACTTACTCGCGTGTCTGTCACCCCCTTTATACTTACACCTGCATGTGATTCAAACCAGGAAATCCATTTGAGATACGACGCGCGACGGTCACCTTTGTGGTCTCGATTCTAGATCAAGTGATGGTCGATCGAACTATAAATCTTTAATATTATGTATTCTGTGGTTTTAACAAAAACGCAAAAATAAATAAAATATGTAACAACTAAATAAGAATACTAATACGTAATAACTTATATCTAAACATCGGACGAATCCATTAATTAAGGGATAATATGTTTTAATGAGGATAATGAAATAGTAAATAATTTTTATTGCTCCTAAACATTTTATCTTCAAAAGTTATTTATAGAATAGATATAATTAAAATAATAGAGTTGATGCAATTTGCAAGATAACGAGACCGGTCGACGAGTAAATGTTGAGGATGTGTGTATGTACGTGCCCGAGACATTAAACACCACGTAATAATCGGATTCAACATTACTATTAACTATTTCTATGTAGCATTTTTGACGTGATAACGTCTTATAATTCGAAAGCGCGCACGAAAAATATGACAGTTCATGCGGCGTTACCTCGCTCTGAGGCGTTTCATTTAAGGCTTGAAGTGCAAGCGAGAGCGCGGAACGAGCGGCAAAGAGGCACGTTGTCTCTAAACAACCGTAAGACTCTTTGTTTCGATTATATTACGTATTTCTATGACTTAGAGAATACTTTTGTATGAAGAAGTTTGGTTAGTTATGACCTTTGATACATTGACCACACTCTGAATGAAAAATAAATAAACAATCTGTAAGCTATTAGTATTATTTCGGCTATTCAAAATTGTGCTCTATTTCCTAGATGTCAAGGTATGACTTGTGGTTTGTTCGAAGATTTTACTGGATTTCACGAATGTATACAGTAGCGTTTGGTATTGCGAATAGTTTATTTTACTCATTATAAATATTTTTAGACATTTGAAAGAAATACATTGAAATAACTTTAGGTTACACTCGAAAAAGTTTGTTTCTATTTATAGAGATTCGGAAGCGAGGGTAAAGGGGTTAAGGATAGTTGAACGTGACAACGTCAGTAAACCGACTTTACAGACAACCGATTTTTTATTATCTTTTGTGACTTTTATTTAAAATAACAGGAACAAAAGACAATAAAAATTTTAAAACCAGTAGGCGATTTTTCAGTTCGTTTTTACCAATCGACAGGGTTTTTTTGAGGAAGGTTTAGAATTTACTTGTATTATGTATAAATGTATTATTAATTTAGTGAGGTTTAGTGGAAGAAAGACGCGGGCAATAATTATTAATAGTTATTAGTTTATCATAAAAGTAAATTTTGATATGCACTTAGTTTTACATAAAAATTTCCCCTCGTGAAAGTATCAAATCTATCTGTTCGCAGTTTACGACCTGACTCTCATCTTTCACTGCTTTCCTACCAGGGTCGAACTCGGCACTTGAATTAATAATTATTAATATTAAACACGCATTATTTGTATTTACTAGTAATTGTCTAATTACTTTTATTGCTTTGATATTATTTTATATTTATTGTTAATAATTTGTAAAAAATAATATTTTTAAAGTTATTTTAACGTGTTCGAAAATTGATATACTTAAGTATAAAAAATAAATACTTATCTATCAAATTAATCAAAACGTTTAATATTATTATTTATAAATCAAATTAGTTTTTCATTAATGAGTTGTGAAATTTTGTTGATATGTTTTAAATTAATTGGATTAATTAATAAATTAATTAACCTAAATAATATTAATTTCATTTTATACAAAATATTTTCCATAAAGATCTCACAAAATATCGTAGTAATGATTAATGTCGTCAATTAACCTTTATATTAAATAATAATATGTTTTATGACGTGAGTCGTAACTGTACAGGTAAAATGTTCACAGTTTTGACAGAATTTTAAAGAATATTAACAATTTCAAGTGTATTTATTTCATTTGCGCCACTGTCCCACACTCAATAATAATTATAAGAAACAAGTTCTAACAATTTTCCTCTTATATGTATATTTTGTAAATATTTTTAAATTATTTAATTAAATAAATGCGAGTTTATGTCGGAGTGCGTCCCTGTGCCGTTCCTCCCCCGCCCCCCGCGACGCCATTTTGTGTTATTGAGAATTTATGTCGGGAAGGCCGCGTGCACACGGCCGGCTGGCGGGAGATTAACGTGTATTACACTAATTATTATCTAAATACTACATGAATTCGGTATTTGGAGTACATTATATTAGTTTGCCAATTGTTATGTAGTATTTAATTTAATATTGAGCATCCTGCATAATTTATTAAATAATCCTTCAGATACGTTATCAGTGATTTGAAATTATGTTTAGGAGTTTTTGGATTGCTGTCAAAGTGTTATTATTTTATTGATATCGACGGGTTTATGTTCTGTGAACGCATGACAACAATCATTGCTTAAACCTACAATTTCATTAAACTATAATTAATTGTAAACCTTGAACTTTTTTGTTTTTTCCTGAACCAGAAGTTCCTGAATGAAACAAACGGCGAAACCTGATGAATCGATCTAGTTAAAAATACCTTCGTTCTAATTATACTAAAAAAGTAATATTTTTAAAGTAATTTGAACAGTGTTCGAAAATTGGAAAAAGTATAAAAAAATAAATATCAAATTCACATTAACATTACTTACACAAGGTGAGTCAGGTACTATTATATATTCTGTGCTTGTGTATAGAAAGTATTTTTTTTACATTGTACCTCATATCCCACCGCATATGCGCCAGGCGCGCGTGTGGTCGGGGCCTAACGCGGCCGTTGCACCGAATAGATCGGCCGCGCTATCAATTCTGTGGTGCGCCTGTGTGCGTGCCTCCTATACAGCATGCTCGCAAATGCATACCATGTTTTATTAAAAATACAATATGTTATTGTCACAAATAATTCAAAATTCTGCAAGCATGTCCCATTAAATTAGACGCAGCCTGTGCTGTGGGCTGTAGAGAAGTCCTTGACGAAATACAGTTATATCGTAGAGTGCGGCTTACAAACATTCTTCATTATGTATTCTAAAAATTTGTGTTTAGCTTGTTAAATTAATATGTATTCTGTGGTTTAGCGTTAAAACAAAAATCTCTTCGTTATAATAACATAAAATTAAAATTCCTGTTATAAAAATAAAATATCGCTTAAAATAATAAACCTATACAAATATATCATACGCTAAAATCACGTAAGATGGCGTATTAAACATTAAAACATGACACCATTATAATTCATACGTCACGTCACGGTCACATACCTACAAGTAACAGCCTTCAACTCGTAATATTATGTCACCCGACAGGTTCCTACGGCCGATGGCAACAGCGACTCGGCAGTTCTTGACAAACCAACTTACTTATTTTTATGTTGAATTTAGATCATTAATATAATTATTTATGTTAATTCTTGCATTCTTAAAACCGGTTGGACAAAATTCGAAGTATATATTTGAAATAACTTTGTACTAGCTCACAATATTTTAACAACTTTGTACGTAGCCTGATTAAAGGGAAATATGATGAAAGGGAATAATTGCATTCTTGATACTATAGATTTTTAGAAGTTTCGTTCTATTTCTTCAATTTAAAAAAAAAATTAACTAAAGGCTAAAGGTAATCATTTTGCAGCCTCTTTTTCCTGTTCGGACTTAAACCATTAACATTTAACCTATTATAATAAAATGTTATTACTTATTAGTTTATTACGTGCGTTTAAAAAATTATGTAAATTGTAAAAAATAGCAAAAAAACAAAAGCGTGGTAATCCTACATTTTGCAGCATCCTGTACGCGTCACCTTGTTCTGCTAACGAACACCACGACATTATGACGGCACACATATAAATAGCTGTGTTATTTACACAACATACACACATGCACCTACAACTACTATTGTCTTGGCCGTCATCATCGTACCCGTCCAGCCATTTGCCAAATATGGTTGACTAAGAATCCTTTAAAAGAAACAAATATTTTAGCGTTATGCATAAATAACAAAACTTCTAACGATGATAAATAACCTTTGTTATAAAAATAATGTAGCATTCTAATGGTGAAAATACGATCGAAATCGTTCTAGTAGTTTTAACGTTAAGAAATATTAATTACGTATTTTTAACACTTGTTCTCTCAAGTGTTAAAAATACGTAATTAATATTTCCTCTACAATATTAGTATCCATACTTAATATTATAAATGCGAAAGTGTGTCTGTCTGTCTGTCTGTTGCCTCTTCACGCCCAAACCGCTGAACCGATTTTGCTGAAATTTGTCATGGAGATACCTTGAGTCCCGGGAAAGGACATAGGATACTTTTTATCCCGGAAAAATGTACGGTTCCCACGAGATAAACTAATTTTGGCGCAACGGAGTAGCGGGCAACATCTAGTCTAAGATTATTGCGAAGCATTCATACGAAATTAATTTAAAGTGTCTACTTATTCTAAATCAATATTGTTAGCCGGCTCCTAAATTTTATTTTTAAGCTATTAAAATTTTTAATATCATAGAATGAAATGTAAATGTAAACCTTATCGCGAAACCAATCATACATACAAAAGATTAAGTAGCTCATTTAAAATACAAGTTTAATACAATTGCAATTTGCAATATTGTGTACTCATCCTAAATTAGTTCCGCCATGGTACAGCTAGCGCCATCTAGCGGCGACCGCGCGACTCAGGAATTAGGTCAGCTGACGACAGTACATTGTTATGTTTCGTCCTACAACTTATATGAAAATTAACCTACATTATGTATATTTTAATATATCGAGAATTTTGAATAATTTAAAATAATTAATCCATATAATATATATAATATTATAGTGAATTTAGAATAAAATAAACTACCTAAACCTAAACTAAGACTTATGTATAAGTATCCTATCTATGTACTCAATTTTGCCTGCATTTTCGTCGAAATTCGCGCCGGAAACCGTACATTTCTGTGCGTTAAAATTTAAAAAGTAAAAACTATGTAAGTACCTGATGTCCTTGACCTTTTGACTTCAGTATAATATATATTTATAGGTTCAAGCGTGTAAAGGTAACAAACATACAAATTACAAACACTTTCACGTTAATATTAATATAAAGGACACTCATATTGTTGATGGACACTTTATAAACAGACTGACTTAGATTCCGTTGTCGTTATTGAACTCCTTATTCTGGTCAAAACTTTAGGCGACGATGCAGCGATGGTTAACCACGATCGCGAAGCTGTACTCGCGTAATCTACGACGGCCATTGACAATCATAGATTAATATGCCCCCTGCACCCATCTACATGTGTGGGTCGATGATGGGCAAACTTACTGAAGCTGCGTTACGTAACAAAAAATCTAGCAAAAGAAGTATTTAAATTTTTGTGAATTCAACAAATTATCATAATAATACTTATCAACATTTTCTCATTGATGCGATACTTGTGAAAGTCACTGTCAGTAAGTATTGATAAAACTTTTTTGACCGAACGAAATCGTACATCCCAAGATACTCTCAGCATACTATCAGTCATCGTCCTCTATTCGTGAACGATTATAATTATTATTTATATTATTATTTTTGTATTATTACGGAAATTCTTAAGTATGAGTTTCTACTTTTTATATTTAAGTAGACTACTTCTGTAGATAATCTTCGTAATGTACTAAATAATTTTACTTTTTCCCTTAGGGTGGGTTGCACCAACTTAATTTAACTATAACTGTAACTTTAACTATAACTACAGTGCAAAATGTCAAGTCTTTGGTTAAATATGGCGTCCTTACGCCATATTTAACTTTAACCATAACCGCTCATATTACATACCTAAATAATTTTTTTTCGAGAAAATTTACTATTTTTCTCAGTGACAATTATAGCAAATATTTTTACAGATAATTTACAGCTGTAGCTTTGATAAAAAAATAAAAGCAACTGATACCTGTGAATTTCCGTGGTCAAAGTTAAGATTAAATTTAATCTTTAGAATTATCATTTGTGAATTGTGATACTGATTTTTTTTCTTATTATGGCACTTCGTCAGGTCCAAAAGTCTAGCCTAAGTTATAAAAGTCAATATTATAGTCAAGAAGACAGAAGTCAAGTCGGTTGATTCATTTAAAAATGGTAGACTCTACTGAAACTTTCGTTGGAGTTTTGGAGGGAACACAAAATAGCACGTTTCTGGAACTGGATGTTGCATCACTTTCCTACACTTGTGCACGAGAACGAATATCTAATGGTTAATACTTAATATCCTACCAATATTACACATTAAAAACCCAGTTAACACAATTTTAGGAAAATAATACAAAAACACAACATCAGTCTTTCACATTCCCGGCAAAACTCCGATACTGATTTAAAGCCGAAGAGTTTTTTTTTTGTTTTTTTGATACGTGAATTTGAATGCGTAGTGCAAGATGTTTTCTATTTTCTAAAATCCAGACTCGTCCTTCGGTCTTGGCCTACCCTTCGTGAACGAAAAAGCGACGATATGGAAGCGGCATCGTTCCTCGCGGTCCGCAATAGGGGCGCGGGTTGGTTACTTATTTGAAAGCAATTTTAGTTTGCCCCCTTCATTTAGAATGACACAGGGCCGGAGTGAGCTGTTATATAAAATTCTAATGGATTAAACTTTGTTTTTATCGGGCATTAGTAGAGCGCTTTGCTTGTGGAAAATAGAGCTCTAATTTGAGTTTTATATTTCGTTCCTATTAACCATTTATTAAGATTTTATTAATTATCAAAATATGTGAAAATAAATGTGTGCCTCGAAAATTAAAAGCCCAAAACCAATCGTAGTAAGTACCTATGTATTGAAATGACAACTCGATTGTTGAATAGCATTAGAGAATAGAGACTACATCTACAGTCCACACTGCAGTGATTCCCAAAGTGGTCCACCTGGACGACGTGCACCCCTGGTGGGTCCACCTGGACCCACCAGGGGTGCACGTGAGACTAGGCGGGGGTCTACGTTGGCCCTGACGAAAAATGGGTGTCCATAATTTTAGGCGGGTGTCCATGTAAATTAATTTGGTTAGCAGTGAAGAACTCTTATGTAGCCTTAATTTCTCTTATTAGAAAGCATAGACTGGATGGCGAATCAACGTGCCAGTTATTTGAATAATCACTAAAGTGATGTCATAGACGTGCTTCAGTGCTTCAGGGGGCCACGAGACTAAGGAGTTTGGGAACCTACTTCTTAAAAAAGAGGAGGTTCTGTGGTCGTCCGCGTCTGTGGGATTTTTGTTCGTAGTTAGTATGAGTCCGGTCCACACTCGGCGCTCGGATACTAAACCCCAACGCTCGGGAAGTTGTAATCGCTGCGAAATCCCGACACCCGACATTATATTTTATTTATTGTGTTGCCGCCAATCTACGTAATCTGTTATTTCATACGGTGACTATTACCTAGAACACACTATTTAGGGTGGCCTAGGTCTAGAAAATCATATATCTCATTTATTGTCATGTAGCTAATGCAGCTTTATGACAGCTATAGTATAACACTGTCCCGCCACTCTACTCGGTACGTGATAGGCCCTAGTTGATAGAAATAAATTTATTACACTGTGGTCTGACTGTGGTAGAATGCTGAAGCAATATATGTCCCCTAATGTCCATAATACCTCAAATAAGTTTATTACACTGTGGTCTGACTGTGGTAGAATGCTGAAGCAATATATGTCCCCTAATGTCCATAATACCTCAAATAAATTTATTTCACTGGTAGAATGCTGAAGCAATATATGTCCCTAATGTCCATAATACCTCAAATGTTGTACTATAGCCTCGTTCTTTCTATTTTCAGCACGAGGTGTTGGCCATCAACGACAAGGTGGTGTTGCGCGCGGAGGACCTGCTGAGCTGGGTGTGCGTGGGGCGCGAGTGGCGGTGGGGGCTGCGCGCTGTGTGGCGCGGGGACTGCGCTCCGCCCGCGCCGCCCTTCCCCGCCTCCGCACCCCCCGCACCCCACACCGCGCCGCTGCACCACACCAGGCTGGACTTCAGCGATGTGGAGAAGGAGAAGAGCGCCATCAGTAAGTACATGAGAGACGGACAAGTAGGGGCTGAAGAAGTGCCATTCGCCATCCACGTGCAAGCCCGTACACAACAGACAGCAAGTCTCTCGTTTGAGGAATTACCTGCTAACGTCTCGAAGGCATCAGGCATCTCTACATATAACTAAAAGTAATCTACCTATTAAAGGTATGCTACGAATTGTTTCGGAGAAACTATTTACGGGAAACATGATTACGAGTAGGTATACACCGAATTGATCTCTTCAAATCAAGTCCCATGAACCGGCGTGATTCCTAACTACGCTCACATTTCAGAATTGTGACTACTGCAGTCTGCAGGGCGATTCACAATTCCCGTACGACACGGATTCGGAAACTTAACCGTGTGGTCATTGGCCATAATGCCTAACGGCGAGCGTTTATTGGATGTCGCCCAAAAAAGTTTTCGAATCCGAATCAAATTGGGCATTGTGAATCAGGACGCCGCCCCTGCTCTAACAACGTCATTTCACGTTTGTTAGAGTAGGACGCGGCAGTCTCGATCGATTGTTTGGGCCTCAAAACGGTTTCGTGGTACGACCCCAGGGCCCCGATGTCTCTAATTTTGCCTCCCTCTCCAGCGATAGACGAGGAGGCGCCAGGCGTGGTGGTGTTCTCGTACCCGCGGTACTGCCGGTACCGGGCGCTGGTGGCGCGGCTGGAGGGCATCCAGGCGCGCTGGCTGCGGGACTCGCTCGTCGCCGCGCTCGGCGGGTACGCCGCGCCCACCAAGAACACACGGATACTGTATTGTAAGGTGGGCAACTGACGTTTTTAAATGTCGAAAATGCGAAGCCAAAAAGAAGAGTTTTGTCTCAGCAAATGAGTCGGAAATAAGACAGTAAATCATCCGATGGTAGGTGGACATTGGCAACTACAAGCGGAGCTAGTCATTCTCATATAACCTTAAGGTTACCCATAGAGATAACACATAATTATTGTTATTCTACAACACTTTTATATGAAGTCACGGTATTCAGTAGAAGTGACGAAGTAAGGTCTTTACCTTATTACAAAAAAATAATGATGTACCTATATTATCACAATGTTAATTATAAGATATTTTGATCCCTCTGTCCTCTAAATGTTTGCATCTACCTCACTATCTCTGCAACACCCTAAGGTTTGGCTGGAAGAAAAAGCCACAAGGCATTAAGCCCGCCTTTGTAGTTTGTACTACAACGTGCAAAAAGTTTTTAAATAAATAAATAAATAAAAAAGCTTTATACCCCATCAAAGTTGGATATGCTGTGAATTAAACCTAAAATAGAGCATTACAATGATTGCAGGACACATTCGAGTACCCCGAGCTGGAGGGGCACGAGTTCGTGTGCAACCACCTGTCGCCCAAGCTGAAGGGGCGGCCGCGGGGGCGCCGGCGCCGCGCCGCAGACCGCTCGCCCGGCCTCTCGCCAGGCCGCTCGCCCGCGCGCTCTGACTCCAGATCCAGCGAATCCGACGGACGACACACGCCAGATAACAAGGTATTATATTGTATACCGTTTATGTGCACGCAAACGACGTACGCCGCGCACGTAAACAACGCACACGCTGTAAACAACGTACGTGCACGCAAAAACGTATTCGGCGTAATCAACGTACACGTCAACATGCGTGCTTACACGAATTACTCGTACGTATTATAGCGCACAACGCGGTCATTCTGATAACAGTGGATGTCAGTCTTTTTATTAGAAAGACGAAGAGGGTCGAGTGCTACTATTTTTTGTTATGGGCAAATTCATTACGATGGGGCGTTTATAGTAGGATCATAGAAGTCTAAAGTAACTCTTGTAAACCGAAACACTCATCAAAACATTTACATGCATATTCTTGAAGAGATATTCACCCTATACTCATACATGTACGAAAATACGTTCACGTTTGCTCTGATTGTAGTTAGATTGTTTTAGTAAAGCGTAGCGTAAAAAATTTGTAAAAATTTAAAAATACAACAGCAAACGAACGTCGTTATGGGATCTATTTTGTAGTTATAAAGTATAATAACTAAGGTATAAAAATACCTTCAGGTAATTTTTATAATATGTTACATACAGGTCTATATAATGAGCGTTATCAAATCATACCAGATGACGTTATCACTATTATCACTCGTACCGTGTGAACTGTGTGCCGTGACGTGTGCCGACTGCAGGTGGGGTTTGCCGGCATTACTCATTCATTATATATTATATTGTAGGTCACTGCTAGTCCGTAGGCACTTAGGCAGCTAAGTTAAAGTGCCAGTCTTGTTCATATTACCAAGTTAGGTGACAATGTTAAAATTGAGTTAGATTACTTACTAAACTACTTTTTATACTGTATCAGCTCATGTATGAAAATAATATATACTAAAAATACGTGTGGCACATGGTAAAGCTATTGCATAGCATTTTTAATACGTCTAGTCACACGCAAAATGTGTTAAATTTCGTGTTCAACAAAATAAAACCAGAAAATAAGTGAATATATCGCGACTGATTTTATATATCTACTCCAATGTAACATAGGTATGTACTGACATTTTCTTACTCGTGTTCCAGACGCACAGACGACTCTCCCTCCGGAACGGGCCAGACAAGGAGAGAGGGCCGGACAAGGAGAGAGGGCCGGACAAAGAGAGAGGGTCGGACGACGTGACGGCGGAGAACGGGGAGGCGCGGCCGAGCCCCGAGGACGAGGCCTTCATGTCGCAGCTGATAGACTTCTACCGCGACAAGAGCGACACGCTCAAGATCACGCACACGCTCAAACATAGTGAGTTGTGTGAACGCTTGACAATTTAATAATTTTATTCGATAACAGAAATTGTTATTGCGCTCCTATCGCGGGCGGGTAGAAAGAGATGGCAAGTACAAAAAAATTGCTATAACAATTTGCTTGCGCCACTGAGCTTAGTGACGTAGGGTTAGTTAATTCGTGTACTTTAATTGCTAACGATACCGAGACGGCCAAATTGGCATCAAATGATTATCATTGGTTTTATTTAGGTAGCTAGCTTAGGAGTGCTCTTAGCAAAAATGTGTGCCCACTGGTAAATACTAGAAATTGGATGTTTCTTTATATTTATATACATATTCTCCTTATTTTATTTTTATTACACCTCTATCGCAAGTTTGACAAGCAACAACTGTTACAGTGTCGCTGCGACTGATCTACCTGGGCGTGGTGTCGCGCGGCGGGTACGAGGCGGTCTGCCGCGACAAGTTGTGGCGACACCTCTACGCCGACCTCGGCCCGCGCGTGCGACGCCTGTACGAGAGGTGTGTTACCTTCATTGCTATTTAATATGCAATAATAGTTTATTTATAAGAGAAATTCATACTGGCGTTATGTTATTTTAAGCCCACGACAGATTACAAGTAACATTGATATAACATATCCGGAACAATACAATATATAAATTATAATAAATACATACACATACATACACATACCGATAAATTACATAAATAATGTAGATCTGTATTCTGTCTATGACTTAATTTACCTGATGTACAATGCCTCATGGATATAGATCAGTTAACTAAAGCTGGCACGTTCACAGTGCTCACACTTATGCAATTTCACTATACAGTATGTTTAAAAATATAATATGTTTGCATCATGATAAAAATTATCGTATAATCTGCGTACGATAATAATATGCTATCGTACGCACAAAATTATCCTGTATTGTGTACGATAATTATCGTATGGGTCCGAACGCTGGCCGCGCACCGATCACACGCTACCGACTTGTAACATCACGCTGTATTTATAAATAGTAGCATAAGAAAAACAATAACTGTCCCCTTCACGCTCATAAGATGGACCGCGCGCGAGAGAGACGGGCAGACTTTTTATGATGCGTATGCAGTACGACGTCACGCCACGCGCTTATTCACAGACACTACACATACACAAGCTCTTGTTAACTGACGTGTACGTATATATGTACATAATTATAATTTTTATACAAAGATTTTTTTTTAATACCTTTTGCTAATCAACCGCGTTTATTCCAGATGTCTCCTCCCCTTCGAGAACCACGAACGGCGGCTCAGCAAGAAGTACATGAAGGGGCTGAACGGCAAAGTGGAGGAGAAGGTGGAGCCCATAGAGGTGCGGGACTCCCCCCTGCGCGACGAGAAGCGCTTGCGCACCCCCTCCCCCCACCTCGACAACGAGACTGGGGAAGTCCTCAAGGACGACATCTCGGTCACGTCCAAACCGGCGGAGGAGCTCAACCGCGAGTTCCTGGACTCCCTCCCCGAGCCCGACAAGCCCGCCAAGATCTCCGTCAAACCGGTAGAGAAGCTGATAGAACCTGGCCTCAAGAGCGATGCGTTTGATGCTGAATACAAGGACAAAGACGACGACAAGCGAGACGGCTACGACGCACACAAATATATCGGTTAGTGCTGAAGCTAAATACGTGATTATACTTATACAACTTAATTTTCAAAGTATTCGTTAAGTAACTGAGGCAGTGAAACTAAATTCAATCCTACGATTAAGTTTATAATTTATTACCCTCTAATAAAAATGTTTACGCAGCGAATTACTCTTGAAGTTCTGCGGTTTGTGTCATTTATAAAAACGATGTCTGTCACTAGAAGTACGGTTACGTACGCTATAAACGCATTTTGGAGCCACTAAATTTGGAACAACATTCCGATGAGCGTAAATTACACATGGCCCTTCGAGTCGTATGAAACCAGACTGAGTTGATTTATTGTATGTACATTGTGCAGGCAACTCGGAGGGCGGAGTCGGGGGGGCGTGGCGCGTCCCGCCGGCGCGCGCGCCGCTCGCCGACCTCAGCCCGCTCGCCGCGCTCACCGACAATCACAACGGACACGCCGTCAGTATATTTGATTATATAACCTCACAAATGGGTTAACGTGCTTGAATTTCAAAGGCTTTAAGCAACGGATTCATATATCCCTCGGGACTCAACTTCCATTAAGTAAGCCATTTGGTAATCGGAACGCATTAGTAAAAAGAGATGGCGCTATAGACTCGATGGTAGTTGGACCCGAGAGCTTTACAGACCCGTCGCCTAAAGCTTACTGAACTCTATTCCTCGTTTTCCCTTTATTTACAAAATATAGATTACATTCAGTAAAGCAGCATAGAAATTAAAAAAAAGACTGGTTGCACTCCGGGAGTACCGGCAGAAGTGAAAACTTGATTATTAACGTTGTGCATTTTTTTAACCCATTTTTTATGAAAATCGATTTAAAAAAATCGTCAATCAAGTTGTTTCGATCAAGTTTCGATCAAGGTTTCGATCAAGGTTTCGATCAAGGTTTCGATCAAGTTTCGATCAAGTTTCGATCAAGGTTTCGATCAAGTTTCGATCAAGTTTCGATCAAGGTTTCGATCAAGTTTTCGATCAAGTTTCGATCAAATTTCGATCAAGTTTCGATCAAGTTTCGATCAAGGTTTCGATCAAGTTTCGATAAAGTTTCGATCAAGTTTCAAATTGAGTTCGAGTTCGAGTTCGACACAAAACACTACTCTCCAACCGTCTTATGTGTTTTGTATGGTTTTTCGATCAACACGAAAATCTATCGCGAGTTTCGAAGTTTTTACCCATCCCACAAGTGCTCAACGCCGCTAAAGAAGTTTTCACTTCAAAAACGTAGTACAGTACTCCAAAAGTGATAATGCGCATAGAAGTTTTCGAAATTTGTCGGCAACGGTCGTATTTCCCGAGCGACGGTAGACGATATTGCATTTTCTATTAGCATTGCGTTTAAGATACATGTCAAAGTTCGTCGTGATATTCCTGTAGCTTTTGTAACACGGTCATTATTCACGGTCACTCATGCGCATTATTAATTTTGGATTACTGTACATATTTACGCTAAAAACCTACAAAACACTTCGATATTTTTTGTTACGATGACCTTCATTTTCTTTTCGTTACTTTCATTATTTTACTTTTTTTTTACTATGGTCATAATTTAATGAGTGTAATAACAACTGACATCCGTGTGCAGCAGAAGAGTCGTCCGGCGGGGCGGAGCTCCCTGCGCGCGGTGCGGGTGAAGCCGGCGCGGCCCCCGCCCCACCCCGCGTCACACCCCGCCCCCGCCAACACGCAACCTGGTGAGTGCCACTACTATGCTACCATGCTTCATTGACTTATATAATCGCTAGAACATATTGCCGTCTCGCTCGTACCGAGCGTATTATGCACCGAAATCGCAAATAAACTTTTTTTACGTTTATTTTATACTAGCGACCCGCCCCGGCGTCGCACGGGTATAAAATATATAGCCACTGAAAAAATGATTAAAATCGATAGCCGTGATCCTTCACTTTTTTTAACTTGCTACTTGCTACTAAATTGTGTGTTTACATGCATTAAGTAACTTAAAATTAAGTTAAAATTTAGTTAACTACTTATCTACTTAATACGTGTAAACCAGCCCTTAGCGTAATAAAATATAGCCTATAGCCTTCCTCGATAAATGGGCTATCTAACACTGAAAGAATCATCAAAATTCGTTGCGTAGTTTTAAAGATTAAAGGGAACAAAGGGACATGAGGGAAAAAAACGACTTTGTTTTATAATATGTATAGACTATAGAATATAGATAATATAGATATTCTGTTACTTGGGTGTATACTGTATAATGTATTAACGCTACGGGTAATGTGGTTCCAGCGCCGACGTCGTCCGGCCGGCCGGGCCCTTCCCCGCCCAACAACTTCGGCATCCACCACCCGCCGCCGACCGCGCCCCCCGCGCAGCCTGCCGCCCAGCCCGCACCCCCCGCGCCGCCCCACAGCGACGACGACATCGTCGAGGTGAGTCCGACGTCGCGTCGATTCAGTTGCGAAATGAGCCGGACCGGCAGACTCGGGTGAGGATTGGGCCGACTACAACGCGTCTCCGTCTCCACTTGCAGGTCCCCTATAAGCCGAAGAGCCCCGAGATTATCGACCTCGACGAGTACCCGGAGAGCCCGCAGGCCGGCAAGCGGCGCAAGCTGGACATCCTGAAAGAGCGCGGGCTGGAGGTGACGGCCGTGCCGCCGGCGTGGGGCGCCGTGCCGGTCCCCGGCGCCGTGCCGCTGCCCGGGCCGGTGCCGCTGCTGCCCGCGCCGCTGCTGCACCCGCTGCTGGCACCGGCGCAGCTCTACCAGATGTACAACATCCTTCCGCCCTCCTACCCCAACGGCGCGCCGGCGCCCAAGGTGATCCAGGCCGTGAGCGCGTTCGGCACCGCCGGGCCCGAGAAGACCGTTTACGGCAACCCCAAGGACCCGTTCATGCCGCCGCCGCACGTGCTGGGCTGCGCGCCCCTGCGTCCGCGCCCGCTCTCTCCGCCCGCGCGCGACGTGCTCGACCTCACCTGCCCGCCGCCCGAGCGCGGCGCCCTTGAGATCGTGCGCGTGCCCTCTGCCCCCCCGCCCGCCGCCCCCGCGCCCCCCGCCGCGCAGAACCTCGCCAAGAACTACACGCTGCTGGACGGCAAGGCCGTGGTCGGCTCCAACCTGGAGATCACGTTGGTCGACCCCAAGGCGCAGACCCCGCCCAAGCAGCGGCCGCCGCAGAAGCGCAACTCGAACGGCAAGTTTGCGGCAAAGACGCCGACGCTGCCGCGCGAGCCCCGCTACCCGCCGGCGTCACCGTCCGGCAAGCGCGCGCCGCCGCCCCCGGCTCGGGACGAGTCGCCCACCGGCTCGACGGGGTCGCGCGACTCCGCCTCGTCGGGCTTCCTCAACGCATACAAGGCGCCGGGCGGGGCGGGGGGTGCGGCGGCGGGGGCGGGGCTGGCGCTCGACCCGCTGTACGTGAGCTCGCTGTACGGCGGGCTGGGGGGCCTGGGCGGCGCGATGGGCGGGCTGGGCGGGCTGGACCAGCGGCAGCTCGCGATGTACCGCGAGTTCGTGGCGTCGCAGTTCCGCGGCTACTCGGGGCTGCTCAACATCGGTCCGCCCACCACCAAGAATTAGTGAGCCTCTAGTCCGTTAGTGGCCGGCCGGCGGCGGCGCTGTCGGCGGTCGTTTATTTTATTGTGATATGATAGTCCAATAGCGAGCGCGCCTCGTTGATCTCGGAATTAATTTTGCGGCAATTTGGGAGCAATTTCTTTTTATTTGTAAATATTGTATATAAGGTTGAAGGTCCGCGACCGGCTACCGTGCATCGGGTTTTCCCGCGACTATTATGATTTAAATTTTAATTAATGTTTAAATAACGAGTTTGATTAATTTGACAAAAATAAAATGATTGCATCAATGTAAATAAAGTGAACGCGGCGTATCGCCTAATAGTTGTAGATAGGAATTGTTTAAATAATTGTAAACTGCCACGGCCATAAGACAAATATTATTAAAGATCGGTACATGCACTTGGTATGTAGCCCAGGGAATATTTTGCTTGTGAACTGAATGGTTGTGTCGCGACTTGCGAACAGTCACTAGTGTAGGGCAGCGCGGGCCGGTCGCGGACGACGGTTAGTTGAATTCCTAGTTAATAATTAGCGATGAACGTTACGTAGGTTTAATATTTTTTAATTCGCGAGTTGTAAATAGTTGTCCCGCCCCGGGCCCCCGGCCCGGCGGCGATGATGTTTTCTGAACGCTGTCAAAATAAACAATTTCAAAACTTTACGTCTTGTTTTTTCACTTTCCTATTATAATTTGAAAAGCCAAAAAAAAAAACAATACAAATCAACGTTAGCTTGGTTTTTACATTTAAATACAAAATATGTGAAAAAATAACGACACAATCACTTTACGTTTTAAAATTATTGTCCTCGTAATAATATCACAAGACGTACGGCCTGGTGCGGGCGGTTGCTAAGATTCTTTCTAGGGGAGGTAGTCAAGAAAGTGAAGAAATTAAAAAGTGGCAACATCGTAGTGTCATCCCTTTCAAATCAATTTAAGAGAAAAGGGAATACTGCCACTTTTTAATTTCTTCACAGACTATAGAATTTATCCCACCAAAAACATACCTGTTCAAATTTAGAAGTATTTTGGATCTGGCTGTTGATGAAGACGATTACGATCGATGAAGTGCATCTAAACTTGGCATTGGATTGGATTTCAACTCTTTTTTTAAAAGCTATAAAGTGTGTATTGCCCCCTCCCCCCCCCCCCCCAATCCTCCCATCCTCATCGTTTCTCATTGTGTCACTGGAATTTTTATCTGAAGTTCGTAGATGAGCCGACTCACGCTTGACGGATTTCTTCAATTTCTTAATGTCTCGTTAATCTGCATATAACACACGACCTGTGTGCCAATTTTCATAACGCTAGGACAATTGGAAGTGGCCTAGAGGTTTTGATTAGCGGTCAGTGAGTGAGTGAGTGCCAAAATTAGCTATTTTTACAGGGACATAATTCGGGATCTACCGAAGCTATATCTATGAAATTTGGTATACTGCTAAGTACTAGTATATAATTACGTAGGTATAATTTTATCTTTGCACTCGCAATAGGCACTGAGATACAGGGGGGTCAAGAGTGCGTCGAAACGGTTCGTGTACGGTGTAACTGTAAATAGTCACAGTCTGTCTGACAGCAGCTTTTTTTTTTTCGATTGTCGATATTTTTTAATCGATTGTAAGGGTTTCGATTAATTAATTAACCCTCTGTTCACGCACAAGATAGGATATATCTGCTATCCTGCTCCTAGCTGACGTATCATGCCTGCAGCAGCCCATTGGTCACCCATCACGCGATAATTGCAGCGATTGGCCGCCGATGACGTGATACGCAGTCGTGTCACCCCTCATACGCACCTAGGTTCACTTTGCATTCTCCCTCTTAAAAATACGCATTGTAACCCCTTAACGTTTTCTCTAAAAATTCGTAAAATATTGTAAATATACGCAAGAAGTCGATCCAGCTGTTTTCTGCACTCCTCGAGTAAAAGGCCAAACCAAGCCAGCCAAAAACGCGCAAACACCCTCTATTGCATGAATTATGATAGAATGAAGAAAAAAAATGTTTTGCTGGTTAATATTGCTTTATAAGGGGTAATTAAAAAAAATATTAGGAAAAAAAAATTTTAGTATGTTATTTTAGAAAATAATTTTAGGAGCCATTAATGGCTTCGTATGCATAACAAGTACAGAATTTAGCGTAGTAAAAGTCTTTGAAGCAGTTTCTTTTCTCGTTTAGGCATAAGAAAACATAACAATTTTCTCATTTTATATGCGATCGAAACATAATTATTAATTTTGATAAAGTAGGAGTATTTTTTTCGAGGGTTACCAATGTGGTCATATGGTGGTGGCCGTAAAGGAAGACCTTCCGACTGGTCAGGGGGGTTTTTTCGGTCAGGCCGAAGTGGTGCCTATATGGGTATGTAAGAATATATTATTTGACACGTTTAGAAAACTTTAATAGTGCGATGCAGAATTGACCCTATTTATGCAAAATGAGTCCAATCCACACCATTGCCAAAATTGAGTTAATAATGCAGAAGTATTCTAAAATGGCCCTTTTATCGACCCTATGAAGATCGTAGTAATCTAACAATTTTTTCAGAACAAAACATTTTTACAACAAAGTTATCAACTAACAAATTAATGAGTATTGTTTTTTTTATATAGATCCAAACTACATATTGGTCTCTCGATTTTTTTTTTTAAATTAGGCAAGTAGAATCATGCGACTTGTTTGCATATTAAAAAAGGCTTAGTTCTTAATATTTTACAAAGACTCACGTGTCATTGTGACACAGGCCCGACACAAAATAGACATATCCCATTTTTTGATAGGGTAAAACGACTAGTGATTAGATAGTACCAGTTATTGGACAAAACACAAAAACGCAATATTATTTATAAAGTTTGCTTTAAAAACTGCATTTTTAAAGTAATAAAACGAAATTTTAAAGATAAACAGGTAGCTATTAAAGCAACCTTAATAAATATTATAGTGTTTTTGTGCTGTGTCCAATGACTAGTACTGACTACTGTCCAATCACTAGTCATGTTCACCCTATGTAATATTTATATTCAAAATCAGTGGCTAAGACGTTATTTTATTGCTTTCTTTTTTTCTCTTTAGGCCCAATAAGAAAAGTGCTAATACGAAGAATAAAAATCGTTATTTGCATGTTTTTTGCACTTAGAAATTATTATTTTCATACCGTGCCTAAAGAAAAACACAAAACCAAAAAAAATATTTTGTTTACTTAGGTACATTTAAAAAGAAATCGGTCAAGTATGAGTTGAACTCGCGCACGAAGGGTTCCGTACCATTATAGAGCAAAATTAATAAGTAGTAAAAAGTTTTATAGTGCCCAAGTGTGTGCCCGTGTAAAAAGTCGGTCGTGCACCTGTCCAGTCATGTCGGTCTTCCGCTTCGTTGGGTTACGAGAGTAAAGAATAGTGCTCTTGTGTATTGCGCACACACTGGGGCACTATAAAATTACTCCTGCGTAACTGGCCTGGTTTCATTGAAACCAGAGTGGTCGTGTGTATTGCGCACACACGACCGTTACGACACGATCGTATAGAGGGGAAAAATCCAGGAAGAACAAGCCGAAGAACCCCATATCGAGGACAAGCAGTTGCCGAGTTATAAGCACTCAAAGTTTGACATTGACAGCTCGGCAACTGTCAAACTTCGAACAAAAGCGGCCATAACTCCGCTCCCAATAGGCCTAGAGGAACGGGGTTTCTTCTAACCTCAAAGGCAACATCTCGGCTACCCCCTCCCTGAATTTGAACTAAATCGGAGACATCAAATTTTGTCTCAATTCTGAGGCCAGGATCGAATAGAGGAGAAAAATCCAGGAAGAACAAGCCGAAGAACCCCATATCCAGGATAAATAGTTGCCGAGTTACAAGTATTCAAACTTTGACATTGACAGCTCGGCAACTGTCAAATGTCTTAAAAAAGTAGCCATAACTACGCTCCCAATAGGCCTAGAGGAACGGGGTTTCTTCCAACCTCAAAGGCAATACCTCGGCTACCCCCTCCCCGAATCTGGACTAAATCGGAGACATCAAAACTTCAAGGCGATTCTCCATTACTATTATTTTTTGTATTATTATTATTATTTTTTACATTAAGATTTTTGCAACGTTGCTTGAAACCATCACTACTAAAGCGAAAGTGTTGTCTGTCTGTCTGTCTGTCCGTCTGTCTGTCTATCTGTCTGTTTGATATCTCTTCACGCCCAAACCACTGAACCAATTTTGCTGAAATTTGCTATGCAGATTTGAGACTTTGAGTACCGGGAAAGGACAATTCATCCCGGAAAAATGTACGGTTCCTGCACGATAAACGAGTTTTGGCGAAACGGAGTTGCAGGCATCATCTAGTTTTAAACATCCTTGTAAAAACCAGAAAAAAGTAGGAGCCCCACATTATACCAGGTAGGTACTTACTGCCGAAGAATACAACAAGATATATTTAGGATATGCTCACCTAGATACAAAAAATATTAAGTTTTAAACCTAAATTATATATTTTTTTCATTTCAACATTTTAAAATTTTTTTGGGAATATAAGCAACAATATAAACTTAAAAATAATGAATATATATTTCATTCTATTACTACATAACCGAAAGAAAAAAATGCCGGTTTTCTTCAAAATTTGAAATTTCATGAGGCCTCAGTTTATTTAAAAGCAAATTTTATAAGTTAAAATCGTTGTTTCTATTACTAATTAGATGTTAGACATCCAAATCGGGTGCACAGATCTCATGCACGAAAATCAAGTTGACTTGTGTAATAAATCTAAAAAGATGGTTCGCTTTGGATTATATGTATCCCACACTAATATAGTTTTCCTAAAAGGAACCCTCCTGTTTTTGTTTAATTTTTGTTGGAAATAGTAGTAATTTTTAACATATTTATGTTTGTACGCATAGAATAAATTACCAAATATACTATTGTAAATTAACTTTACTTAAAATAATAATCACTTTTAAAGAATACACAATTTTAATAAAAACGGCTTTTTCTCAGAACTGTCATCGTGTAAGTTGAGTCCGGTATGCATAAATAGGTCCAATTGTAGTACTAGTTGGACCTCTACATATCGCCACAATAACCATGTTTTTATCTTATTTGAATTAGATAAAGTTAGAAAACGGTAATTAATCCTCATTCGAGTCAGATCCTAACATATCATTTATGAAATCATCGCCAGGGATAGTTGTTGTGAACTTATTGGTACCAAAAAACCGTGCAAGTAAGATCGGTGAATGCATACGAAGCCAGAAGTGGCTCCCGCGGAAAATTCAGAAAATATAGCAGAAAAACCAAATTTATAGTAAAACAAATATTACGGACAGTAAAAAGAACCTTTGAACATTATAATTAGATTTTTTAACTTACTTTTTTTACTACACGAATATCTTACTTTTTTCCAATAATATACATCGTCAAAGTCGCATGCAATTTTACTTCGTCTGTTTCATGCGCCCGCGCCGCTAAAAAGTGAAATTGCATTCGCAGATGACATTTTGCCATCAGCAAAAAATACGTTCTGATTCACAGAGATGCAGTTGAAGTAGAAGTGAAAATATTTAATCCATTCTCATTATAATAAGGGTAGAAAAAAATATTTAATCTGAAGAGCCAGAAATGGCTTCATATGCAGTAAAGGGTTAAAACGATAGTTTTTTATTATTATTTTTTTTTAAATCGATTTTCATAAAAATGGGTTAAAAAAAATAATGCACAACGTTAATAATCAAGTTTTCACTTCTGCCGGCACTCCCGGAGTGCAACCCGTCTTTTTTTCTTGTAAGACTTTATCCTACATGATCCATTAAACAAAAAACATATTAATTTTCAAATTTTATATTTCTCAAAAATTTAATTTTTTACAGACATTTTCTAGATAATTTACATCTAAAGTCCCTTGTAACGTGTTTGTAGAATTTTATTATCACTTTCATAGTCGCGACCAAAGTATATTTCGTCATGTTTAAAGTGTAAAAAAAAGTAAAATAGTAAAAATGTTTGTACGGGCATTGTAAAAAAGTGCCTTACTCCCGAAACTGATATCAACTTGATACGAGTCTGATTTCGATTTCGTTTTTGATGTCACTGTAATGCGTAGGAATTCCGGAACAAAATCGTATCAAAATCGAGATGTTGCCATGTCGTCTTGTCAACGTCGTTATAGCAACATCCTTGTTATGAAGTAGTAGAAGGTTACGAAAAATATGAAATAATGTTTGTGTTTTTTCGTCATCCATAAAAATACATTTCTCTAGAAAATTTAGAGTTTAGATGGATGTGCCCATTTTCTACTTTAGTGGGTTTAAAATGGTTATTTTCGTTAAATAAATATGTATTTTTTTTTGTAGTTACACAATAGTTACACTTAACATTGTCATATACATATTCTATTATTTATAAATTGTATCCGACATTAAAAGTTAGTTTTTATTTGGAAAGTAATGGTCCGTCCGACGTACCTACAAATTGAGATGTTGTTGAGATTCCTGGAAGAAAATCCAGTAATCGCAAAAGGGTAAATGCGGGCGAGCCAAGCTAAGCACGATACCAAACTCAAATGGGACCGTACAGCTGTAGAGCTAAACTCCATTGGAGGTGCCATCAATAACATTAAAAATGCTTGCAGACGAGTCATTTTTTATGAAATAAGGGGGCAAACGAGCAAATGGGTCACCTGATGGAAAGTAACTTCCGTCGCCCATGGACACTCGCAGCATCAGAAGAGCTGCAGGTGCGTTGCCGGCCTTTTAAGAGGGAATAGGGTAACAGGGGAGGGTAGGGACGGGAAGGGAGGGGAAAAGGGAAGGGAATAGGGTATTGGGCCTCCGGTAAACTCACTCACTCGGCGAAACACACCGCAAGCGCTGTTTCACGCCGGTTTTCTGTGAGAACGTGGTATTTCTCCGGTCGAGCCGGCCCATTCGTGCCGAAGCATGGCTCTCCCACGTTAGATTATTATGTTAAAATAATAATGAATTAATAAAATATATTACCAACAAAAAATGAAACGACACCACACCAATCGATACCCTAGTGACCCTAAAAAACGCTTACAATACCTAACTCGGCAACAATCGATCTCAATCGATGTCGATGCCTCTGTTGCTACCGTGAAATTTGACGTTTGTAAACGATCTGTAAGTCGATTCTCAGACAATTTTGTTTGTCGCGACTACCTAAGATTTCGATTTGGCGAATGTTTCGATGCTGATTAGTTCCAAATTGAGCCGCAGCCCGATCGTGCGCTAGCATAGCTGTCAGGAATAGGATCGTGCGCTATTTTAGTTGTCTAACGCATGTCTAAGGTGTCAAAAACCGTTGAAATCGAAAATCGAAATCGATATCAATATGGGGAGTAAGGCCCCTGGTAGTAGTAGCAATAAGGCGCCTACAGCTAGTCAGTAAAAGATCGGCTATTTGCACTAGATTAATTAATGCATTTCTAGTAGCACAGAACGCTCAATTATTCTCTTATTGTATTCAATATGTCAGCAAGTCACAAGTTGACTTAGCTCAGCTTTGGTTTACAAACGCCACATATTAGAGTCTAGTACAAGATGACATGAATCGGGGCAAATAAATTTTAAGATCATTCTCACAACTTACAAACAGGTACGCATATTAGTGTCGTTATTTACACATCACAAGTGAAACTTATATTGCTGTTTTACATGCGGCGACAGAGGCACCGCCCCTAGCCGTATTGAGGCCTTCCATGATTAGAAGCCCCGCCGTTCTTAGGCCTACGATTGTCCGAGGCCCCAGCGTACTGGGGCATCTGATAATGCCCTCGCGTACCACGTATGATGGTCCGAGCCCGGTGTATTGGGGACTACGATGGTCTGAGGCCCCGGCATTCTGGTTATGACAATCTGAGGCCCCGGCATTTTGCCTATGGTAGTCAGAGCCCAGAGGCCCCTGGGGCCTACGATGTCTCGAGGCCACTGCAGCCTACACCTCGTCGGGGGCGGCAAGCACGGCCCCGCTGTACGCGAGGTCCCAGTAGTGCTCCACGCGGTGCTTCTGGAACAACTCGCGCGCCTGCTTCTCCGTCGGCAACACCTGGAAACAGATTGGATGGTTTAGGTATATGTGTGTGGTAATTATGTGAAATAGCTCCATCAAAGTGATACCAAAATAGTAGTTGTCACTGGAAAGCGGGGCATCACGGGGAAAACGGTACAAGTATCTAGCAGTTAGCATGTAGGGGCTACTGCTGCAGCCTGCCTTACAACCAATATTATATTAAAGATGTATGATAAAGATAAATGATAATTAAGGGAGAACGATTAAGGATGATAAATAAAACCGCTCCCTTTGATGGATAAATGATAACTGACTTTATTAGAACGTCGTATAAGATTACGTGGAAAAAATTGAGAGACAACAAATCAAGTTCACTAAGTTATAAGACAATTTACGTTACACTATCAATGTAGAGTGTGCTGTGTGTCGTTTTTGTTCCATTAAATGTTGTGTTACCTTGAACTTGATCTCCCCGAAGGCTCGCTGCGGCGCGCGGCCCTCCCACACGAGCTTGCAGGTGTTGGGCACGTCCTGGCCGCGCTCGTCCTTCACGGTGTCGTCCTCCCAGCGGATGCGCTGCAGCATAAGGCGGCGGTAGCGCGCGTGCTGGCGCGGCCCGCCCTCCGCCACCACCACGCAGCAGCCGCGCTGCAGTACCACCACGCCCGTCATGTGCAGCTGCCGCGCGTTCACCTCTACCTTGAACTTCGCCGACGCGCACTCGAACAGGTCGCGGATCCTGGACAATCGATTGTGTAGGTCGAAGCGTTCCAGCTGATTAGCCACAGAATTAGGCATCAAGGCCAGATTCACGTTTTAGAAACAAAACTAAACATAGACAACAAAATAGAAACCTAATAAATTAAAAATAAATTGGTTGTCAGTTTGTTATTCGTAGGTTGTCAGTAAAGTCGGTTGACGGGCGGTAGTATGATGTGACAATGAGACAACGTCAGAACCGAAATGAGCCGATTGCTCGAGCTGATCATGCCGCGCTCTCGCTTGCGGAACGCGACAATGAGCGCGGGACAATGACGTCATCTTTTGCGTGCATGCAGCCCGTAGTATCGAATTATTAGACGTTGTCACGTCAAAAACACATTATTTTTCATATAATTGATGAATAACATGATGTATATATGTGGTCTCACCTGTAGACGGCGACGTGGACGCCCATCGACGTGTCCTCGCGGATCTTGCGGTCGATCTGTTGACGTAACAATAACTCTTGTAATATTGTAATATTTTAAAAATTTAACTAAAATAAATACCACCGTATTTCCCATACATTGGACTTTAGGAAAAAGCTGGTGTCATCTACACATTTTTGCTTATATTAAAATTAATTGTACCTTAACAACTCCTCATATCATTATAGAGATAACCTACGATAACATGGCGCGCCACTCCAAATTACTTTTTCAATGTGTGCATAGTGCGTTTCATCAAATAGTTCCTTTGCCGCCATGTTGGCACTAATGCAAATTAATGTTGCCACATTACCCTTACTGTGCTACCTTAAATTAGGGGAGATTATAATTATGTTATCACAAAATGCACTTAAAGAAAATTGTACATAATTCTAACCGCTTTCGTCGCTGCTCTGCCTACGTCTACCCCTCGGGGACCGTTCTTTTTCCCGGGATAAAAGGTACCCTATGTCCTTCTCCATACTCCAGAGTTCCAGACAACGTGTACCTGTGAAAGTTTTATGATGTTCCGCTTAGTGCTTTATGTGTGAAGGCGTAACCAGCAAAGTCACTTTCGCATTTACTGGCTAAAAGCCGAGCTTTGTGAGGGCTCGCGTCATCACACCTTCACTGACTGATGATAACACATTTACATGTAAATACTATCTTAAAGCACAAATCAATAGGCGTGATAGTTTGTCCGTAAAGTGTACCACAAAATGTACAGGTTGTGATAATATTATTGTACTAGCTTTTACCCGCGCCTTCGTTCATGAATCGTGTGTGTGTAGTTTTCGTTACTAGAAGTGCGTTTCATCAAATAGTTCCTTTGCCATCATGTTGGCATTCTCTGTTAGTAACGTAAACACGACACACGCTCTGCAAGTATTCATAAGTTTTACTGTGTTTATGGGTGATTAAGCTGACGCTGGTAACCCTATTTCACTAAGCCGTAATGGAGGCAACTCGAGTTTAATGGAATTATTGGGGCCTAGTTACGTTTTTCACGTTCACAAAACTCTTTCACTCTTAGCACCATCATTCTTTCACCACTCTTTAATGTTATCGGCATGATTTTCTCACGAAATCACAGTAAAACTTATGAAAACTCGCAGAGCTGTTAACCTTGTTTACATTATTGACAGACAGGAATACCAACATGACGGCAAAGGAACTATTCGATGAAACGCACTATAGTCACATCCTTATAAAAGAGTTTGTATGTAGTAAATATGTACTCGTAATATTTCACTTAATGTCACTTATTAACAAGATTTGTTGGTTAACTAATCATAACTAGCCGACCGCGCGAGACAACGCATCAAACGTTTTGACAACGCACTTCAAACGTTTTGAATTTTGGAGGGGCGCGCCATGTTATCGTAGTTTATCTCTACTTTTAGAACTTTAAACAAGTTTGTTGAAACTATGATGTGCTCACCTTCTCTCTCTTCTGGTCCTTGGTGAGGGCGCGGGCCTGGTTGGCCTCCAGGTGCGTTTTCTGCCGCTTGGCGATCTGCTCGCGGACCTTGGCCTCGATGGCGGTGGGGTCCTGCACCGCCTCCGTGCCTAGTGCCCGCATCAGGTTCGATATCCTGTGAGACATACATACTATATGTATATGCATTTCTTTGGACACCATGGTCCATGGTTTACGTTATGAAATCAGCTGTATTACAGTATAAGGTTAACGATTTACTAATATGTAAACATATGACTATGACTTAAAAATATTGTAGATAAATGTTTCATTATGAATATTATCTAAAAAGATTCATAATGAAGCATTTATCTACAATTTTTTTATTCATAGTTTACATTGTAAATAAATAATAATTTATAATCTTGCTATAATTAGATAAGAATGTCTATCGGTAGTCGGTACTAGATGGTACTAGTTTTTTCTCATACATCTTCTATCATTTCCATAATTTCAACTAACAACCTGTTTTTTACAGAAAACCAATCTACTAGTCGATTTATGATACCTCGTTTTCTACAGAATTTATCTAGAGTCTAGACCCGCTATCCCCAACCCGCGGCCCGCCGGGACTTTATTTGTGGCCCGCGTGATGTGTAACAATTTTGAAATTCACCCCCACCGGCAAAATAACGTAAAGTCTACGTGTTAGTCGTAATTTTTTTTCCACTTTTAAATCGTTAATTTTGAAGAATGTTATTTTTTAACCCTAAAAATTTTTTGTTGCGGCCCGGGACACCAAGACCAAAACATGTTTGTGGCCCGCATGAAAAAAGGTTGGGGACCACTGGTCTAGACGATGCATGAAAAATGGTAGCTGTACAAATCTATCAACAGGCTTAGCATGGTCACCATAGAAACGGTTTCTTGCTACGGAAGAACAGACAAAGTGACAGGAAAGCAAATACACCATTTTGTTACTAAAATGTACGTCAGTATGTCCATTGTTTCCCGTTTCTAATGTTGTCATGGTAAGCCTGCAGAAACGTAGTTTCTGGCTCAGTGGACTATGCAAATATTATAATATGTAGAGATAAACTACGATAACATGACGCGCCCCTCCAAATTACTGTTTCAATGTGTGTATTCACATCCTTATGAAAGAGTTTGTATGTAGTAAGTATTCAACCAATCAACCAGGACTCGTATTATTCCAGTTAATGTCACTTATTACCAAGATTTGTTGGTTAACTAATCATAACTAGCCTACCGCGCAAGACAACGGCCGCGTACTTCAAACGTTTTGAATTTTGGAGGGGCGCGCAAATCGCAATGTTATCGTAGTTTATCTCTGTAAGGAAGGGTAGTTACCTGAGTTTGGGTTCCGGCGGCGCCTCAAGTCCGAGGCGCACCTTCTCCTGCTCCTCTTTCCAGGCCTCGCGTCGCGACTGCCGGCGCAGTTTCTTGCGTTCCTTCTTCGTCAGGAACACCGGCATGTACGTCGGCTTCAGCGGCTCCGCTGAGGATCATCAACCACGTTTATTCTTCCGTACTAAATATTGCCCGCATCCTTAGCGGGACTCTATACACGAGCAATTTTACTACGTAATATTATTGACCATCTAGGACAGTGGTCCCCAACCTTTTTTTCATGCGGGGTCACAAACATGTTTTGGTCTTGGTGTCGCGGGCCGCAATAAAAATTTTTAGGTTTGAAAATAACGTTCTTCAAAGTTCATTTTCAAAATTCATTTACAAGTGAAAAAATATAGAGACGAACTTAGAACCTCCTCCTTTTTGGAAGTCGGTTAAAAAAATCACGACCTTCACGACGACTTTAGATTATTTTGCCGGTTGGCGTGAATTTCAAAATGGTTTGACATCACGCGGGCCAGCGGGTCGGCGAACCACATGCGGCCCGCCGACCGCGGGTTGAGGATAGTTGATCTAGGGCCTATATTGTACATTGTGCGCCTTCAATCTAATTGTCAAATAAACTGTTCAATAAAATTGAAGCGGCATATTGCACAATACAATAGATCGTCTAGGGCCTTGCTTATACAGGCAAAATTAAACCTAGAAGAAACCGTGAATTTTCGCGATAATAAGTAGCCTATGTGATTCGCCGTCATTTACTCTATAGTAGCTCTATAGTCTATATTATATGAGACAAGTATCATTAAAACCGGTCCAGCTGTTCGCGTGAAGCAGTTAGCAAAAAAACCACTATAAGAGACCTTGGAGTTATTCATGACTCGAAACTATCGTTTAACTCTCATATTGATCATGTCATATCAAAGGCATCTAAAGCTCTTGGCTTCTTAAAGCGAAATTCTAAAGATTTTGTCCGCGCTAAAACTATCAAGGTTCTATATTGCTCTCTAGTTAGAAGTCACCTCGAGTATGCCTCCCAAATTTGGAACCCTAGGTATAAAATTCACATTAATAGAATTGAGAATATCCAAAGAAAATTTATACGTTACCTATGTTTTAAAACTAATCAACGGTTTAGTAGTTCCAATTATAAGTCTGTCTGTACCAAACACCACCTCCTTACCCTAGAGGACCGTCGTGTTATTGCCGATGTGTCTTTTCTTGTAAAAATTTCTTCGAATAATCTAGACTGCCCCAACCTATTATCTAAGTTGTCTTTTAAAATTCCTACTAAGTCCTATCGTCGTCATGTTCCTATCTTCTTACCCACTACCCACACCTACTACAGACAGAACTCCTTCATGTATCGTGCAAGCAAGCAACTTAACTCAGTTTGTTCTAATATGGATTTAGATATTTTCAATTGTAATATTTCAACTCTAAAGAGATCATTATGCAAGCATTTTGTTGATTTAGTTAATTAATCGTTTGTTGATGTTTAGCTCTTCTGTACGTAATAGGTATTGTAATGCTAGAAATAAGCAACACTAACTTAAAAATATATATATATATATACTACAACAAAACTTTAAACATTTTAAACAAAAAAAAAAAAAAAAACAGTTATTGTAAACAAGAATATCAGTTATTTATAAATAAGTATATATATATATATATAAGTATATATATATATATATATATATATATATACTAATATCAGTTATTTTATCAGTTATTTATAAATAAGTATATATATATATATATAAGTATATATATATATATATATATATATACTTATTTATAAATAACTGATATTCTTGTTTACAATAACTGTTTTTTTTTTTTTTTTTTGTTTAAAATGTTTAAAGTTTTGTTGTAGTAGTACTAGGTATTCATAATGTAACATTTAAGTCAATATTTTGTAAACTATTACTATCAGTGAAAACTTCTAATTGGCTCCTTATTATGTATTCCGTCTTATAATTTAATTGTAATAATAGCTGTAAGTTTTCGAAGTATCATAAAATAAAATAAAAATAAAAAAATTTTAGTATGTTATTTTAGAAAATAATTTTAGGAGCCATTAATGGCTTCGTATGCATAACAAGTACAGAATTTAGCGTAGTAAAAGTCTTTGAAGCAGTTTCTTTTCTCGTTTAGGCATAAGAAAACATAACAATTTTCTCATTTTATATGCGATCGAAACATAATTATTAATTTTGATAAAGTAGGAGTATTTTTTTCGAGGGTTACCAATGTGGTCATTTGGTGGTGGCCGTAAAGGAAGACCTTCCGACTGGTCAGGGGGGTTTTTTCGGTCAGGCCGAAGTGGTGCCTATATGGGTATGTAAGAATATATTATTTGACACGTTTAGAAAACTTTAATAGTGCGATGCAGAATTGTAGTACTAGTTGGACCTCTACATATCGCCACCATGGTTATTACCATGTTTTTATCTTATTTGAATTAGATAAAGTTAGAAAACGGTAATTAATCCTCATTCGAGTCAGATCCTAACATATCATTTATGAAATCATCGCCAGGGATAGTTGTTGTGAACTTATTGGTACCAAAAAACCGTGCAAGTAAGATCGGTGAATGCATACGAAGCCAGAAGTGGCTCCCGCGGAAAATTCAGAAAATATAGCAAAAAAACCAAATTTATAGTAAAACAAATAATACGGACAGTAAAAAGAACCTTTGAACATTATAATTAGATTTTTTAACTTACTTTTTTTACTACACGAATATCTTACTTTTTTCCAATAATATACATCGTCAAAGTCGCATGCAATTTTACTTCGTCTGTTTCATGCGCCCGCGCCGCTAAAAAGTGAAATTGCATTCGCAGATGACATTTTGCCATCAGCAAAAAATACGTTCTGATTCACAGAGATGCAGTTGAAGTAGAAGTGAAAATATTTAATCCATTCTCATTATAATAAGGGTAGAAAAAAATATTTAATCTGAAGAGCCAGAAATGGCTTCATATGCAGTAAAGGGTTAAAACGATAGTTTTTTTTTATTATTTTTTTTTAAATCGATTTTCATAAAAATGGGTTAAAAAAAATAATGCACAACGTTAATAATCAAGTTTTCACTTCTGCCGGCACTCCCGGAGTGCAACCCGTCTTTTTTTCTTGTAAGACTTTATCCTACATGATCCATTAAACAAAAAACATATTAATTTTCAAATTTTATATTTCTCAAAAATTTAATTTTTTACAGACATTTTCTAGATAATTTACATCTAAAATCCCTTGTAACGTGTTTGTAGAATTTTATTATCACTTTCATAGTCGCGACCAAAGTATATTTCGTCATGTTTAAAGTGTAAAAAAAAGTAAAATAGTAAAAATGTTTGTACGGGCATTGTAAAAAAGTGCCTTACTCCCGAAACTGATATCAACTTGATACGAGTCTGATTTCGATTTCGTTTTTGATGTCACTGTAATGCGTAGGAATTCCGGAACAAAATCGTATCAAAATCGAGATGTTGCCATGGCGTCTTGTCAACGTCGTTATAGCAACATCCTTGTTATGAAGTAGTAGAAGGTTACGAAAAATATGAAATAATGTTTGTGTTTTTTCGTCATACTATAAAAATACATTTCTCTAGAAAATTTAGAGTTTAGATGGATGTGCCCATTTTCTACTTTAGTGGGTTTAAAATGGTTATTTTCGTTAAATAAATATGTATTTTTTTTTTTGTAGTTACACAATAGTTACACTTAACTTTGTCATATACATATTCTATTATTTATAAATTGTATCCGACATTAAAAGTTAGTTTTTATTTGGAAAGTAATGGTCCGTCCGACGTACCTACAAATTGAGATGTTGTTGAGATTCCTGGAAGAAAATCCAGTAATCGCAAAAGGGTAAATGCGGGCGAGCCAAGCTAAGCACGATACCAAACTCAAATGGGACCGTACAGCTGTAGAGCTAAACTCCATTGGAGGTGCCATCAATAACATTAAAAATGCTTGCAGACGAGTCATTTTTTATGAAATAAGGGGGCAAACGAGCAAATGGGTCACCTGATGGAAAGTAACTTCCGTCGCCCATGGACACTCGCAGCATCAGAAGAGCTGCAGGTGCGTTGCCGGCCTTTTAAGAGGGAATAGGGTAACAGGGGAGGGTAGGGACGGGAAGGGAGGGGAAAAGGGAAGGGAATAGGGTATTGGGCCTCCGGTAAACTCACTCACTCGGCGAAACACACCGCAAGCGCTGTTTCACGCCGGTTTTCTGTGAGAACGTGGTATTTCTCCGGTCGAGCCGGCCCATTCGTGCCGAAGCATGGCTCTCCCACGTTAGATTATTATGTTAAAATAATAATGAATTAATAAAATATATTACCAACAAAAAATGAAACGACACCACACCAATCGATACCCTAGTGACCCTAAAAAACGCTTACAATACCTAACTCGGCAACAATCGATCTCAATCGATGTCGATGCCTCTGTTGCTACCGTGAAATTTGACGTTTGTAAACGATCTGTAAGTCGATTCTCAGACAATTTTGTTTGTCGCGACTACCTAAGATTTCGATTTGGCGAATGTTTCGATGCTGATTAGTTCCAAATTGAGCCGCAGCCCGATCGTGCGCTAGCATAGCTGTCAGGAATAGGATCGTGCGCTATTTTAGTTGTCTAACGCATGTCTAAGGTGTCAAAAACCGTTGAAATCGAAAATCGAAATCGATATCAATATGGGGAGTAAGGCCCCTGGTAGTAGTAGCAATAAGGCGCCTACAGCTAGTCAGTAAAAGATCGGCTATTTGCACTAGATTAATTAATGCATTTCTAGTAGCACAGAACGCTCAATTATTCTCTTATTGTATTCAATATGTCAGCAAGTCACAAGTTGACTTAGCTCAGCTTTGGTTTACAAACGCCACATATTAGAGTCTAGTACAAGATGACATGAATCGGGGCAAATAAATTTTAAGATCATTCTCACAACTTACAAACAGGTACGCATATTAGTGTCGTTATTTACACATCACAAGTGAAATTTATATTGCTGTTTTACATGCGGCGACAGAGGCACCGCCCCTAGCGTTCTTGGGCCTACGATTGTCCGAGGCCCCAGCGTACTGGGGCATCTGATAATGCCCTCGCATACCACGTATGATGGTCCGAGCCCGGTGTATTGGGGACTACGATGGTCTGAGGCCCCGGCATTCTGCTTATGACAATCTGAGGCCCCGGCATTTTGCCTATGGTAGTCAGAGCCCAGAGGCCCCTGGGGCCTGCGATGTCCGAGGCCTCTGCAGCCTACACCTCGTCGGGGGCGGCGAGCACGGCCCCGCTGTACGCGAGGTCCCAGTAGTGCTCCACGCGGTGCTTCTGGAACAACTCGCGCGCCTGCTTCTCCGTCGGCAACACCTGTTTCCAGATTGGATGGTTTAGGTATATGTGTGTGGTAATTGTGTGAAATAGCTCCATCAAAGTGATACCAAAATAGTAGTTGTCACTGGAAAGCGGGGCATCACGGGGAAAACGGTACAAGTATCTAGCAGTTAGCACGATTACGTGGAAAAAATTGAGAGACAACAAATCAAGTTTACTAAGTTATAAGACAATTTACGTTACACTATCAATGTAGAGTGTGCTGTGTGTCGTTTTTTTCCATTAAATGTTGTGTTACCTTGAACTTGATCTCCCCGAAGGCTCGCTGCGGCGCGCGGCCCTCCCACACGAGCTTGCAGGTGTTGGGCACGTCCTGGCCGCGCTCGTCCTTCACGGTGTCGTCCTCCCAGCGGATGCGCTGCAGCATAAGGCGGCGGTAGCGCGCGTGCTGGCGCGGCCCGCCCTCCGCCACCACCACGCAGCAGCCGCGCTGCAATACCACCACGCCCGTCATGTGCAGCTGCCGCGCGTTCACCTCTACCTTGAACTTCGCCGACGCGCACTCGAACAGGTCGCGGATCCTGGACAATCGATTGTGTAGGTCGAAGCGTTCCAGCTGATTAGCCACAGAATTAGGCATCAAGGCCAGATTCACGTTTTAGAAACAAAACTAAACATAGACAACAAAATAGAAACCTAATAAATTAAAAATAAATTGGTTGTCAGTTTGTTATTCGTAGGTTGTCAGTAAAGTCGGTTGACGGACGGTAGTATGATGTGACAATGAGACAACGTCAGAACCGAAATGAGCCGATTGCTCGAGCTGATCATGCCGCGCTCTCGCTTGCGGAACGCGACAATGAGCGCGGGACAATGACGTCATCTTTTGCGTGCATGCAGCCCGTAGTATCGAATTATTAGACGTTGTCACGTCAAAAACACATTGTCTTTCATATAATTGATGAATAACATGATGTATATATGTGGTCTCACCTGTAGACGGCGACGTGGACGCCCATCGACGTGTCCTCGCGGATCTTGCGGTCGATCTGTTGACGTAACAATAACTCTTGTAATACTGTAATATTTTAAAAACTTAACTAAAATAAATACCACCGTATTTCCCATACATTGGACTTTAGTAAAAAAACTGGTGTCATCTACACTTTTTTGCTGATATTAAAATTAATTGTACCTTAACATCTCCTCATATCATTATAGAGATAACCTACGATAACATGGCGCGCCACTCCAAATTACTTTTTCAATGTGTGCATAGTGCGTTTCATCAAATAGTTCCTTTGCCGCCATGTTGGCACTAATGCAAATTAATGTTGCCACATTACCCTTACTGTGCTACCTTAAATTAGGGGAGATAATAATTATGTTATCACAAAGTGCACTTAAAGAAAATTGTACATAATTCTAACAGCTTTCGCCCGCTGCTCTGCCTACGTTAACGTCTATCCCTCGGGGACCGTTCTTTTTCCCGGGATAAAAGGTACCCTATGTCCTTCTCCATACTCCAGACAACGTGTAGGTACCTATGAAAGTTTTATGATGATTGGCTTAGTACTTTATGTGTGAAGGCGTAACCAGCAAAGTCACTTTCGCATTTACTAGCTAAAAGCCGAGCTTTGTGAGAGCTCGCGTCATCACACCTTCATTGACTGATGATAACACATTTACATGTAAATACTATATTAAAGCACAAATCAATAGGCGTGATAGTTTGTCCGTAAAGTGTCCCACAAAATGTACAGGTTGTGATAATATTATTGTACTAGCTTTTACCCGCGCCTTCGTTCATGAATCGTGTGTGTGTAGTTTTCGTTACTAGAAGTGCGTTTCATCAAATAGTTCCTTTGCCATCATGTTGGCATTCTCTGTTAGTAACGTAAACACGGTACACACGCTCTGCAAGTATTCATAAGTTTTTCTGTGTTTATGGGTGATTAAGCTGACGCTGGTAACCCTATTTCACTAAGCCGTAATGGAGGCAACTCGAGTTTAATGGAATTATTGGGGCCTAGTTACGTTTTTCACGTTCACAAAACTCTTTCACTCTTAGCACCATCATTCTTTCACCACTCTTTAATGTTATCGGCATGATTTTCTCACGAAATCACAGTAAAACTTATGAAAACTCGCAGAGCTGTTAACCTTGTTTACATTATTGACAGACAGGAATACCAACATGACGGCAAAGGAACTATTCGATGAAACGCACTATAGTCACATCCTTATAAAAGAGTTTGTATGTAGTAAATATGTACTCGTAATATTTCACTTAATGTCACTTATTAACAAGATTTGTTGGTTAACTAATCATAACTAGTCGACCGCGCGAGACAACGCATCAAACGTTTTGACAACGCACTTCAAACGTTTTGAATTTTGGAGGGGCGCGCCATGTTATCGTAGTTTATCTCTACTTTTAGAACTTTAAACAAGTTTGTTGAAACTATGATGTGCTCACCTTCTCTCTCTTCTGGTCCTTGGTGAGGGCGCGGGCCTGGTTGGCCTCCAGGTGCGTTTTCTGCCGCTTGGCGATCTGCTCGCGGACCTTGGCCTCGATGGCGGTGGGGTCCTGCACCGCCTCCGTGCCTAGTGCCCGCATCAGGTTCGATATCCTGTGAGACATACATACTATATGTATATGCATTTCTTTGGACACCATGGTCCATGGTTTACGTTATGAAATCAGCTGTATTACAGTATAAGGTTAACGATTTACTAATATGTAAACATATGACTATGACTTAAAAATATTGTAGATAAATGTTTCATTATGAATATTATCTAAAAAGATTCATAATGAAGCATTTATCTACAATTTTTTTATTCATAGTTTACATTGTAAATAAATAATAATTTATAACCTTGCTATAATTAGATAAGAATGTCTATCGGTAGTCGGTACTAGATGGTACTAGTTTTTTCTCATACATCTTCTATCATTTCCATAATTTCAACTAACAACCTGTTTTTTACAGAAAACCAATCTACTAGTCGATTTATGATACCTCGTTTTCTACAGAATTTATCTAGAGTCTAGACCCGCTATCCCCAACCCGCGGTCACCATAGAAACGGTTTCTTGCTACGGAAGAACAGACAAAGTGACAGGAAAGCAAATACACCATTTTGTTACTAAAATGTACGTCATTGTTTCCCGTTTCTAATGTTGTCATGGTAAGCCTGCAGAAACGTAGTTTCTGGCTCAGTGGACTATGCAAATATTATAATATGTAGAGATAAACTACGATAACATGACGCGCCCCTCCAAATTACTGTTTCAATGTGTGTAGTCACATCCTTATGAAAGAGTTTGTATGTAGTAAGTATTCAACCAATCAACCAGGACTCGTATTATTCCAGTTAATGTCACTTATTACCAAGATTTGTTGGTTAACTAATCATAACTAGCCTACCGCGCAAGACAACGGCCGCGTACTTCAAACGTTTTGAATTTTGGAGGGGCGCGCAAATCGCAATGTTATCGTAGTTTATCTCTGTAAGGAAGGGTAGTTACCTGAGTTTGGGTTCCGGCGGCGCCTCAAGTCCGAGGCGCACCTTCTCCTGCTCCTCTTTCCAGGCCTCGCGACGCGACTGCCGGCGCAGTTTCTTGCGTTCCTTCTTCGTCAGGAACACCGGCATGTACGTCGGCTTCAGCGGCTCCGCTGAGGATCATCAACCACGTTTATTCTTCCGTACTAAATATTGCCCGCATCCTTAGCGGGACTCTATACACGAGCAATTTTACTACGTAATATTATTGACCATCTAGGACAGTGGTCCCCAACCTTTTTTTCATGCGGGGTCACAAACATGTTTTGGTCTTGGTGTCGCGGGCCGCAATAAAAATTTTTAGGTTTGAAAATAACGTTCTTCAAAGTTCATTTTCAAAATTCATTTACAAGTGAAAAAATATAGAGACGAACTTATAACCTCCTCCTTTTTGGAAGTCGGTTAAAAAATCACGACCTTCACGACGACTTTAGATTATTTTGCCGGTTGGCGTGAATTTCAAAATGGTTTGACATCACGCGGGCCAGCGGGTCGGCGAACCACATGCGGCCCGCCGACCGCGGGTTGAGGATAGTTGATCTAGGGCCTATATTGTACATTGTGTGCCTTCAATCTAATTGTCAAATAAACTGTTCAATAAAATTGAAGCGGCATATTGCACAATACAATAGATCGTCTAGGGGCTTGCTTATACAGGCAAAATTAAACCTAGAAGAAACCGTGAATTTTCGCGATAAAAAGTAGCCTATGTGATTCGCCGTCATTTACTCTATAGTAGCTCTATAGTCTATATTATATGAGACAAGTATCATTAAAACCGGTCCAGCTGTTCGCGTGAAGCAGTTAGCAAAAAAAATAACAGCAGCACCAGCAATGCGCAGCATAAATTGTCAAAATGTTACGGGGCGTTTCGAAGAAGAGGAATGGGAGGGTACAAAAACGTTAAGATTACACAAGCAAAGATTGTAAAGCTCCCTGCCCCAGCATCAAAAATCTCTGTTACGTAACACTTGAACGCTTCCATGACACTTTAATACTTCAGTCGGAATTTCCAGGAATTGCTATTGTATTCTATTGTTGTCGCGATCACCGGTGCTCGCGCGGGGCCTGAAGGATTAAATGAGACTGCGTTAATATTTGCCTCTAGTTTTATACCCTTTCGCGTTAGAGCAAATCCACACGGCGCGTTACGTGTACGGAGGAGACTAAAAATCAGAATTTTTCTATTTTCTTCAATTTTGAATAATCATTAGTGAAATGAATGCGAGAGTAGAACACCCGTGTGTCAATTCGCAATAGTTTTGATGCTACGAGCTACCAAAATTTAGCGTTTTATTGCGGCCCGGAAGGGAAAAATCCATATTTCTCCAAAACTTTTACATAATAAATAACATTTTGTATTCCACTTAAAAGCCTATTAAATAAGGTATAGTTCAAGTTTTTTTCCTGATCCGCCGAATCGATATTTTACCTACAATAAAATAATTTTCATTTTTAGGTTTTTATTTTTTTTATCCAAAACCAAACAAAATGCGCAATCGAAAATATCGACAAATTAAAGGTATACAAGCATTCTATACGCACAAAAAAATCACCCGTGAGATCCGTTTACTAGCAGTTCTAAATTAATTTATTCAATTTACAAACTTAATTGTCAACAGGGTTATCAAACGACGCAACGCTGTATTACCTATTTGTAGTCTTTTCGTTTTCGCGTGACCATCACTTACCTTGATTTTTTTTTAATAAATACTAGAAATAATATTAATGTTTGAAGTATTACGAACTGACATCCGATTTATTTACCGACTTCTAAAAAAAGAGGAGGTTATATGTTTTTTCTAAGACTTTTTTATTATTTTAAATTATACTCATTAAAAGCGTATATAACTTTCATACTATAAATGTTAATGTATTATGTAACCATTTCTATTGCATTATAGACAGCCATCCATTCAAAGACGTATTGGTGACAGCCCTAGCGTAGGATTTCACGATCAAATATCTCTAATAGTAAACGGATCTGACGAGTGATTTTTTTTTGTGCGTATAGAATGCTTGTATATCTTTAATTTGTCGATATTTTCGATTGCGCATTTTGTTTAGCTTTGGATAAAAAAAAATAAAAACCTAAAAATTAAAATTATTTTATTGTAGCTAAAATATCGACTCGGCGGATCAGGAAACAAACTTGAAATATACCTTATTTAACAGTCTTTCAGATGGAATACAAAACTTTATTTATAACGTAAAAATTTTGGAGAAATATGGATTTTTCGCTTCCGGGGAGCCAATTCTCAGAATGTGAGAAAAGTTCATCTTCGGAAAAATTACCCAATTATGAGATTTTTATGAGCGTAACACAGATTGTGTATTCTCAAAACTTCACATTCGAAATATTCCGTGAAATCGTCGCTCGAGTCGAACGAGTGCTAGGGATCGGTAGATGTCCGAATTCGAACACAAATTTACCCTCCTATTGGTGGATATATGTAGCAAATTAATTGTCAAATAAATAAGTAATGAATGAATGAATGAAAAGTAATGAATGAATGAATGATAAATAAATACGTAATGAACAAAAATTTAATATGTCCGCTTGCGTACTTGTTTGTTTTGCGTTATAAATTATAAGTTTAAATTACAATATTTGCATACGTTTGTGTTTGTTTTGCGTAATTTATAAGTTTAAGTGACTTTAAATTTTAAAAGAAACTATTTATAATTTCGATTAGACTATTAAAATTTGGTGTAATTTTATACTACTTGAAATGGAGGAAGAATTTATTGTGGATTTTTTTGCCAACTTGATTGGAGAATTAGAGGCAGCGACTGAAGAACCGCCACGACGTAGAGCATATGCAACGCGAGATCCCTTTGATCTCAGCGATGCTAAATTTATAAAAAAATTCGGCTCAACAAACACCTCACTGTGGAACTCTTAATTAAGCCAGTGATAGTGCCTCATTCACATATCGATTTAAAAACAAAGGTATGCTGTAGGATATAATTATTTCCTAAAAATAGTCGTAGTACAATAAGTAAAATAGAATAATAATTATTATATTTTGTAGCTGTTGTGCGCACTACATTTTTTTGGTACAGGGAGTTACCAAACCCCAACAGGAAAATTAAATTGCCTTAACATATCGCAATCATCAGCCTCCCGTTGTATCTCAGAGATTGTAGATGCACTTAATCATCCCACCATATTTAATGCTTGGATTAAATTCCCAAGCAGTCTCCAAGAACTCAGAGACATATCTAGAAGGTTAGTTACCAATGATAAATAATAACTCACTTGTGCAGTAAGAGCTCCTTAATTGTACAGATTTATACATTAGTCTAGCTATTATTATTGTTGTCTTACACACATGTTGCAAATAAAAAGTTTCCTTTTTTACTGAGTGTTCATACCCTAATTATAAAACTTTGCCATTTGTCTTTGTATCTATCATTAAATTAGCAGCTAGTCAGTTGATAGTTTCACAAATTATGTTGCCGGCTTTACAAGTTAACTATACTAAAAATTAAATATTTAAGTGAGGCTCCTATGCATTTTTTTGTTCTTTTTTGCTAGATATCAACAATGGCAACCGGTGGACACTTTAAATATTTAGAAAATACTTAGTTGCATTTTTACAATAAAAATATAAATAATTATTATAAAATTCCAGTTTGTTCAGAATAAACTTTTCTACTCAAACACATATTGTCTTAGATATTGTGTGATTTGATCCAATTTGAGACCTAGGATAGTTTTTATTTATTACAGATAAATTATAATTTTGCTATTTTAAACAATTTACTATGATTACAGGTTCTACAATGCATTTGGCTTTCCTGGAATTGTGGGGTGCATTGACTGTACCCACATGGCCATAGTGCCACCACAAAGGCCTTTTGAGGAGAGGAGTTACGTTAATAGGAAAAATTATCATTCTATCAACACACAATTGGCACTTATTAACACTTTATGACATCTTTACACACTCTTCTAGGATAATTGTATCAATGTCCACTAAAATATAATTCTTCAACAGATATGTGATTCAAATTTGAGAATATTGAATGTCAACGCATTGTTCCCGGGCAGTACACATGATTCGTACATATGGAACAATTCCAATGTTTTACCGGTGATGGAACATTTGTACGCAGCTGGCAATCAAAGCTATCACCTTATTGGTATTAAAAATAAATTAAAAACCGGCCAAGTGCGAGTTGGACTCGCCCATGAAGGGTTCCGCAGCAGCAATAAGAATTATTTCTATGAAATTATAAGGTTTCTGATTTATTTTAATATTTCATTTTTGATATAATGAAAGTTAAATTAAGGTTTATCATTTATGACGTATAAAAAAACTAGTGGCTAGATCTCGTTCGAACCAATTTTCGTTGGTAGTTTTTATAGTAATGTACATCATATATTTTTTTTAGAATTATCATGCCCCTACTTTAGAAGTTAGAGGGGGGGGACACACATTTTGCCACTTTGGAAGAGTCTCTCTCGCAAACTATTCAGGTTAGAAAAAAATGATTTTAGAAACCTCAATATGATTTTTGAAGACCTATCCATAGATACCCCACACGCATAGGCCAGATGAAAAAATTTTTTTTTTGTTTCAGGACCCCTAAAATCTATACTAATATTATAAATGCGAAAGTATCTCTGTCTGTCTGTCTGTCTGTCTCGCTTTCACGCCAAAACTACTGAACGGATTGTAATGAAATTTTGTGCACAGATAGTCTAGAGCCTGAGAAAGGACATAGGCTACTTTTTAACTGGAAAAAGGGGTTGTAAGGGGGTGAAAATGCGTAAATTTGTTAAAAATAAGTTAGTTCCAAAAATTCATAACAGATGGCGATAAGAGTCGCCTACATCGCGCTATCGCTTGCTCATAAGTTTTTCTATAAGATGTGGTACCATGTAGAATCTGGTTTTTCGAATTTTTATTCTTTCGATTGTTGTACACATTATTAAAAAAACTCACTACTCAGTATTTTATATATGCAGTGCATCTCAATGATGCAGTGACGTAACCTTAAACCTACTAATGATAAATAGTTTATGGGTAAAGCTAAAGTTGTGTAATGGGGGGCTAAATAAGCTTTAAATTTGGTATAAATAAAGTTTAATTTTAAAAATGAAATATTATGTGCACACTGCACAGCTGTTTTTGGGTATTTTGATTTAAGGGGTACCAGGGTTTTAAAAAGCTTTTAAATTTGACACCAATTTTGTTGACACCGCGCGCTATAAACTGAAGAAAGCGGACGAAGTCGCGGGCAACAGCTAGTTTTTAATATTTTTTTCCATTTTTGTATCAAAATCTTAATGCGGTTCACAGACTATATCTACTTACCAAGTTTCAATAGTATAGCTTTTATAGTTTCGGAGAAAAGTGGTTGTGACATACGACGGACGGACGGACGGACGGACGGACGGACGGACGGACGGACGGACGGACGGAAGGACGGACGGACGGACGGACAGACAGACAGGAGGAGATAGTGGATATGCCCTCAGGCCTTGGTGCCTAACGCCTATCCTAAATGCCCAAGAAGGTACACCGGAGTTCAGATATTCTGAATCATTGAAAAAGGCACGCTCAGCTATAGAAAGGTGCAATGCAGTGCTTAAAGCAAGATTTAGGTGCCTCTTGAAAGATAGAGTTCTGCATTATAGGCCAAATAAATGCACAAAAATTATAAATGCTTGCTGTGTACTCCACAATATGTGCATTTTAAACAATTTGCCTGAACCGGAAATTGAATTCGATGAGGAGCTTGGTTTAATATATCAACCACCTATTTTAAGTGATAATAATAGAAGAACAAATGTATTTTTGTCACAAGGGCAGGAGAAACAAAACCGAATTGTTAATAATTATTTTAATTAAATAAATTTTAATAAATCCTTTATTAATTGTTTTTATCTCCATATTATATAACAGTAAGGCACACAAGATAACATACTACAAATAGTTTAGGTACAGTCATAAATATTAAATTATAATCACATATCAACATTTTATATCATCTATACATGTAATATAATAATATTAAAATAAACGATTACTTGACTTGTCATTGTTATTAATAAGAATAATAAAAGCATACTAAAATGAGTTCTTTTTAAGTGTGTTTTATCCAAATGCTGGACCTAAGTTAAAAATAATATGTTATTAATTTTTAGAGCCTTTGATTAAAATATAACCAAACATAACAAGTATACTAAAACATTAACAATTAATCCTTCAGGCCCCGCGCGAGCACCGGTGATCGCGACAACAGTAGAATACAATAGCAATTCCTGGAAATTCCGACTGAAGTATTAATAAGTATAATAAACATTAAAAAAAAATTAAGAGCAAATCAATCTTGAAATAAAATAAGCTTAACAATAATTAACATATAACACCTGTTTGTTGTTCCTAATAAAAAAATAAAAAATAAACTTGAGCTTATACAAAAAATAACTTTTTCAACTTCTTTTTCAAATAATTTAACAATAAACCAATTAAGATCTAAAATAATAACAATAAGGAAATTGAGTTATTATAATTATAACAATAGGCTACTTGACCTATATTTAATTTCATTGAAAAAATGCATATTTCTAGTAGAACTTGGCCTAGGAAACCGTATTTCACCCTTATCATCAAATAAAAGCTTATGATTGATAAATAAAGTCGATTTGAAAATATGATTTTATGAAAATATGAATTGTACTGACGAAAACGCTTTTGCGGTACTTCCGATTTGGATGTGACGTCATCCCATTTGTAATTTAATATCTTTTATTTATCGCGCTCGTCATATGTAAGTTTATTTGTACATAAATATTATGAATAAGCCTAGAAAGATTTATAAAATATATTTTCTTGAATAATTCAAATAAAACATCAGTTTTATATATTATCTCCATTTATTGTAGTTAGAAAATGAAATGGCCAAAACTTTTCTACAAAAGTGTTCAACATTACAAATTATTTCTAAATTCTTTTCTAATTTTTTGCCACTGTTAGACTCGTACGCTTAGCACATAAAACTTTTTTCAATAAAGAATGTATAAAATACAAAAAACATGACGTCACACTATGGCGGTACAATGGCGGACAGTGTTTTCGGCGCCATTTAAGAGGCATGCTTTTCAATCAACATTTTTATGGGTTTCCACTGTGTAAAATATTAAAATATTAGTTTTTTTTTGTGAAAATGAATGATAAAGAAGCGATTAGAATGAAGAAAAAAAATAGGTCAAGTAGCCTATTGTACATAGTAGATTTAAAAAGCTTTTTTAAATCTACTATGTACAACTGTTATATTATTATAATTACTCAATTTCCTTCTTGTTATTATTATTTATGCTGATTTTTTACAATCGCATACTGAGTATGTTAGTCTGCAAACACAGGCTCTAGTAGACATTGCAGCTGCTTTAAAATAGAAAATGCAACTGCAATGTATTACAGAGCAATAAAATACTCAGTATGCAATTGTAAAAAATTAGCATAAAATTTTTTCTTCATATTTATCTTTTCTCTAAAGTTTTCGTTTAGAAATTCATCGGTTTTCAGACCTTGCTGCAACCGCCGCTGTGCAACTGTCCGTTTTTGTTTCATAGTTTTATTCCTCCTGTTCTCTGAAACAAAATAAGCCGTATAAGTTGACAGATTAACTAATCATTCCATTACTTTTATATATATAAAACAGAATGCAAAGCTTTATTTGCACTTTATATATTTTTTAATTTCAGATAATATACAGTATTGTTGTTATTGCAATAGGTACCTTTGGTTGATGTATCTGCAACATTATATTCATCATTAAATCCTGTAGGTGGTGGTGGCAAATCTGAAACAGACACATTATTATATTATTTTGACTATCTTCTTATCTCTGCTCATGATATGCATTACTACGCAGACAGTATGTTACTAAATAAATATTTTACAATAAGGTGTTTGATTTTTTTATTACCTACATATTTATTGAATAGCCCTCTGAAAAATATATAATTATTATATATTATTAATCAAAATCAATATTTTTTAGGAACTTGTAGATTGTTTGGAACAGTTTTGTGGGGTTTATGACAACATTATTTGAGTAGATAAGTTACTTACTACTTACCTTTGTTTGATGTACCAGCAACATTTATAACATCATCGGTAAAATCTTTAGGTGGTGGCAGATCTGAAAAAAAAAAATATTTTTACTATTTCCTTACAGTGACTCTGCTCATGTTATTTATAATGATTATGATGCAATAGTAATTAGATAATATCATTGTAAGATGATGGCATAGAATTGTGCAGATTTGATTAAATTATGTAATGTTATTATAACATATTAAAGCAACACAAATGTGGCCTATTTTCTTCCATTCAGGGTGAAAACAAAACTTGGTGTTGGTAGAATTGAAAGTTAACTTATCGGGAGAAATAACAGAAAAAATAATAGTCCTGCCTGGTCTGGCCATTCTTGCGCCCCCCAGAGTCTACGCCCTGTGCCTGGGCACCGGTGGCACTGCCCTATTTACGGCACTGCTTTCGACATAGACCAAATTACATATAGCCATTAAATTACCTACGTGAACTTAAATGAATTGATGGCTTATTCGAAAACAGAATTACAATACTATGAAGATAAACTAGAGAAAAAGCTTTGAATACTTACTTTGCGCCACTCATCCCATGTTTGTTTTGCTCCAGAAATACTGTTTAACTCCTCACTAATTTGCTGCCACCTTCTTTTCCCTTCCGCTTTTGAGAAGGTGGCAGAAAACTTGCCGCGGCGTAGCTGCGGATCCGCTTCTACTAAACTAACTAGGCGGAGCTTTTGCTCCGCACTAGCATATATTTTTCCACTAATTCGTTCCATTTACTTAAATTAATCCTTCAGGCCCCGCGCGAGCACCGGTGATCGCGACAACAATAGAATATAGTAGCAATTCCTGGAAATTCCGACTGAAGTATTAAAACCGACAAAATACCGTAGTTTGTACGAGGTAAACAACACAGAAAACAAATTACATAAACAAGCACTGACAGTTCGTCACTTTCCGTTCTACGTAATTAAAATAGTATATTCGAATCATTTTATTAGAACTTTTGTACTATTATGTATAAGTTTTTGTGTAATTACGTTTATGATACATGATATTATAAAATCAATTACTTTATAAGCTATATTTACTCAAATACACTTAAATATCTTCGAACATTACAAAATTTGTCCCAGCGTTTTTTTAACGCCGAAACGGAACGCAACATAATGTCTATTGTAATTTTTCTATTGGTGCCCCAGAATACGAGTTTTCTGTATCATTCGAACTTGCCAGTAGACATGAATAGTTCGTGTGATAATTTTACGAGGGAAAAAGTTCACATCCTGAGAATTGCCTCCCGGGCCGCCAAAAATCGCTAAACTTTGGTAGCTCGTGGCATCAAAACTATTGCGAATTGATACACGGGTGTTCTACTCTCGCATTCATTTTACTAATGCCTATTCAAAATTGAAGAAAATAGAAAATTTCCGATTTTTCGTCTCCTCCGTACACTGTGCGATATTATACATACAACGCTGCGTCGTGACAGCAGCGCGCAACGCACAGACGTACAGCAGCCCCCGAGACGAAGCGGAAGGGGGTGTTGACGTTAAGACTGCTTCGTATTAACGCTGCCGTGGCGTTAAACTTGGTTATTTGTATGTAAAACAACGTAACGGCAGCGCTGCGTTGACGCAAAGCTGACGCAACGCACCGTGTGGAATGGCTCTTACTCGTTAGTCAGCGTCGCCGTTCAAACAAGCTACAAAAGCGTGTATACTAACTGGGCGCGCGCAGCTGCTGCGGGTGCTCCACGAGGTTGGTGATGGCGTCCTCGTTGAGATTATCGGCGATATCCGCGTCGCCGGTGTTGCACGCCGCTGCCGCCGCCGCACCCCCCGCACCCCGCGCTTCCGCAGACAGCAGGATCACGCTGTCCCACCTACATCATACAGAATGATTAATGACATTATATTTTTATGAAATTAACAGGAAGACAAAAAGCGAAAATTTCACCGCTTTCAACTTTAACTTGTTGCACAGAACTAGGTTATAATTAACCCTGGATTAAATACCATGTTGCCTCTTTCGTTACATACGAAGTATGACTTATGAGTGAGATGTAACATATCTGCCGAGGGTTATCACAAACCTCCGCTAGCGGATCTGACCTGTATGAATAGATCGTACGGCGGCGAGCAGGGCCAGCTTGGCGGCGGACGAGACGCCCGTGTGTGTGTTTGTCGGCGTGTATATGAGTGCGGGTGCGCCGTGCGACTCAGCACTCGATGTCGGGCACGCGGTCGGTGTCGGGCGCGAAGGCGGCGAGCAGGGCCAGCTTGGCGGCGGACGAGACGCCCGTGTGTGTGTGTGTCGGCGGCGAGCAGGGCCAGCTTGGCGGCGGACGAGACGCCCGTGTGTGTGTGTGTGTGTCGGCGTGTATATGAGTGCGGGTGCGCCGTGCGACTCACCACTCGATGTCGGGCACGCGGTCGGTGTCGGGCGCGTCGGCGGCGAGCAGGGCCAGCTTGGCGGCGGACGAGACGCCCGTGTGTGTGTGTCGGCGTGTATATGAGTACGGGTGCGCCGTGCGACTCACCACTCGATGTCGGGCACGCGGTCGGTGTCGGGCGCGTCGGCGGCGAGCAGGGCCAGCTTGGCGGCGGACGAGACGCCCGTGTGTGTGTGTGTCGGCGGCGAGCAGGGCCAGCTTGGCGGCGGACGAGACGCCCGTGTGTGTGTGTGTGTGTCGGCGTGTATATGAGTGCGGGTGCGCCGTGCGACTCACCACTCGATGTCGGGCACGCGGTCGGTGTCGGGCGCGTCGGCGGCGAGCAGGGCCAGCTTGGCGGCGGACGAGACGCCCGTGTGTGTGTGTCGGCGTGTATATGAGTACGGGTGCGCCGTGCGACTCACCACTCGATGTCGGGCACGCGGTCGGTGTCGGGCGCGTCGGCGGCGAGCAGGGCCAGCTTGGCGGCGGACGAGACGCCCGTGTGTGTGTGTCAGCGTGTATATGAGTGCGGGTGCGCCGTGCGACTCACCACTCGATGTCGGGCACGCGGTCGTTGTCGGGCGCGTCGGCGGCGAGCAGGGCCAGCTTGGCGGCGGACGAGACGCCCGTGTGTGTGTGTCAGCGTGTATATGAGTGCGGGTGCGCCGTGCGACTCACCACTCGATGTCGGGCACGCGGTCGGTGTCGGGCGCGTCGGCGGCGAGCAGGGCCAGCTTGGCGGCGGACGAGACGCCCGTGTGTGTGTGTGTGTGTCGGTGTGTATATGAGTGCGGGTGCGCCGTGCGACTCACCACTCGATGTCGGGCACGCGGTCGGTGTCGGGCGCGTCGGCGGCGAGCAGGGCCAGCTTGGTGGCGGACGAGATGCCGGTCTTGCGCGCGATCTGGGAGATCTCGTTCTGCAGCTTCTCCAGTTGCGCCTGGGAACATTAACAAGTTTTTATTTAAGTTTTTCTTTTAAAAAAATAAAAGCTTAAGAACTACACGATACTAACAGGAATTTAATGATTTACTGTAAAACACCCCTTGCGGGCGCACTTAGATAATGAGTCGTGGAATCTTCATTAAAGTTAAGTAATCATCAAAGCTTTCTCATTGGTGGTGTTATTCAGTATATCTGAGTCGCTCACCTTCATGCGTAGCCGCTCAGCGAGCTGTCGGAACTTGCCGGGCTCGTGGAAGCGCAGCGCGCGGCGGGCGCGGGCGGCGGGGCGGGCGGGCACGCGCGGGTCCACCCACGCCCCGCCCTCCGCCTCTGCCGCGCCCGCCCCCGCCCCCGACAGCTGCGCGCGGAACTCCTCGCGACGCTTCGCGCGGATGTTGGCCTGCGATATTCAAATACATACTTTTAATAACGGAAAAATGTAGTTTGAAATTGTTCTTTGATTTTAAAATTACTTTCTCAGTTCAGGTAACTAGCGAAATTTTATAACATTATATTCATATTCATTAATTCTATAATCTATTGTCAAACAAATTGTTCCATAATATTGCACAATAATATTGATCGTCTAGGGGCCCACTAACTGAACATACACACAAGTCTGTCATATATATACATTTATATCTCTTCTGTGACGGATATATTTTAGGCAGTAATTATATATTGGTTAGCCGTGAGACTATTGAACTATAAACAACGTGGTCAACTTAGCACAATGGCGGTCACCTTGAGCGTGGGCGCGACGTGCGTGAGCTGCACGCGCTTGCCGCTGGTGTCGACGGTGCGGCCGTCACGGTCCAGGATGAGCGGCGCCGGGCCGAGCGCGCTCGCCGCCGCCAGCGCGCCGCCTGGGAACGTCACACACCTTTAAGCATTGAACATACTGTGACCAAATATTACACAATTTAAAGCAAATAAAAAACACGGTGTATAGTTGGAACGAAGTTCCTTATCGCGCATTGCAAAAGGGAGCTAGGCGGAAAAAGTTGTAACGACACTTTTTGACGGACACTTATCTTAGGTCCGTATTTTTGGTCAGTACTTAAGATGCGACCGTCTCAAGACGCGATTCGGCTCTGTGATTGGTCCAAATTTTGACATCTAACCACAGAGCCTGAACCGTGTCTTGAGACCGAGATTCATCTTGAGTACTGACCAAAAATACGGGCCTTAGTACCTGCGAAGTAGGGGCAGAGGGCATTGATGTGGCGATGACGTCAACTGGAGGGAAATTTAAAACTTCGTTCTATCCGGGTGTCCCTTGACACCTCACAAGTTATGTATTTTTGTATGGTGTAACAAAACAAAAATGATAATACTTTAGGGTGAGTATACGTTTCCTTTGTATAGATTTACCTGTGAAAGTATTTTTATATGGGAAAGTTGGAGCATTTTTCATACAAACACAAAAGCTAAAAGTAGCACTTCCAGCACAGCTGCTTTCTCAGTAACCTGTATGGAAGTCACTAGGACAAAACATTTTGAATAATATGTGGAAACACCGAGTTATATGTTTACCTGCCAGTTTCCTCTCTATCCGGGCCTGGAGCTCGGCTATTTTCTTCTGTTTCTCCATTTCTTCGGCTGTCATTTGCCCTTGACCGGAAATGACCACGAAACAATTAATTCATATACTCAATAAACAAATTAATATTTATATAAATGATACAAGAAATGTCGTTATCAAGCCCGGTTTTCACTATACGAGTGCACTCGAATTACCTGTTTACACAGTACGAGTAGCGTCCGAGTAATCCGAGTGCACTCGGCCCGAGCATACTCGTATAGTGAAAACCGGGCTTCATTCAGCATTCACAAAAATTTGTCCAATATGATGTAATCAATTATAACCGAATTCACAAAAAAGCTATTTCAAAATTCTGTTTTCGTATGATGGGTTAAAAAGTATCCTTTGTCCTTTCCCAGGAATCAAACAATCTCCATACGAAATTTCAGCAAATTCGTGAAGCGGTTTAAGCGTGAAGAGGTAACAGACAGACAAACTTTGGCATTCATTATTAGTATGGAAGTATGGATTGACATACCAGGCCTAGAGTACAGTACTGGTTTGATGACGTTGGGGGGAGCCATGAGGCCGGTCTGCTTGAGGGCCGGTGTCACTCCTGTGCCGCCTTTCTGTCCGCCCTTCAAATTCATCAGCGCTCGCTTCCTCTCCTCTATTTCCTTTTGTGCATTCGCCATCATGAGCTGGAATGTAAGTTAAAGTAACGGTTATATCAATCTTTGGGTTGTAAGTTGCAAGGTGTAAGTTGCAAAAAGATCTTTGTTCAACTCTAACATGCTGCTTCGGCTAAGTTGGCCATTCATTGCTAAACAGTGTACCCCTTTAAACTTCATATTCTTAATAATAGATGGTAATAGGATAAAATTTTGTATTTTATCCTATTACCATATTTTTCTTTGCAAGACCAGGAACCATCATAGAAATATCTCTTGAATACAAAACAATAGATAAAGAAATTTTCATGTTTCTATCACTCAAAAAACAACAGAGGGTAACATGCTGTTATTGATACTCAAAGGTAACATGAATATTTGGTTTTGTCCATATCAGCGCCATCTCTTGTCACTATAGGTAATATACTGACTCCCCGGTAACAACAGATATCAAAAAGGGCGATTTTGGCAGTCAACTGGTAAGCGGTTATAGCTGTGATTTAGCAATTTCAATAAATACCTAATAATAAAAAAAATATGTTATATGGGTAGAAGTCAAAATAATCGACCGTAACTCACATGAAATCCGGCTAGTAACGTTACTCACCTGACAGAAATTGTTACTCACAGGATAATTAGGATGCTTCCACGTTGAAACAAAAAATACGTACATAATTTTATTTATTCTTAGACTAACATAACTGGTAAAATCGATAAAATATTATATTTTAACTAGTCTTATTAATAACCACAAAGTACAAACACACGGTTTAAAAAAAATTCTCGGTTTTTTATTTAACGCTTAGCATTAGTGTTTGGCGCCATCTAAGTGAAAACATTAGAAGCTTTAATTTATGCGCAAATATCCCAAATCCAAAAAGAATACAAAATTTCCATGAATTTATATATACAGACAAAAACATACACATGACTATCTAACTAGGAAGTGAAATTTCTACATAATTTCCTCAAAAACAATGTTTTTAACTCGTAAGTTTTCGTGATAATCATGAATAAAAAAAAAAAACTTAAAAAGATGAAAGTTTATTGCGAGATCGTCATTCGGGGTGAACAATTTTCAGACCAATACGACCTGCAAACCTTGAAGAAAGAGCGTAATTCTGTTGCGAGTATCCATGGGGACGGTAGTTGTTTTCCACCAGCCGACCCGTTTGCTCGTTGTTTAAAAAACTATTTATTAATTGCAGGTACATTTACTATACCAACTTATTCAATTTACACAATAACAATAATTTTATCAATATGAACTAGCCCTAAGTCGTATTACGTTATCTACAGAAAGGAAAAATATGAATTTTTACATCTAAAATTTATCGTCATATTGACAAATATCTTACCTTGAAAACAATTTCTCTGTGTTTATGATCACCAAGACATACTGTTTCAGACTGCGTATCCAGACTCGCGTAATTTACTTTAGAATTTATCTAGACTTACCGTTATTCACAGGAATATTTTAGGTTTTTTTTTTTGTGCGTGCAATTTTTCCACCAAAACTAAACGAAGTGATATGATGGCTTTTTAAAAGTTACGTGATGTGATCCAACAGTTTTGTTGGAATAAAATATATTTTGCGACATGGTAGAATTCCATTTCGGGAGCGCCTAAAACACCGTTATCTACCGGAGTTACTCACAGGAACGATATTTGGGATTTTATTATGAAACGTAATTTTATAATAATAGGCATGATAAATTATGGTTATAATAAATGAAAACAAAGGAGTAGACACCGTTTTTTAATTGATAGTCTATAATACTGCAAAATAGTACCTAGTTTTGAATATTTTACAATGTTTAAAATTTCATTACGCAAGAGGACACTTTCATTTTGTATGGAACTGAAATTACTGACTTTAGTTTGATGATATTTTGTTCGATATAGTTATGTTCTTAGCATTACAAAAATATTTTGGTGTACTGAAAATGAATTGTTCTTTAAACTTAATAGGTTTATCACTTGTTGTAACCCGACAAAATTTCTAAATAAGCTAAAAACAGCCGAGCACACATATGATCAAATAATCATTTTTGATTGGATCCTATAATATATGATCCTATAAATGATCCAATATAAATGATAATGTAATACCCCCCTTAAGTCATGTACGATTATTTTGACTTCTACCCATATTATATTCATATTAATATTTTAAATAAAATTCTCGTGTCACAATGTTTGTTCCCGTACTCCTCCGAAACGGCTTGACCGATTCTCATGAAATTTTGTGAGCATATTGTGTAGGTCTGACAATCGGCCAACATCTATTTTTCATACCAAAAATTATTTATATGGCAAAACAACGTTTGCCGGGTCAGATAGTAACTTACATATTTCTATTTCAATTTAAAAAAAACGCGCCATATTACGACCATAGATATTTTGCTCCTTACTTCATAGCTTAAAAAACATTCGACTATAAGAAGTCGGAACGGCCCATTCATATCCTGCATTGCAGTCCGCCGTGCAGGCCTGCAACACCATTCACTATCCTGCATAAGTCGGCGGAGAGAATGGGCCCTTTTAAAAGTAGGCGGCAAGCTGTCAATGTCATCGCTTTTTCACAGGCCACAGCCCCGACGACTGCTGAGACACGTGCATATAGCACGTGTCTCAGCAGTCGTCGGGGCTGTGGCCTGTGAAAAAGCGATGACATTGACAGCTTGCCGCCTACTTTTAAAAGGGCCCATTCTCTCCGCCGACTTATGCAGGATAGTGAATGGTGTTGCAGGCCTGCACGGCGGACTGCAATGCAGGATATGAATGGGCCGTTCCGACTTCTTATAGTCGAATGTTTTTTAAGCTATGAAGTAAGGAGCAAAATATCTATGGTCGTAATATGGCGCGTTTTTTTTAAATTGAAATAGAAATATGTAAGTTACTATCTGACCCGGCAAACGTTGTTTTGCCATATAAATAATTTTTGGTATGAAAAATAGATGTTGGCCGATTGTCAGACCTACACAATATGCTCACAAAATTTCATGAGAATCGGTCAAGCCGTTTCGGAGGAGTACGGGAACAAACATTGTGACACGAGAATTTTATTTAAAATATTAATATGAATATAATATGGGTAGAAGTCAAAATAATCGTACATGACTTAAGGGGGGTATTACATTATCATTTATATTGGATCATTTATAGGATCATATATTATAGGATCCAATCAAAAATGATTATTTGATCATATGTGTGCTCGGCTGTTTTTAGCTTATTTAGAAATTTTGTCGGGTTACAACAAGTGATAAACCTATTAAGTTTAAAGAACAATTCATTTTCAGTACACCAAAATATTTTTGTAATGCTAAGAACATAACTATATCGAAAAAAATATCATCAAACTAAAGTCAGTAATTTCAGTTCCATACAAAATGAAAGTGTCCTCTTGCGTAATGAAATTTTAAACATTGTAAAATATTCAAAACTAGGTACTATTTTGCAGTATTATAGACTATCAATTAAAAAACGGTGTCTACTCCTTTGTTTTCATTTATTATAACCATAATTTATCATGCCTATTATTATAAAATTACGTTTCATAATAAAATCCCAAATATCGTTCCTGTGAGTAACTCCGGTAGATAACGGTGTTTTAGGCGCTCCCGAAATGGAATTCTACCATGTCGCAAAATATATTTTATTCCAACAAAACTGTTGGATCACATCACGTAACTTTTAAAAAGCCATCATATCACTTCGTTTAGTTTTGGTGGAAAAATTGCACGCACAAAAAAAAAACCTAAAATATTCCTGTGAATAACGGTAAGTCTAGATAAATTCTAAAGTAAATTACGCGAGTCTGGATACGCAGTCTGAAACAGTATGTCTTGGTGATCATAAACACAGAGAAATTGTTTTCAAGGTAAGATATTTGTCAATATGACGATAAATTTTAGATGTAAAAATTCATATTTTTCCTTTCTGTAGATAACGTAATACGACTCAGGGCTAGTTCATATTGATAAAATTATTGTTATTGTGTAAATTGAATAAGTTGGTATAGTAAATGTACCTGCAATTAATAAATAGTTTTTTAAACAACGAGCAAACGGGTCGGCTGGTGGAAAACAACTACCGTCCCCATGGATACTCGCAACAGAATTACGCTCTTTCTTCAAGGTTTGCAGGTCGTATTGGTCTGAAAATTGTTCACCCCGAATGACGATCTCGCAATAAACTTTCATCTTTTTAAGTTTTTTTTTTTTTATTCATGATTATCACGAAAACTTACGAGTTAAAAACATTGTTTTTGAGGAAATTATGTAGAAATTTCACTTCCTAGTTAGATAGTCATGTGTATGTTTTTGTCTGTATATATAAATTCATGGAAATTTTGTATTCTTTTTGGATTTGGGATATTTGCGCATAAATTAAAGCTTCTAATGTTTTCACTTAGATGGCGCCAAACACTAATGCTAAGCGTTAAATAAAAAACCGAGATTTTTTTTTAAACCGTGTGTTTGTACTTTGTGGTTATTAATAAGACTAGTTAAAATATAATATTTTATCGATTTTACCAGTTATGTTAGTCTAAGAATAAATAAAATTATGTACGTATTTTTTGTTTCAACGTGGAAGCATCCTAATTATCCTGTGAGTAACAATTTCTGTCAGGTGAGTAACGTTACTAGCCGGATTTCATGTGAGTTACGGTCGATTATTTTGACTTCTACCCATATAACATATTTTTTTTTATTATTAGGTATTTATTGAAATTGCTAAATCACAGCTATAACCGCTTACCAGTTGACTGCCAAAATCGCCCTTTTTGATATCTGTTGTTACCGGGGAGTCAGTATATTACCTATAGTGACAAGAGATGGCGCTGATATGGACAAAACCAAATATTCATGTTACCTTTGAGTATCAATAACAGCATGTTACCCTCTGTTGTTTTTTGAGTGATAGAAACATGAAAATTTCTTTATCTATTGTTTTGTATTCAAGAGATATTTCTATGATGGTTCCTGGTCTTGCAAAGAAAAATATGGTAATAGGATAAAATACAAAATTTTATCCTATTACCTATTACCTTCGCTTCGGCCTACACCAACGGCGACTTCAGCTACAGAGTCGAAAACCGAGCGGAAATCCATGCGGATCACGGAGCGGCAAATCTCTCCCCTGCCTACCACGCCGACGGACCACGTTGCGATGATTTCCGAGGAGGTAATCTTCTTTTCCCCTAGAGAGGTTGAGAAAATCCTTTCCCACCTCAAATCCCGAAAAGCCGCTGGTGCCGACGGGATACCTAATTCCAGCTTATGGCACATTCCCTTCCGCATAGTGACCGCCATTTTGACGGTATAGTGAGAACCGGTCATTTCCCTTCTTCCTGGAAGATAGGGCTTATTATGACCATTCCCAAACCGCACAAAAAACTTCGTCGCCCTGAGGGCTACCGCCCCTTCACCTCCTTCCCAACCTCTCGAAAACCTTCGAGATCCTGTTCCTTAAATACCTCAATCCTTACCTTCCTCCTCGGAAGGAGCAATTCGGTTTCCGCTTCCAGCTAAGCTTTTAGCTGGTGCGAGTGGTCCACCACCTCAAAGCCGCTTCCAACAAGAACAACTACAGCGTGGCCGTCTTACTGGACATGGGAAGGCCTTCGACTCGGTTTGGCATGACGGTCTCCTTCACAAGTTCCGTTAAGATGGTGTTCCCGGTTTCCTCATCCGGCTCTTGGTCTCTTTGCTGTCGGACAGGACTTTGATTGTCAGGGTCAATGGAGCCCTTTCCCAGGTGCGCCTCATCATTGGAGTTCCACACCGCCTACGTTACGACAAGGCCTCTCGCACGCCGCTTCAAGCTTCAGAGGACGCTGGACATTTTTCCTAAGTGGCTGAGCAAGTGGAGACTGTCCATTAACGTGGGTAAGACCCAGGCGCTTGCCGTAACTACGAGGAGGGGGTTCCCGGCTCCTCTGAAGATCAGCGACTGCAAGATCCCATAGCGCAAACGGCAAAATCACCAACCAAGGGATCATCATCGACCGCCCATCATCAAACCAACACAGTGTAAACCTGCCGTCACTGGTACACCAGCAGCCGCAGCCCAACTTCGCAGCTCTGTGTCTTCTAAACCCCAGAGCGGCTATTTCTCTATCACCCAGGGTCTGGCGAATGGCAGCCCTAATGCCTCACCACTGACCCCCTGGTGACTTTTCCCCGATATAAAGTCTGGGGGCCGGGAATTAATTTTCCTATACCCTTCTTCCCAGGTCGGTTGTGTCCGCAGACTGGTTAGGGCGACGCACGTTGAAGTGGTCTTACACACGCTTCCCTTGCTTTCGAGCAGGGACCCGTGGGCCGTGAGGCCCTGTGCTAGAAGGGGCCGATCTGTCATAGTTTTTATTTTTCCTGGTTTTCCCAACATCCTCGGGTTTTCCCATTCATACTGGGCGCGTCCTAATTGAGGATCTTCACAATATGTAGAGTGGAAAAGTCCCTGGTCATATTATTCCCACCCAGCTCCCTTTTCAAAATTAAAACTTGCAGGATGTAAATCTTGTTGGTTTGGATATTTTCTCTTATAAAGGTGAGTTTCATTTGTATCTATTTGTAATCATTATTGTAGCTTCATTTGTTTTATCAATTTCAAGTTGTAAAATGTTTTAAATTGTTTAATTAACAATGCAAACATAAAATTTAAAAAATCTACTTTAAATGTACCCACATTTTTAGTTTTCAGAAAAAATTATGTTACTCTAAATTTGTGCATCTTCACTATTTTAATGGACATACAAGCTATGGTCTTGTTCCCTGAACATCTGAACCATGTGGTTGTCTATCCAATTCATAATTTTTAACACCAGAATGTTTTTCAGGGGACCCACATAAGGGTCAAGATCAACCCAGTTCCGGGATGCAGATGGTCACTACTCCAGTGCTTCACCTAGTGGACAATCTACGAGCACAACAAGATGTCCAAATACCAGTGACTCCTCCGGAAAATATGTTGTGGACTAAAGCTGTTCTCTCCGGCCGACCCGACTTTCAGCCCATGAGATAAGTGCTGTGCAGTGGTCCTATACATTTCTCATAATACTCCAAGATACTGTCGCGTAAAACTATTCAATCGGTAGACCCACCCCTATTCTTTAATTAGTTCTATTCCCCTTTTTAATAATTTTAGTGAATAATCAATAAATCTGTATTTTGATTTTCTTAATGTTTTATTTATTTCTCTAGTTTAAACATTTATTTTAGTGTTAGAAGAGTTAAAATTAAGAATTTTTGTCTTAGAATATACAGTACCTTTATTTTATCAGCACTGAGCCCAGCCATTTTGGAGCCAATTGTCTCCCCCTCGGGAACCTGTGGCAGTTCCAACCCATTGTCTGCCTTCTTATCCTTTTCATCTCTTTCCTTCTCTCTGTCATGTCTATCTCTCCTCTCCTCACGAGACTCATGTCTATCATCATGACGAGATCTAAAAGAATAGTAGAATAGTGGAATAGTGGATATTACATAGGTACATGTAGGAATTGGTGTAAGTTTACTTATTGCTATTTGCTACTGCTTACAATATTTGTTTTCTAGAAAATATCACACTTATTGATTAGGAAGTTATGACACATTCGTGAATTTTAATCAATTTAACCCATCAATCGTGGCAAAACGAGGCACAATAGGTTTTTCATTGTTATAGCGGCCGGATGTGGCCTCTTGGGGCTTGATGAATTGACATCATAAGGTGAAATTGTGGGATATTAATTGTAGTGGACATCTAAATCAAAGAGTTTGCAAAATTTCAAGTTTATTTGCTAATAAATTATTATACTTTTGTGTTACCTTTTACTATCCTTGTCTTTGTCTGAAGACTCATGTTTCCTTTTCTGTGATTTGGACGAGGCGACATGCTCTTGTGCTAATGCTATAGCCTTGTCGGCCAATTTGCTGGCTTTCTTGGAGTCAATATGCGATGACAGTCTATCAATTATCTTCCGACGTTCATACCTATTTGAAAAGAGCAATGGTTAGTATTTAACTTAATACTAAAGCCATTTTATTACAGAATAGTCATGCTTAATGTTATAAGATGTTATAACACCTACAATATTATAACATACGATGTTATAACATCTTATATTAAACATTTAGAAACCTTTATATTCTTATAACACAAAAGTTTCAAAATAAAGCTACTCTTCACGACTTACCCATTGGTGAGACAAGATGATACTGTGGAGAGCAGAGCACTGTCCGACTTGCCGATTGTCCTGTAGATTGCTCTGTCTAGCGAAGACCTGAGGTCTTCTACTTCTCTCCTAGATAGTTGCAAAGCCATTTTGCATATAAACAACGCGAGTAACACTTTGAATTAAATCAACTTTAGAGGTTATGTTGTGACACAATACCTAAATCAGTTGTGTAGTAACTGTAACCGTTTACACTTTTCTTATATTTTCATTTCAGTTTTGTCACATTTTCTATAAATTTTCTAATAATGTAAAATTATTGTAAACAAATCCAACATCAGCAACCAAAGTCATCAACGAAACGTCTCTACATAGAGTAATGTCATGTAGACAGTAGAGAATATGTTACGCTCAAAGACCGAAATCAAAGTACTTTGTGACCGAAATCGCTCAATGAACCAAAAAATGGTTCACAACGCGTTGTGGTCGCAGTGAAACAGCCACGACGCGAAATTCGCGCCTCGCGGTGTGGCTCTTAAAAACGGCCACGACACGTTCTAGCAATCACAAAAAAACCATAAAGCGAAATTCGTGTCGTGGCCGATATGCTATTCGTTTTTAACCGACTTCAAAAAAAGGAGGTTATTAATTCGACGCGTATGTATGTAATATTTCCAGAACTGCCCAATAACCAATTTTAGAATATGTTAGTCTATATAAGCATCTGAACAAATGTGCCAAATTTCAAGTGTATGTATGTATGTATGTAAGTATGTATGTATGTAAGTATGTATGTATGTATGTAAGTATGTAAGTATGTATGTATGTATGTTTTTATGTTTGTGTTCGCATATCTCTGGAACTACCATTCCGATTTTAGTAATTCTTTTTTTGTTGTACTAGGTATTGGTCAACTTAGGGAATAGTGCAAGTTTCATCAAAATCGGTTCAGTAGTTTTTGAGATAGGTAGTTTTAATGCTCAATTACGTACAATTTTGAAGTCGGTTTTATCTTTTTATTAAAATACAGTTATTCTTGATTTGTTCTTGATTGATTAATCGTCCATAGGTATGGAAGATTATATTTGAATGACCACGCATACTACAAAATATTTTTTCTTTTACTAAATCACTGCATAACGTGTTTATCATTATTATTTATAAAATATCCGTAGTTCCATACTATCCGTACTAATATTATTACTGTCTGTCTGTCTGGCGCAACATGTTGCGTGTGGTTGCGGGCATCAACTAGTAGTATTATATTTAATTTATATAAATAAAAATAAAACTAGATTTTTATTATTTATTAAGATCAAATTACTTACCTTATGTTAAAAAAACAACAAACAAAAACACGTTGCGCCAGACAGACAGACAGTGAATGTAATTTTATAAATAACTAGATGACTCCCGCAACTCCGTTGCACCAAAATTCGTTTATCGTGCGGAAACCGCACATTTTTCCGGGATAAAAAATATCTTATATCCTTCCTCGGGACTCAAAGTATGTCCATACCGAAACCGAATCTTTCAGCAAAATTGGTTCAGCGGTTTGGTCGTGAAGAGGTAACAGACAGACAGACAGACAGACAGACGGACAGACAGACAGACACCCTTTCGCATTTATAATATTAGTATGGAGTATGGATATGGATAATAAACACGTTATGCAGTGATTTAGTAAAAGAAAAAATATTTTATATTACGCGTGGTAATTCAAATATAATCTTCCATTCCTCCATACCTATGGACGATTAATCAATCAAGAACAAATCAAGAAAAACGAATAGCATATCAGCCAAGACATGAATTTCGCGTTATGTTTTTTTTTGTGATTGCCAGAACGCGTCGTGGCCGTTTTCATTAGAGCCACAACGCAAATTTCGCGTCGTGGCTGTTTCACTGTGACGACAACGCGTTGTGAGCTATTTTTTCGCTCACTGAGCGATTTCCGCCTTTGAGCGCAACTTAAATATTATAGACCAACTAGATGACACCCGCAACTTCGTTGCGCCAAAATTCGTTTATCACGCGGGAACCGTACATTTTTTCAGAATAAAAAGTATCCTATGTCCTTTCCCGGGACTCAAAGTAACTCCATGCCAAATTTCAGCGAAATTGGTTCAGCGGTTTGAGCGTGAAGGGGTAACAGACAGATAGACAGACAGACAGACACACTTTCGCATTTATAATATTAGTATGGAAAGTGGAAGTATGGATTACGATTAAACGAAGTTATGGACGCTGACGGCTGATATTAAATTTTCTTCTTCATCACCATACTCTGTAGTCTGTACATTGGTCTGCACTCTCTGTACAATGCATCGTTCCGTTTTGGTTCTTTTATGATGACAATCATTACAAACACATAAATATATTTTTCTTTGTATTCTTTGTGAATAAACGGTGATATTTTAAAATAGATATTTATATTCACATTACAGATTTTAAAATAATTATTTATAGATTCTCCGCGAAATAAAATACTTTTTAAATAAATTACAAATTAATAAGACACTTGTCGCTTGTCAGTTGACAGTTCCCGAGCGTGAAAAGAAGCGTCGGTGTTTTCTGATTTGTTTTGACTTTTGATTTATTGTTTGATTTCTTGTCAAGGCGCTTTAAAATTGTTTGCTTTTTTCATGTTTGTTTCAAGTGTTCTTAAATGTTTCTTCCCTACATTCTCAAATCTCAAGACATCGTTTTAGTAACATAACGTTTCTAAAGTTGAGTAAAGAATAGAAATCTTTGAAAAAAAATCATAACCTAAAAATGTCTGATGATGAAGATATTATTTTGGCAAAAAAACCCAAAGGGTTACACTATGGATCCTTGGAAGAACAAGAAAAGGCAAGACTGGCGGCAATTGCTGCAGCAGCCAAGGAAGGAGTCGAAGACAGCGGCGGCAAGGATTTGGGGGACATACAAATATCAAATGGTAAACAAAACGTTAATCAGCTTAGACCAATTTTTAGGGTTCCGTACCCAAAGGGTAAAAACTGGTCTCTATTACTAAGAATACTAAAGACTTCGATGTCTGTCCGTCTGTCTGTCTCCAGATTGTAACTCAGGAACTGCTATAGCTAGACTTCTGAAATTTTCATGAGCCTGAACTTAGCAGACAGCAGACAAAAAAATAATTGGATAGGGATATCTGCGAGCCCATGTCAGTTTTTAGAGTTAACTAAAGAGATAATTGTGTGTTGTCAAATTATCTTAACATGATAATAAATTTACATTTTTAGAGCATACAAAAAAAATTTTAAACAAAAAATTTTTGGGAAGCTCTCACGCAATTTCCTATTGTTGAAAATTTATAAAAATTTGCAAATATTATGCTCAATTTTAGGTTCTTTAAAGATGATATCGATTATTTTTTTTGATTTTTTATTTTGATCATTCTGGGGCTCATAACTCTGTAAATAATCAGTAAAAAAAATATTTAGCATGTATTTCCCTGTCAACATTCTAAGGGTGAAGCCAAACGAGCGTGATTTGTGAGCCGTGAGCCTCAGAATTTCTGCCAGACAGAATTTCTTTTCACACAAATCACGACTCACAAAATTACGCTCATGTGAATCAAACAGGAATTTTGTATGAAACTGAATGCAGCAGAATAATTCTGTCCGGCAGAAATTCTGTGGCTCACGACTTACAAATTATGCTTGTTTGGCTTCACCCTAAACATGCTATTTTTGTTTTTTTTATTTTTTTGGCGTCGGATGTCAAGTTAAAAAATAAAACTAATTAAAAAAATATACATATTCTCATATCTTCATTTTCAAAAGATCTAAACATGATATTTTTCAGAATTTTGATTTTTTCGTTTGTTCATTCATTATTTTTATTTTGTGATTTTTTAAATTTTGTCCCAATAATCGTCAAAAACTCAAAAAAATCATTATTTTGTATTTGTTTGTACATGGACTCCATACAAAACAAAGTTTTTTTTGAGTTTTTAACGATTTTTGGGACAAAATTAAAAAAAAAACATAAAAGATAATGAATGAACAAACAAAAAAATCGAAATTCTGTAAAATATCATGTTTAGGATCTTTTGAAAATGAAGATATGAGAATATATTTTTTTTAATTGTTTTTTTAAATTTGATATCCAACGCCAAAAAAAAAATAAAAAAAAACAAAAATATGGATATCTGTCAACTCAGTGACAAAATAAAAAAAACAGAAAATATCATGTCTAAGTAAAGTAAAAATACATACTAAATGTTTTTTTTTTTACTGATTATTTACAGAGTTATAAGCCCCAGAATGATGAAAATAAAAAATCAAAAAAATAATTGTTATCATCTATAAAGAACCTAAAATTGAGCATATTTACAAATTTTTATAAATTTTCAACAATAGGAAATTGCATGAGAGCTTCCCAAAAATTTTTTTTTGTTTAAAAATTTTCTCGTATGCTGTAAAAAAATATATTTATTATCATGTTTAGATAATTTGACAACACACAATTATCACTTTAGCTAGCTCTAAAAACTTATGTGGGCTCACAGATATCCCTATCCAATTATTTTTTTGTCTGCTGTCTGCTAAGTTCAGGCTCATAAATTTTCACAGATTGCGTATATTTCTTGCCGCTATAACAACAATTAATACTAAAAACAAAATAAAAATTATATTTAAGAGGGGCTCCCATACAACAAACATGATTTTTTTGGCTTTTTTTGCTCGTAATCCATAATGGCAACAGGTAGAAACTTGAAATATTCACAAAATCTTAAAAAATTATGTTGGTACTGTAATATTTTATAATAAAATTAAAATAAAATAAATAATTCAGGAAATCAGGATTTGATCAGAAGAAACACACATTTTTTTTTGCTCTATAACGGTATGGAACCCTTCATGCGCGAGTCCGACTCGCACTTGGCAGATTATTATATTTTCTGCAGCTGTGGTACTGAGACAGTTGAGCTAATATTTTTAATGCAGGACTATGAAATTATTTATTTTGAAATGATATTACAACATATTTTAATTAAACAAGGAAATGCACTGTGTGCTAGTATATAATGCCAATATAATAAAAAAACAATTTTTTTTTTTCAGAATACATGGATCTTGAAGATGAAATGTCCAAAGACAAAAAAGCTCTGCTTGAAGAATTTGAACGACGTCGGAAAGCTAGACAGTTAAACGTGTCAACTGATGATGACGAGGTAACTTATAATATAAGTTAAATGAAATAAATCTCATATTTTGTGTTTTTTTTATTATATTTTATTTATTTTTAAAAAATGTTCAGCAAACTTTGCTGTTTTCAGGTAAGAAGAAGCTTAAGACAGTTGGGTGAGCCTGTTTGCCTGTTCGGTGAAGGTCCAGCAGAGAGACGAGTTAGATTAAGAGATTTGTTAAGCTAGTAAGTTTAGTTTGCTTCTAACAATTATTACTTATAATAAAAATTAGTGACCGACCGAAGTTTCGGTTTCGGCCAGTTTCGGCCAAAAAATCTAGTTTCGGACTTAGTTTCGATTTTGGCCAAAATATAGCCGAAACTTTCGGCCCGGCCGAAACTCATGCGTCGTTCGGTAAACTTCGCATTTAACTCGTGCTTTCTTGCCAGTGAGGCTCCGGCTCAGTTCGCCACCATCTATTTAATCGTGTTTTGAGATAATGTTTTCCAGATTAGTCCCAATTCAAAAATTAGCACTTCGTTTTATTTTAACTAAAATATTATCTAAACTTATTGTTATCGAAATTATATTATTGAATTTTATTTCTACGACACACGCAAGCTTATTTAATATACATAACTGTTGTCAAATTACGTGCTATTTTAACAATGTTTCTCACACAAACGATTTAGTAAATGTTATGATAAATTGATTATATTGCGTATAAACTACTTACTTAAGAATTTTGTTTGACTATGAGATTATAGGATATCCTATAATCTAACAGTCAAACAAAATTCTTGCATAAATCTTAAAAAAAACTACATAAATCTTGCAAGATATATCCTAATAATATATATTAGGATATATCTTGCAAGATTTATGTAGAAAATCATCTCGCCTCACTCTTTTACTTTTACCACGCGTTTTATTTAAATATTTAAAATTATCTTTTAACAACGGACATTGGACACGTAATATCTTAGGACTTAGACCGTCCCTACCCTGCTAGAATCTTATCTAGCCCACTTTCTCGTAAGCTTCACTCTTGCAGCCCTTACACCAATCACACGTAAAACTTCGTTTTATTAAACTAAATTCTCAATGAACAATAAACGCGTTCACATGGCGACGTAAATCTCGTTTTGTTTCAAATAGATTTTACATTCTTTTAATTGCGATTAATGAATCTAAGTTTACGTTACGTCACGCGATGATTATTATGTTTTTATCATCTTGGAGCCTTGTCACGTTGTTTTATTAACAAAATAGCAAGAAACGATAAATAACCTAATCAAACGCATCTGTGAAATCTGCTAGCTTAACAATTTTTGCTTCTATATTTTTCGATCTGTCATGACACTACACTCACAGGACCAAATGTATTTTATAAAGTTATACTCTAATATTAGGCGTTCAGAAGATAAAAATCGGATTTGCTGTAAACGAGTTTAATTTAAGTTGGGAAAATGCAATTAAGTGTTAGAAACGTGTCTATACGATTAAGAATCGGTTTAGTGTGCGCTAAGCGCTTTGATTTTTTTTTTGGTGAAATCACACCTACTTGGAATCATTTAAAAAACGGAATATAGTGCAAAAAAGTTTCTAGGGAACATATTCAAGTCTAAGACTAATAATATTTATTTTAAGAAATGTCGCAAAAAGTAAATAATTCAATGTGGTACTTTTTCTTTAGTTTAAAAACTTATAATATATGTTAAAAATCAATAAATTTCAGAAAATAATCGTAATTTTAAATGTTTTACCGAGTTTCGGTTTCGGTTTCGGCCGAAACTGAGAGTAAGGCCGAAAGTTCGGTTTCGGTTTCGGCTGAAAAACCAGTATCGGTCGGACACTAATAAAAATGTTCACACAGCTATATAAATATGGTTTATACATTGAACGAGTAACATGATAGACAGGAAGCTTTATCTATACTAATATTATAAAGCGGAGGAGTTTGTTAGTTTGTTTATTTGTTTGAATGCGCTAATCTCAGGAACTACTGGTCCGATTTGAAAAAATCTTTCAGTGTTAGATATCCCATTTGTCGAGCAAGGCTATAGGCTAATAAGAGCGAAGAAATAAAAAGTGTGGAAAAAAACGGGGGGAAATTATTTGAAAGGGCAACAGAACAGAAAACTTGCTCTAGTAGTTCGTATATATATATATATATATATATATATATATATATATATATATATATATATTATATATATATATATATTGTATGTTCAACCATAACTTCGCCGTTTATGGACCGATTTTTATGATTCTTTTGTTGTTGTACAGAGTTGAATCCGAAGTTGGTACCATGTTCACAAAAGTGGTGATCTGATGATGGGATCCATGAGGAATCGAGGGGAATCCTTGAAATCTATATGGGAACATATAGTGATTTCGATTTTTTCTGAAGTATTTCAGGCATATACTACCAAAAAGTAAGATTTTGCACCAGGATATACCCTGGTTCTGAAGGTACCCAACAGAACTTTTGAATCCTTATAGATACAAGTTTGAGGATTTTGACTTTATTTAAACTACTCCAAGCAAATCCTAATTATTTGTGCTGAACATAGGCTAAATTTTATTTTGGAAAAAAATAGGGTTTCGTAAGATATTTGGGTTTTTCGGACGCCAAGTGAAAAAATCAACCAGAAAAGTTACTTTTTTGCGTACGCTGCCGAAACTATAAAAGATAGAACCATAAAATGTTCCAAGTATTGTAGATCTTATAAATATCTACAAAAAAGTCCGCGACACACTATACTTATCTGTGTCGAGTGAGGCACAATAACCATATTTTTATTTAAAAATCTTGAATTTTTTTGAACATTTAAACGCGTTTATTTTACTCGTGCCATTAATCCTTATCAAAATAAATTATTTCATCACTAAGTACAGTTTATGTAGATAAAATTTGGTTTTTGAATGATTAAAATTGGACGTTTGGTTTTGAAATTATGGCGAAATTAAAATATTATGATAGTAAGCGTCACCAAGCGGGATGCGCTTGCGGTAGGAAGACAATCTTTGCAGTGTGCACTGTACCTACACTGATAATGACTGCGTCCGCGTCGTCGATGTCAGTGTCGGAGTCTGTGAATTGACCTGGGAATCATGTTGCTGACCGAGTCTTTCCTGGGTAGGCTTTTTGCAGCCGTAACCGACATCCACGCGGGCAGAGCCGCAGGCGACCGCTAGTAATATGTACAACTCTAAGACAACAAGCTATAATACGAGTATTATAGCCTTGTCGTCTCATATTATTATGTAACTAAAAAGGGTAAAATTATTATTTTTTAACAAAAAAATTAAAACCGACTTCCAAGGTAAAAACAAAAGTAATACTTATTCTTAATCTAAAAAGAATTAAATAATTCTTAGGTATTCCTTATTATAGTGGCGTCTTCAGACTTCGCCTAAACCTCGACTATTTCTGTACTCAATCTTCATGCTTTTGAAGTCGGTACCAGCTTACCTTAGCGCAATTGCTATGTCAAGGATCTCAGAACTTTTCCGGGCTGGTACCGACCAGGGCTTCAAATAACGTTATTTTTTCATAACGTTATTGCTTCAAGGGCATAGATAACGTTATGAAAATTTAACCGGTACTAGAAATAACGTTATAAATGTATTTAATAACGGTAAATGTTATAACGTTATATAGGATTTATAACGGTAAATATATGTTCTTTGATAACGTTATAGTCCGTCAAGAAAGTCATGACAGGCGGGAAAATTTTCTAAACGTAATCACGCTTTTAAGGTGTATTTTTTTCTTTGTATTTTCACAGAGAACGCTTATTACATTTTAAATATGAGTGAGATTTGGTGCACCGTGCACGATCGCATACCTGATACCAGAAAATAACGTTATATTTACCGTTATTATTATAACGTTATCTTTTTGTTATGCCATAACGAAAAAATAACGTTATAATAATAACGGTAAATATAACGTTATTTTACTGGATATCGTTAAAAAAATAACGTTATCTGGCTACCATTATGAAAATAACGGTACGTAACGATATTTTTTCTGTTATTCGATAACGTTATGAAGCCCTGGTACCGACTTCAAAAGCATGAAGATTGAGTACAGAAATAGTTGAGGTTTAGGCGAAGTCTGAAGACGCCACTATAATAAGGAATACCTAAGAATTATTAGATTAAGAATAAGTATTACTTTTGTTTTTACCTTGGAAGTCGGTTTTAATTTTTTGTTAAAAAATAATTTAGGGACTAATTTGTCTGTGAAATATCTAATTTACGCGGGCGAAGCCGCGCGGAACGTCTAGTCTTTCTTTATAAAAACAGGAATAATGTGTACTTGTAAATTTGTTATTATTTAATTTTTAAAAGACATTCTTCATTTAAACCAAACATATTACAGCCTTGGTGAAGATGCTATTCACAAGAAGTTAGAGGAGGAAGAAGCTCGTATTGAACGGGACAGAGGGAGGGAAGGAACCTGGTACCATGAGGGACCACCAGAGCTCCGAGAGGCAAGGCTTTGGATAGCTCGCTACTCACTCCCTCGAGCCAAGCTAAGGTAAAAATGCAAATATTCATATATTTTGCAAAATTTATTAATATACATACATACATTAGTTAATATTAAACATGCAAGTGTTGATCTATTTGTTTTATTTATTCTGTCTTTGTGCCAGTCGGTTAATCTTTTTTGTTATTACAATTTAATTCTTTAACCAAAAAAAACCGGCCGTTCCGCAGCAGCAATAAGGTTTATATTCCTATAAAATTAAAAGCTTTTTGATTTATTTTTATATTTTAGTTGATTTAATGAAAGTTAAATTAAGGTTTACCATTTATGATGTATAAAAAAACTACTTGTTAGATCTCGTTCAAACCAATTTTCGTTGGTAGTTTTTATAATAATGTACTACATCATATATTTTTTTAGAATTACCATTACCATACTTTAGAAGTTAGAGGGGGGGGACACACATTTTACCACTTTGGAAGAGTCTCTCTCGCAAACTATTCAGATTAGAAAAAAATATATATTAGAAACCTCTATGATTTTTGAAGACCTATCCATAGATACCCTATACGCATAGGTTAGACGAAAAAATTTTTTTTTTGTTTCAGTTGTACCTATGGGGACCCCTGAAATTTTTAATAATTTTTCCATTTTTGTATCAAAATCTTAATGCGGTTCACAGACTACATCTACTTACCAAGTTTCAATAGTATAGCTCTTATAGTTTCGCAGAAAAGTGGCTGTGACGTACGGACGGACAGACAGACAGACAGACAGACAGACAGACAGACAGATAGACAGACATGACGAACGAAAAACCCTAAAAACCAAATTTAATAGAATTTTGTTTGGAGATTTTAGCAATTTAGTGGCAAATTGTTTTGATTGTGTGGTCAGACTGGCGGCAGCTCGCGAGGAGCTGCAACTGCCGGGCAGCGTGCGCGCCGCCGCCAAGCAGGAGTCCCAGCGGAAAGCCTCCGCCATGTCCATATACTGCAGTCAGGTAAGTTATAATATTAAAATTACAATTCTTGCATAGTAAAACCATAAAAAACCTGGCCTATTATTGAGTTTACCATTAAAGCCTACTATCTATTTTTTTTTGTCCGACGCCTCAAGTTATGAAGAAATTGATATGAATAATTATTATTGTGTGAAAACTTTTAGATCGGAGACACGAGGCCGATCAGCTTCTGTCGGTTCAGCAGCGACAGTCAGATGCTCATCACCTCCAGTTGGTAAGTTTATAACTGAAAGATGAGAATTGGGATTAGATGATGTTATGTATATTGCCTGCCTTTTTATTATTACGAGTTATTAAATAGATCATATTATAATATTTATTTGCTAGACTATGGTAACAAATTGGTCTTTGGTAAAGAATATTAAATTGATCTACTGAAAAACTAATTTCTATCTACAAGTGTAACAAAACTAAGTGGTAATACTTTAGAGTTTAGGGTGTACGAGTCCCCTGTATAGAGTTCACTGTGAAAGTAGCAGCACTGAAAAAGTAACTTTTTATTTTACTTTTGTATGGGAAAATTCATGACGCTCGAGTGCTGCCACATGCTTGCCCATACAAATCACAAGAAAGCTGAACACAGCGCAAGCGCTGTTTCACGCCAGTTTTCTGCGAACCATCCTGTATGTTTGTCTTTGTTGTAGGTCAGGTCTGGTGAAGGTGTGGTCTGTGCCGGAGTGCCGCGCGCTGCAGACGCTGAAGGGTCACACGTGCAACGTCAGCGCCGCCGTCTTCCACCCCAAAGCCGAGATGCCGCCGCACTTCCGTCAGAAGGTATGAAAAAATATGTCTACAAAATAAACTCATTTAAATTTATTTAGTTTTATTAAAAAAACTAGTTTTCACACATTCAGTTCGTCCTGTCAAATAGTCTCTCAAAATATCAAGAGGAAGCCCCCTTACACTAAGTAGGGGCAAAGAGACCTTGTCAAAGGCTTTGTCGATTTATGTTGTAATACATGTATTTAAGTATTATGTTTGCTAAACGTATAACATTAAAAGTAAATATATTGGCGTACTTACCAATATACCACCACCTTTTTTTTCACAACCCTCAAGCAAATGAATAATTTTCTCAATATCCTCATCCCAACATCCTCAAGATTTAGACACTATATGGTCTATGCACTGTCTAGGACCCCACCCAAACATATCGTTAAATTTAAGGGTGGGTAGATGTCAGTTTGTTAAACATTTATTTATTTTAAGCTGGAGAGTGATAAGGAGGGCGAGGCAGCAGCGATGGACACGAGCGAGGCGCCGGCCACTGTCAGCATGGCGTCCTGCGCCTACGACGGCACCGTACATCTGTGGAGCTTCGCCAGGTCAGTCGATACCGGGGCCACATTGAAACCCGGCGGGATATAACGCTTTAGAAGATGGAGATTAAGGAAATTGTGTTAAGAGCGAATGCTGAATGCAATAATATTATGTTAACAGAGTTAACCGTATGTGTCGCACGCTTTTTTTAATTTGTGCTGTCAATACTTACTCCGTACTCGTTATGATGTAGTTGGTGCAAGGTTTCTTATAATTTCAAAATAATTTGATTTGTGGTCGAAATAATAAATGAATAGAAAAACACTACTAGCGGAATGGTAGCGGCTAGCGCTGTAATCATCACTGTACCGTCAAACAAGTTAATTGACAGGCTTTGTTATAGGTATGGGCTACGTCAACTCAATGCAACTTGCAAGCCAAGATCTGCCTGCTGAGTAGTAATCCAATCAGATAACGTAGGCCTCTCTTTTATCTGATAGTACTACCTACTAGTACTATTTAACTTACAAGTAACAATAAAACCAATTTTCAAATTATTATGTCCGTCAGCGAGTCGCCGATAGCGTCGCTGGAGGGTCACTCGCCGGCGCGGGTGGGGCGCGTGGAGTTCCACCCGTCGGGGCGGTTCGTGGGCAGCGCCGTGTTCGACCGCTCGTGGCGGCTGTGGGACGTGGAGGCGCGCGCTGAGCTGCTGCACCAGGAGGGCCACGCCGCGCCCGTCTACAGCCTCGCCTTCCAGGGGGACGGCTCGCTCGCCGCCACCGGGTTACTAGTTACTTTTTTTTTTATGAACTAAGGGGGCAAACGAGCAAACGGGTCACCTGATGGAAAGCAACTTCCGTCGCCCATGGACACTACACAAAAACTATACTAATTTAATTAAAATGGAACTAAGAGCGTTTTCGGCATCTAAAACTGGCCAGATCACGGTAGGCAGGGCAGGCCGAATGGATACGGAAATAGCCGAACAAAACCGGTGATCCACGAAGTACTTAGAGTTACTGTAATAATACGTTGTTAAGTAGTAATTTAAACTTCGGCTTTTTTGTATTCATTGGGCCCGCCGTGCCCCGGGGCAGTTCTAACTTCTAAATACCGAAACGCTATAAAAATTTCCATACAAATTGTACGTCAAAAATCTACAAAGAAAGTTTCGCTTTTATTTTTGTTTACTTTTGTGGCCAAGCTGTATACTTTTTATCGTTTTATGCAACATCATTCACACTGATTTCAACATGGCAGTGAAAATGAGCCGATTTTCTGTTTTATGTCAGTTTCATTAAAGTCTTACAAACACGTTTAGGCGCATGTAACTACTTTTGATAGTGAAAGGGATTATATTCACAAGTTATAAATCAGACTCTGCAGGCGCACCGAATAATATTCATAGCATATAGAGCTAATCATATTTTATGCCCGCAATGCAAAAAAAAAAATGCATTCGCAGATCGCTTAATTTTTAATTCTAGCAACACTAGGAAAGACAACTGGATCGTGTGACTGGTTGAATGTTAGTTTAATGTGTGAGATGTCACATAATTTAATGAAGAATTATTTTAATAATTTCCCCTTTTTATTATAACAATAATTATTCATTTCGTCTATGGAAATAAATATATTTTAGTTTTATTACTTATGTTTTGCGACGTTTGCGCAGGGGCATGGACGCGTTCGGCCGCGTGTGGGACCTGCGCACGGGGCGCTGCGTAATGTTCCTGGAGGGGCACCTAGGGCCCGTGCTGGGCGTGGACTGGTCTCCCGCCGGCTACCAGCTCGCCACCGCCGCCTCTGACAACCAGGTATCAGTCACTTCCTATCACCATGGTATTACCACAGTAGAGATTTAAAGAAATAAAAAATAATCTCTTTCTCTTCTATTTGATGTCTAATAAGCAACGAGATTATTAGACAGAAGAAAAGAGATGAAGAAAGTCCAACTTTTGATGCTGAAATGCTTTTTTCAACGTTAGGTATGTTGATTGTTGTGATTGTGATTTGTGTGTGTTGCAGACCAAAATCTGGGACCTGCGGAGACGGACCGCCATCTACACGATACCCTCACATACGCATTTAGTCAGTGGTGAGTATATTGACATAAAACAAATAAATTATTTTGCTTATGTTATGTGTTACCAGTTACAGGTCAGTTGACAAGAGCTGGCACGATCAACACATTTAAACATTGCGCTTGTGTAGTATCTGTGAATAAGCGCGTGGCGTGACGTCGTACTGCATACGCATCATAAAAAGTCTGCCCGTCTCTCTCGCGCGCGGTCTATCTTATGAGCGTGAAGGGGACAGTTATTATTTTTCTTATGCTACTGTTTATAAATACAGCGTAATGTTACAAGTCGGTAACGTGTAATCGGCGCGCGGCCAGAGTTCGGAACCGTACGATAATTATCGTACACATACGATAATTTTGTGCGTACGTACGATGTACGATAGCATATTATTATCGTACGCAGATTATACGATATTTTTTATCATGATGCAAACATATTATATTTTTAAACATACTGTATAGTGAAATTGCATAAGTGTGAGCACTGTGAACGTGCCAGCTTTAGTTAACTGATCTATACTTAATCTTGGTTCCGACACATAGGCTTCATTTTAATAATAAACTTACAAATAGAATAGATGATAATAATTCTTGTAACACGTCAACGAGAACTCGCTTATTCGCTGCTGTCTAAGTGCAACACAATACTGTTTGTCACTACCCTCAGACGTGAGATACCAAAGGAGCCACGGTCACTACCTACTGACGAGCTCGTACGACAAGACAGCCAAGCTGTGGTCCAACCCCGCCTGGCACCCGCTGCGCACCCTCTCCGGACACGACAATAAGGTACTAACTACTTACATAATACCTCTTTACCTCTGCTAACAAGCTATAGTTTGTTCGTTTTATGATGATATGCGTGACACATTATAATTGACAATAGTAGGGAAGTTACCTAAAAAAAATTAATCGAATAATTTAAAAATATCGAATCACCTCGTAAAGGAATTGCAATCGAAATTATCGATTTCGTACTGATGTTTCAGTGTGACGCCGGCGATTTAAGATGGCCGCTCTTTTTTATCGATTTGATTTCGATTCAACTGTGTCAATCTCTATTGACATAAGTTCCGTTTCATGCATCTGACATTTTTCAAATATTTTCGTAACAATAATTTTATACTCCTATTTCAAAGTTAATATTTATAATTTTATATCAATTAGTTAGCATTTAGCAACTTTTCATTTTTATTCATTTACAATTACAGGAAACATTTATTTTTGTAGATGGAATATAATTTATTACATTCTGATTTTTTTTTGTTTTCTTGTAAAAAAAATCCGTAGCAAGGAATATGAGAACTGTCACCCATATCATCTTATAACGAACAAACTATAGTACGGTTATTACTGATTACACTGTATTAGTCTTGGCATCCTCTATGTTAGAGAATACAGCAGTTGTCAAGACCACAGTGCGTCATAGCGATTTCTCTCTTTTTCCCCCTCTCCCTCCTCTCAGCTTCTTCTTTTCAGAAAATAGAGCGAGAGAGAGGGAAAAAATGGTATAACGTACAAGAGCTAATGTTGCCAGTAAAACTCGCATGAATATCCATGGGCGCCGGCAGGGGGTTGCCAGGGGGTGCACTTGCACCCCTTGGGAATCTTGGGATCAACAGGAATTATTGAAATAAAAAGCATTTTTTTACCCTATTACCATGCCGTACAAGGATAGTTCGTAATGTTTCGGCACTAAATGTTTTTTGTTGACGTAAATAGACAGTCACTGTTGTTCGTAAAAAGTAAAAAGAAAAGAATAGAAAAAAAACTAAAATCTGCACCCCTTGGAAAAATATTTCTGCCGGCGCGGCGCCCATGTGAATATCTATTTATTCGATTTATTTTGTACAGGTTATGAGCGCCGACATATCACTGGACAACAAGTACATAGTGACGTGCTCACACGACAGAACGTTCAAGTTGTGGGCGCCAGACCTCGCCTGAAATATATAATATGACTGACTTTGTTGTTTCTTATTACCCTTATTAGACTCATTAGACGGCTATAGCACCTCCCTTTAGCTATGAAATATAAAATTGATATTTAATAACACTAATAAACCTTCGTCAACAAATTAAATGATTTAAATAATGATGAGCAAATTAAAAAAAATTAACCATTTACGTAGGTACTGCTTATCTTGACCAATAAAACGTTTATTATCGCAATATGTATCGAAATGTTTCAATAATTTTATCAGATTTCAGCGAATCTAACATGTAAATGATGTTAAAATAGCTTATCTGGAAACATTAATCAACAAGTGTGTAGCGGTCTATTGACTGTGATGACTAGATGTTGTTTTTGCGACGAAGTGACGGGCGCGGAAATATTCGCAAAATTTTCATTCACTGGATTGCTCGATTGCGGAAACTCCTCACTCCTGTCTCCTGGATAAAATACGATAACGTTAAACTACCAAGACGTCGGTACTCGGTAGTCAGTACCTAAGAAATAAAGTTACGCCTTTGTCTGTCTGTTACCTCTTTTAGCATTAAAACGGTAAACCAATTTAAATGAAATAGGTGAGAAACACAGACCTCTATCTAGATCTTATTTCTGTAGTGAGAAATTACGTTGAGCCCCGGAACGGACATTGATTAGTTTTAATCGCTGAATAATTTATGTTTATCATTCGTAAAATATAATTTCTACACCAACTAAGTTGCAGGCAATATCTCGGTGTAAAGAATAAAATTACAAATGTTGTTAATTAACCACTATATTATGTTAATTTTTAACTATAATAAGATTTTCCGTATTTGGGCTAATTTTTGTCTTTTATGGCAACATTTTTATAGTGTTGTAAATTATATACTTTCTATCGTGTTGATATTGTAATCAACTAATCACTTTGACTAGACATCGGGTTCATATTTGCATATGAAAATGCATATTATAATGGCACTTTTTAGTTTTTAGGCGATAGTGCATATTTTGGACCAAATTGCAACCTAATTGTTCATTGATAGTGCATATTTCAGTCGTATTCATGGAGCTATATGCTTTCGTAATCTCCAAACTAGCTATCATTATAGTTGATACTTATGTGCGGTGGTTGATACACACCGAGGTCACGAAAAAGAAGTACCAAGATCAAAATACGTCAAATATATTTTTTTTTTTATTTGGGGATAGAAAAATATGTAATTAATGAATAATGATCTTTTATGATATTCTTTAATAAAAAATTGCAAAATACGATATTGTTATCGATATCGGTTCAATATACTTTCGTATTTTTTATCTACATCGCAACTCGCAAGTGGGACATCACTACAGATGTCAATGACACTTGCAGTCATCGAGGAGTATTTTGCATGTGGGGATTGGGAAATCTCATCACGCTTGAAAAATAACAATGTACGAGTAGATATAGAAGCCCGAGAAGAGCCCGCCGCGCCGCCCGAGTCGTCGCCCGTTAGTAGCCTCGAGCGGTCCGACCGGTCGCCTCCTCGCTCGGATTCAATCAGTGTCAGCCGCGGGTATCTTTCGTGATAATTTATTTCGATTCGTCCTCCTCACCTCGACGAACGTGCCACGATGGTGATTAAAAATATATGCTGCCTCGGCGCGGGCTACGTCGGTGGGCCGACGTGCAGCGTGATCGCGCTCAAGTGCCCCGACATCAGGGTGACGGTGTGCGACAAGAGCGCCGAGCGCATCGCCCAGTGGAACTCCGACAAGCTGCCCATCTACGAGCCCGGCCTCGACGACGTCGTCAAGCAGTGCCGAGGTAAAAACTTGTTCTTCTCCACTGACATCGAGCGGAGCATCCTGGAGGCCGAGCTCATCTTCATCTCCGTCAACACGCCGACCAAGACGATCGGCAACGGCAAGGGCCGCGCCGCCGACCTCAAGTACATCGAGGGCGCCGCGCGCATGATCGCCGACATCGCCGCCAGCAACAAGATCGTGGTGGAGAAGAGCACGGTGCCCGTGAAGGCCGCCGAGATCATCATGAAGATCCTGCGCGCCAACACCAAGCCCGGCGTGCAGTACCAGATCCTGTCCAACCCCGAGTTCCTGGCCGAGGGAACCGCCATAGTCGACCTGGTCGAGGCCGAGCGGGTGCTGATCGGCGGGGAGGACACCCCCGAGGGTCAGAACGCGATAGCCGAGCTGTGCTGGGTGTACGAGCACTGGATCCCCGCCAAGAACATATTGACCACCAACACCTGGAGTTCGGAGCTGTCCAAGCTCGCCGCAAATGCGTTTCTAGCTCAAAGAATATCAAGTATAAATTCTCTCTCTGCCGTATGCGAGGCCACCGGAGCCGACGTGTCGGAAGTGGCCCGGGCGGTCGGCAGAGACTCTAGAATCGGGCCCAAGTTCTTGGAGGCCTCCATCGGGTTTGGGGGCAGCTGCTTCCAGAAGGACATACTGAATCTTATTTATCTGTCCGAATGCCTGAACCTCCCAGAGGTCGCGGCCTACTGGCAGCAGGTGGTTAGCCTAAACGACTACCAGAAAACTAGGTTCACTCAGAAAGTTATCGAGTCCCTCTTCAACACAGTGTCCGATAAAAATATTGCCATACTCGGTTTCTCGTTTAAGAAGAATACAGGAGACACCAGGGAGTCCCCAGCTATTTACGTGTGTAAGACTCTGCTGGACGAGGGAGCTAAACTACACATATACGACCCCAAAGTGGAAACAGAGCAGATATACTACGAGCTTCTACATCCCCAAGTCACAAACGAGCCAGAGAAGGTGCGACAGAACATTGAAATACACAACTCCGCATACTCGGCTGTATCTCGAGCTCATGCTATCGTGTTATGTACGGAGTGGGATGAGTTTAAGGAGCTAGATTTCAAAAAGATCTATGATGTAATGATGAAGCCCGCATACATATTTGACGGTAGAAAGATTTTGGATCATGATGCCCTAATCAAGATTGGTTTCCACGTCCAGACGATAGGCAAGAAGCTGGCCCGAGCCAACAGCATCAGAGCGCAGGGCAGTCAGACTAATATATAAGCATTTCATGTAAGTTTAGTTTATTTGCTTAATTATTAGGTACTATAGGATTTTTAAAGTAAAGTTTAGGTACATTTCAATTTTCAATACAGCTATGGCAAATATTCCATTAGTATAACAATGTTAGGTCTGTAATATAGTCTTACTTCTATCTAATTACATTTAATTGTTTTAAATATTTAAAAAATTACATTTACAGTCTTATCTGAAATCTCATAAAGATCTAAAATTAAATTTTATAGCAGAGGCTAGTCACAAATAACAGATTTTGTTGCATTATTCAGTATATTCACAACCAAATTCTTATAACATCAGTCATCTTCATTTGGTATACAAAAATAATTATTAAAACTGTGTTTAAAACAAAAATTATTATTAAAATTTAAAATTATAATTCTACCACAAACCATTGTAATTGTTATTGATCAGTCATCATCTGCAGGCTGCAGCCAATCAAACATATTGACTTGGGTTCAGCACTAGGGTTAAATAAGAATATTACAACTCCTCATACTGAGTAATATGAAAGCATATATTTTGAATTTACATTAATTATTTGAGTTCTTTAGCAAAGCATTAACCCATCAATCCCCAAGCGGCACCTGGTTGTCGCATAACAATTGAAAATCTATTGTGCCTGCGATTCCCACGATCGAGGTATTAATTAATTATTAACTTCTGAGCAGTAGCTGAAAAGAACATAGTAGCCTAGTAAATGAATGCTCAAAATGGGGGTGTGCTTGGAAAAGTCGAAAGCAGAAATTTTGACTATGGAACATCATTTGGACTAGTTAGGAGATAAACATACTTCTAGTCGGTATTTTGACTAATTTACAAAAACGGTGCTTCGTACGAAATTTTATTGTACTACATAGTCATTGACACTTTGTATCTATCTCCAATCGTTACCCAGCTATGAGCTTCTAAAAGTGGTCGATTTTCAAATACACACATCAATACGACCTATTTTATATTTTCTGAAATATCAGGAATTTTGAAGACAGTAAATAGATAACTAATAGCTTATTTTATGGTCTTTAATAAAACATAAAAAACTTTTCTGGATTTTCTTGTCTCTAAGAAAAATCATTGATTTTTCAATGGCCATAGAAATTTTGTATACCAACAAATCATTAAGTACTTCGTTTTATAAAAATGAAAATTTCATTCCAATGAGAAAAACTCTTCAACATTTTTATTGCCAACGGCCAAGTTAATAATAATGAATCTATTGTTAGTGAAGACTATTTTTACCTAAAATACATTTTTTGAGTCTTTCTGCGGTATCTAAGGTTCAAAGTTCTTTATAAAAACAAAGAACTTTGAGCCTTAGATAGCAAGTAATTGCAATTGCAAGTAATAATTTTTCCTGCTATCTAAGTTACTAGAAAATCTCTTAAATGCCTGTTCTAGTCACAATAGGCCGAATTTATGTCAGACCAGCCTGTAGACTAGTCCAAAACCAGAATAATGTGGTCAAATCAACCCAAAGTTAAGCCAATGTGATCAGTAAAAAGGCTCCAGGAGAAGTCACTAAAAACCGACCAAACCGTGCCGGAGACTTCCCATTAAGATGGTCTATATGATACCAAAACAGTTTGATTTCCAGCATCCCAATCTGGAAAATACGGAAATTTGATTTTTCTTGAGTTTGGGAGATTGACCATGGTACATCACTAAGAAGTTGTCTCTGATGCTGGTGCTGATATAAACACTGGCTTGAATTTCATCTGGATTTACTGTAATCACGTGTTCAAATAATTCTGTGGGGTACTACTATCGTCAGCCGGGTCTAGAGAGCCATTATTCATGTCATAAGGCGTTAACATGGCCAATCTCCCAAACTCATGAAAAAGCAACCTTCCGCATTTTCCAGATCGGGATGCTGGAAAACAAAATGTTTTGATATTATATGGACCATCTTAATGGAAACCCTTCGTCACGGTTTGGTCGGTTTCTAGAGACTGGTTGCTCTCCGGAGCCTTTTTACTGATCGCATTGGCTTAATTTTAGGTTGATTTGACCACATTATTCTGGTTTTGGACTGGCCTACAGGCTGTTCTGACATAAATTCGGTCTATTGTGACTAGAACAGGCATTTAAGAGATTTTTTTCGTAACATAGCAGGAAAAATGATTACTTGCAATTACAAAGAATTTTGAGCCTCATACCGCAGAAAGACTCAAAAAACGTATTTTTAGGTAAAAAATAGTCTGCACCAACCATAGATTAGGATTCATTATTATTAACTTGACCATCTTTCTTATCTTTAATACTTCAGTCGGAATTCCCAGGAATTGCTATTGTATTCTATTGTTGTCGCGATCACCGGTGCTCGCGCGGGGCCTGAAGGATTAATCTACGAATAACAGTAGTTTAAAGTTCACTGTCTTTAATATATGTAGTTTTGTTTTTCGTAGATAAAAATGGATTTTCAAATGTGTTAGTCGCGCTAAAACTCGAAAACGGCTGAACGGATTGGGCTGATTTTAGTCTTAAAATATTCGTAAAAGTCCAGGGAAGGTTTTAAAGTGACACGAAGTTCACCGGGACAGCTAGTATAGCTATGCCAAATAACATAAAAATTGCTCCAGTAGTTCGCGAGATATGCCCTTTCAAATAATTTCACCCGTTTTTTCCACATTCCCCTATTAGTCTTAGCGTGATAAAATATAGCCTATAGCCTTCCTCTATAAATGGGCTATCTAACACTGAAAGAATTGTGCGTCATCTTTATCAGGAAATAAAAATATTATTTGCACCTTCGCGGTACAATTACTATGATCTTTTACAACAAGGAAAAGCGCATTTTTCTTTAAATCTAGGCAAAAATTGTTTTAATGTTATAGTTAATTAAATTAAAGTTATAACATTAAAAGTATAGTAATGTCGACTTTCCCAAAAATTAATTATTTTGACTCGATAGTTACATTTTTCGATTATAAATCTTTCTGCGGGGCTTAAATATTCCTCTAAAATCAATTGAATTTGAACCGTCAGAGAGGCGCAGGTTTGAGGCTGATGCGGGGGTGGCGCTGACACAGCTCGGTTGTGTGAGCACCATTCTCGCTCAGCCGAAAGATCCTGTTTGCTGGGGGCTAGTAAATTTGTATTTAAATTTTATTAAGTGTAGAGCTAATTAGTATCTGTTTGCAAATTGTTAGTAATGAAGTTTATAATTAGGTGTAATTTATGAGGCTGGCATTGTCGGTTTCGACACAAGCCTAATAAATAAGAAAAAAAAAACTGTATTGTCAAAACAGTCAATCTGACAATTAATGTTAAATTAGTACGAATTACTAGATATTATGAATTGTAAAGGTGAACGCAGATTTGGCCGCACCGCACGCACCGCAGTCGCCGCATTTCGAATTCATTATATGAAGTTATAGGCAAGCTCGCATACCTACCCGTGCCGCAGTCTTCGCAACTTCTACAATCTTTATATGAAGAATTCGAAATGCGGCGACTGCGGTGCGGCCAAATCTGCGTTCACCTTAAGCAGTCACTCTGCTTGCAATTCATATCTATATTATTAATAAATAAAAATATATTAACAATATTTTGCGATTTCAAAGAAATGAATCATAATATTATGGTTCTCCAAAGCGACCATTTTAGCCCCGCTGGGCTTTCCAACAAATATCTGTTACACTTATTGAGTTATTATTATCATTGAATAACTTGCACTACTACAATCACACACTTTATAAAATAATGGCTAAAGGAAATATTAGTATTGTATTTAATTTTTAAGTAATCATCAAAATAATATTTTTGGGACTTACGACCTTTACTTTTGTGCTATAATGCGGGAACCGTTGTTACGCGATATTGTTCACTATTAGCTGCAGCGCTAAGCACAATGCTCGGTGAAACGATTCATGGAATCATTAATCACGATTGGAGGATAGCGGGGTGTGTAGGTGGGGCTAGCGTGCTTTGATATTTCTGACAGCAGGCTCTTAACATGTTTACATTGATAAAACGCTGATCCAGCGCCAGAAGCAAAGATTCTGGGGTTCGCTAAGATGTTAAGATAAATCAGCACTTTTAAACAACACTCAGAATCTTGTTCTTAGGAAACTCTATGGAAACATACATATTACACTTTGTGTAGTGAGTATAGTGACGTATTGAGTGTAGAACAAATACCGCAGTTTACGGCGTCTTCGAGATAAATCCTGCTGATATTTCAGTCGCGAGCGCGTCACGACTAACGACCCAAACTTGTTTAGTATTCACGGTCACTGCCGCTCTTGCATATTTTAATAATTAAAAAAAATTGCAGAAGCCAATGTAAATACGATAAATTTTTTAGGGGCAGTAATGAAGCTTGTTCTAGGATCATGTTAATTGACGTTCGTGCAAACTGCATTAGAACTTGATTTTTACAAAATAGATAATATATATTATAATATTATACGCTACAAAGATTCTTAAATGTAAAAGTCACAAATCGCAGTTGGAACGTAAGGTCTAAGCACTTAGATGAATCAGATGGTGCACAAGAAATAACTTGTGCGCGTAAGATTAAGGCGACCGGCGACGCCTTGATAATTTGGCTGTAGCGATATCGATTTTCTCACCAATGACTAAAGCTAAGAAATTAAAGTTCATTGTCAGTATTCATCATGTCTTTGTCTTTGAATTACCCACAGCATAACACGATTGGTCAACTTTTATAACACAGAATAATCAATCAAAAAGTAAAAAAGGGATTCCTATTTTAATTTCCTTCCAAAATTTGTTCATAGATTGGTTCAAGCATACACTTTAATTTGCCCATAGCTTATATGAAATGTATTTAAGGTTTTTAAATTTCGCGACAAAAACCATTTTGTCGCTTACGCTCTTTCCATTTTTTGCTGTTCCAATGTGCTGTTTTCTATGAGAGGCCGGGCCGGCCTCGGACCTCTCATAGAAAACAAGCAATCTAAAACGTATCCAACACGGTTTTTTTTTGCTTATAATAATTAACTGATCACCAGAAATAGTAACATTTCACAGACAAAAATAGTAAACGATCACCAAACTTAGTAAATGATCACCAAAATTAGTAAATCCAACATCATACTATCATTTTAATGTAAAATTATAAACAATTAACAAAGTATTTTCATTTTGCTATCCTATTAAAGAAAAATGAACCAAAATAATAATTGCTCCGGAGATAATAAAAACCGAAGTACATTTTAATTTTAAAATGAGAAACAAAAGAATTACATCTCATTATTTGACCATCGTAAATAAATAATAATAAAGTATGTCAATACCAAATTTCAGCAAAATCGGCTCAGTGGTTTGGGCGTGAAGAGGTAACAGACAGACAGACAAACACACTTGCGCATTTATAATATTACTTATTAATAATATGTAAAACCCTCATCATCCATCAATGATAATATTTTAAAAAACTCAAAGCAGATATGTTACTACCGCGCGCGTTGTGAAGCCTTAAATACGGGCCAATTGGCCCGTCTTTTATTTAGTCTGTCTCTTTTATGTAAATGGCATTTCGTATCTTTTGTTTCACTTATCTGTCAAATTTGACAGTTGAATTTGAAAATTGTTCGGAAGCTATTTAAGCCGGAAAATAGTATGAACGTAACATATCTGTATTTAGTAGAATATCATTGTCATCCATGCTAAAATTTTAAATTGGAATGGGTAGGTGTCCGTTTGTTATCTCTGCAGGTCCAAACTGCTGAATATAACAATAATATGGAGTTCTTAGTTACTTCCTTGTTAATAATTATATACTTAATATATGCTTACATTTTTTGCTTACATTTTTTGTCCATCGTAGTGATTTATTTGGACAGAAATATCGCATTGATTTGTTCGCAAGCATTTGGTGTCATTTACTATATTTGGCGTTCGATTACAATTTGAAGTGTAGTCCTGACAAAAATAACTGGTAGTGTTGCAATTTTAGACTTTCTTTTTTTTGGTGTTAAGTAACTTTTTTTGGTAAACAAGTTTAGGGTATCAGAGCATTTTTTGGTGGTCATTATATTTGTTCCCTTATTTCTTTAACGCGGCGTCACCTTAATACAGTGGAGAACTTGTCTTATAGCATAGGATGAGCTCTACATGATCATTGCCCGTTCCAGAAAAGAGGGTTTCAGTTTTACTGGAGAGTGGAGGTACATATAACATTTTTATCTTATATCTTTAAACGAGAAATTCTTGTATATATATAAATATATAATTGGAATCTCGGAATCGGCTCCAACGATTTTCATGAAATTTAATATATATGGGGGGCGATAAATCGATCTAGCTAGGAATTATTTTTAGAAAATGTAATTTTATTCGTGTTTTATCGAATATCGAGCAAAGCTCGGTCAAATAGCTAGTAACATAATTAATTAAAATGGGATGTAGTAAAACAAAATAGGGAATGTAGCGTCCCAATTTGGGACGAAAAGTCTGCAATAAAATCCACACGGTCAGAGTCAATGCGTGAGTAGCGACAAGGATGTTGAGCGGATGTGATGTGTTATCGCATGTGTCGTTCGTATGTTTCAGTTTTTTAACCGACTTCCAAAAAACGAGGAGGTTATATGTTCGGCTGTGGATTTTTTTTTTTTTTTTTTTTTTTTTTTTATTTTTGTATGTTCAACGATTACTCCGCCGTTTGTGAACCGATTTTCGAAATTTTTGTTTTGTTGTATTAGGTTTCACTCCAATTTGGTACCATGTTCACAAAAGTGGTGACCTGATGATGGGATCCATGAGTAATCGAGGGAACTCCTCGAAATTTATATGGAAACATATGGTGATTTTGGTTTTATGTGAAGCGTACTAAGAATATGCTACCAAAAAGTCAAATATTGGGTCAAGGTATACCATGGTTTCGAAGATGCTGAGAGAACTCCTGACTCCTTATAGATACACGTTTGGGAGTTTCGGCGTTGTTTTAACAACAGAAGGCATATGCTACTATGCAATTTATATTCATCATCATAATCATCATCATCATCATCGTCATCATCATCATTACCACGTCGTGTTAAGGTCACCAATGTCTCATGGCACAGACTAGATAATAGTACAAGGCATAGGTATGGATATACTAATAATAATAATTATGTACTTACTGTATAACAACACCTGTTTATTTAATACATGACGGCGGTCGGCGCCGTAGAGGCGACGGCGTCGCCGCCGCGCGGCGCATGGCGGCAGACGACAGATCGAATCCTTTACTAACTACTTTATATACGGATCGAATACTTTATTAACTACTTTATAAAATTTAAATAGACAAATAGAATTGAAATAAAGTTATTTTAAAAAGAGCATTTAAACAAAACAAAGTCATTAAGTCTTTTTAATTAGTTATACTTATTAATCGATAGATGGCGCACTAAGTATCGATTTGAATTCTTTATTACAAGAACAGCTGTCAATAATTATGATAATATTAAATATTATGAGTAGCTACGCTAAATTGTTAAATTACGTGCTACGCTTGTTAAATTACTTAGCACAATATGTTCACTTCACTGATAATATATTATTTTGTGAGTGTGAGTTGTGACTCTTAACAAATTGTAATAAGATACTTAGGTAAAATATACGCGAAGGTTTATCTACTAGTGTAACTAAAAAGAGTGAAATTATTATTATTTTTAACAAAAAATTAAAACCGACTTCCAAGGTAAAAACAATAATAACATTAATATGAACTAAAAAGTATTAAATAATTTCTACTATCTAATAGTGCCTTTTTCCGAATTCGGCTAAACCTCAACTATTTCTGTACTCAATCTTCATAATTTTGAAGTCGGTGCCAGTTCCAAAAGTTTCAAATATTCTGTCAGAGGACTGAAGTTTCAGCTATCTGGTACCGACTTCAAAATTATGAAGATTGAGTACAGAAATAGTTGAGGTTTAGCCGAATTCGGAAAAAGGCACTATTAGATAGTAGAAATTATTTAATACTTTTTAGTTCATATTAATGTTATTATTGTTTTTACCTTGGAAGTCGGTTTTAATTTTTTGTTAAAAATAATAATAATTTGTCGCATTATCCTCCACGATTTCGTGGTATTTCGTTCGTCTTTTTAACCGACTTCCAAAAAGGAGGAGGTTATATGTTCGTCTGTATATATATATATATATATATATATATATATATATATATATATATATATATATATATATATATATATATATATATATATATTTTGTATGTTCAACCATAACTTCGCCGTTTGTGGACCGATTTTCATGATTCTTTTGTTGTTGTACAGTGTTGAATCCGAATTTGGTACCATGTTCACAAAAGTGGTGACCTGATGATGGGATCCATGAGGAATCGAGGGGACTCCTTGAAATTTGTATGGAAACTTATAGTGATTTTGATTTTTTCTGAAGCGTTCGAGGTAAATGCTACCAAGAAGTAAAACTTTGCACCAGGTTATAACCTGGATCCGAAGGTACCGAACAGAACTTTTGAATCCTTATAGATACAGGTTCGGGGATTTCCCTGTTGTTTAAACAACTGAAAGCGTAAACCAACACATCAATTTGATCATCATCATCACAAGTATAATTATACCATGGGTTATCACATTATTGGTACTTTTCATGATATTTTGCATCGAAGCAGATGTTTTTGATGATTGTTTCACTGTTTGTGGACCGATTTTCAAAATTCTCGTGTTTTTGTATAGGATAATATAATCTTAATTTCGTATAACAATTATGAAAGTGGTGAACTGATGATGGGATCTATGAGCAATCGAGGGAAATCCTTGAAATTTATCAAAACACTCATAGTGGTTAAAATGTTGTTTCTAGTAACTTACACTTAAGTTACGAATAAGAGACATTTCATACGAAGGTGCCTCTTGGTCCAAAGACACTGAACAGAACTCATGAACCTTTAAAGATAAAAGTTTGGAAATTGCAGCATCGCTTAGATAACTGCAAGCATTTACCACAATTTCACTTACAGTATTATAATATTAAGGATACTTAGTATTCGTAGTGGTTATCTACGCATAAAGCCTTGTCTTGTATATATGAAAGTATGAAATAATTCTTATTCTTCATTAGTGCCTTTTTCAAAGTTCGACTAAATAGCAACGAATTCTGTACTCAATTTTCATTCTTTTGAAGTCGGTACTGGCTAAGTTCTATGTCAAGTATCTCAGTTCTGGGCTGGTACCGACTTCAAACGAATGAAAATTGAGTACAGAATTCGTTGAGAATTAGTCGAATTTTGAAAAAGGCACTAATGAAGAATAAGAATTATTTCATACTTTTTAGGCCATTTTAAGAATTTTGTTTTTTTCCTTGGAAGTCGGGTTCAATTTTTTGTTAAAAAATAATAACAAGACAGGAACGACCGGTAACCGGTAACTCTTTGATGTGGGCTGTAGCGTATGGACCTGGGTGTCGTCTCTCGATGTTACTCGTTCATTTGGGATAAGTTTATTCCATAAAATGTATTTTCATTTTTCACTATTCTCAACGTTTTTACTTCTTTTCATACCGCCTATAACTAACTACACGTTCAATGATTAGTCCTCTCGGCATTGGGCGCCGCGAGCCGCGAGAGGTGCGCGAGAATCATCCGTCGTGACCGGCCGTCACGTTCCCCGTACTCGGGGAAACGGCCTTGCGCCTGCGCCGACCATCAATATTCTAAATATGATTGACCGTGACATTAATCGTTATAAATTATGAAATTGTTTGGACTACCTTGGATTAGGTCGTGAGCATTTAATTAAGTGGGACCCATTAACCTACGACAACCGGCAGCTTGGTGGACGTGTAAAAAGCTTCGAACATTATACGTAACGTCTGTTATAATGACTGTTATGTGTATAATCATTAATCACGAACATAGACTAAGGAAAAAATCACGAACGAATGAAAGTGAGAGTGTGGCATTGTCGCTTGTTTACTCGCACGCATCAGCGGCGCGGCGCTGCACACTCGCGCGCGCTCGGCGTGCGTGCGTGCGTGCGTTGACGTCACCCGTACAACTAATCGGGTATATTTACTATTTGGTCTGAACTAGCAAAATCAAAGTAGAGATCAACTACAATAACATGGCGCGCCTCTTAAAATTCAAAACGTTTGAAGTGCGTTGTCAAAACGTTTGAAGTGCGTTGTCTTGCGCGGTAGGCTAGTTATGATTAGTTGACCAACAAATCTTGGTAATAAGTGACATTCAGTGAAATATTACGTGTACTGTGATTGGTTGATTCATACTTACTACATACAAACTCTTTCATAAGGATGTGACTACACATATTGAAACAGTCATTTGGAGGGGCGCGCCATGTTATCGACTATCGTAGTTGATCTCTACCTAACCCATATTTTCCTTATTATCAAAAGGAGGTCGATCGATTCTATCGTGTGACGTACAAGATATTAATAAAGCGTGTAATTAAAAGCTAATACCGGCACCAAACGTAGCTCCAATATTTGAACAGCTATTTGCATTTTGCGCAAGTGGTGACCACACGCGCGAGCCTTTTTGGGATTCATTTCTTATGATTGGTTGACAATTTTTATCGTAACAAAACAAAAGTATGTCAACGTAAAAATTTTACGTGGATGATTTTTTTGTTTTTTAGAGCGCTTTTACTATCGATCGTTCCGATCCACCACGGTTAAACTTTATTTGCTTTCTGGGAAAAACAAGGCTTACATTAGGTTTTCCCACAGTTAGTAATCTTATTACGGTGTTTGAATTTCCTTTATCAGCACGTAATCATCGGCTTGTAGGAAAACACCTTGAGGATTTGGCAAAGGGCGGGCGTCGTTATAGTTGTAGTTCCAATTTATCACGCGGAAACGTTCGTGTAGTGCATTACGATAAATATAATTGTTTTTACAGATCACTAACACGATTACTGCGCGACACGCGTGTCCCGATAACACGGACTTACTATATTCTGTACAACGCACTTGACTAAAGGCTGACATCGAAGTAACTAGTAAATGTCAGTAAATAGTAATCAGCGTCTGAAAGTGTTAAGCCTTCACTCGCTTAAAGAAACGTCCGTGGAATGGTCCATTTCTTTAGAAGTTTAGATTTCTGACTTTTTTTTAATGTTGGCGGTCCGCGGTGGGCATATAGGAATGCCTTTGGCCGTCCGTAATCTTCATAATATGATGGGGCGTGCTCGCGATGACGATAGTTAGGTCATTAAACTGAAATCTAAAGTTTAGTACGCCTGAATGGGTGGACGGGCTTATAAACTAAAGTTACAGCGTCATAAAAATCGTTTTTTACGATGGGCGACAACTACAAAGAGATTACGATAACGGTTACGAATACATTAATATTTATTGGCCTGTGTCCGGTGCGGTGATAAAATAATTAGCTGGTAGATAACGCTAAACGACATACCTGTTGTCCCCGGTCCGCGCGCAAAGTGTACAGTTAGGTACGTGTACCGCGACCGTTGCCGCTGCGGCCACGTCCCTGATTTTGACTTGATTTTTTTTTGTTAAACCACTTATGTCTAAAAATAGCGATCTGAATAATAAACAGCTAATTTATTTAAAGCGTTGCGATTGAACTTTTGCTCAGTTAAAAATTAAAATTGTTTTTGTTTCAGGTCAACAGTGCTGCCGTTCGCCTAGATAAGACCAGTATTTGATATTTATTTTTATTTAGGCTTAAGTATTATCTAGAAGTGTCGAGCTCGAACTGCTGCTACATTGTTATTCCTCAAAATTATTCGTATAGAAATTCAATATACTTCGTCAGATTTTGGGATCATATTCCACATCAAATGCCTAAAAGATAGGCATATTATGATATTGAAAATTAAAAATTTGTTGAAGCACAATTTTTCGTCTATCAGGAAAACATTAATAATATTGTAAGAACAATCAATTAAGACAAATTAGATCAATATTTCAATTTCTAAATGTTATCTATAATTATTATGAATGATGAATATTAATTTCATACAAGAGTTGTCAAGGATGCTGATTAAAATAACTACCTATTTATTATTAATATTTTAAATATTTTGAGAAGATAATATTATCATAAGTACACATACTGTAGTACTGTTATAAAAGTACGAACAAAAAAACCGTGGGAACGTAGACCAATGGCCGTTTTACCAGTCGCCCTACCGTACCTAGTATAGCGGTCCTAGTGAGTAGTCTACGGAATTCTCGTAAGATAAAATAGTTTTTTCCAAACATGTGTCTCCTATGCTCTTTGATACTCAAGCGGTGGTGAAAACATAAGATATATACATAGATATTCTCAATGGCCGCTAGGGCTTAGGGAACACTTAACACTAGGGGGCAGTTGGTGAAAACGAGCATTGCAGCTAACTTCACCAACACTTGTAAGTCACTTACCTAAACATTACACCTTCTATTTCATTCATACTAAGAACGAGAGAGGTAGCATTATATTTCATAAAGGATTAACTTAAACGTCGTCGGTGAAATTAGCGCTTTTTAAAAAGTAGTGATTAAACAAGTTATACAACTGAAGTCATGCAACACACTGTACTATTGCACACATTTCACCGGCTGTGCTGTGTGTGTCGATGTATGGCAATATACTCGCAATTATTATTATGTAAAGTCTTAAAAGAGCCGCTTGGCACCATTTTAAGAACAAATTCCTTTTTTGCTTTGTGCCTTACGTGTTTCTAATATGTTCGTACCTTATAACAATATTTTTATTGGAAAGATTACAGATTAAGTTTGTTGTAGAGACAACAAAATATAAGTATTTCAACGAATTCGGAATAATTGGATGATTGTCAATCTCAGAAGCGGTTCTAGTGAATATTAGCGTAAAATAATTTCGTTCTTGACCGGCTTTTATTGAAGAATGTCGTTTCGAAACATACTCTACTTCTGAATAATAATAATTTAATATAAATATTTAAATTATAAAAGATGCCCATTATTTTTTTAATTTTCCAACTCGCTACAAATGAGTAGGTAATAATGACTTTCATATTTTGTTTTGCTCTTTTTTTTGTGAATCTGGAAAAACTCGTTTGGCAAGGTCCCGTTTCGTGAAGGATTGACGCTCAAATGTTAGATTTTTAATTGGCGGGCACATATCTAATTAGGACATTTCTGAATACCTATTATGAAAATGTTAAAATTACCATAAACATAAAATATTATTCCCATTTGGCATACTTACATAATATTTGCATGTCCACTCTGTGCCCATGACAGAAAGTGACCGATTCACTAAAGGCTGGTCGACTCAAAATTTCACTAAATTTATTTTATAATCTAGTTTTATTATTATTAGATTTTATTTTTTTTTTGACATAAAGTATTATTTTTATTTACAAATAAATTTTTAATGTGGCATTTAGTTATATGTGAAATATTTGCTACTTCATATTCCATTATCGTTTAAATGAGAGACTCTTTGCTTACACCATAACAATTTTATGAATTACCGCTTTCACTTAGCATTATTGTAATTAAAAATTTTATACAAAGTATCCTTTGTTTAAGTGTCGCTGCACACGGGCCACACGCGCCAGCCACAAAAGGCCGCCACAAGAAGCAAGACAAGACACAAAACTCAAAAGTAGCGGTCACCGACGTCAACCGTGTGCGACGAGTCCCATATATAAAATGTATGAAAACTACAGGAAATATGCCAGCGGCGTTTTGTGGTTGTGGCCGGTGGCCCGTGTGCGGGAGCCCTAAGTATTTTCTGTATGGTGTCTGACTACCAGCGAACACCTGCCGTCTGTTAATTTCATAATTTGTACCATTCCATGACCGTACCTTATGTGCTTACTGAATAGATAGTAGCATGTAAGGTTCACCTGTGTTATTGAAACTTTTATACGGGAATGTTTAAGAGTAAATAAATATATTTTAACTACCCTATTTGTTTTACTGTTGGCCAACATGACACAATATAAAAAGTAACGTACAACTTACAAAATACTGGGAGATGAAACCGAAGTGTAAAATAAAAGGCGACGCGGTTTACAAAAACACTATTCGTTTATTAAAAATTACGCGTCATAAACATCGCCTCTATTCAAATTATTCCAAAAATAACGACAATTTAATATACAAAATAAAACAGAACATAATTTTAGGCTGCCATTATCACAACTTGCCGCCAAAATAAATGTCAATTTCAATAATATACGACCACGTAAATGCTCGCGACGGGTGAGTACTGAGTATTACAAAATGAATAAAAGGAAACTATTTACACGCTAAAATATTCTTAAAATATAAAAATATATGTTATACAAAATCTATGAATATAAATTCGTACAAAACCTGGCTCACTGGAGAGTGAGTGAGTGTGTGTGTGTGTGTGTGTACAGAGCCCGGTCCCCCGCTCACGCCTGGCTCCTAGATTTGGCTCGAAAACTTCGTAATACAGTTCAGGAGACCAGGCCGCTGATGACGAGAACATGTCACAGGGCGAACATGTCTTCAGAAGCTAGAGTTACGAAAAGCGGAATACAAAGCGATTTACAGCTTGACTAGTGCTGAAGCGCCATCTTTTAGAACATTTTATAAGTTAATACGTCTTAGTTTAAATCAGTTTTTAGAATATGGTTTGTTAGTATCCCTGTGACATATTCGGTCGAGGGGGCAGCCGGCCGAAGTCAAACCAGCAGAAGCTTATTGTACAGCGAACTCGATAAATATAAGTTTGTATTGCATTAAAAGTAATGTCAGTCTCTTGAAACGATCTCAACGTTCAACTCAAGTCGACGCCTGATCAGTAGCCGAAGACATGGTGTCCTTGAATTAAAAAAAAAATTAAAAATAAACAAATACATAATATTTGACATACAAAAATCCCAATAGTTACAGTTTACACTCAGGCCGTGTTTCCACCTGCAAGCAAACTCGGGGAAGTCTTGCGTGAGTTTCTTGCAATATTGTTTACATTTCATACTAATTCCTGCAATTTATTGCTGCAATAAATGTCGTGCGAGAGGCTCGCGGATAATACTATACGAAACTAGACCATCTGCGGTGACCCACAGCGAGGTCTGGCGGTGGCGCGAGTCCTCGCAGACATGTTTAGACATGCTGTCACAACTACTCGTAGGAAGCGCTTGGCAAATTGTCGCGACAGCACTTGCTACGGGGTTTACACTTGCAAGCTGCTGTCAGACAGACTGTCAGACACTTCTCGCGACAGTTGTCTTGCAGGTGGAAACACGGCCTTATAACCATTTAAAGAAGTGACATAGCTTGTGTGTATCGAATGGGTGCTCAACCTCGCCCAATGTCTTTTATACTAATCCCCCCTCCATATTAATAAATAATAATATAACTCTTCTCAAATAGTTCGTGCTCGGGCTACTGATGAGATGGCTGACGCACGGAACAAATAAAATGTCTGCACGTCCTTACGTAGCGCATTGTCACAATGTAAAAGATTAAATCGGCGAGAATCCTCGTATTGTAAACTTAATTAATCGTAATTACAATAATATTAAATTAATATTCCATAGCAGTTTCTCACGGAAATACATAATTCAAAAGTTCTCTTCATCCAGTGGAAAAAGTAAAATATAATTACATGACATCTAGACACATGCCTAGCGAATAGATTTTGTATAAGCATATTTAAATATGGCGCATATATGAGTACATGATAAAACAATAGTGGGTCGCGATAGACATATCCACGCAGCTGATATGTACCAAACGAAACGCGACCGGCTCCAGCACCAACAACATAATACACAGACAGACATGTGACATATCGACATGTTTTGACTTTTATAGGCAATTTTATACAAACGGTCATCAGTTTTTACCCCTTAGGTTCATTCATGGTCCATTAAGAACCTTCGGCTGTTAGAGCGTTTTCACTTTTTGTGAAAACGCTCTAACAGTTAGCGATAAGACTTTGGTGTGAGTAGGACAAATATACACGTTCACATATCTGTCTTTCTCTTTCTTACTTATCTAGCATTTTCTATAGTCGGGGCATTTTAATAGGCCACATTTGACAGTTCATCAAAATTGCACAAGATAACCTTGTAGCGACGTGCATAAAAAATAAATATTTTCGTTTTGTTATAACTGCACAATTGATTAACTTTTTCAATTACGATTACATATTTATTGTAAATATCACCGATACGAATTATTTAACGATTTGATTTTACTGATAAACAATTATCCCACCAAAAAACATTTTCATGTAAAAATGCTGCCAAGATAAGAAGATAATAGTTCGTGTTGTCAAAAAGTAGTGAAATCTCATGTAGAGCCAAGTTTCAAACCTTACACACTCAGCCCTAAATCTAAAAACCTTAATTTTACACATAAATCGCGGCAAAATACTTGATATAATGTGTCAGCCGCACGAGAAGAATCTAAAAACTATACACATTAGTCAAAATCGGTGGCCTGGCCATTTTGTTGCGGTTTATATAAAAGTTATATGTACAACAGAAGAGTAGTTCAAAGCTCATAGCATGACCAATAACAAAATGGCCAAGCCACCCATTTTGACAAATGTGTAGAGTTTATAGATTCTTCTCGTGCGGCTGACACATTATATCAAGTATTTAGCCGCGATTTATGTGTAAATTTAAGGTTTTTAGATTAAGGGCTGAATGTGTAAGGTTTGAAACTTGGCTCTATATGAGATTTCACTACTTTTTGACAACACGAACTATTATCTTCTCATCTTGGCAGCATTTTTACATGAAAATGTTTTTTGGTGGGATTTCATTTCTTTTTGTAAGTTTTACCACACACGTTTTTATGAAATTAAGGGGCATACAAGCATGTGCACTTGCATTATTAGAAAAGTTGCAAGTGCTTTGCCAGCCTTTAAGAGGGAATCGGCTATATATAAAATTAAGGGACAAACGAGAAAACAGGTTACCTAATGGAAAGTACTACCGTCGCCGAGTTGCCATACTTTCAGAAAGAAAAGGGTTAATTGAGGGAAAAGGGGTATCATATTCCCCTGTTCTCTTTCCCTTTTTTATTCAATTAGGGGGCAAACAAGCAGACGGGTCACCTGATGGAAAGGCTAGAAAGTTAGAAAGTTCGTCCATGGACGCTGTAACATTAGAAGAGTTGCAAACGTGCGTTTTGGGCCTCCGCTAAACTCACTCACTAGACGAAACACAGCGCAAGCGCTGTTTCACGCCGGTTTTCTGTGAGTCTGTGGTCTCTCAAGGATAACACGTATTTTTTTGGGTTCCGTAACCATAGGGTAAAAACGTAAACCTATTACTAACACTTCGTTGTCTTTCCGTCTGTCCGTCTATCTTTCTGTCTGTCTGCCTCCAGTCTGTAACTCAAGAATAATAGCTAGAGAGTTGAAAATTTCACAGATTATGTATATTTGTTGCCGCTATAATACTGAAAACAAAATAATATTAATATTTATAGGGTGCTCCCATACAACAAACGTGATTTTTTTGGCCTATTTTGCTCTATATCAATAATGGCAACAGGTGGGTACTTGATTTTTTCTCAAAATCCTTAATAATATGTCTACTTTAATATTCAATAATAACATTAAAATAAAATTAAAAAATAAGGATGGCTCCCATACAAAAAACACAATTTTTGGCCTAATTTTGCTCTATAAGTGTACAGATATAGGTTAAGTTGGGTTTGATAATTTTTTTGTTGTTTCTGGACTAATAGTATGTTACATACCAAATTTCAGCTTTCTCAGACTTCAGGAAGTACCCTAACAGTTTTGATGATAGGTTAAGTCAGTGCCAAAATTGTGGGTTTTTGGACACCCATAAAATCTAAAGTATAATAGCTACGATATTCAAACTTTGCGCATTTCATTCTCATGTCATTATATCCTAAAAATTTCAAGTATATGGCATTATCCAAACCAAAGTTACGAGGGTTCAAAAATACGACGAAACGTTTCGAGAAAAGGTAGGTAGTGCACTTACGCGCTTCGCTTGGCTCATCTTGGCGGGGGCACTCCCGTGCCCCCAGATAAACGTAATAAACAAATTCTGATCTTAATTGCACGTCGTTACAATGTTATGTCAGCTGACCTTTTTTCTTTTTAAACTTTAGGGATGTTACTCTAAAAATCGAAGGCGAATAAATAGTATCGATGCATTGATTACTTGTAACGAAATATCCCCATAAAACCACGTTGTGAAAAGTAACACATATTTATGTGAAATGAATAATGATGATACTAAATATAACAGTTTTTATAATTCAAGCGAATAAATGCATTTTTTTTTTTGTAAATTATGTACTTGTCTTGTTTTGCTCCTTGAATTTGCAAAAGAAAAAGTAATAATGGGACAGTAATATGTTTTTGGTTTTACAAATAGCGTATAAAATTCAAATATTTTATTTCAAGTCCGTATCGATTTATTCGTTTTGGTCGATGCTTTTACGCAGCTCACCTCACTATGGAGATCTGACAGATGTCAAATGTGGCCTATTAAAATGCCCCGACTGTAATGTCGTTGTGCGATATAAAAATACTAGATAATAAAAACGTCGACATCTGCCAAAAGGATTTCTCAGCTTATCGCATTTCATAATATGTAAACGCTCTAAATCGCGGAACAAAAGCTATTCAGGATAATCATGACATAGTTATACGATAAATTTGCGATTTTCGGTAGACAACAACGAATATTAAATTAATATTGCGTCCAAAAAATGTTGCATTAAGATCTCATAGCACAGGCTTGAATAGAGCTTTTTAGTTCCGCGAGCGGCCGCCAGGGGCGCTGGTGACTTTACAGACATTTCACATTTTCGCTTGGAATAGTGTTTTTAATTTCTATTATTTAAAATGCAACATTTTTTGGATATAATAATAGTTTTCGAGGTCACTCTGTGAGGGCCGAGTACCAGCGATTGTTGTCATGGGAACTTTCTTACTATTGTATCTGGCCATAAAATGCGCTGCTGTTTATGATCATGGTGTTCACACAAACAATCTTTTATGTAAATATTTATTATTGCTGGGTACAATTTTTTTTTTAATTACACTTAAGGCGAAACCGCACTAAAGCGACAGGCCACGACGCGAAACTCACGTTCCATAGAACTGTCGTTATTAACAAGGTCATATGACTTTTTGTGTTTACCTACTTGTTCATAAAAATAACAGTTAAATTCAAAACTACCCTCACCACTGACCTCCATATACAAGTGCGCTGGACGTATGATACCCTTTGAAATGACAGCTGTTTTTTGTACCTTTTTGAAGCGGAATCAGCGCCCCCAAAATCGGGGAAATAGAACTAAATCTGACGTAAACATGACGTGTAAGTCGCCATATTGGCGCTGATAGCAGTAGTGGGAGTACTTGGAACTAATACTAGTTTCTACCACGGTAGTGATTATATTCTCTTTGATTTCTACAACCAATAGCGATTAAGCGGCCATTTGCAAGTTACGTCAGATTTAATTCTCTTCCCCCGATTTTGGGGACGCTGATTCTCCTTCAAATAGGCACAAAAACAGCTGGGTATCATCTGTCCAGCGTGCTTGTTTATTGGAGGTCAGTGACCCTCACCGACCTCAGCCAGTTAGCAATAGAAGTTACATGATTTACTCGTAGTTGTGAGCTGCGAAAAGTCGCGGGTTAGAACCCCGACATGTACGTTACCCTAGTAGTTGGTACATCTAATATACCATATCATACGATACCCTCATAGTTAATTACGATTTAATCATTTCTCTACGTATACTTCAATGTATTCATTACCCCACCAGCCCTGATGATAATTGCTAATTACAATTAAAATAGCCCAGAAGTTTTTTCTTGACGGGGTTTGAATCCGCGACATATTAAGCAAAGGTAAAAATATAAATTTTATTGCTACGACAAATGGTTTCACGTCTTTCAGCTGATTAATTTCACAGATGACTTGTCACTTGACAGCAGGTTTCGTAGAACTCAGAAAACGTTTTTAATCAGCTGTGGCCTGTGAGGTCAGTCTGCTGACAGTGCGAGGTCAATGCCTCTAGCGGGAAAGATTAGCCTTATTTTTAATTTATTTATTCAACTTTATAATAATTATTATATCAATAAAATAGTTTTCTCACGTTGTTTCAGATTCTTAATTTTTTTATTTTTTTCAATTTAAAAACAACATCAGTATTGTATTAGCAATCATCATCAGCTCACATATACCTCTATCCGACTCGACTCGTCGTCGAAACGACGCTAGCACAAAACTCTACACATTAATCCGATTGGTACGTTACATGACCAAAACTTCGTTTCGTCACTAACACCTAGCGCTAGAACTACACCTACCTACACGATAATAAATAATACACCTAAAGCACCTACCTAGCGTACTCTAATATAATCTATATGTAACACAGATATCATTGTACAGACTACATATGGCGGGAACTAAAACTAACGACAACTAAATACAGCGGCGCTCGTCGCACAACGTACACAAACCAATGTTAAGTAATACAAAAGCTTGGAATTTCGTTTCAGGGGATTTTGTGGTACAGACCGCGCACAAAATTAGGATCGCTCAGAGAAAGTGGAGGGGAAATAGGCGCATGTCGTAATATCTACCAGAACGTGTCAAGGTCTGATGCCATTTGCCATTAACGACCACGCGTGCACTTACAGCCATGCCACACGACGCGGTGCGGCGCCGCATCGGTGGCCATCTCGCCGGACTACCGGCCACACGGTGAGTGCGGCACCGCAACGTTTTACAGTACTGTAGTGACGGACTCGAGCTCCCCGCCTCCCCGCCTCGTCACGATTCCGGTGCGCTTGCGGTGCAGCCATACCATCCATTTTTATATGTAGGAAACCGGAGCGGCACCGGTCAGGCGCCGTACCGCCGCCGCACCGCATCGTGTGACATGGTACTTACCCGGTACCCCGCATACTCGTTACATAAAAAACAAACACTGCGCCTTCCCCTTCCATCTTGTGGGAAATTTTAGGGTTATGTGCGACCATATGTGCGGCGTGTAGTAAAATTGGAGGAACTCATTGTCTCAGTTGGAAGCCCTTATGTTGATTGCTAATCAGTACTCACTTTAATAATTACGGTTCAAACTTATTGCGAATTCAGTTTAATTTTGTGTACAATGTGCGGCGTCGTTATGGTTATAAATTATAATAATTTATAATGTATACTTAATAGTTAATACATATTGTTTTAATGAATCGATAGCTACCCTCCATGATATAGAACTTTGAGAAAATTCTTAATGCTTGTAATTTGTGGTTTGCAGCAGTGCATAAATTAAGTTCATAATCATTTTTATTGTCAAATCATTTTAAAAGAGGGTAGATACATTCTGAAAACGTATTCCATTGAAAATTGTATATGTACACAAACATGACACAAGGTGTAAATTTCTCTATCATTTGGTGTTGCGCCTATATCACGTTTGTGTACATTTGACATGTAGAAACATATTAACGTGAATAGTTAAAAGGCGATTTATACAGAGTGGTTATTGTTAATAATATTGAACCCTGGTTACTGACGACGTCCGCGGTCTGCTGCGGAATGACAAACTGGAGATGGCACATCGACGCCGACGCCCCCCGCGCCCCGCGCCCCGCCCCACCCCTCGCCACGCCCACCTGCAGGCGCGCGGGACGGGAATACTTCGCGATTACATTTAATACATACGTTATTTGGCAGTGACGGACATTTAAAACTTGGTCCTGAAAAAAAGAAACATAATACATGTATTTAGTGATATTACAAAAAGTTTTAGCACTTTTTATACCCTCTAATTATAAGATTTCAGACACAAAAAAGTTGAAGAAAAATAATAACTCAAGAATCTTTGAGATGACTGATTTATTTACAACTCTAGTTCGATTCGGCTTCGACTTATCGCGCGGTAAAGTTTTCGAATCCGATTCGAATAAGAAAAAAAAATAAAAAAAAGGAGAAAAGGCAGGCCTATTAGAGTTATACACACCGTTATAGGAAGAGCACGGGTCTGTCGGCGGCGCGGTCGGAACCGCTGGAGTGCGAGCGCCGCGTGCCCCCTCCCCCTCCACCCCCTCCGCCGCCGCCGTCCGCCGCCGACGCGCCCGAACCGGACGACGTCGACTTCACCTCGCCCTCGCGACCTGCTGTATACATAAAATGCTTTATAAAATACACTGTTTTTGTTTGTTTGGATCGACAGCTACAGCTGACTCAATATGATAAAAGGCGCAGACACGGGAAAGAACAAAGCCTACTAAAGAACTAAGCGCACGCGCAAAAATCAGCATACGACAATATACGTACCGTAAATTAAATTTACACCTCATGAATCATGTAATACAGTTGGGTCAATGCCATCTAAAGTTTTTGAAGTGTTTGTTATATAAACAAATTACACTATTTTGGATTCAAGTTAGCGTATTGACGTTGGATTTCATATCGAAATACCACACGTATCTAACGGTTAGGTTGCAGTTTTTTTATTATGGCTTAAATCAATAATAATATAATTATATAAATATATAAATAATCAATAGTAATATGTTTTTAACATTTCGAATAATATTTATTATGATAATAAATATGCATTATGCTCGTCTATATTGCTTTTTTGTAAGAAATTTAAAATTAGACGTCTAAGGTCAATATTGAAAAGTGTGTATTCCAATTTTCAGTCTGTATATCTTTATTATCTGAGTAGAGATCAACTACAGTAACATGGCGCGCCCATCCAAATGACTGTTTCAATGTGTGTAGTCATATCCCTATGAAAGAGTTTGTATGTAGTAAGTATTCAACCAATCACAGCTGTACACGTAATATTTCTGTTAATGTCACTTATTACCAAGATTTGTTGGTCAACTAATCATAACTAGTCTACCGTGCAAGACAACGCATTTCAAACGTTTTGACAACGCACTTCAAACGTTTTGAATTTTGGAGGTGCGCGCCATGTTATCGCAGTTGATCTCTACCTGCGGGCTCCTTGGCGGTGAGGTGGTCGGAGCCGGCGCTGGAGCCGCCGCTGCCGGACAGCACGCTCTCCTCGCGGTTGTAGCCGTAGATGGTGTGCTCGCTCGTCACGCAGCTCGAGTACTTGAACGGGATCGGCTGGTAGCCGTACGAGCCCGCGTACGGCATGTACCCCGGACCCATCATACTGGAATAAAAATAAAATGTTTTATTACCGAACGGCGTCGCGTCGCAAAAAATACATCGCTTTTCAAAGGTTGTTTTTGGGATACGACGTCGCAACGCAGTGTTGTGGCCTGGCCCTTAGGGAATTAATCTGGCGAGAACAACATGTACACTACTCTTTGACAGAGTATTAAAAATGTTTGTAATCGAGTGTGTGTGTGTGTGTGTATACTGACGCGGGGTTGGGCAGCGGCGCGAGCGTGTCGCTGGCGAGAGAGTCGGCGTCGGGCGCGCGCAGGCGCAGCGCCGCCAGCTCCGCGCACAGCTCGCCCGCCACGTAGTAGCACTGCTCCGAGAACGTTATCTTGTTCACCGTGTGCCGGATAAACCCCGCCTGAAACACAAAAATATTGTCAACATTTCGCTTTGCTACCTGAAGGCCATCGTGCTGGGCAAACAATTTACTCACTCATTTAGGGTTAAAATGTATTATACAGATATACCTCGATTATCTTCATTTACTACACAATAAGTCGGTCAGTTTGAATTATAATATCGCGACGGGCTAGTTCCATTCACTTACTAATTTTAACCGGGCTTATTGCTCACCTGTCACCCATGGCGGCGGTATCGTTTGTGCGTTCCTGTATATTTTGTCGTTTCGTTTTGATACATCTTTTTGAATTGGCTATTTTTTATAATAATATGCTTAGCAAAGCATATTATAAAGCAAAGCGTACAGTCTGGAATGAATTATTATTTAGTATTTGTGATATTGTGAGTGCCAATATAGTGATTTTGTCAAATAACATAATTATTATGTCTATAGAACCAATAAAGGTTATAGTATTCTTTTGTGAGCACGGATTCGATTACAGAGTGAGCAGTGAATTACTGTGGTCAAATTATTGGTTTGATCTTGTGATGAAATTTATGTATTTCAGCTTTGGAAAACATTGCTATCAGAAACTTACGAATTCTACCAAACAAAAGGCGCATACAAAATGCATTATCACCGTAGTGACAATAACCCCAATAAGTGCTATTTATTATATTATCGTATATTACTTACTAAAAATTAACTACGATCGTTGTATTTTAACTATTTTATTAAATCTCCGTTATAAAATTGCAATCTATAAGTTATATTTTACACAATTATTCATATACCTACATTTATTAATATTAAACTATATTATGCTATTGCAAAAATACACTAATATTGTGAATGTGAATCATTACACTGATAATGAAATTAAACATTTTATTTTAACATATTATCAGCTATTAGTAAATCAGAATTGCACCCTAATAAGACGTATATTGAATAACCAATTATATATTACTTTTTTAAAATCACTTAATGAGATCGGCTGCGCGTATTTTTATCTTTACTCTAAAATTAAATTTGATAGAATGCTTTTTGCCTTGCCCTCTTGCATTTTTATGAATTTATCTATTCCTAAACATTTCAAACTTAACGTATCACTATATTGTTACTTATTCTGTTATTACTTATCGTACTATTTTTATAATGGTTTCTAAGCTGAATACTTTTCATCAAAATGCAAGGGGACTACGCACTAAGACAATGTTTTTTAAATGTGTTTTAAAAGAAATATAGCACTAAATAATTATGACGTCGTCTCAATCACTGAAACATGGCTTCTGGAGGGAATACATAAAGAAAAACTTTTTGATGACCGCTATATGGTGTGGCGCCGCGACCGAGATTATTCGTTAACCAATCAGTCTTTAGGTGGCAGTGTCCTGATAGGTATTCGGCGTGAGTTTGCAGCGGTGAGTCGTCCAGAGTGGTCCTCCACTTCTGAAGACCTCTGGGTGACTATTATACTTAACTCCCCGAACGAACCTTCCGTGAAAATACATCTCTGTACTATATACCTATGCAGACAAAACTTGGGCAACACATCCACGGCGCAGCTAGAAAATTTCACACATACATTGTTTGACATAGTTAATTCTTGTTCCGGTGATACATTCATCATTCTGGGTGACTTTAATCCCCCACATATCGACTGGGATCCACAGGGGAACCTTGAAGATTGTGAATTACCACTCAGTATAGCTCAAACTAATTTTACAGACACCCTACTTCAATGTGACCTTACTCAAAATGTTCGAAATGACAATAACAGGTTCCTTGACTTAGTCTTCTCGAATTGTGAACTTAAAATTACAGCCTGTCCTGATCCCTTAGTACCTGATGATATCCCCCACCACAAATCATTAAATATAGCCTTACCATTGAACCAAAATAGTCCCTTACAAAATAAAACTAGAACAAAATATTTTTATAATTCTGGTGATTACGACTTAATCAATAAAAATCTTTTTGAAATTAACTGGAACGAGTCATTTTGTAATAAATCGTTAGATGAAGCGTTAAAATATTTTTATGATACGTTGTATGAACTCCGTGATTCCTATATACCCAAAAAACTTATACGCCCAAATTCTTACCCCCCCTGGTACAGCTCCGCCCTCATCAAGGTATTAAGAGAAAAACATAAATTTTTCCGTAAATATAAGCTTTATGGGAATCAAAGTGATTACTCAACTTTCTCACTTCTTAGAAAAAGGGCTAAGTCTCTCGAAATCGTGAATGTGATCCTAGAGCCTTCTGGTCTTTCATTAAGAGCAATAAAAAGTCGACCACATACCCTTCGTCTATGACTCTTGAAAATGTAACCGCGTCAGTAGGAGACCAAATCTGTGATCTCTTTGCGACTCATTTCCATGCCAATTTTCTTCAGCCGTGCCCTATACCCATTGTTACCCCTCCTGTCGTCAATCAGATTAATAATAATAATAACAGTGTTAATATAGGAAGTACCAATATTAATACCGAGGAGCTTCTTAAATTGTTAGAGAATGTAGATTTAAATAAGGGTGCCGGTCCTGATGACATTCCTCCAATATTCATTAAAAATTGCGCTAAAAGCCTAGTTGCGCCTCTGAATATACTCTTCGAACGGTCATTGAACGAAGGTCACGTACCAAACATTTGGGAATCAGCATTCATAACCCCAGTATATAGTGGTGATAAAACTAATATTAAAAATTATAGACCAATTTCCAAATTATGCATTTTTTCCAAAATTTTTGAACGCATTGTCTATAACCAGGTCTATACTGCACTACAAAATTGGTTCATCCCTGAGCAGCATGGTTTCCTGAGAGGACGCTCGACCACTTCGAATCTTCTTCTTACATACGACTTTGTCAGCTCTTCATACATACATAGCCAGATCGACATCATTTACACCGATTTCAGTAAGGCCTTCGACCGAATCGATCACCGTATACTCCTTGAGAAGCTCCACCAAGCTCAAATACACGGAAATCTGTTCCGGTGGTTCTCCTCATACATCAATAACCGCTCTCAGGCTGTGGCACTCAACGGATACATTTTATCCTGGATGTCCGTCCCATTTGGTGTTCCCCAAGGATCGCTGCTCGGGCCACTTCTGTTTGCGATATTCTTGAATGATGTATCGTCCTACTTTCTTCATTCACGTTTTTACCTTTACGCTGACGACACTAAAATAATAAAACGAATCACCTCAAGTATTGATGTTCAATTATTGCAGAAAGACCTATATAGATTTTGTGAATATTGCCTTTCTAACAAACTAGACCTCAACGTTTCTAAGTGCTTCGTTGTAAATTTCACTCGCAAACTCCATACCGTCAAACATAATTACACTTTAAACAATCAGCCCCTATCACATAAGAACTCGATAAAAGATTTAGGTGTAATTGTCGACTCAAAATTGCTTTTTGACGAGCACATTGATCACGCTGTAAAGAAGGCCTCTAAGGCACTTGGTTTTATTATAAGATCCTGCAAAGACTTTAGAGTACTCAAGCCGATCAAAGTTCTTTACTGCTCCTACGTACGCAGTATACTTGAATATTGTTCTGAGGTATGGAACCCAATCTATCACACTTACATTAACAGAATCGAATTAATTCAAAAAAAGTTCTTAAGATACTTACAATATAAATGTGGTGATAACCTTATCGACTATGAAGCTAGATGTATGAAATATCATTTCCTTCCCCTACAATACCGTCGCAAAGTCTCGGATCTTGTATACCTAAGTAAAATTATTAACAATCTCATTGACTCCCCAGAACTACACAACAAAATATCCATCAATGTACCCACTAGGTTTTTTCGCAATTTTCTTCCTTTCCACATCCCACCCTTTAATACTAATTATCGTCGCAATTCGTTTATGTGTTCTTCGGCCCACTTTAATGATCTCGTTCGTGCTCACTCAAATATAAATGCATTTTCGTTTAAACCTTCGCATATTAAATTACTTGCAAATAAAGATTTCTTTTCTGCTGAATGATTGACTCATCACTATGCATTTGACGTATGAAACCGGTTCGTTTGGCCCATGGGTTGTTAAGCTTAATACATTAATATTAAGTGTACTAACGTGGCAATAATTAATTTTCTTGGCAGATATTGTAAGTTTTTATGCTCCTATTGATTATTGTTTATTACCTTCTTTTAACATACTCACTACACTGTTACTTAAATGTAAAAACTTGTATCTGTTTTTAACTTAGTCGTTACTGAGATTTGTTTAGCTGTAAGTTTTTCTGTACAAATAAAATAAATTAAATAATAAATAATAGTTCGAAATTCAAATATATAAATTGAAAAAAAACCGGCCAAGTGCGAGTTGGACTCGCCCATGAAGGGGAGCCCTTCATGGGCGAGTCCAACTCGCAGCAGCAATAAGGTTTATTTCTATAAAATTAAAAGGTTTTTTATTTATTTTTATATTTTAGTTGATTTAATGGAAGTTAAATTAAGGTTTACCATTTATGACGTATAAAAAAAAACTACTTGTTAATTCTCGTGAAAACCAATTTTCGTTGGTAGTTTTTACAATAATGTACATCATATACTTTTTCTAGAATTATCATGCCCCTACTTTAGAAGTTAGAGGGGAGGGACACACATTTTATCACTTTGGAAGAGTCTCTCTCGCAAACTATTCAGATTAGAAAAAAATGGTATTAGAAACCTCAATATGATTTTTGAAGACCTATCCATAGATACCCTATACGCATAGGTTAGACGAGAATTTTTTTTTGTTTCAGGTGTACCTATGGGGACCCCTAAAATTTTTAATATTTTTTCCATTTTTGTATAAAAATCTTAATGCGGTTCACAGACTACATCTACTTACCAAGTTTCATTAGTATAGCTCTTATAGTTTCGGAGAAAAGTGGCGGACGGACAGACAGACAGACAGACAGACAGACAGACAGACAGACAGACAGACAGACAGACAGACATGACGAATCTATAAGGGTTCCGTTTTTTTGCCATTTTGGCTACGGAACCCTAAAAATGACAGACAACTGTCAATTTCAATTGTTTAACCTACTCCATTCTTCCAATTGAGTGAATTATCTATGACCTCTGAATGTCCAATCTCCCAAGTTATTTAAATCGGAAGGATGTGGCAGAGTAATAGCACGGATGCTCAACGGTCAGTATGAAGGTTCACCTTGAGCATGTGGGAGGCGTACTTCCTGGCGTCCCGGCGGTCGGCGATGCCGGCGACGTGCTGCAGGATCCAGTCGACGACGTCGGCGCCGATGAACGCGTTGGGGATGGTGATCTTCAGCCACATGCGGTCGCGGATCTCGAGGCCGGAGTCGGGGCGCAGCATGGCGCGCACCACCAGCGCCATGTCCATGCCCACGCTCAGCTGCGGCTCGTCGCGCTCCGGCAGCGAGGGCGCCGGCAGCGCCGACAGCGGCGGCGGCGGGTACGCCTCGCGCAGCGCCGCCGTGTGCGCCACCCACGCGCCTGCAATGTTATTATATTTTATTTTCAGTGACAGTTCTGAAAGAAATATTGCCAACTAAATGACGCCCGCAACTCAGTTGCACCAAAATTCGATTACGTACATTTTTCCGGGATGAAAAGTATCCTATGTCTTTTCCCGGATTTAAAAATATCTCCATACCAAATTTAAGCAAAATCGGTCCAGCGGTTGGGGCGTGAAGAGGTAACAGACAGACAGACAAGACACACTTTCGCATTTATAATATTAAAGTATGGAAGTATGGATATTAGTATGGATTAAAATTGACCCCTTGACATAGGCCTCCTGTAGGTTGAAGAAACGGGAGGCCTTTTGTATAGAAGGGTCCAGCTGATAATCTTCCCATTGTTAGCCTGCCTGTTCTTTTGCTGTTTATTAGTGACTGGGGAGTCTTACTAGTGTTGCAAGTTGCTGGTCTTATGCTTAACAATAAATTAACATTGAAACCTACCAGGATCTATAGGTCTGACGGGCTCGGTGCGGGGGATTGTGAAGTAGCCCTTGGGGTTGGGGTCCCAGCACTTGGCCACCACCAGCTTGATGGGGCCGGGCTTCTGCACCACCTCCCGCAGCACCCTCACCGCCTCGTCGTTCGTCATGTCCTCGAAGTTCACATCATTAACCTGAAATTAAAAAAAATGCTTTTCACTATCTTTAAGAAACAAGATTAACATGATGCACTGTATACAAACATCTCACACCCACACATGACTAACACCACACAAACACACACGCACGCACACACACACGCACACACACACGCACGCACACACACACACAAAGACTCACACATACAAACATCTTTTACTAATAATATCTGCAAGTGGAACCTGGAGTCCTAAAATACAGCTTAGTCACAGGTTATAGTTTATACGTTATATGGTAAAATTTTCATCAATCTGATCCATCAATCTTGTAAGGATTGACGAAAATTTGATTGCATATGCCACAGATTGATAGATTCATCGTATTTTTAATATGAAATTTTTATAACCATCAATATTCCGTCAATCAGATTGAAGGATCACATTGATGAGAATTTGACTGGGTAGCCTGTGACTTAGGCTCCAGTTCACACAATGATTCTAGCTTAATACCTATATAACATATTGTAATATCTTGTAAATATTTCATGATTAGGGCCCGGATAGACACGCCTTTCGTGGTCATTTCGTGTCCATATAGTTTCTTATGTCAATGGTATTTACATATAAATCCGGGCCCTATTTATGATGCTTTGAATATAAGATGCTATTATAAGTTGTATTGCATATTATTATAATTGTGTAACAAAAGGATAAATTGTGAATATTCTACATAAACACAATAATAATAAAACAAAGATATCTGTATTTCTCAGTGCGGCACAATATTATCTTAATTTAATTTAATGTGACAAATTAATCATAAAAGTTTTATTTCTGTTTTGTTGTACTCTCATTGTATTCAAAACTCTTATAATTAAAACTTGAGAATACTCACACACAAAATAATGTGGCATTAGATGTGCAGTAAAATTTTCTTTGTAAGTTAAATTGTAATAGTTTTGAACATAATCCACAGTCTACTATAAATGTTAGTATTATATTGAGTGATAAAAACAAAACATGTGAAAATGATGACCGAAACAAAAACTTTGATAGGTACTTAATTAAAAATTCAGAAGTAGACAAGAGTTATTTGATTGTTATGAATAAATTCAAAAGAAACATGTACAATACTTTTTGAAAAATAAATGTTTCACAAATAATAATACATAATGTAATATTAACTGAAAAGCACAAATTAGAACAACATTTCCTTGTTCTCAGCAAGGTTAACTAGGTATTATACATATAAAAAGTTTGTTCTTCCATCCGTACTAATATTATAAATGCGAAAGTCTGTCTGTCTGTCTGTTATCTCTTCAAGCTCTGAATCGATTTTGCTGAAATTTGACATGGAGATACTTTGAGTCCCGAGAAAGGACATAGGATAGTTTTTATCCAGGAAAAATGTACGGTTCCCGCGCGATAAACGAATTTTGGCGCAACGGAGTTGCGGACGTTATCTAGTAATAATATAAAAACAAATTAATTTCAACATCTTATATATAAAATTCTGGTGTCACAATGTTAGTCCATGAACTCCTCCGAACTGGCTTTACTGCTTTTTACCAAATTTTATATGCATATTCAGTAGGTCTGAGAATCGGCTACTGGGTACTTTATATATTGATAAGTGCATTTGTTGAATAAATAATAGTAAATTATTACAACCTGAGACTGACGGTGACCATTGTTTGTGCGGCGGGATAGCGATCGACGTTGCCATGGCGACATACTTATATTTTAGTCACTTCAATAAAATAATATGGGTGAAATATTTTATATTATGGCAAAGCAACGTTTGCCGGGACAGCTAGTATTTTTATATATATTTTTTATCAGGCTTATGGTGTTCATAAAATCTACACCACCATCATAGTATTATAATAAGCTCTTGAAACACCCTAGTGACCTTTCAACCATAAGTGAATTTTTAAACTAAAATGTTTTTACAGCTTTTATAAGGCAAGGACTGAGTAGGACTCGCTTGTTTATGGACTATGGTGGAGGCACCTGCTACTTTTTACTGTACTGTAATGCTATTTGGCTTTTTTACTGACACTTCATTAAAAATGCAAGAACAGAGCCATAACAATGTATGTTATGGATTTGATAAATAAGCTGTTACAATTTGTTACAATTTATTTTAATCTAAATATTTATTATAAGCATAAATTTCAAACTCAATCAAATTTATTTGCCATGCATTTATTATTGAACATTAATTAATATGTTACATTCACATTGTAATAGGTAGCATAATAACCACCCATACTAATATTTGTTTCCATTTGGATCAAAGTAACTTCAATTCAAACTATGAGCACCATTAACCGATCATCATATCAATTTATCCATAAACAGACCTCACTACTGAGTACTGATGTTTTACAGACAACATTACATCATTTTATTGTAAAGTTTTGTCAAGAATTTCATTATTGAAAAGATGCTGATATTGTGCAATACAAACTAAGTACTAATAGTGCAATTAAAGGGCACATTATATCATTAAAAATACTGAAAATAATAACTTACTTGCAATATCATATCTCCGGGCTCTATTCTCCCATCCAGGGCCACGGCCCCACCCTTCATGATGCTTCCGACGTAGATGCCTCCATCGCCACCCTTGTTGGACTGCCCTACTATGGATATTCCGAGGAAGTTTACAGTGTCCATGTTCAATGTGACCGTTATGATGTGCATGGACATGGTGGAGTCTGTGATGGAGGAGTAGGAGGACGTCCTCGACATAACCTGCGGCCGCTTGCGCCGGCGCTGCGGCCGCTTGCGCGAGCTCACTTGCAGGTGCGACACACTGCTGCACTCCGTCAGCGCGCGGTCCACCGACGCGTTGGTGTGGCGGCCCGTCGTGGTCGTGATCTCCGACTGGCTGTCGAACAGGCTCGTGGAATCCAGGTCCGAGCTCAGCACGGACGCGGTCTCGTACTCCAGACCGTGGTTCCCGTACTTGGAGTGCCCGTTGATTCTGAGGCCTCTGTACTTGTATTTGTCACACGAGGCTCGATGCCCGGGCCTGGAGCTGATGGTGCTGTCCGTGTCGGTGCAGGTGTCCCTGGTGAGAGGCGCGGTAGGGGCCCCGTGTACATTTTGTTTTCCCTTGCCAGCGTTGCTGTCCGTGCACTGAGACGCGCCGTCCGAGGGATTAGAACCCTCCGCGGACACTAACCACGACACGACACGACCGTTGAAGCACGGCAGATGAGCGTTATCATCGACGATTTCCTCTTTCACGACACCGAAATCATCGTCCATTGACTTGAAAAAAAATTTATAATTCGGCCTATTCAATTGATTCTTGAAATCGAGTAGAGTCACTTTCTCGGGAGATATTGGTATTTTAACTAGGTACGGCGTCTCTTCATCGTCAATGTAGTATATAACTTTAGTTTCCTCCATTGTTAAAACATTTATTATTGAAAATTAACAACACCCCGACGATCTATAAATATCGGTCGCCATCACAAAAATGGCTATAAAATTAGTTCCGTTCGTAGACTGCGTGTGGCGCCACTGTAGCGTCAGTACGATTAAACAAGTAGAGATCAACTACGATAACATGGCGCGCCCCTCCAAATGACTGTTTCAATGTGTGTAGTCACATCCTCATGAAAGAGTTTGTATGTAGTAAGTATTCAACCAATCACAGTACACGTAATATTTCAGTTAATGTCATTTATTACCAATGTTTGTTGGTGAACTAATCTTATCTAGCCTACCGCGTTACGAAGTAACTAGTTCTTGATCTGTGCTACCGCTCAAGATAACGCACGTCAAGCGTTTTGACAACGCACTTCAAACGTTTTGAATTTTGGAGAACCCTTAGAAATGACAGCTATTTTTTGTGCCTATTTGAAGCGGAATCAGCTCCCCCATTATCAGGGATAGGAACTAAATTTGACGTAAAAATGACGTTTGAAAGTCGCCATCATGTCGCCTGTGTCGCCATATTTGCGCTGATAGCAGTAGTGGGACTATTTGGAACTAATACTAGTGATGTACAATTGTCTTTTATATTATCGATGAAATGTTTCCAGATTCAGATAATGTCGACCATTAGGACAAAAATTTTAAATTGAATAATACAAACGCTACATATTTGTATTAAAGATTACAGACTTCCTCTCCGTAATTTAGATAGGCGTAATAAATTAACAACGATTTCATACGTAGATAACGTGAAGTAGCGGTACCTATCTATAATCCATTTATTTTTACCAGTTTGCACTACGAAAAACTGAAAACAAAACTGAAGATAAGCTTCTAACAAAAACTTTGTTGTATTGTATTTTCTAATTTCATTTCTAATATTATCAAAGTAGTGCTAAAGTGTATCGTATTAAAGCTGAACAGAGCTGAATAAGTGTTCTGTATGATTAGACCCTAACTAATCTATACCATTTAATATTATAAAGCGGAAGAGTTTGTTTTTTTTGAACGCGCTAATCTCAGGAACTGCTGGTCCGATTTGAACAATTATTTCAGTGTTGGATAGCCCATTTTATATATTTTATCACGCTGAGACTAATAGGAGCTAACATATAGAGGGAAATGTGGAAAAAACGGGGGAATGCATAACGTGAAGGATTATATAGGCTTTGTTTTGTGGACCAATTTGTCTGTGAAATTATACATTTACGTGGGAGAAGCCGCGCGGAACGTCTAGTAATAATATAAAAGTTCCCTATTTATTTATGGATCTAGCAAGCCAATTTTTATCTATTTACTTTAACTCATTCGATTTTCTCCATTTTGGCGCTGATTGCAGAAGTGCGAGAGAAATTAACTAATTGGATAATGCGATCCATTAATAAATATAGAACGTTTGAATACATTTTTTTATTGGGTGGAGTAGGAAAGGTGTTTATAAATAATAAAAATATATTATGAGCGATATTTTAACATTATATTTTATTACTATTAGTTACTGTTACATTGTTACAGTCTGTCAAGAAAGAATAGACGCTGAAATAAATTTTCCAAACATAATCACGACCAAATGGTTTTTTTTTGCGCCTTGTATTTTCACAGAGAACGTTTGTACACTTCAAATAGTAACGGCAAGCTGTAGTAGCAATATTCGGACGCCAACCAGGCTTTTCAATTTTTTTAACCATAATTCCAGTCTTCCTTCGTCAGACGGAAACCTGTCAAATATTTTAAAAGCATAATATGTATTTGATAATAAAAATCGGTAATCGGAGATTTCAATACAATTATTATATATATCGATAAGTTTTATCGACAGGAAACTCAGCACTATTGAATTTTATTGTTTATCAAAAATCGGTAAAACAAAGGTAAACATGTGGTAAATACGGTATAATAAGATTAGTGCCACATTTTTAAGTGTCTATATTATCAACAAAAGTTTAATATCGTAGAAATTTGCTGTTAAAATCACTTGTGAAATGTAACCCCACATCCCTTTTTGTACCGCGTTTTACATAACATACACTCCTTCATAGTTCAACTATGAACTACCACCACTTATTTATGTATTACTTAATCGCGTAAAACCTTTTAAAACACTTTAAAAACACGAAAACAGTTCAAGCGATTAAGCCATAGAGAATTAAAATACATACATGGTTACCAATGGTTACGTCAAATTTAGTTCCTATCCCTGATAATGGAGGAGCTGATTCCGCTTCAAATAGGCACAAAAAAAAGTGTGTATCATCGATCCAGCGTACTTGTTTTATAGAGATCAGTGGTATGTATGTATACCATACTGCCAAAGAATAAGGATTGGGTAGAACTTTGGTCAGCGTGTCACTCACAGGTGTCACTGAAAGGGACAGGAAGAAAAGTAATTAGTGTTACCAGTAACGAGGAATATGAAAAAATTACCCACGGATCTCATAATTATTATAAACTAGCTACTTACCGCAACTACAGCTGCGTATATTAAGGCCTATTACATACTGTTGACGTCTAACAGATGCATTCAGTAATCATCATCTATCCAAAACTAAAAGCTGTTGATGTTGTGCAGTGTTGCCGTGCGAGAATTTACTCGAGAACGGCTTCTGCACTGGGTGTGGTCGAAATAAAACACTTCGTCGCTATGTACTATTAGCGGGGATCGAGAAAAATGCGATTCCGGCCAGCCTTTCTTCTATATGACGATGATCCCAACCCAGATATTTCCCCAGTTCTGCTATTCGATGTTCGCGGTAGGCTGGCGCGGAGCGGACTGACTGTCTGCCGGCGGCCGACCCGACCCTATGTTTTTACCTGGCCGGCTGCCTGGCCGGCGATCCCGTTATTTTACCCTGCCCCCGCTAAACTTTATTTATTTCTCAACTATTTTAAAACACAAATAAATATTTCTATTGTAACAATAAACTAAGCCTCTGCTAGCTTTCTTAAATTCTATTCTTAAATATCCTTTGTTTATTGTTTTGACAAAGACAATGCTTTATTACTTTTAAGGGAAACATCTCAATACAAATTTCCAAGGAACACGATAATTACGTATTTTAACTAATAAACCTAATACAGTCAAAGGAAGCGAACACGAAGGGATTTCATTAACTTTCTAAAACATGTTCGCCGCCCTTGTCGCCGTTGTGTCCACAACAAGAATAAGCTATTTTACTATTCAAATTAACTATGTGACTATTAACTATTGACTATATTGGTTTTGGGAATAAAAGGCATGTACACGAGATGGTTTATTCAGAGACTCTAACACGAATTATCAATCAATATTTTTAAACCTATTACTATTACTAATAAACTAAACTGTAAATATTATCTATATCATGTTTACTATAACCTATTTATTTATTGTCTCGTACACATACACTAAACTATTTAAACTGTTCTTGCACTAACTAAAAACTGTAACCTATATTTTGCGTCGTCTCGTACATTTCTCCCGCCGTGCAGCGACGTAGCCTCGACGCTGCAGATCCGATGTCCTGGGAGAGATGACGCACTATGTCGACAGGATCACCAGCCGCTTCGTCGGTCGCCGAAGTACTCCTCCTTTGGTCCTCACGTCCACCACTCGAACCGCGCCATCTTGTCCCGGGTATGTGGCGATGACTATGCCCCGGGGCCAGGTGTTCCTCGGGAGGTTGCTGTCCACTATCAACACGACGTCGCCCTCCTTGATGGTCCTTCCGCTCCCGCGAGGCTCCCGCCGGTGTTGGAGTTCCGGCAGGTACTCTCGGACCCAGCGCGCCCAGAACATGTCTGCCAGGCGCTGCGAGGCCCGCCAGTTGGAGCGGGTGATGAGGTCGGCGTCGTCGAACTTGCCGGGCGTTGGTACCCGCGCTGACCCACCCAGGAGGAAGTGGTTGGGCGTGAGGGCTTCGTCGTCTTCGGGCTGGACCGATACGTGCGTGAGGGGGCGGCTGTTCACTGTGTATTCCGCCTCCACGAGCAGGGTGCTGAGGACCTCCTCGGATGGATGACGCACGTGCAACACGGCGGAGAGCGCTATTTTCACTGACTTCACGAGGCGCTCCCACGCTCCTCCCATGAACGGAGCGCCGGGAGGGATGAACTTCCACTTGATGGCCCGAACGTCGGCTTCCTGGCTCATCGCCTCTATGGCGGCTCGTCGTAACTCTGCGTCCGCCCCGTGGATGTTGGTGCCGTTGTCCGAGAATATTACGGTCGGACACCCGCGGCGAGCGATGAGCCTTCTGAGGGCCAGTATCGCGGAGTCGGTCGACAGGGACGCTGCCAGCTCTAGGTGCACGGCCCTTGTAGTAAGGCACGTAAACAGGGCGACGTACCTCTTGTGATGCTGCTTCCCCACTGTGACGCTGACTGGGCCGAAGTAGTCCACGCCGGTGTTGGTGAACGGCCTCTGGTGATGGGCCAGTCGGGAGGGAGGATGGTCACCCGTGGCCGGCGATGGAGGGGCCTCCCGCCGGATTCGGCAGGGCAGGCAGCCCTTAACGATGGAGCGCACAGTGGGGCGCAGCCGGAGCACCCAGTAGTGCTGTCGGCACTCGTTCACGGTGGTCTCGACTCCGGCGTGCTGCAGGCGACGATGCGTGTGTTCGATCCAGAGCCGCACCGCCGGGTGGTCGCCGTCTATTATCGCTGGGGACTTCTGTTCTTCCGTTACCCCGACGACTGCGTTGATTCGGCTTTTTACGCGTAGGATGCCGTCTTCCACTCGAACGGATAGTTGTCGAAGACGGCTATCGTTCGGCACGGGCTTTCCACTGTTTAATATTTTGAATTCCTCTTTGAATTTTTCTTGCTGAATTGAGCGGACTATTAATTTTTCGGCCTGCCAGATTAAGTCGGCCTCTATTGGGACGAATCTTCGTTTTTTCGTCTCGATCTGTTTTTCCTGTTTTGGCGCCGTTTTCTTTTGTTTCCTCCAGTCGGGATCGCTATCATTTTTTCTCTTGCCTCTTCTGTAATTTACTATCTCCCTTTTTGGCTTCAATTTTTCCACGAACTGTAGTACCCGAGCCGTGGTACGGAGGTACTTCTCCCAACCGGAGAAACGTGTGGCGTCCGGTATTACTTGCTCGATCGACGGCGGCTTTGATACAATGTGGTGACTCCTTTCTTCGCCCGTTTCCTTCTCTTCTATTACGCGCTCCGCCGGCCATGTAGAGCTGCTTTCGTACAGGAACTCGGGACCTCTGTACCACCGATGTTCCGTACCGAAGTCAGTCGGGGCGCTCCTCGTTGCGTTGTCGGCTACGTTGAGCTTCGAGGGCAGCCACCGCCATTCGTTCAAGGTGGTCAGCTCTTCTATGGCCGCGATACGATGGGCGACGTAGGGCTTGTAGCTCCGGGACCCGTTGTCGATGCGTTTTTCCGTGTTATGCAGCCTTCTCAGTGCGTTGTCATAGTTGTTGGGCATCACACAGTCCTCCCTCTTCCAGAGCATTCCTGTCTCGAACCGGCCCCCGACCTTTTGTGTGCTGCTATTCAGGATGTCGAGGGCTCTTCGCTCTGGATCGGACTGCAGCTTCTTCTCTTCTATCCCCATTGACTCGATGGAGAAGTGGTGCCTTAGCATGTCGTACATCCTGTCGTCCACCAGGTGATTTACGAAGTGTACCTGGTGTCCGAGGGTGCGCGAGTCGGTGCCGTGCAGGACCTAGCCTAGTGGCGTCTTTGATGCCGCGGGTTGGCGGCGTTCTCCTCTTCTAACTTCGGACGCCACTAGGAGGTGCCAGTTGTCCTGGCCTATGAGGACGGTCGGCTGCATCTCCTGGTAGGTGAAGTGCTCCTCCAGGTCTTTGAGGTGATCACAGGCCCACACTGTTTCTTGCCGGACGACCTGAGGTGATAGTTTCAGGTCGTCGATGGTTCGGGCCTCTATGTCGTGGGCCTCTCCACTGCCCCTTAGCTGGATGGTAACCCGACGAGACGACTCGGACTTGAGGTTGTCCGGCGCCAGTGTCTCTATCTCAAGGGGATCGATGCGTCCCTTGGCGCCGATCTTCCTCGCTACGTCGGAGTCCAGCAGGGTGACCGTTGACCCGTCGTCCAGGAGGGCGAAGGTGTCGGCGGAGCTCTTTGACCCGGTGACCCGAACTGGCACTATCTTCAGATAGGTGCGGGCTCTTCTATGTTCGTGCGTTGATGTCACCTGTTCCTTTTCGCCTTCCTTTGGCTTGTTAAAGTGCAGCAGTGGGTGATGGCTCCTAGCGCACCCATCTATTTTACAAGTCCGGAAATCGCACTTGTGAGACATCGTTTTATAGCGGAGGCATCTGAAGCAAAGTCTGTTTTTCTTTGCTATGGCCTATCTATCTTCAGTCGACGCTTGCTGTATTTTGTCGCACTTGACCGGGGGATGACCTATTTGTTCGCAGAGGAGACACGGCCTTTCTTCTGTTTTCTTCTCGCCTTCTGTTCGTGCGTGGTGCGCACGCTGTCTTCTATAAGGCGGCGTCGTGTTGTCCTCTGCTATTGGTTCCGGAGCTGCATATCGTGCGCATCTTCTTGCTTCCTTTTCTATAAACTCGCAGAATTGTAGCAGCTCCGGTTCGTTTTTCTTCCCGGTCTCTATTGTCTCGACGTAGTCGAACCAGCGATATTTTGTGGTCGACGGAAGCTTCTCCACTATGTTCTTGATTATTTCCGGACTGTATAAGTATCTGTCTTTTCCCAGGAGCCGAAGTGTGGCGACGCTGTTCGCTATTTTGTTAGCGAACAGGCAAATGTCCCTCGGGGCGTCGCTTGTCCTGGGAAGGTTGCGCAGTTTGTCTAGCTCGGCGATCGCTATGGTGTCCGGTCGGCCGAATCGATCTTCCAGGGTCTTCATAATGACGTCTGATGGAGCGTTTGCTATGAGGAGGCTGGTCACGGCTTCCTTGGCCTTCCCTTTCAGGGCTCTTCGTAGCCTTGCTGAGTTTTCAGCCGTGGCCAGGTGGCGCTCCGTCTCCATATAGGCTGACCGGAAGGCGAGCCATTCGCTGTAGGCCCCGTTGAAGAAGGGCAGCTCCCCCAGGTACTTCGAGCTTCTGTTCGCGGCGGCGCTGTTTACGGCCGCGGTGATAGCTGAGGTGAGCTGCGCTAACTCGCTATTCACTGGCTGCGATGCTATTTGCGATGCTATTTGCGATGCTATTTGCCCCGACGTCGGTGGTGCCGCTGTTTTCGATGCTTCGACGCGGGGCAGCGGGGAATCTTTCGGCGGCTTGGGGCCCACCGATGACGAGCACTGAACTATATTCCCCGACGGTTGCTCGATGTCTTCTATATTTTCCTCGGGTGCTGTGTTACGTGGTGGTGGCGGCGGGGCTTGCGAAACTATGAGTGCTCCCGCCGGTAACGAAGGCGGCAGAAGAGGCTGGATATCTATATGGCCCTCTTCCGCACGCTGATTTTCCAACCACGACGTCACTCTCTCCTGTGCACCCTCGGATTCATTGTCTGTGTCCTCCTCCGATTCCGCTTCGAGAACCCTCATCCGGGCGATGGCGAGCTCCAGTTTGCGCTTTGCTATTTCTTCGGCGGCGCGGGCGAGTTTCTTCGCCTTCTCCGCCTTACTTGAGGCGCTCCTGGACTTCGCTCTCGTCGGTGCGGCTTGTATGGTAACCGGCACCGACGGAGACTTCGACGGGTCTTCATGTTGTAGCGGGAACGACGGGCGGGACTCAGGTGCTTCACGAACTGTGAGATCCGCTTCTTCCTCGATGGGTGGTCGGTCCTCTTCACGGGGTGCCGACGCAGCTATTCCGCTCTGCGATCGTGTGACGGGCATGGCGACGATGTGTTGACTATGTTCAACTATCCGGCTCGAACGTGACCAAAATGTGCAGAGTTGCCGTGCGAGAATTTACTCGAGAACGGCTTCTGCACTGGGTGTGGTCGAAATAAAACACTTCGTCGCTATGTACTATTAGCGGGGATCGAGAAAAATGCGATTCCGGCCAGCCTTTCTTCTATATGACGATGATCCCAACCCAGATATTTCCCCAGTTCTGCTATTCGATGTTCGCGGTAGGCTGGCGCGGAGCGGACTGACTGTCTGCCGGCGGCCGACCCGACCCTATGTTTTTACCTGGCCGGCTGCCTGGCCGGCGATCCCGTTATTTTACCCTGCCCCCGCTAAACTTTATTTATTTCTCAACTATTTTAAAACACAAATAAATATTTCTATTGTAACAATAAACTAAGCCTCTGCTAGCTTTCTTAAATTCTATTCTTAAATATCCTTTGTTTATTGTTTTGACAAAGACAATGCTTTATTACTTTTAAGGGAAACATCTCAATACAAATTTCCAAGGAACACGATAATTACGTATTTTAACTAATAAACCTAATACAGTCAAAGGAAGCGAACACGAAGGGATTTCATTAACTTTCTAAAACATGTTCGCCGCCCTTGTCGCCGTTGTGTCCACAACAAGAATAAGCTATTTTACTATTCAAATTAACTATGTGACTATTAACTATTGACTATATTGGTTTTGGGAATAAAAGGCATGTACACGAGATGGTTTATTCAGAGACTCTAACACGAATTATCAATCAATATTTTTAAACCTATTACTATTACTAATAAACTAAACTGTAAATATTATCTATATCATGTTTACTATAACCTATTTATTTATTGTCTCGTACACATACACTAAACTATTTAAACTGTTCTTGCACTAACTAAAAACTGTAACCTATATTTTGCGTCGTCTCGTACAGATGTTTTACTTTTTAATAACTTACTTAAGTAATTACTCCCTCACTTATTAGTAATAATTGTAAAATGTGATACACTGTGAATAGTTTAATCGTGTGAATAATCCGTTTTTAATATTATTATTCGATATTTAATAATTAATACTAGCAGTGGCCCGTGGTGTTACCCGCGGTTTATTCAGTCAGTAGCGAGTCACGTCGCCGGCAAAATGTGACAGTGTTAGTTTTTTAAGTATATATAAAATATGTATGTTAGATTTAAGGTATTTAATATATAATTATAATATGTATGTTAGATTTTAACATATTTGTTATATGGGCCTCTGATGCCCGAAATAAACGATTTGATTTGATTTGATTTATTAGGAAAAAATATATATTGTGACATTTTTCCGGTCGTAAACTACTTCAAACTTACAAATTTCAATTATGAGGTCCAGTTTTTAAGTATAATACTATGATTTATTACGTTAAAGACTAGCAATCAATTAGAATTTTACGTGGACAAACCCGCGAGTAAAATCTGACCGATAAATAAAAACACAATTCAATCATTAACATTTTTATTTAACATACATTTGATATGCGTATCAAATAAAGGGTAACTACTAACTAGCTAAAGGCCGCACTCAGATACGAGTATCAATAATTACTTAACTGTGAATGAATAAAAATATTGAGTTAAGCCATGGGGCTTATCTTTACATTATCTTATTTATCTGTCAAACTCTTCATAAAATTGAAGTTTAATACCTAATCATTAAATTTCTCTGAGTACGGCAATAAGTATTTAAAAAAGTATTTTTAACGGGCTTTGGCCCACCACATAATCCCACCACCACGAAAATCCTTTGATATGATCTCAGGGAGCCCAAAAGACATGCTAAAGCTATCTTGGGACCCGCAACGAAATTAATCAGAAGAATATAGGTCATAAGCGGAGTAGGAAATATTCCCATTTTCTCTCCCCATACAAAGCAGGAGGTCTCACACGATGGGTTACCTGATGCTTCGCTCTTAGAATCTAGGAGCTGTAATAAAAAATATTAATTTAATTTCTGTACACAGACAAAAAGGACCTAATGAATTATAAATAAATTACCTTGACAGGCACAGAAAAAGAAATGTTTTCTGTCCAACATTTAATACATCTTCTTTATTAAAATGTTTACTGTATATTCTTGAACCACGTGGTGGGCCCCAATTCAGTCTATTTTTTGCAGTTATCCATAATTTAAGGATTTCAGGGTCATTAGGAAATCTGGAAAAAAAATGGATACATGATAATTGTATTGGAATAGTACTTTAAAAATATAAAACCGACTTCAAAATAATTGTACTTAATTAATTGAGAATTAAAATATCTCGAAACTATTAGACCGATTTTAATGAAACTTGCAACATTCCTTAAGTTGAACAATACCAAACTTGAAACTGTACAACAAAAAAGAATTACTGAAATCGGACTTGTAGTTCCGGAGATATGCAAACACAAACATAAAAACATACATACATACATAAATACATACACTTTTGAAATTTGTTTCATTTGTTCAGACACTGATCTAGACTAACATATTATACAAAAATTGGGCAGTTCTAGAAATATTACATGCATTACCTACCTACACCTACGCTTCCAATTGATAACCTCCTTTTTTGAAGTCGGTTAAAAAACAACAAAATGTTGAAAAAAACATATTTACTTAAATTTCCCCATTAGCAGGGTAATTAACGTAAACAACATCTGGCAACACTGGCATTTGAGGTTATAAAAACAAAATATATAAAATACAATATATTAGATGCTAATTTTAGTAAAATATATGTTTAATGTGAACAATATTATTAATTAAAGAAAGTTAATTTATAAAAACTGTGATGCTAATAAAATAAAACGAAATTTTTGAAAATTTACGTGTGAAAAGATATTCCCTCAATTTCCATAAAGTATTGGTTTTACAGCCCATAACACTACATCCCAACATTATCTTAATATAGTACACATACACATCTTTTATGAAAAACACAAACCACTACTTCTACGTTACATTAATTAGATAAATCAAACAAAATTTGTAAATCTCAGCTGTTTGTGTACGAAACGTCAAACTTTGTTATGCTACTGTAGGAGCATCACATTGGAAAAAATGGCCACGCGGTGAGGGACAGAAAATAATTATTTTATCTCTTTTCTCCACAAGCAAAACTATCTCTTTCTTTGTGTGAGTGAAAAGAAAATATCCAGCAATCTATACTTTTACTCTATCAACGAATACTGCATTTACACATTCGCGTTCGCCATTCGCCTCGTCATCGACGAAGCATTCGACGAAACATTCGTATACGAATGCTGTTGCGAACTACCGTTCGGCGTTCACACATTCGTGGGGTGATTCATTTTGACATTCGCACACGAACATGGAGGACGTGTTCATATATGATATTATGATAGCGACGTTGAATGAAAAATATTATGGAATTTATGATAGCGATATTTTGGGTTCCAAAATAATATATGAGCTCTTCCTTTTTGTAACAATTTAGGAATTCTAAAATTCGCCCTTCACTCCACTCCATTTTTATTAGATAATAATAATAATACCAAATACTAATTATTAATCTGTATTGAAAACCAAAATATGTTTCCTTAATATAATATTAGCCCGCCTAACTGCAGTAGTTTGTCGGTAGGCTACGCGCTCATAAACCAGGGCTTCAAATAACGTTATTTTTTCATAACGTTATTGCTTCAAGGGCATAGATAACGTTATGAAAATTTAACCGATATTAGATATAACGTTATAAATGTATTTAATAACGGTAAATGTTATAACGTTATATAGGATTTATAACGGTAAATATATGTTCTTTGATAACGTTATAGTCCGTCAAGAAAGTCATGACAGGCGGGAAAATTTTCTAAACGTAATCACGCTTTTAAGGTGTATTTTTTCTTTGTATTTTCACAGAGAACGCTTATTACATTTTAAATATGAGTGAGATTTGGTGCACCGTGCACGATTGCATACCTGATACCAGAAAATAACGTTATATTTACCGTTATTATCATAACGTTATTTTATTGTTATGCCATAACGAAAAAATAACGTTATAATAATAACGGTAAATATAACGTTATTTTACTAGATATCGTTAAAAAAATAACGTTATCTGGCTACCATTATGAAAATAACGGTACGTAACGATATTTTTTCTGTTATTCGATAACGTTATGAAGCCCTGTCATAAACACCAAACTAATAAAATATATATTATACTTTAACAACAAAATACGGTATATATGCGGTATATAATCTTTTTGTATAAGTATGTATATGTTATATCTTAAATTATGACTTAAGTTTACACAATGGTACACATATTATGTGGCATGAGTAAGAAAAGAAACGACTGTAATAAATAACTAATAACATTCTGTATACTAACATTATTATAATAATCTATACTAATATTATAATTAGGAAGAGTTTGTTTGTTTGATCGCGCTAATCTCAGGAACTACTGGTCCGATTTGAAAAATTCTTTTGGCGAATACATCAAATACCACAGATTAAAATAATATAAATATTTTAATCTGTGTAATCACAGATTAAAATAATATAATACGCAAATTAAAATAATTTAATGGCTTTTTGTGTGAAGTGCCTGATTTAAAAAAAAAATCCAATGTAGATTAAAGCGCTTATTCTACTTATCCTAGCTAGGAAGTCCTAGCTAGGACCCTAACAAATTTAGTCAAGTGGAATTTAAGGGCCCCCGAGACGATCAAACGGTTTGATTCAAACCTTACGTGTTTGATGCAAGCGTTTGATGTCGGTTTGAACGGCTTGTCAAACGACACTGCGCAGTTTGGTTCAATACGCGCTGTGGAGTACACCGTACATGTCTTGTGACGAATAAATATTATTTTTTAAAAGATAAAAGAATTAAATTCCCTATCTCAAAAACTACTAAACCTATTTTGATGAAACTTGCAGAAGTCTCCCAAGTTAAACAATACCCATATAGTACAACAAAAAGTATTTAAATCGGACTTTTAGTTTCGAAGATATGCGAACACAAACATAAAACATACATACACTTTTGAAATTTTGCACATTTTTTTCAGATGCTGATATAGACTAACATAATATACGAAAACTGGGCAGTTCTGGAATAATTACATACGCGTCGAATTGATAACCAGCTCCTCTTTTATTAGTCGGTTAAAAATAATGTACTCCAAAGAATAGTACAAAGTTTGTTCAAACGGATCGGAACACGATCAAACGGCGCGTCAAACACAACAATAATATGAAATTTCATCAAACGAGCTTCAAACACGTTGACAAACCGTTCAAACTAGCTTTGTAAACGATCAAAATGGTTTGAGTCAAACCAAAATTTATGTGTTTGAAGTTTGAACTTTGAGTCAAACCGTTTGACCGTCTCGGGCCCTTTACATTTAGAAAGCTAGGATTCTAGCTAGGATCCTAATTCGGAAAAATTTAGTCAAGTGGAACTTCTAAATAGGTTGACCTTTGACTTTTATTCCAAATTAAAAAAAAGTTTAATATGTCACTCACTGGCCGGCTGTCAAAGCCGAACTGACGACCGCAGATCAAGAACTAGTTACCTACTTCGTAACTGACGACCAACGGAGATTATTTTCAAAATCGCTTCATACCATACTAGTAATCTGTGCTTCATACTTGTGAATTTAATCAGAAAATGGCTGAGCCTTTTGTCTTAGATATTAAGAAGGAACCATGGTATTTACGTGTGTTGGAAGAAAGTGACGCGCTTTACAGGAAAATCGACGGTAAGAAACTTACTTGTGTAGGGGTCTGTAATCTGTTGCACTGAGCACAACCGGCACAATTCTTGGTTTTCTCTTCCAATTGACTATGATCGTAAATATTGTAAGCAGCAAAATATGACGACCTCTGTGGCTCAGTGGTGAGCGCGTTGGTAGCTCAAGCCGGGGGTCGCGGGTTCGAATCCCGCTGATGGAACAAAAAGTTTTCTATGTTCCCGGGCCTGGATGTGTATTAAATGTGTGTATGATGTAATAAAAATCTTAAATATATGTATAGTTTAAAAGTATTAAATATATTTCCGTTGTCTGGTACCTGTAACACAAGTCCATCAGGTACTTAGCACGGGGACAGACTGACGTGGTGTGAAGCGTCCATAGATAGATAGATGACAAAGTTATTGTTATTATATTTCAGAAAAGCTTTCAGAACAGCAACAGCAAATTAAAGCTATTAAGAAAAGGACGGAACTCGAATCCAAATTAGACCAAGAGCTCAAATTAAAGGTAAAAAACATTTTTTGGTTCGATATGGAGTAATGTTAATCCATAAAATAAGGACTTCATTTAAAATACCACATGTGTTGGCAGGAACAATTGACTCAGAAGCTAGAGGAGTTGTCGCGGAGAGGTGGGGAGTTGGACCGGGTGTGTGCTGCTCTGAAGAGTCGGCTGACAATAGCTGACAGTGACCAAAATCGCCTAGATAATGCAAAGTATGTCTTCAAAGCACAGTACCTGTAGTATAACAACTAAATTAAACACTAAAATGTTTTTTTTTTTTTTTTCTAGAGAAACTTATCAACTAGCAAAAGAGCTGACAGGAGTGCGGTTTGACTTCAGTGCGCCATCAAATGTTGCAAAGGGATGTATCCTTTTTAAGAGAACTATTTATTTCAGGTTCCTTAATATTATGTTCTTTTACCAAATTCTTTACTAACTCTTTCATTCCCAAGCGGTCGCAAACAGTGCCGTAAATAGGGAAGGGCGGTGCCACCGGTGCCCAGGCACAGGGCGTAGACTCTGGGGGGCGCAAGAATGGCCTGACCAGGCAGGACATATTATTTTTTCTGTTATCTCCCGATATTCAATAAGTTCCTACTGCACTCCTAGTGCCCTTATTATAATCGGTGCACCAAGTTTTGTTTTATCACCCAGAATGGAAGAAAATAGCCTAGGCCTAAACAGTAAACATAGTGTTGCTCACGCTACCTACCTATAATATCTTAAAAAAACCAGGGGCGTTGTTATAGAAGCACTCACAGGGTGCAGTTAAAGAAGCTCGCACAGGGCGCAAAACATATATCAAATACCGTACGTAAAGCGAAATTTGTATTATACAAATTATATCCTTTACTCAACGCGAGTAGCAAAATGTCCTTAAGACATAAGCTCACCTTATACAAAACATGTATAAGAACGATACTCACTTATGCGTGCGTCTCTTTCGCACACATAAGTGACAATCAGATGAACCAATTGCAACGAGTTCAAAACCGTTTTTTGCGCATGGCAACAGGTGCCCCCCGTTACATGCGAAACATCGACTTGCATAGAGACTGCGAGCTTATCACTATCAAAGCCTATATCAAAGAACTCTCGGAGAGATTCTTTGAGAAAAGAAAAGTACATCCCAATCCGCTCATTCGTAAGGCTGTGGACTACGAACATGACGCACGGACATTCCGATACCCCTTCAGGCGGCCTAAGCATATCTTAGCCGACCCTGTAGATCCCATCACAGAATACGTAACGTACTGTGTACAGTTACGCAAACACAAATCACACTCACCCGCGTGGTTAGTACTGCACCGGGGACGACGCCGGCGCCTTCCCCGAGGACTTAACACGACCCGAACGACAAACAGACAGACCGACCGAAATCCGATGCCGAGCTCGATCCCGGGTTCGAGTTCGCATGCGGATAGCATAGGAACACACCTAAATCATGACCGCGACCGCGACATTGTCGTAGAGAGCTCTACCAATTACTTTGACATTAGAACATACACGCGTATGTCACCCCAACCGGACTCGGAAGGGGAGAGGGACGGCCCTCTTTTATGCAATAACATTAATAACTTGAGCTCATCTACCGCGATAACTCGTACGCAGCTAGTTTGTGCTACCGCGCGCGAGCAGCCTCACTCGTCAGAGAGTGAGTAAGGGGTCGGACCCCTTAAGAGCAGGGGGGATCCGTGTCCCCACGTCAGATGAAAATAGCTTATTCGTAGCTCTCTCCAATATTGCCCGATTAGAATGTCACACGTGTGACTTTAGGGGAGGGGGCCAGGCCCCCTCATTGTTTATCTCCAAACCAACTAGCAACAGACTAGTTATAGCCACGATTAACTTAACTTAACCAGACCAGTAGCTTAGACCCTTTCGGAAAAAAAAAAGGGCGCAAAAGAGGCTATTTACGGCACTGGTCGCAAAAGATTTCCAAGAATCGAGATCGAGGTATTAATGTTAATACTTCAGTCGGAATTTCCAGGAATTGCTATTGTATTCTATTGTTGTCGCGATCACCGGTGCTCGCGCGGGGCCTGAAGGTTTAATATACTCTTTATATGGTGATTTTCCTTATTAATAATGCAGATGTAAAAAATGAGGCCCGTAAAGTGCTCCAGTCTTTTGAAATGCAAGCAGACAGTGATGCCCTGTGGAACATCATTCACAGCTCGTGTGATCCCGCCTGGCAGACCGATAAGGAGAATCTCCCGCCTACCTGAAATAAGTTGTTTTTAATTTTTAAATTTTTATAATCAAATGCTAAAAACCAATTTTACTGCATAATAATTATTTTAACAAATCCTACATCATTTTAAAATACATTTTTCATTGATCACAACAAGCAGTACTAATTATAATACTGAGTGTGCACTTTCACAGTGAATACTATATTATAATAAGAAACCTGAAAGTAATTATCACTTAGCTTTGTTACACTTTTTATTCTAATAATTAAAAGCAAATAAAATATGACAATCTTAATTAGATAAGGTTTTATTAACCATTTATGAGCTGCAGGAGGTCTTTGCCAACAGGCACACTATTAAATAACAAAAGTAAACTTGTATAATACTGTTAAAACAGGCAATTCAGAATAAAGGGCTAAAAAAACATTTATAATCTTTTCATGACCGGATTTGAACAACTCATCATCAAGATGTAAAGTGTACACAAGGTTGTTTTTTTTAAGATTAATTCTACGAACCAACAGTATGTACTTACATAATTTAACTATAATTTAGATTCTACAAAAGAAGTGAGTGTTGTGCCAGTCACCAGTGGCAAGTTTGAATGTAACCCAGCCAGCTGAGCAAGAGTGATATAGTACCAGAAATAAATTACTATGAATGCCAATAATAGAACCTTCTGTAACATAATATTATGAATTCTATTTAAGTGCTAATAGTTGGGAATTCTTTCATAACACTTGTGCAATAATAGTATTTTAAAAAGAAAAAACATACATCAAAATTGTATGTTTAAATTGAGAATTAAAATTGACTATCGAAAACTACTGAACCGATTTTGATGAAACTTGCAGTATTCCCTAAGTTGAAATAACTAGTACAACGTGAGTACAACTATAAAACAATTACTCAAATGACTTGTAGCTCCGCAGATATGCAAACACAAACATAAAAACATACATGCATACATACATATTACATACATACATTTGTAAGACACATTTATACAGACGCTGATATAGACTAACAATAGGTAAGTATATGAAACCTGGGCAGTTCTGAAAATATTACAAACATATGCGTCGAATTGATAACCTCCTTTTTTGAAGTTCGTTATACATTATTATTTTTTAACAAAAAATTTAACCCGTCTTCCAAGGTATAAACAATATTCTTAAAACGATCCAAAAAGTATAAAATAATTCTTATTCTTTAATAATAATAATAATAAAGCCCATTTATTTCCAACAACCTTAAATAATATTTTCTCTTTTTTAACTAAATAACTATTTCTATTCTATTATTGGAACCCCACGCTGGGTCTTTGGCCTCCTCTAGCTTACTCCAGAGTTTTCTGTTGCTTGCTTTTCCTCTCCAGTCCTTTCCTGTCACTAGAGTTATTTCGTCAATCCACCTATTCCTTGGATAACCTCTTTTTCTTTTTTCCGTCGGTCCTTTCCATGTTGTGGTTTCTAGTGTCCATCTAATATCTGTACATCTAGCTATGTGCCCATGCCCATTCTTATTCTTAATTAGTGCCTTTTTCAAAATTCGACTAAACCTTAACTTATTCTGTACTAAATTTTCATTCTCTTGAAGTCGGTACCAGTTAAGATCTTTGTCAAGTAGGTATCTCAGTTCTAGGTACCGACTTAAAAAAGAATGAAAATTAAGTACAGAATAAGTTAAGGTTTAGTCGAATTTTGAAAAAGGCACTAATTAAGAATAAGAATTATTTTATACTTTTTGGATCATTTTAAGAATATTGTTTTTACCTTGGAAGTCGGGTTTAATTTTTTGTTAAAAAATAATAATTTTACTCTTTTTAGTTATCTAAACGACCATAAGACTATGCCTAGATAGATAAATTGCACATTATAGTATATTGCGCATTATATAATGCACATTATATTAGTATTACTGTAAGCTAAATTGTGGTAAATGCTTGCTAAGCCATGCTGAAACCAAGCTTTTATGTTTAAAGGTTAGTTCTGTTCAGTGCCTTTGGATCCAGAGACACCTTCGTATGAAATTTCACTTATATGTAACATAATATGCTTGAGTTACTAAAAACAACTTCTCAACCACCATGAGTGTTTTTATCAAGAATTTCCATCGATTTCCTATAGATCCCATCATTACGATTGAGCTCAATGATCATCACCTTCGTAATAAGTAATTGTACCAAATTCGGATTATACCCGATACAACAACAAAAGAATTTTCGAAATCTGTCCACAAACAGCGGAATAATGATCAAAGATATCTGTTTTGATGTAAAAACTATGAAAAACACTATAATAATACTAACAATAGTCATAATGTGATGTTGCAACTTGCAAAATGTAAGGGTAGAGACGATGATGATGATTAATCCAATGTTCCATTAGCTTAATATGCCTTCAACTCTTAAAACAGCGTCGAAACCCCCAAACATGTATATCTATAGGGAGGAGGAGATCTGATCACCACCTTTGAACCATGGTTACATATTATCTTAGTGGAAAATCTGACTTTTTGGTAAGATTTACTTGGAATACTTCATTATTTATCCAAAATCACTAAGTATAAGTTTCCATTTTAAATACAAGAACACTTCGGATTATGAATCGAAATCACAATATCATCCAGATAAACGGGGTTTTGGTAAAAATAGTGAAGAATTCCCTCGATTACTTTAAATGGATCCCATTAAGATACCTTTTTTATGAACATGGTACCAAATTTGGGTTAAACCCACTGGAGGTCAGTGGTTAAACCCGATACAATAGCGAAAAAATCCTGAAAATCAGTCCACAAACGGCGAAGTGATCGTTGAACATACAAAAAAAATATATATGTTACTGTAAAAGCTCGAACTGCAGTAAATCCTAAGATTTTCTAGTAAAACCTAAGATCTACCAATCCCTAATGGTAAATGTCCGAAAAGGTTAAAAAACGATATGAACTTTTACCACCATATAGTTGGTAAATCTTGGATTTACAGTAATGGCATGGTTTATGTTGAAAAACAACGGCCAAGTGAGAGTCGGACTCGCGCACGAAGGGTTCCGTACTGTTATAGAGCAAAAACATTAAAACTTTATTTTATTATAATGTTATTATAAATTATTAAAGTGGTATAATTAACCGTGGGAGAGCCATGCTTCGGCACGACTGGGCCGGCTCGACCAGAGAAATATCACTCACAGAAAACCGTTGCGCTGTGTTTCGCCGAGTGAGTGACTTTACCGGAAGCCCAATCCCCCTACCCTTCCCTACCCTCCCCTATCCCTATTAGTTATTACCCTATTTCCTATTAAAGGCCGACATACCTGCAGCTCTTCTGAAGTTGCGAGTGACCGTGGGCACCGAAAGTTGCTTTCCATCAAGTGAAATATTTTGTTTAGGTACATACCTTACCTATTAATTAATTACATATTATTTTGGTTGCCTTTTTACTTTTTTTAAAACCAAATATAAGAAGAGTACTGATTGAATTTATAGTAGCTTAAGTAAGCACTATGTTAACTATATTATGTACCTACCTGTTTTGTCTTATAGTAATTTAGAATTACTCTTTGTTTTATTCCTAAAACCAATATTTACAAGTTGACAGTAGTAAAACCTAGCAATTAGCATATACCGAACTTTAATGGTAAATGTTAGAAAAAATTGTCGTATTATTAGAAATACTTACATTTACCAACTCGTGTCGGTAAATCCTAAGATTGACACTTAAATCTTAAGATTTACCTAAGTTCGAGCTTTTACAGTAACATATATAAACAGACGAACATATAACCTCCTCCTTTTTGGAAGTCGGACGTCGGTTAAAAAGAGGAGTCAACTACGAGTCTATAAGGTGGTGGTTCGACGTCGAAAGACAGTGGGTCTTCGATTGTCGGAGGAGCTGAGTCTTCTACCATTTAGAGGCGAAGAGGAGATCATCGTAGATTAGCGACGTGGCCCCCCGGAATGAACGTCGCTAATCCGTAACCAATAAAGAAGGATTGCCTCTAAACAAGTAAACAATCTCTTACTAATAAATGTGAAAATGACTACGTCTGTCTGTCTGTTACAAGGAATAAGGACCCTATTTTAAATGCAAAAGTATGTCTGTTTGTCTGCAACCTGCTAACGCTGCAACCTCTGAAGTCTGAGCAGATTTTGCTGAATTTTGGTATGAAAATACTATGAGTCCCGGGAAAGGATAATTTAGGATACTTTATATTTTTACTTAAGTATATTAAAAATATTTTTATAATAATAAATGAAGGATAATATATGTACCTACGGACTACGGTTCAATATTCATAAAATATAAACTGAGTTGCGGCCTGCGGGCACTTGCGGGCGTCCGCGTTTGCGAATCACAAAAAGACGTTCTTACAAAGTTACGTTTTCAATGTTGCGCACGCGGCACGGCACGCATCCTGCAATGACATCTGTGATCTGTCATAACAAAAAAGTGGTAAGGTCGGTAGATTTCAAAAAATATTTTTTGTACTGTATGTTTGACTGGTGTGTAGTTTTAAATGTGGTTTTTATCTTTTTTCGTTAATAGCTTTTAATCCAAGACAATATTGAAGGTAAAATACCTACACATCATAATATCTTAATCCATTCTAATATTTTAAATGTGAAAGTGTGTCTGTCTGTCTGTTACCTCTTCACGTTAAAGTACGAATACTTAATTTAAAATAATTATTTTACTTTACAGGATGGCTAAGAAAAAAAAGTCTAAGAAATTAGTAACCGCTTTAAGCGAATGCCATATATCATGTCCGAAACAAAACCACGACACCATCGAAAAAGCAAACACAGGATCGTTAATATTTTCAAATGATTTCGACCCCGACGTTCTGACGAAATGGCCAAAACCGTGCCTCAAAACGCCAGACATACTGTTGCACAAACCTTTTGACTTCGGCAAACATGCACGCAAACTTCTGGCCAAAGAAGTGAAGTTCTATCATCCGATTCTCGTTAGAGATTACACGAGAATTAGTTGCCCGACCTACGAGGACCACAAGAACATCGTCCAATATTTCGATATGAAAAATCTGCCCTATCACACTTTCGGCAATCCTTCCAAACGGAAAATGAAAGTAGTGGTTAGGGGATTGCAGGACATAAATGAGGACAAACTGAAAGCCGAATTAAAAACTTCCATTCCTGTAGTCAGAGTACATAAAATGGTGAGACACCGTGCTGAAAAGGACAAGAATGCACTCTTCCTGGTGGTCGTACCAAACAACGACAGCGGGAGGAAATTGCTTTTAGTTAAGCAAATATTTGGGCAGGATGTTAAATTGGAGCCTATCAATGACAAAACTAAGCAGTGCTACCGCTGCCAGAAGTGGGGCCACTCCCAAAGGTACTGCCATGGGAAGATTAAATGTGTGAAGTGTGCCGGGAACCATTTGTCCAAACTGTGCGAAAGAAACCCCAAGGACCCCGTAAAGTGTGCCAACTGTGACGAAGGCCATGTCGCTAGCTTTAGGGGTTGTTCTCATTGTCCCGAATCAGAGGTCTACAAATGTACACATCCACGAAAAATTATATATAATATGCCAGATCATCATCCAGTGCTGGTAACTCTAGCAACATGTCGCCGTTTGTATAAAAATGTCAATTACGACTAAAGAAATGTTGATTTACTAATTATTGTGCGTGATACATTATATTTCTTTATTCAAGTTTTTCATCTTACTTTTTAGTTTTATTTTTATTTAAATGTTTATAAAAAGGGAAGTTTCCACTGTATTTGTTAAGTGCCAATAAAAGTGATTTTCTTTATAGTATGTTTTTCATTATTATTGTTCTATAATACTAGGGCCCCTGTAAGAGCTACTGGCACCTGTGTGCAAAAAAAGGATTTTGGCGCCCCTTTTAGGCCTTGGTTAGGTTCGAGTCCTTGGTTTTGGCGCCCCTAAAGATGGCGATTTGGCGCCCCTAGAGGATGGCGATTGTGTACATTGCACACATTGCACATATGGTAGCGGAGGCCCTGTATAATACAACTGGCCTATGCCTATGGATAAAAGGAGATACGTACGTAAGATATTAAGTCGCAATTAACGCGTTAAGTCTAACCCACTTTAACTCAGAACTTTGAAAGATCACAACACTAACATTGAATGAATATAACCCGACCAAATGACGTAAGTCCGCCATCTGCTTATAAAATAATTTCTTATATGGTATAATACATCCATTATCCCTTCTATTCTTCATATGCTTACATCGTTTAGAATAAGCATAAGTTAAAAATGTTTTAACGTGGTTTTAACATAATATTTTACACAGGCTACTTGTGCTTAAAAATGACTCTGGCTGGAAATAAAAAAAAATGCTGAAGGAAAAATATTTATTTTGAACTTCAGACGTTGTGGAAAACGCTCTTCGCCTTCTTCTCCTTTTTGAGTTTTTCTCTCTTCTTTTTCGTCCGTTCGGTGCTGCGGAGCAGTTGCACGATGGCGTCCTCGGGCGTGTCGCCGTCGGGCGCGGCGTCGGGTGGCGCGTCGTCGTCGGACGCAGCGTCAGGCCGCGTGTCGTCGAGGTCGGCGTCAGTGCTGCCCCCTGCGGATGGCTTCATGCGCTTCCGATCCACTTCATATGGCGCATGTCGTTTCTTACTCGTTTTTTCACTGAAAAATAAAAATACATAATTAACTAGGAATCGGGTTGTATGCTCATTATGAATTATAATTTATAGTTAACAAATAACAAAAATAATATATTTATTTGACACTAGACGTTGCACGCAACTTCGTTGCTCCTAAATTCGATTATCGCGTAGGAACCATCCTCTTTTTTTGGGGTAACAACTATCCTATGTCCTTTTCCGGAACTTAATGAATCATTCAAATCGGTTCAAAGGATGAGCGTGTAAACTGTGATGAATACAATAAAATAAAGAAGTAACACACAATATACTTTGTAAAACATTTGAATAAATACATTTAAAAATAGACGGGTTGCACTCCGGGAGTGCCGGCAGAAGTGAAAACTATTAACGATGTGCATTTTTTTAACCCATTTTTTATGAAAATCGATTATTAAAAAAATCGATTTTTTAATTAATCGAAACCCTTACAATCGATTAAATTTTTAACCCATTTTTAATAAAAATCGATTTTTAAAAAAATCGATTTTTTTTAATTAATCGAAACCCTTACAATCAATTCGAGTTCGAGTTCGACACAAAACACTACTCTCCAACCGTCTTACGGTTTTTCCAAGGTTTTTCGATCAGCACGAGAATCTGACGCGAGTTTCACAGTTTTTACCCATCCCACAAAAGTGCTCAACACCGCTTTTTTTTCCGCAAGTTTTCACTTCAAAAACTTGTGCATTTTACGATATATATTTTTTTATTTTTTATTAAATAAGGGGGCAAACGAGCAAACGGGTCACCTGATGGTAAGCAACTACCGTCGCCCATGGACACTCGCAACATCAGAAGAGCTGCAGGTGCGTTGTTAGTAATAGTATGGATTTCGTCCGCGACTCACCCAATGGCCTCCATGTCGTCGAACAAGCGGTCGAGCTCGTCGCCGTCACCCGCGCCCGCCTCCGCGCCCGCCTCCGCCCCCTCCTCCGCCTTCACCTCGGCGGCGCGGCGCAGCGGCGTGCTGCTCTCGGACTGCACCAGCACGCCCGTCAACTTCGACGTGAGGTATTGCTGGAACGTTTTAGGATTTTTATAATACATATAGTGGATCTTAACTATATTGTATATTAAATGTATTTCCTGACTGAGATTAATGGAAATACATACCTACTAAATATTCTGAGCTCTAAATTCACGATTTCCTTGACTCGGATTCGGTAACATTTACATGCGATTATTGGTCAATGCTTAGTGAGGCGACTGGCGAGCGTTTAGGCGCTTTGCAGACGACGGAGCAGGGCGGGATTTTTGTCCGCGGACATGCCGCGCCGCCAGTGCCCGCCGGGAACCTGGGGCGCGGTCTTTTTGCCCGCCGTGTGCTTTGGTTATTGACCGGCCCGCCCCGCCCCGTCGTCTGCACAGCGCCTTATCGGATGTCACGCTGAAATTTCCGAATTCCGAGTCGAGTTGAGCATTATGAATCAGGGTTCTGAAATATGAATAATTTAAGTGATAAATAAATACCCCATAAAGCAGCTCCTTGGTGTCGTAGTTGTGGACGCGCAGGTGTCTGTCGAGCGAGGCGCTGACCACGAGGCGCGCGCGGCGCTCGGCGACCACGCCCGTCACCGCCCCCACCGCCCCCTTGTACACGCGGTCCGGCCGGCCACGACGCAGGTCCACGCACTGCAGCTGACCACGACCGAAGCCCACGATCACTTGCCTAGAAAAATTAACAGAAAATACAGAAGTCGTTTATTAAGATAAGTAATAATTTATGTGTAAAAGTTTTATAGCTTTTTAAATATCAACGATGTCAATTTTTATTTGTATTCCTCGTGTTGTTACTGCACTGTCGGAAGGCATTCGACGGCACTCCGGAGCGAAAAACAACGCGGTAATCAATGAATTAAACACGTCCGACTGTCACCGCGTCCTAAGGCACACTGCTCTCAGATGAGTGAGCTCACTCATTTCGAGGGTGACACATTTTCGCGCTGACAATTGTATGGAATGCCTCTTCTAAAGGTTATATAATTCTATGATAAATATTGTGTCAAGCCTAATTTGTTAAACTGCAGTAGGATTGATATTACTAGAGTACTTACCTCTCTTCGAAGCTCGTAGTGAGGCAGGTGGCGGCCATCTTAAACTCCACGTTGGCCACGGGCCGTCGCTGCGCGCGGGTGTCGTATAATCTGCACGATATATTTTTTATTGAAATGAACCAGGAAACGAGCAGACTAAACAACTCATGGTGAGTGATAGCCGCTGTGTATTCAGAATATACACCAATTTCCTGTCTTCAATCCCTGCAATCCTCAACCCCCTTAAGCCTCGTGTATTTCTAACTCACTCGGCGGAACGTGTCGCACTGTATTTTCGTTAGGTCGGGGCATTGCTTCGGTCGAGACAGACTGACAGCCCATTTGCATTCATATATGTGAGAATTAACTCCTTAGGAATCTACTCTTCAATGTTAGTACTCATCATCACGGCCCTGTGGCGCAACGAATAACGCGTCTGACTACGGATCAGAAGATTTCAGGTTCGAATCCTGGCAGGGTCGCAATTGTGAAATTTTGCTAATTTTCACTTGATTTGATGTGTTACTGTTTTTCGGAATTCGTTTTGTTCGGAAATCGGAATAAAGCGAATGTGTGCGTCAGTTAACGTATTTCCTACTGATTCTATGCATTTGAATTTCCAAATACGGAAAATTAATTTGTAAAATGTAACTGTTCTTTTAATTTTAATTCTATGTTTCACGTTTGTATTATTTATTTTCTCAAACACTTACCTGACATAACCGTGTCTGGAGCACACTGCCAGGAGTGTATCAGAGAGGAAGGTGAGGTCGGAGACCCACACCGGGCGCCGCAGCTGCAGGGAGTCATGAGGCAGGTTCTTGGCAGTGAACACTGGCACAGTCTCACCGACTTTCCACACCTTGAGCTCATTCTCCTCACCCCCTGAAATAAGGGTTTAAGGCTTGCTAAGATCATGAGAACATATTTACATTAACATATTATGTGTACTTATAAGATTTAATAATTATTGCTGTCTCAAGGAATATATTATTAATACACTAGATGACGCCCGCAACTCCGTTGCGCCAAAATTAGTTTATCGCGCGGAAACCGTACATTCTTCCGAGATAAAACTATTCTATGTCCTTTTCCGGGACTTTTTATTTATTTATTAAGTACAACCACATCACATACATTTTTTTTACTTACAACTAAAATAACAATTTGTATTATAATTTATATCTAATGCACACGACAATTACGGTGTACATAGCATTAACCCTTAGCTGGTATCGTGGGTCACATTTGACCCAGACGCAAACATTTTTAGTTATTATTCTTTTAATATTCACGGGATAAGTGCTCGCTTCTACGTATTCTCAGTACGTTGCAAGCTGCGGCGGGGGGCAAAGGTGCAGCATGGTGACCATCATAGGAGCTGAGTTATGGGGCCGGCTGGGTCATATTTGACCCACGACACCAATTACGTAACTTTTTTCACTGACTATGATTTCTAAACTCTTTGTTTTTAGTGAATATTTCTACATGGGAGGATTTTTGAACAAAAGACAAATTGAGGAGCTGTTGCACGACGTAAATGATAATTCGGAGTCAGATGTTCAAATTTATGCAAATATAAATCTACTTTGTGATTTTTGTATGAAAAGGAACTAGTATATAAAAAAAAATTGGCTTAGATCTGACAACACCATTTATATAGCAACGGAAAACAGGGTACGCTAATTTTTCCACCGATCTAAAGAGAAGGATTGACAATTTACATTTATATTTAATATACAATTTTGGAACAAATGCAAAAATATTGATATTTATACATACATATTGTTAGTTAGTGTCAAGTCGTTTGTTTTTGATTGTCATTTTTTTAAATATTGACTGATCTCATGAGAATTATACTTTTTTGTTATTAAGAGGATATAAGAAGTGCCATTAACTTATTTTTGTTTAAGTTTTGCTAGAATTTATATTTTTTTATTTCATTTTAAATACACTCTTACCAAAAAGTGCCAAAAACTTAGGTTACTTACAAATTCATGTAGAACTAAATAACTTTTTAAGATTCTAAAATTAAACTATGATAATTATGTAAAAAATAGGTTATTTATTTAATTTATATCCCTATTTACATAAATAAAACAATTGCATACGTACTACAACAGATTTTTTGGTATGGGTCAAATGTGACCCACGATGCCAGTAGTTTTGCCAAAAATAGTGATACCAGCCAAGGGTTAATAACACTACGTAATTATTATTCATTAAAATTTAAATAAAATAATATAATATAAAATAATATACTGGGACTCAAGTATCTCCATGCCAAATTTCAGCAAAATTGGTTCAGCGGTTTGGGCGTGAAGAGGTAACAGATAGACAGACAGACGGACAGGCAGTCAGACACACTTTCGCATTTATAATATTAATATAGAAGTATATAATGATGTTGAGAGTGTAGATCAAGTTTTCTGAATTTCCACAATTTTCAATAATCTACTTGGTTTAGTGATATGAATATGGGAATTGTAATTTAACATAGTTGGATCAACATAGTAGTCCTATCTTTTTTTGTCATCTAAAAATAAAATTAGATTGTTTCAGACAAACACAATTTTCAAAGTTACCTGTGGCAAACAGAGTGTTGTCCTCTGCACAGACTCTCATTCTGTCAAGTTTACCTCCCGTATTAATGATTGTGTTTTCTTTTTTACTCCACACCTGAACAACTCCGCTAGCCAGCCCCGCTATCAACCTCCTTTTGTACCGCCCGAGTCCGACCACATCACCCGTGCCAAAATCTGCCGTGTATGTCTTTGTAAAGCCGTCTAGAGTATTGAATACTTGAATCTGTAACACAACAGGAGAACAAATGTTTATTTATTATTTTGTTTGTTTATATATTTTGATTAACCGATTCAATGCGTCGCACATTTTTTAAAACTTTCAGTAGTGGCGGCATACAATTTTCTCGTGACACGTTAGCCGTGTCATACGCCATAGAAGTAGATGACACTGCTACCGTGTCACCCGCCATGTTAAAAAAGGTTAATTGTTTTTCTTGGTTTTACACGTGTATTAACTTGATTTATTTAGTTGAATCCAAACAGTTGATGTTAATTGTGAAAAAAATAATGTGACGGAAGGTTACATTGTTTTGAGTTGATTTTGAGTAGTTTTACTAAGTGTCAACCTGAAAATTTATTTATTTATTTATTGTTAATGATTTAGCAGCATTTAGCTGATATGACCATATCACACAGTGTTGTAATTCATACACTCGTTATTAATTTTTTTGCAGGACTTATTTGTCATCAACCATTTATCAAGTCTATTTTTAAAGCTGTTAACAGTTGGTGCAGATACAATATCATCGGACAACTTATTCCAAGTCTGCACAACTCTATTGCTTAAGATGTTGTGAGCAACAACTGAGTTTGCTGGTGTATGTTCTAGTCTGAGATGATGACCCCGAGTTGACCTGGATTTCACATCTTTTCTAATGTAAATATCTTCAAGCTCTGGCACGTTGTGTTAATATTTTGTATGTCTCTATGAGGTCTCCACGAAGGCGCCTATCTTCTGTGTTTTCGGTATTTTTGTTGCCTTTCTTTTTACACTTTCTAAAAGATCAGTATCCTTATGAAAGTATGGACTCCAAATTTGGAATCCATATTCCAGTAGAGGTCTTATATAAGTTTTGTATATTTTCAAAAATAGGTCATTTGTTACAACTTGAAATGTCCTCTTAACCAAGTAAACAAACGAGTTGGCTTTCTTGACAATGTTAGCAATGTGTTGTTCCTATTTTAAGTTGTGTGTTATGTGAACTCCTAGATCTTGTGAGTTAATAGAGGCCAAAGGGCAACCGTCGATGGCGTACTATACTTTTGGGTTTTTGTTTCCCAAGTGCAACACACAACACTTTGTTAAGTTCAAACTTAATAACCAGTTTTTGGTCCAAGTAAGTATCCGATCAAGGTCTTCCTGTATTTGATTAGAGCTTACTAGAGGGTTAGCAAAAAATTTTCCATCATCGGCAAAGAAGGCTGATTGAGATCTTATCAAAACAATTATATCAATTACATACATACCGAACAGGCCCGATGCGAGCACCGAGCCCTGTGGAACGCCTCTTGTCACTTCTTTACAGTTAGAAAGAGAGTTACCTATTCGAACTTGGAATGTTCTGTTTTTTCTTCTTCTTCTTCTTCTTTAAAAATGGCCTCCCTTAAGGAATAGCCAGTGTCAGTAATTTGATGAGTTATAAAAAGACTTTCTGTTTTTTAAGTAGTTACTAATCCAGTTTAGAAGCCGACCTCTTATTCCAAAGTGTTCTAGTTTCAATAGAAGGTGTTTATGGGAAACTTTATCGAAGGCACATTCAAAATCCAGGTATCTAATTCTGATAGTATTTGGGGTCCACAACAAAATGTATGAACAGAGTGCGTTCTGGCGGGCGTCCGAATTTTTCTGATCAGAAATTTCAGATGATGTACGGCCAGGCTAAAAAAGGGACAGCCCCTAGTTTTTTTTAAATTCACAGAATATTCAGAAACGAAGCCTATAGGCTTGTTTTACAAGGAAAATAATTAAGATGGTATTTGTATTATTGATTTTGTTCGTAGTAGAACCTTCTAAAGTGTAATTTGAGGGAGATGCAATCGTTTTCTAAATGACACGGCTCATGTGTCATACACCACATGTTAAAAACACATATGACATGGCTGCCATGTAATCCACAATAATTAATGCACCTTTAAAAAAGGTTGAAAAACAAAGCCTATCTAAGGCATGTTCAACGTGGAAAATTAAGATGGTTTTATTCAGAGTAGAACTTTCTTAAGTGTAATTTGAGGGAGTAACAATCGTTTTTTAAATGACACGGCTCACGAGTCATACGCCAGCGCCACACGTTAAAAACATATATGACACGGCTGCCATGTCGTCCGCACTGAACTGGTTAACCATTAAGGGATTATTAATCTAAAAAATTACAACAATAGTCAATAAATACCTGTTGGTTTTTTCTAGCTAATAGTATTTCTGTTTGTTCCGGGTTGCCCCAAACCATACATGTGATACCATCATCTTTCTGGAGGTCCTTTATTTCCACTAAATTCTCTATACATTTTTTATTGTTTTTTGTGGCATCAGTGTGGTATTTTATATCTGCCAAAGATATATTTTAAGTATTAGTCATAATATTGTTTGTACATAAGCACAATAATACGTAAAATAAAATAATGGTAAAAAAACTAGTATATAATAGGCTCCACTTTGTTTGTCACAATATTATGCTCTTTAGAGTTTCAAAAGTTTATGCATTATAATAAGTCTAATAATATGCACAGAGGGTACGAATTAAAGAAAATTTACAATAAATAAACAGACATTTTAAAGTTACACTAAAGCTCAACTTACCAAACTTCAAATACCTACATGTGAATAGCATTAGGGCCAACCCACACGTACCACAACCACACGTCAACCGCAACCACACGACGGGTCGGGCGTATATTTCGTATTGTAAATGAACTGGACCATTCACACGTACCACATTTTGCAGTCGTTGTCGACCACTTGTAAAATACCGACCACATCGCAACCACGTCGCAACCACATCGCAACCACAACATTTCTTCAGGGGGACGAAACTTTAACGAGAATGAAAGAAAACATTCCACGCCTCGTTTAAATTTAGAAATGTAAAACGTACCGCTGGGCTGCCCCCCGGAAGGTAAAATAAACGTCAATTTTCCTGGAAAGTGGGAATTCAAAACGTGTTAAATATCTACTCTGCGTAAAATGAAGTGTTGGAAACAAAATATCTTTTAAGGCCAGGCCAGTTCGAAAAGACTGATTTTTAGGGTTCCGTACCCAAAGGGTAAAAACGGGACCCTATTGCTGAGACTTCAATGTCTGTCCGTCTGTCTGTCTCCAGGCTGTATCTCAAAAACTGCTATAGCTAGACTTCTGAAATTTTCAAAGGTTGTGTATTTCTGTTGCCGCTATAACAACAGATACTAAAAACAAAATAAAATTAATAAGTAAGGGAAGCTCCCATACAACAAACGTGATTTTATTGCCTTTTTTGCTCGATTTCAATAAGGGTAACTATTAGACACTTGAAATTTTCACAAAATTCTTGATTCTATGTGTTCTTTAATAATTAATAATAATATTAAAATAAAATAAAAAATTGAGGGGGGCTCCCATACAAAAAACGCAATTTTTGCCTATTTTTGCTCTTGATCGGTACGGGACCCTTCGTGCGCGAGTCCGACTCGCACTTGGCCGATTTTTAAGCTTCCAGTCTAAAGAAATTATGTGTAATTCTCTTACACCAAAATCGATGTAGACTCAAAAAGAAACAAAGTAAAAAAAATAATACAATATAGCAAGGATAGCAACAATAAAGTGTCCTCTTCGAAATCCATGACTTTGGGCAAGACATTGTAGTCTAATATCCCACTGCAAAACTGTGCAAGTATCGAGTACACGCTTAAAACCACATTTTTACAAATATTTATGATAAGGAGAACCTATTTCTACTGGGGTGCCAGTCCAAATGTGGCCGCAACTATTTTTAAATATTTAAAAAAAAATTGAGTTTGCGGGATAAAATGTTTTCATCGGGTATTGAAAGCAAACATGGTTCATTTCACGGCAATGAGTATAGAGATTTAGAAAAATCCGATGTGTCGTTAGGCTCCCGGCCGCAACTCTGTCGTAACCAGGTGTGAACAGGTACCATTCCGAAACATTTTTGCATCCATAACGTATATTGATCTTTCATATATCAAATGGAAGCTTATTTTCCTCTTATTATTATAATAAAAGTGTGCTTAATTAAATCTGGCCGCAAATAAGGGGTGCCGGCTGTCAAAGATGGCAAACTATCGATGGTTGAGGGAAAGGGAGCTAGCGCAAAACATTACGGGTTTAACGAGGATAGTGATAGTACATCATGTTAGTGTACTTAACCATCGGTTCAAGCAATAGTAATAATCAGCCAAGTGCGAGTCGGACTCGCGCACGAATGGTTCCGTACTACATATTATAGAGCAAAATTAACATTTTGTGTTTTTTGTATGGGAGCCGCCCTTATATTTTAATTTTACTTTTATTGTATTACTGATAATTAAATTGCACATTTAATTGAAGATTTCGTGAAATTTAAAAGTGCCTATATTCTGTTGCCATTATCGATATAGAGCGAAAAAGGTAAGAAAATCACGTTTATTGTATGGGACTCTCCCTTGAATAAGTATACATTTTATTTTGTTTTTAGTATTTGTTGTTATAGCGGCAACATATTATATACATAATCTGTGAAAATTTCATCTCTCTAGCTATTACCATTCTTTAGTTACAGCCTGGAGACATAAAGACAGATGGACAGACGGACAGACAACGAAGTCTTAGTAATAGGGTCCCGTTTTTACTCTTTGGGTACGGAACCCTAAAAACGACCAAATAAATTAATACTCCAAAAGAATTTAAAAGTTTATTCAAGTGTTCAATAGTTTGTTACGTATAGATTACCGGCTCCATCAAATAATCCCAAAAAATGCTAGAATCTTAATTTACAATGCCCTTAGGAAACCACATTTACTTTATGTAGTCGAAATATGGGGAAACGCTGCTAAGACAAATATAAAAACCATTCAATTTCCTCAAAACAAAATCATAAAAATCTTATAAATACAACTACAATTACCTAACTCCATCAGACACTATTTAATACTTCAGTCGGAATTTCCAGGAATTGCTATTGTATTCTATTGTTGTCGCGATCACCGGTGCTCGCGCGGGGCCTGAAGGATTATAAAGAAACTAAACTTGTAGCTATCTCTCAACTATTCACATACCAAACATGTATTCTTGTTAACAAAATAAAACACCAACTAATACACACACAACTTAAATTTACAACAAAAAAACAAACAAACAAGACGCACATTATGCGACGAGCAAGTAACATTGTATTACCTTGTATACAAACCAAATTCGGTAAAAATAACATTACTTATAAGGGAGCACAGCTGTTTAACAAACTACCAAAATCTGTAAAAGAAACGAAATCTTTGAATACTTTTAAACGATTATTTCAACCTTATTATAATAATAATTATTCAAATATAACCAGTGATAGCGTTTTGTACTTGGACCACCACCCAAGATGTATAGCAAAGATATTCACTTCTTAAATAATTATTATGTTTTTTTTAATCTACCTGCACTGTCGAAATTTAAAACGTTGTAATATAATATTATGGTCTCATGTAAGTGACGAAATGTCTCGAGGAAAATAAGCTTCCATTTGATATATAAAAGATCAATATACGTTATGGATGAAAAATGTATCCGAATGGTACCTGTTTGCACCTGGTTACGACAGAGTTGCGGCCGGGTCCTCGTTAAACCTGTAATATTACGCGCTAGTTTCCTTTCCCTCAACCATCGATAGTTTGCCATCTTTGACAGCCGGTACCCCTTATTTGCGGCCAGATTTAACTAGGCACACCTTTATTATAATAATAAGAGGAAAATAAGCTTCCATTTGATATATAAAAGATCAATATACGTTATGTATGCAAAAATGTTTCGGAATGGTACCTGTTCACACCTGGTTACGACAGAGTTGCGGCCGGGTGCCTAACGGCACACCGGATTTTTCTAAATCTCTATACTCATTGCCGTGAAATGAACCATGTTTGCTTTCAATACCTGATGAAAACATTGATCCCGCAAACTCAATTTTTTTTAAAATATTTAAAAATAGTTGCGGGCACATTTGGACTGGGGCACCCCAGTAGAAATAGGTTCTCCTTATCATAAATATTTGTAAAAATGTGGTTTTAAGCGTGTACTCGATACCTGCACAGTTTTGCAGTCGTATCTCGTACTATTGTTTCCGCTATAAAAGCCGGAGTCGAACTACAATAGTTCGACTTGCACACGACGCAACCACATCGCAACGACGTCGCAACCACATCGCAACCACCGGCCGTCGTCATTTTGTCGGTACCACAACGCAACCACAAAATGCTGCAGCGACACCATTCACACGAACCACAGCTCGACGACATTTTGTCGTTGCGATGTCGTGTGGTTGTGGTACGTGTGGGTTGGCCCTTAAAGTAGCTAAAAAATTCCTTTTATACACTTACGTTTGAAAGTTCCAATTTTACTTCCCACAAAAAAATCGATTTCTCTATCTTCTAATAATAACATTGTACTTATTTAAATTAAAACTAGCCTTTACTAATATAAATTCATATCACAGAAACACACGTGAGTTTGTTTTGAAAACTAACATTAGAATTTTGAAAGCAGTCAAGTGTCAATGTCATAATTTTTTTTATCAGTGATACCATAGATAAATTATTATAGTTAAAGTATAGCGGACAGGGCTTCAAATAATGTTATTTTTTCATAACGTTATTGCTTCAAGGGCATAGATAACGTTATGAAAATTAAACCGATACTAGAAATAACGTTATAAATGTATTTAATAACGGTAAATGTTATAACGTTATATAGGATTTATAACGGTAAATATATGTTCTTTGATAACGTTATAGTCCGTCAAGAAAGTCATGACAGGCGGGAAAATTTTCTAAACGTAATCACGCTTATAAGGTGTATTTTTTTCTTTGTATTTTCACAGAGAACGCTTATTACATTTTAAATATGAGTGAGATTTGGTGCACCGTGCACGATCGCATACCTGATACCAGAAAATAACGTTATATTTACCGTTATTATTATAACGTTATTTTTTTGTTATGCCATAACGAAAAAATAACGTTATAATAATAACGGTAAATATAACGTTATTTTACTAGATATCGTTAAAAAAATAACGTTATCTGGCTACCATTATGAAAATAACGGTATGTAACGATATTTTTTCTGTTAATCGATAACGTTATGAAGCCCTGATAGCGGATCCTAGTCTATAGTAAGTATCTCAATGAGTGATATAAGTGTGTTTCATCAAATAGCAGGGCTTCATAACGTTACCGAATAACAGAAAAATATCGTTACGTACCGTTATTTTCATAATGGTAGCCAGATAACGTTATTTTTTAACGATATTTAGTAAAATAACGTTATATTTACCGTTATTATTATTACGATATTTTTTCGTTATGTATAAACGAAAAAATATCGTTATAATAAAAACGGTAAATATAACGTAATTTTCTGGTATCAGGTATGCGATCGTGCACGGTGCACTAAATCTCACTCGCAGCCCACTTTTTTTGCGAGATTTGTGTGAAAATACAAAGAAAAAATACACCTTAGAAGCGTGATTACGTTTAGAAAATTTTCCCGCCTGTCATGACTTTCTTGACGGACTATAACGTTATCAAAGAACATACATTTACCGTTATAAATCCTATATAACGTTATAACATTAACCGTTAATGATATCAATTTTTAACATTACTTTTAATATCGGGTAAATTTTCATAACGTTATCTATGCCCTTGAAACAGTAACGTTATGAAAAAATAACGTTATTTGAAGCCCTGTCAAATGGTTCCTTTGCCGTCATGTTGGCACTAATGCAAATTAATGTTGCCACATTACCCTTACTGTGCTACCTTAAATTAGGGGCGATAATATGTTATCACAAAATGCACTTAAAGAAAATTGTACATAATTCTAATAGCTTTCGCCCGCGGCTCTGCCTACGTTAACGTCTATCCCTCGAGTACCGTTCTTTTTCCCGGGATAAAAGGTACCCTATGTCCTTCTCCATACTCCAGAGTTCCAGACGTGTACCTGTGAAAGTTTTATGATGATCCGCTTAGTACATTATGTGTGAAGGCGTAACCAGCAAAGTCACTTTCGCATTTACTAGCTAAAAGCCGAGCTTTGTGAGGGCTCGCGTCATCACACCTTCACTGACTGATGATAACACATTTACATGTAAATACTATGTTAAAGCACAAATCAATAGGCGGGAGGCTGACAGGTGTCAAAAATCGCAATAACATCGTCTCTGTGTTAATTTTCATTATAAATTAAAATACTTGAATAATTTGCATAAAAAGTGGACCAAAACAAACCATTTAACCTCAATATTGTGAACAAGTGCTTGCAAGTAATTACCTGTGACGAGGACAAAACAGTGAGTAATTATCCAAAACTTACTTGGTGTTTTTATAATAGTGTTTTTATACCAGTTTTGCTATAAAAACCACAGAATTTCTCGGAAAATAGCAATACAAACCTACTGCATTCACATTTCAAATCCTCAAGCATCAAAACAAGAGCAGATACACTTCATATTACGTAAAATAACAAAAATTATATCACAATTGCATCCGTTGTCAAAGTTTTGAAAATTTAAATAATTAGGTTAACGGATTAACTGCTACTTTACTGGATAAATATTTTTACAAATCCACAAAAGTAATTCTAAGTTAATCTGTGGTACCGTGAAAAATCTTGCAACTGATGACAACTGACAATTGACAGGCGACAGCTGACATATGAAATACATTGACAAGTTACCATAGACAATCACACCAACGGATACGAGGACGAGGACAAAAAAAAATAAACTTCAGGATAAAAAAAATAATTAAATTACCGATTGATAAGGGTCACTAGGAGTATAATTTTATAGAAAATGGACGATGAATATGTAACTCTTAGGAGACCTCTTAGACGACGAAAATCAGACATGGATTTGTCAGAAATAGAATATCAGGACAACACTTTTACTTCATTTTTGGAACAATCGATTAGTAGCGTTCCTGATACCTCTTGTAATCATTATTCTGAAATTATTATGCTCAAAGAAAAAATTAAATACCCTTCAAACTAAAAATCAGACCGCCCATGAAGAAATAATGAATCTGAATTTGGAATGCTCCAGCTTAAAACGTACTATAGAAGATAAAAATAAACAAATAGACTTCTTAAGAAACTTAACAACTTCTACTGTAAAAAGCACACCAAAAAAACTTTTTCAAAAGTGCTTAACACCAATAGGTACTAAAATCACAAATATTGGAATGAAGCTACCGTTGCATTCGTCAACATACAATCACTACAGAAATTTGGATGAAACACCTAGATCTCGCCCCCGTCTACTGTTGGATGAACTTCAAAAAACAAAAATATCACCATTGGCAGGTTTAGCAACAATAAAAAATTCAACATTAGCTGATAACAAAACAGATGGCGAGGAAATTGCAGTGGCTCCGCTAGATGGCGGATCGTGTACTCAAAAGAAAAAATACTGATAGTTGGGGACCAACAAGTAAAAGGTCTAGCCACACAAATGCAATATGACCCAGAAAAAAGAAATAACAATAATATGTACGAAATACTTGGAATCATTCTTTCTTTCGCAAATTGTAACAATATTCTTCACATTTGTAATAATTTAGTAGCAACATTGAATAAGGGTGACATTGTTGTATTAGCATTAGGTAGTAATGATAAAAATCCTTTTTGTTTTTTGACAAACTTAAGCAACATTTTGTATGTATTTCGAAGGCAACGAGTATTTATTTTGAAAACACAATATAACTATTTTTTAAACGTGAATTTACTCAATAGCCAGATAGAATTAATTGTAAAAAATTATAGGAATTGTCTATTTTTAAGAAAATTTAATAATCATAATATGTACAAAAATAGAAAAATGCTACTAAAGAGAATTAGTTTCATCCTAAACATTGAATTAGAATTATTACTTATAAATACCAATAATACTATATGTAATAAAATAGAGCCCTGTATAAATAATGATGAAATAATCAGACAAAATGATTTTCAACCGAAACAATTTCAACTTAGTTCCGATCAAAATTCATCGCAGAGCATAGGCGTAAATCACAAAAAAAGGTGCAATTCCCTACTACTTTTCAAAAACTGAAGTATTCGAACCAAATAAAGATAAAACGTTATTTCTTGAATAAAAAATACAAAAGTAGTAGTTTGACAATATTCCACCAAAACATTGCTGGTGCCATTAATAAATCTGAAGAAATCGTGTTTGCATTGTCGGAGTTCACGCAGAAAAATATAGATATTGATGTGATTTGCTTATCAGAAACGTTTATAAAAAGAGGAACGGAGTCTTTATTTAAAACACCTGGTTATAAAATGCCTTCTTCATACTCGAGATCCAAAAAAAGAGGTGGAACATGCATATTTACAAAAAATAGTATTGAGTGTAAAAGCTTAAACAGCATTAAAGAATTGTCTAGTAATTTTAGTTTTGAAGTCTCGGGTATAGAAATTTTGTCGCCAAAAATCTTAATTTTATGCATATACCGAACGCCGTCTAGTAACCCTATTGTTTTTATAGATAAATTGGAATTGCTTTTATCAAAAATAGCTGTAAGATTAAAAAAATATATTTTATGCGGAGATTGGAACTTTGATACATTAAATCCTAATAAACATTGTCGAGACCTCATCAGCATGCTAAAAAATTACAATATAAAATTACACATTACAACACCGACGAGAAAAATGGCATGCCTCGATCAGTTTGCCAGTAATATAAAATTTTGTACCGCAGAGGTTCATCATCTTGCTCTATCAGACCACGAAACAGGCCAGTTACTTACAGTAAGGGTAAAAAATAAACATGAACTAGTCTCCTGGACGAAGTCTGTTAGAGATTTTAGCAATGAGAACATAACAAAATTTTGTAACTGTTTTTCATTATATAAATTTCCTAATGTTTATAAAATGAGCAGCTTAAATGAGGCTTTTAAGGAATTCCATGATACATTAAAGTTATTCTTTGATTTATGTTTTCCAGTAATAATATGCAAGCAAAACAATAAAAAGACAAATAAATTATGGCTTACTAAGGGATTAAGAAAATCATGCATTGTAAAAAGAAAATTGTATCTTAAATATAAAATGACAGGTGAAGACAAATCTAACAATTATAAAAATATTTAACTTATTATGAAACTCTTAAAAATGTATTTATAAGTCAAGACAACTACAAAATAAAAAATATATAAATAAGAATAAAAATAAATGTAAAGCAATTTGGGACATTATAAACAATAACATAAATGACATAAAATCTAATCATGACATAAATACAATTTCTTATAATGACAAAGTTCTTACGGCTCCTAATGACATTGCTAAAGCATTTAATAAATACTATACAGAAATAACCAATAAACAATTTAAATTTAAAATAAATGACATTGCTAAAACTTTAACTACACAAATAGTAAATACAATTTTTCTTAGACCAACCGATGAACATGAGGTACTTCAAACAATAAATTCAGTAGGAATTGATAACTTAAATACAAAAATGATTAAAGCGTGTGCGAAACATATATGTCGTCCCTTAAGCTATATCATAAATTTATCTTTTGAAGAAGGTGAATTTCCCGAAATATTAAAAAAGTCTATAGTCAAACCTCTATTTAAAAATGATAAAAAACCAGTAGCAGCGATATTCCTAGATATGTCTAAAGCTTTTGACTTCGTAGATCATAAGCTGCTACTATATAAGCTAGAAAAATACGGAATACGTGGCAAAGCCTTGGACTGGATAAAAAGTTATTTATCGGGACGAAAGCAATGTGTACAAATATCGAAAATTCAGAAAGGGAAAGAATCTACTACCAGGTCGGCCTTTTTACCTAATAATTTCGGGGTCATACTGGTAGCATACTGGGTCCATTGCTCTTTTTAATTTACATTAACGACCTTCCTAGCGTAACAGACCAAAAAACAATTTTGTTTGCAGACGACACCACGGCTATAATTAAATGTAATAATATTCATTATTTTCAAAATGACATTAATAATACAATTTAAAAAATCATGACATGGCTTAATAATAATAACTTAAAAATTAATATCAATAAAACTAAAATAATACAATTTAAAGATCATAGAACACGACCTATTGACTTGAATATTAACATTGACGGCACTGCTATAGAAGAAGTTAATTCCGCAAAATTTTTAGGAATCGTTGTAGATAGACACTGTAACTGGAAGGATCATATAAACCATGTATGCGATAAAATTGACAAGTTTATATACGCAATTAAAATATTACGTCTAAAAGTCTCGACCGAAGCAGCACGTTGTGCATACCACGGATACGTTTCGTCTGTACTCTCATATGGGCTACTATTATGGGGAAACTCTGTTGAAATTGATAAGGCGTTTAAAGTTCAGAAGAAGTGTGTAAGGGCAATCTGTGGAGCTTCCCCATTACTATGTAATCTACTTAATTATTATTATTGTATAATTATTCAATTTAATATATATTTCTTCAATTGACAAATTATGTATAAAATTCTTTGTAAGATAAATATGATGTACTTATTAATTTTATTTACGTATATAAATTTAATTTAATTACACGCCATTGTTATGGCAGAATGTTAGAACTATAAGTAGTTAATTATAAGACCTGTATATGTACTACATTCATGCAATAAAGACATTTGAATTTGAATTTGATAGTTTGTCCGTAAAGTGTACCACAAAATGTACAGGTTGTGAGAAGTACTAGGGCTCGCTTCGCTCGCCCTGATAATATTGGTGTACTAGCTTTTGCCTGCGCCTTCGTTCGCGTGTGTGTAGTTTTCGTTACTAATGGAGGCACCTGACATGGCTATTTGTATTTGCGTATTTGTTGTATTTGCCAAACAACCACCATGTGTAGACGGTATGTTTGACAAATATTGGCCTTATTTGCCTATTTGACAAATACGGACGGTTTTTGACGCACATCAAAGGAGTCAAATAGGCAAGTAAAGAAAATCAAGCAAAAGTTTGGTATTTGACGTCCATGTGTGGCGGGCCGTATTTGCTTATATTTGCTTGTTTGTGTATTCGTCAATAATTTAGCCAAATACAACAAATAGCCAATAGCAAATACAAATAGCCATGTGAAGTGCCTACATAAAAGTGCGTTTCATCAAATAGTTCCTTTGCCATCATGTTGGCATTCTCTGATAATAACATAAACACGGTAGACACGCTCTGCATGTATTCATAAGTTTTGCTGTGTATAAGGGTGATTAAACTGACGCTGGTAACCCTATTTCAGTAAGCCGTAATAGCAGCAACCCGAGTTTAATGGAATTATTGGGGCCTAGTTACGTTTTTCACGTTCACAAAACTCTTTCACTCTTAGCACCATCATTTTTTCGCCACTCTTTAATGTTTTCGGCATGATTTTCTCACGAAATCACAGTAAAATTATGAAAACTCGCAGAGCATGTCAACCTTGTTTACATTATTGACAGACAGGAATGCCAACATGACGGCAAAGGAATGGCAAAGGGACTATTCGATGAAACGCACTATACAAACTTTTGCAGAATGTGCCTTTTTTGAGTATTTGAGCTACCTATGAGACTCAAAATATCTCAAAACTCAAGAGGTTCCCAAAGTGTGAAACACGGTACCCTAGAGCAGTGGTCCCCAACCTTTTTCTCAAACGGGCCACAAACATGGAAATTTTCACCAAGACCAAAACTTGGTGTCGCGAGCCGAAACTAAAATTTTTTAGGGTTAAAAAATAGCGTTATTTTGTCGGTGGGGGTGAATTTCTAAATGGTTTAAGGTGACGCCGCGTTAAAGTAAGAAACCATGTTGGATATGTTTTAGATTGCTTGTTTTCTATGAGAGGCCGGGCCGGCCTCTCATAGAAAACAAGCAATGGAACAGCAAAAAATGGAAAGGGCGTAAGCGACAAAATGGTTTTTGTCGCGTAATTTAAAAACCATAAATATATTTCATATAAGCTATGCACATATTAAAGTATATGCTTCAACCAATTTATGTACAAATTTTGGAACCTTAAATCACTCTCCTCTGTTGGAAAAATAGGAATCCCTTTTTTTACAGAGGTCATTTCGATTGATAATTCTGTGTTATAAAAGTTGTCCAATCGTGTTATGCTATGGGTAATTCAAAGACAAAGACATGATGAATACTGACAATGAACTTTAGTTTCTTAGCTTTAGTCATTGCTGAGAAAAATCGGCATCGCTACAGCCAAATTATCAAGGCGTCGCCTTAACATCACGCGGGCCACAGATAAAGTTCCGGCGTGGCCTGGGCGAGCCGCGGGTTGGCGATAAGTGATAACTGCCCTAGACTCCCTAGAGTGATACAGGATCTAGGAAGTAGCTCAGGGTGCCATGAAATAAAAATAAGTGCTAGGAATTAGAATATAGTCGATACTATCACAGGAACTTTTCTTCTACTATATTTTATGAAATAGAAATACCCAAAATTTCCAGCAGTTAGCGGGAATAATAATGATGAACTACACTCTCGATTATGCCAGCTTTCAAACAAAAAACAAATTAGATCAAAATCGGTCCATCCGTTCGTATCACTGACCTCCATTAGGTATACAAGTTAATAGAGATCAGTGGTTCGGATGCTACGATGCTACGGACAGACACAAACACACACAGACAAACATCCCACATACTCTTTTTTCGTTGGTGGTTAAAAATAATGTGTCTGTAAAGCTTAGAAATATCAGATTTATTAGAACTCAGTGCAAATAGAAAATTAGCAATTTGCTCTTTCGGCGCTGCTGCTTTCACAGTAAACACTACGTAAGGGGCACAAATCCTAGTATTATCATTTATCAGTTATCACTTTAGCATGCTTTAGCTTTGTTTTGTTGCTTCCTGTATTATATACTTTATGCGCAGTAGTAGTAGGATCTAAGATCAATATTCCAAAGTTAAATAACGGTCCATCGCGGCGAGTTTACGGAGTTGTAAATAAAAGTCCAAATTACGTAATAAACAAGCGTTTATTCATTTAACAATGGTTTTATTATTTCACTTAAATTTAATTATCTTCAGTTATAAGTAGTCAGTGCACGGCCCAAATCAGTACTCGTCGTGAAATGGATAATCTGGGTGGTGTGTGCTGAAAATATAAAAAAAATACTACATTAGAAGAGATATTGATTTGACCTCTTTTTTTTGGGACCCGAAACTACAGAAAACAATCTATTTTGTGTAACTGCTACACTCATACATTGTTTTTTACAATAAATGATTTATGATTACTTTTTGTAGGAGAGATTGGCAGAAAAAGTATGGAGTAGTCAAAATCTACATTAAGGTGACGCCGCGTTAAAGTAAGAAACCGTGTTGGATATGTTTTAGATTGCTTGTTTTCTATGAGAGGCCGGCCCGGCCTCTCATAGAAAACAAGCAATGGAACAGCAAAAAATGGAAAGGGCGTAAGCGACAAAATGGTTTTTGTCGCGTAATTTAAAAACCATAAATACATTTAATATAAGCTATGCACATATTAAAGAGTATGCTTCAACCAATTTATGTACAAATTTTGGAACCTTAAATCACTCTCCTCTGTTGTAAAAATAGGAATCCCTTTTTTTACAGAGGTCTTTTCGATTGATAATTCTGTGTTATAAAAGTTGTCCAATCGTGTTATGCTATGGGCAATTCAAAGACTAAGACATGATGAATACTGACAATAAACTTTAGTTTCTTAGCTTTAGTCATTGCTGAGAAAAATCGGCATCGCTACAGCCAAATTATCAAGGCGTCGCCTTAAGGGCCTGTTTCACCACTTTCTGATAAAGTGCCGAATAGGCTATTCACTACTTAACTTGACAGATAAAGTATGGAGAATCTGTCAAAAAAGTTGTGAATAGCCTATTCGGCACTTTATCAGAAAGTGGTGAAACAGGCCCTAAGTATATTTAAAGTTAAATAATATAGTTAAGTTAATCGAGAAATTGATTTATAGGCTGATATGAGATAGCGGATCTTTAGATCTATGTAATTTAGTCGGGTTACGTCAGTTCAATTTTATTCGTGTTCTTTTGATTGGGTTTGACTTAACGCTACGAAATTATTTAGGCCCGCAATACTTGGGAGAGCCATGCTTCGGCAAGAATGAGCCGGCTCGACCGTAGAAATGCCACGTTCTCACTTTTGTGAGAACGTGGCGTGGAATTAAACCGGCGTGAAATAGCGCTTGCGCTGTGTTTCGCCGAGTGAGTGAGTTTACCGGAGGCCCAATCCCCTACCCTATTCCCTTCCCTTCCCATCCCTACCCTCCCCTATTACCCTATTCCCTCTTAAAAGGCCGGCAACGCACCTGCAGCTCTTCTGATGCTGCGAATGTCCATGGGCGACGGAAGTTGCTTTCCATCAGGTGACCCGTTTGCTCGTTTGCTTATTTCATAAAAAAAAGACGGGTTGCACTCCGGGAGTGCCGGCAGAAGTGAAAACTTGATTATTAACGTTGTGCATTATTTTTTTAACCCATTTTTTATGAAAATCGATTAAAAAATAATAATAAAAAAACGATCGTTTTAATTAATTAATCGAAACCCTTACAATCGGTTAAAAATATCGACAATCGAAAAAAAAAAGCTGCAGTCAGACAGAGTGTCAGACACTTCTCGCGACAACTTTTCCACCTGCAAGACGCAGGTGGAAAAGCGGTCTAAATCAGCGCGTCTGCTTAAGAACTCATTTCCCCGACTGTACATTTCTGCTTAGCACAATTTTCCCCGACTGTACATTTCTGCTAAACAACTCATTTCCCCGACTGTACATTTCTGCTTAGCACAATTTTCCCCGCCTGTACATTTCTGCTAAACAACTCATTTCCCCGACTGCACATTTCTGCTTAGCACAATTTTCCCTGACTGTACGTTTCTGCTAAACAACTCATTTCCCCGACTGTACATTTCGTTCGAGTTCGAGTTCGACACAAAACACTACTCTCCAACCGTCTTACGCTTTTTCTATGGTTTTTCGATCAACACGAAAATCTGACGCGAGTTTCACAGTAATTTTTGCCCATCCCACAAAAGTGCTCAACGCCGCTAACCGAGCGTGCCACTTTTTTCCCACTACATGTACAAACGTATAGATTCTGAGATATCACGAAAATAGTCTAGTCACCCCTTTTTTCAAATGTAACATTTCAATGGACTACTGTGACGTCTGCACCGATGATAAGAAACGTGTCCATTATTATCTAGGATTCTAGGCCAACGTTTTTGTTCGAATTTCTACAGCACAATACGGCAAAATTAGGCATTTTTAAAGAATAGACTTTCGAAAGACGAGCATTGCTCGTCGTTTGGAAACGCGATATGGCACATACACATGCGGTACCTATCTTGATCTTGTATCTTGATACTCACTCTCCCATAGAGCAGAGGCGGCCGTTGCACTCGAGCGCGGCGATGGCGGCGAGGTCCTGCGCCGTCAGCTGGAAGTCGAAAACCTGGAAGTTCTGCTGGATGCGGCTCGCCGTCACAGACTTCGGGATCACGATCAGCGACCTGTCGATCGCGTACCTGCAACGAGGACGAGAGAATAAGCTATGCATACATCTTACCTTATCTATATATATAAAAATGGATCTTAAATTGTGTTAGTCGCGTTAAAACTCGAAAACGGCTGAACGGATTGGGCTCATTTTAGTCTTAAAATATTCGTAGAAGTCCAGGGAAGGTTTTTAAGTGACACGAAGTTCACCGGGACAGCTAGTATTATATAAAATTCTCGTGTCATAATGTTAATTACCGTACTCCTCCGAAACGGCTTTACTGATTTTTACCAAATTTTATATGCATATTCAGTAGGTCTGAGAATCGGCTACTGGATACTTTTTAAATTGATAAGTGCATTTGTTGAATGAATAATAGTAAATTATTACAGTTCGAGACTGACGGCGACCATTGTTTGTGCGAACTGCGACGGGATAGGCGATAGCGATGGACTTCTCAATTGGACACTTCAATAAAATAATATAGGCGAAATACGTGTTTATATTATTATGGCAAAGCAACGTTTGATAGGACAGCTAGCAATATTATAATATATGGGTGCTCAGGGCCCGTAAGGGCTCCTGGCGCCTGTGTGCGAATCGGCCAAGTGCGAGTCGGACTATCGCGCGAAGTTTTCCGTACCGTTAAAGTGCAATAGGCCAACATTTTTTCGATTTTGATGTGGGGAAACCATGGGCGTATATAAGGGGGGTGTCCTGGGGGTCCGGACCCCCCCTATTACTATCCAATATCCATCTTACTTGTCCAATCGACAATAATATTTATGTACCATCGAGGAAATTGATTCCTATGCAGTTGATAGACCAACGTTATTTGGTCGAATATGTCAATTTAACGTTAATTGTGATCTGTCGGCTGGGTTTGACGTAACACAACCAAACTACGTAGGTCCCCGACCTGCATAGGAATCGACTTCTCTGATTAAAATCGGTGCGGCACATGTATTTTAAAGGTGAACGCAGATTTGGCCGCACCGCACGCACCGCAGTCGCCGCATTCGGAATTCTTTATATGAAGTTATAGGCAAGCTCGCATACCTACCCGCGCCGCAGTCTTCGCAACTTCTACATTCTTTATATGAAGAATTCCGAATGCGGCGACTGCGGTGCGTGCGGTGCGGCCAAATCTGCGTTCACCTTAAAAAATATTTTTGACTAGACGTTCCGCGCGGCTTCGCCCGCGTAAATTAGGTATTTCACAGACAAATTAGTCCACAAAAATAGCCTATATGATCCTTCTTATCTGTGCCAAATAACAGAAAAATTGCTCCAGCTCGTAAAATAAGCCCTTTCAAATAATTTCCCCCGTTTTTTCCACATTTTCCTCTATTTCTTCATTTCTATTAGTCTTAGCGTAAAAGTATAGCTTATAGCCTTCCTTGATAAAACGGCTATCTAACACTGAAATAATTTTTTTAGTACCTGAGATTAGCGCATTCAAATAAGCCGTTTCAAATATTTTCCCCTGTTTTTACCACATTTTCCTCTATTTCTTCGTTTTTATTAGTTTTAGCGTGATAAAATATAGCCTATAGCCTTCCTCGATAAAACAGTTATCTAGCACTGAAATAATTTTTCAAATCGAACTAGTAGTTCCTGAGATTAGCGCGTCCAAATGAGCCCTTTCAAATAATTTCCCCCCCTTAGATAAATGATTGGTCTCGCGCGCGCGCTACGACTAGATCCCGCGCTGTATAGAAAAAACAGATTCCTCATTCCTGAATGCGGCAACTCAATATTGTAGTCGTGTGTAATGTAGGCACTTCACATGGCTATTTGTATTTGCTATTGGCTATTTGTTGTATTTGGCAAAATTATTGACGAATACACAAACAAGCAAATACGGAGGCCACACATGGACGTGAAATACCAAACTTTTACTTGATTTTATTTACTTGCCTATTTGACTCCTTTGATGTGCGTCAAAAACCGACAAGGGTACGGATACGTGTATTTGGTATTGGTCATATTTGTCAAATAGGCAAATAAGGCCAATATTTGTCAAACATACCGTCTACACATGGTGATTGTTTGGCAAATACAACAAATACGCAAATACAAATAGCCATGTCAAGTGCCTCCATATAACAATGCACAAATATAGTTGTGTGCGTAGATAATCGGGTTGCCAGATACGTGACTGGTGCCCAATCAAAGGGGAAAAATTAGTTGCTGTGGACCTGTAATTTATTATTATTATTGTATAGTAAGTGTTGATTTTTCAATCATCAGATAAACTACCATTAAAATAAATTTGGCGTTTTGACAGAATGTAACTATATGAAAAAAATGTCAAAGTATCATATATATTTTTTTAATTTATTTATTCACACTTTATGCAATTTACACAGGCGGGCTTAATGCCTCGCACGAGACTCTCGCCCGAGAGCTCTCGGCGAGAGTGTACAGCCGACATTAAATAATCTAGTCGTAGCGCGCGCGCGAGACCAATCATTTATCTAATTTTCTTCCTTTTTTTCCACATTTTACTCTATTTCTTTGTTTTTATTAGCTTCTCTTCTTAGCGTGATAAAATATTGCCTATAGCCTTCTTCGATAAATGGGCTATCTTACACTGAAAGAATTTTCAAATTGGACCAGTAGTCGCTGAGATTAGCGCGTTCAAAAAAACAAACAAACAAACTCTTTCGCTTTATAATATTAAGTATGGATATAGATTTCCTAAACACGTTGCTTATTTGCTGCTGTGGAACACTTCATGGGCAATTCCAACTCGCACTTGGCCGCTTTTTTACGTTAGGGACCCCTCCCTTATCAAAGCTATATATACGCCCGTGGGGGAAACGTATCCTTAGATAAGTTTTTGAAAGAGGAATATATAATATAAATGTTTAACAAAAATAAGAATTGAGTATGATATAGTAATCCTACCTACTTCATACTTACCTAACTTTTATTTTTGTTTTTTTTTAAAAAAAATTATGGTATTGGCTCCCCTAATGGTGGCGGTTTGTAAAGGGTGGCGCCCGTGTGCATTGTGTGCATGTGCATTTCACACATTGCACATATGATAGCTGTGGGTGCTTTCACAAAAATAGGGTAACTTTATTTTACTTAAAATAATTAATAATTATTTACGACTGCAATTGCTAAAACACAGTTCACAATGTGTTTAATTTATACCCCAAATTATGTAAGTAACATTATTTAAGTAATTAGCATTATGTAAGTAAGTAACATTATAAAACATTTATAAAATCTGTTTTATGGGTTCCAAATGTCAGTCCCTAGGCGTGTCCTATCTACAAAATGTTGTGTTTAGGAATCAATATTAAAAAAGTTTTATTTTTATACAGTTTACTTATTTTTATTAATAATTTTTAAAATATTTAAGTACTCGCAGCTAATTATGTCAGTAATTTGCAGTTTAAATAAACCATAATTAGTTTTTTCGAGTGAGTTTAGTGCCTTTAATTTAATTCGTCAGGCCCTAGCCACATACGAATTTTTAAATTTCGTGACATAATTAGAATGTACGTTGAATATTATTGGTTAATTTAAGAGTACATGAAGTTATTCGCTGACAACGCTCGCTTTGCGGCGCGGCGGTCAGTTCATAAATCAGTACAAAAATGAAAGTTCGTGGGCCACCACGTGGTAATTCCAGTCACTTGTTTAGTCCCTAGATAAGTAATTTTGTTGTTAATCACAGACATAGATCAAGATAGATACCGCATGTATATGTACTTCGCGTGCCATATCGCGTTCCCAAACGTCGAGCAATGCACGTCTTTCGAAAGTCTGTTCTTTAGTCTGCTATCGGAATCGGACGTGAATAGGAATTTTAAAATTGCCTAAATGCCTAAAAGTGCCGCATTGAGCTGTAGAAATTCAAATAGAAACGTTGGCCTTGATAATGGACACGTTTCTTATGATCGGTACGTCACAGTGGTAGGAAAAAGTGACACGCTCGTTTTCATACAAATGGAGCGACATGCGGTATCTATCTTTATCTATATCTGAGTTGTTATTTGATATTAAATTCTTATGAAATAATCAATGTTTAGAAGTAATACGTCGGCATTGTTCGCAATATCATAATAGATTTCATAATGTCATTTGCAACAGAATTTTTAGTTCAAGGCGCTGGGACCGACGTTTAGTATGAAAATATCAGTACTATAACGAAATACATTATTTATATATATATATATATATATATATATATATATATATATATATATATATATATATATATATATTTTAACTAACTGTTTCACGCCACATTTATTATTGTGTTCGTATATTTCATTTCTTTAATATTTCAATGTGTCTAAGTCAAATCGACGAAGAAAAAAAATGGTTACGGTAATGAGGCAAATAATGCCAAACCGGAGAATGGCCGTTAGAGCGTAGCTCTTGATTTTGAGATCGTGGGTTCAATTACCGAAGTTAGATAACCATCACTGATTATTATCATTGTCTTAAAAAGAAAGATGCGCCTTGTCTCTTAGAGGTCATATGGGTCATCCATCCGTCCCACTGCACTGGCAGTAGCAGCGTTAGGAGGGGGCGACCGCCAAGGGGGCAGTATAAAAAGGGGCGTCTGCAGCGTTTTATAGCTCTACCAGTACCCTAGGCGCCAAAGAAATCTCACCAGGGTGCCGGTAATGCTAAAGCCGGCACTGCTCACTGGGCTACTAGAGTAAATAAAGGATGAGTTATGAACTGCACGCAAGCTTGGGCACTAGGTATAAAATAAAAAAACCGGCCAAGTGCGAGTTGGACTCGCCCATGAAGGGTTCCGCAGCAGCAATAAGGTTTATTTCTATTAAATTAAAAGGTTTTTGATTTATTTTTATATTTCAGTTGATTTAATGTAAGTTAAATTAAGGTTTACTATTTATGACGTATAAAAAACCTACTAGCTAGATCTCGTTCAAACCAATTTTCATTGGTAGTTTTTATAGTAATTTACCACTTTGGAAGAGTCTCTCTCGCAAACTATTCAGGTAAGAAAAAAATTATATAAGAAACCTCAATATGATTTTTAAAGACCTATCCATAGATACCCCACACGCATAGGTTAGATGAAAAAAAAAAAATTATGTTTCAGTTACACCTATGGGGACCTCTAAAATTTTTAATAATTTTTCTATTTTTGTATCAAAATCTTAATGCGGTTCACAGACTACATCTACTTACCAAGTTTCAGTAGTATAGCTCTTATAGTTTCGGAGAAAAGTGGCTGTGACATACGGACGGACAGACAGACAGACAGACAGACAGACATGACGAATCTATAAGGGTTCCGTTTTTGCCATTTGGCTACGAAACCCTAAAAAGAGGTTTTAGTTTAAATGAAACCAGCATAGAGTAACTTATACATAGTTGGAAACCAGTCACCGTCAATCGACGTGGGAGTCGTATTACCTGATGAGGACCTGCGCGATGGTCTTGCCGTACTTGTCAGCGATGGCCTTGAGGCGGGGGTCCTCCATGAGGTTGGGGTCGCCGGGCTTGGCCCAGGGTCTGTCGGGGGAGCCGAGCGGGGAGTATGCGGTGACGGCGAGCCCCGCCCCCCGGCAGTAGGTGATCAGCTTCTCCTGGTTCAGGTACGGGTGCACCTCGATCTGGAATAGGTAGATGGTTATACCATAGTAATAAAGGATTAATATTAGTAATAATTCTATAGGTTTAATAACGTAGCCTTCGTTTGTCAGCCTCCATTTTACAGTATAAGTACTGCAAAAATATTTTGGGCTAAAAGGTTCTTTTAATCTTTTGGCGTGCGATCAAAACAGGAACCGCAATCTTGCAAAGCGTCACCTGACTAACAGATATGTGCCGCACTCGAGAGTCGAGCCCCAGCTAAAATACCCTTGTACCTGCATGACGGCGGGCTTGATCCTGGCGGCGGCGAGCACGCGGTCCGTCTGCCGGCGGTTGAAGTTGGAGAGGCCGATGCTCCTGACGAGCCCCGCCTCCACCAGCGCCTCCATAGCCCGCCACGTGTCCACGTAGTCCACCCCCGACGGGATTACCTTCTTGTTCTCGTCCACTGGGAACTCTTCGGTTTCCTCCTGAAGAGTTAAGAATGAAATTAATAGTAAGTAGTTTGGCAGTAGTCGGCAGCGGGCACGTTACCACTGATGCGGAGAGGAGCTTAGCGGTGCCGAATTGACCAATCACCATGCTTGAAATCTCCGCTCCGCTTCGCTGTCATTCCGCTAGAATAGCACGATTGGTCAATTCGGGCACCGCTAAGCTCCTCTCCGCTCCGCTCCGCGTTAGTGGAAACGCGGCATAAGTAGGTATTTAAGTACTTATACAGGATGTAACAAACTAAGTGATAATACTTTAGGGTGTGTATGTGTTCCTTGTAGAATGTAGAGAGTTCACTGTGAAAGTAGCAGCGCTGAAAGACCAATTTTTTCACTTTTGTATGGGCAAGCGCCCCAGCGTCACGAGTTTCCCCATACAAAAATGAAAAAAATTGGTCATTCAGCGCTGCTACTTTCACAGTGAACTTTATGTCAGGAACACATATACACATCCTGAAATATTATCACTTAGTTTTGTTACACCCTGTATAATGTATATCTAAAGTTTTAAAAGCAATAAATAATCGTCAAAAATGTTTTTTTTTTCGTTTTGTGGTGAAACGACGTGTACATTCTTTGTGCCAAGACCCAGGAAGTTAGCCACCTATACAAAATATACAAACTTAAAGGCCCGTGTTCACTTTCATTAGTAATAAGTGCAAGTGATTAGGGTAGGTGATTAGTTATTAGGAAAAAGTAATTGTGGACAGCGACTGTTTAGTGCAAGTGATTAGCCGGCTGCGTAGTAACGTGATTAGTTCTGTATTCACTTTGATTAGTGATTAAGTGCAGGTGACTAGTACAGGTGATGAGTGATCAGTACAAAGTAAGTGTGGACAGCGACTGATTAGTGCAAGTGACTAGTCGGCTGCGTAGTAACGTGATTAAAAGCGTGTTCTATTTTTTGCGAGTGCAAGTGTGTGACAGAAAAAAACAATTTTGGTTTCGTTTGACAGCTCGAGATTGTTACTATTATTCCGCTAGGTATATTAACTTTATGGGCCAGACTGACGTGGTGTGCCTTATGAAGCGTCCATAGATATAGTATATCATTATTATAATATACCTATTAAAAGTACAAAAGGACACCCTTTCAATTACTTCTATACTAATCCATACTTATTACTTAATAATATTATAAATGCGAATGTGTGTCTGTCTGTCTGTTACCTCTTCACGTTTATACCTCAGAAGTCAGAACTGAATTTGGCATGGAGATACTTTGAGTCCTGGGAGAGGACATATAAAAATACTTCATGGTCAAATAGTTTAAAAAAAACCAATATTAAAAATGAAGGACATGTCAAAATGGCAGTTTTATTTTTGAAACTTGGACGCTCGTGTTGACAGCTACTACTAAATAAATTTAGTAAACTAAATTATTAAATTACTAAAGAGCCACTAAACAAGAATTGGACACTACTTGCACTACACACCTGCACTCCACTGCCTCAATTACTAGTCACTTGCACTTGCACTAATCAAAGTGAATACAGGCCTTAAGAGCCCGGGTAACCCTCAAAATTCTAATACATACGTAATACCAAAATCATTTTGCCATACGAAAATATTTAACATGTTCGAGTTATTTTTCAGCATAAAATAGTAATTACCTAGGTTCCTGAACAAAAATTAACTAAAAAATATTTAAACACTAAAAAAAATTTTTTTGTGTATAAATTTTTTTTACTAAATTTACTACTAAATATTTAAACACTAAAAAATAGAGTAAAACACTATAAAATTTATAAATAATTAGTAAATTTACTACAAAATATTTTAATACTAAAAAATATTTTTTAGAGTTGAAATATTTTGTAGTAAATTTACTATTTATTTATATATTTTTTAGTGTTTAACTCTATTTTTTAGTGTTTAAATATTTAGTAGTAAATTTAGTAAAAAAAATTTATACACAAAAAAAATTTTTTTAGTGTTTAAATATTTTGAAGTTAATTTTTGTTCAGGAACCTAGGTAATTACTATTTTAAGCTGAAAAATAACTCAAACATGTTAAATATTTTCGTATGGCAAAATGATTTTGGTATTACGTATGTATGAGAATTTTGAGGGTTACCCGGGCTCTTAAGTCTGATGGCTTCGGTGTCTGTTTTTTTTATTGTGTCTGTTGAACGCTAAAAATTATATTTGAATATGTTAATTGTTATTGAATTTTGAAGTGCAACAGTGCACTTAACACATGATACTGTGCTAATCTCCTCGAGTGAGCTGACGCCTCCCTTGCGGCGCGATATTAGCCGCAGCTACCATAAAATGAGATTACAGTTTATGAGGAAACGATCCTCCATGATCCTTTACAGTTATGGGGCGATTGTAGTTAGTTGTTTATCGATAGCAAATAATAATTTATGTTGCATTATTAGATTATTTAGTACGTCTACTCATAATATTATTATGAATTATGATAATAAAGAGGGCCGAGTGTGGGTAGGTACATGTGATAAGGTCATAAAGTCATGAGTACTCATGAGCCGTATTTTCTTCCTCTTTAAAATATTATTCAGGGTGCAACTAAACCTTCCTGCCAAATTTTGATATATTGATCCTTGCTAAAAATAAAAATACACGTATTTTTGAAGTGAAAACTTCTTTAGCGGCGTTGAGCACTTTTGTGGGATGAGTAAAAACAGTGAAACTCGCGTCAGATTCTCGTGCTGATCGAAAAACCATAGAAAAAGCGTAAGACGGTTGGAGAGTAGTGTTTTGTGTCGAACTCGAACTCGCACTTTCGATTTTTTTCGACACGTTTCGATTAATTATAAAAATCGGTTTTTTAAAAATGTATTTACATAAAAAATGGGTTAAAAAAATGCACAACGTTAATAATCAAGTTTTCACTTCTGCCGGCAGTCCCGGAGTGCAACCCGTTTTTTTTTGGCCGACTTCCAAAAAGGAGGAGGTAATATGTTCGGCTGTATGTATCTTTTTTTTTGTATGTTCAACGATTAGTCAGCCGTTTGTGGTCCGGTTTTCAAATTTATTTTTGTGTTGTATAGGGTTTAACTCGAATTTGGTACCATGTTCACAAAAGTGATGATCTGATGATGGGATCCTTGAGGAATTGAGGGTACTCCTTGAAACTTGTATAGAAACATATAGTGATTTCGATTTTTTTCTGAAGCATTCGAGGTAAATGCTACCAAAAAGTAAGACTTCGCACCAGGTTATACCCTGGATCCGAAGGTACCCAACAGAACTTTTGAATGCTTATAGGTACAGGTTCGAGGATTTCGGTGTTGTTTAAACAACTGAAAGCATAAGCTAATACATCAATTTCATTAATTATCATCATCACAACCATAATTATACCATGAGTCATCACACTATGACCCAATTATTGGTACTTTTCGTGATATTTTGCATCGAAGCAGATGTGTTTGATGATGATTTCGCTGTTTGTAGACCGATTTTCAAACTAATGAACCGACTTCAAAATAATGAAGACTGTAGTAAGTACATTATATGTACAGAAATAGTTAATATTTAGACGAATTCTGAAAAAGGCGTGCTATTAAAGAGTAAGAGTTATTTAATACTTTTTAGTTCATATTACTATTGTTTTTACCTTGGAAGTCGGTTTTAATTTTTTGTTAAAAAATAATTTTCTTTTATAATCATTCAGTAAGTACTAAAATGTTGAGAAATAGCTTCCGAAAGTTATTCTAAAAACTCTACGATGCGTCGGCCGCGCGTGACGTGCCCCCGCGCCCCCCTCCCCCTGCGTTACCCCCGACCATTCCCCCGCGCCGCGAGCGACCATTCTGCAACGATTTTAAATGGGATAAAAATAAAATTGAAAAAAAAAAACACCCAATTTTTTTGTTGTTAAATAGACTCTCCTAATGATACCTAAGCCCTGGAAAAATTTTGGCACGAATGTATATGTCGCAGGGAAAACAGGATATCAGGGATTTCACGATATCCCTAGGGATATCACGAACTCCCGGTAGATGCCGAATAATCTTGTTTGTTACGTCTTCTTACTAAAAATATCTAGTGATATGTCATTTCACTAAACTAAATCTAGTGAAACGTCAGAAAAGCGGACACCACCGAATAAAAATCAAGCCACGCATTTCTCTCGCTTACTCTAGTATACACACGGGTACTTTGATAGGATCATCTAACATCTGAATCTGACAAGTATGATGTTAGATGATCCATGCGTCGGATGGGCATGTAAAAAGTCGGTCCTGCGCCTGATCTCTCGCCGGTCGTGTCAGTCTTCCGTCCTACCGGGTTATGCGAGTAAAGGAATATAGAGATTACACTTGTGTACTGCGCACACACTTGGGCACTATAAAATTATTCTTGGCCTGGTTTCAATGAAACCGGCCATCGACACCAAAACCAGAGTGGGAGTTATTATTATTATTATCACACGTGTAATGCAACTATAGCAGATCTGAGGGGGCATCACCATATTTCTGAATCATACAGTTGCAACCAACTGAGGGTTCTTCATCAGATACTTCAGACCTTTGATTTTTGACGTCAAATGAAGCGGCCGACCAAGTTGAATATTTTTTGTAAAGGTGGCATGTCGATCTCTAGTTTGGTTAGGCTCTTGTACAGGTACAGGTACTACAGGTACTCCAGCTCTTCGATTATCCTAGTTTTTACGGTTCCGTACCCAAAGGGTTAGTCTGTCTGTCTGTCTCCAGGCTAGACGAGCCGCGCCAGCTCGAGCGACGCATTTGTTTCACTCCCACTAGTGCCCGTGTCACGTGTGGGAACTAGAGCGAGCGAGAGAAATGAGTGGCTCGATTTTATTCGGCGGTATCCGCGTTTCTGACATTTCACTAGATTTAGTTTAGTGAAATGACATATCACTAGATATTTTTAGTAAGAAGACGTAACAAACAAGAATATTCGGCATCCACCGGGAGTTCGTGATATCCCTAGGGATATCGTGAAATCCCTGATATCCTCTTTTCCCTGCGACATATATACCTACCTGCAGTACCTGCCGCGTATGTAGGTATTGTAATACATCGGCGGATCGGATCGATTCAATAACTGGAAATATCTAGTAATATTCCATTGCAGAATGAGATTTGTTTCGCAACAAAAACAAATAAGTCTATTCGTAAAGTGAAATGTGAAGGCATAATAATTATACACGCAATGTTACACATTACCTATTTTTTTTTATAATAATCTGTATAAGGCAGTAAACACAACTTCTACGAACTACGAGATGTAATACTAAAGTCTATAGTCATTGTGGGTACCTTGAAAGCCTGCGGCCAATGTATGAGGTAGAGGTCGAGGTACTGCAGGCCGAGGTTGTGCAGCGAGGTTCGCAGCGCGCCCGCCACCAGGTCGGGCCGGTGGTACGTGCACCACAGCTTCGACGTTATGAATAAGTCCTTCCTGACACAACAATGGAGATCATGTCAGGGGTACAAGGATCTTTTACAGCGTGGGCACTGGGCCGGGCGTGGTCAGAGGCGTGGTCCGCCATCTTGTCCAAAAGCGCAAAAATTCTTGCAGGACTGTTATTAATTATTATGTTACTAATTACTATATTTTTTTACATAAGAACAGTCTTCCCGCTTCCGAACGGGAAGTTTTGTTCTTATACAAATTACAATGCACACTTTTGAACCCGTTACACTGACATTAACCCTTGAACTCAATGCAAGCCTGAATGTTCCCGGAAGGTCGCATGATAGCCAAATAAAATACTACATGGTGAAAATACAAACCTTTCGACGACGCCCTGGTTGATCTTGTTGGCGAGGGCTTCCCCGACCTCCTTCTCGTTGCCGTAGATGTGCGCGCAGTCGATGTGCCGGTAGCCGGCGTCGATGGCCGCCTCCACCGCCGCCCGCACCTCGCCCGGCTTCGACTGACGACAAGAGCGTGCTTTATTGTACTCACATTATGATATTATGTTAAAGAAGTTGAAACTGGATAGTTACTGGTTTTTGCTGAAAATTGAGCAGCAACAGAGCAGCTCATATTATCCTGTCTAAAAAAAAATTAGCGTATAATTGGGTGTCTAGTCGTAAGATACAAAATTCATCTGCTATTGATATACATATGGTGTAACAAAACTAAGTAATGATACTTTGGGTATGTACCTACGTGTAAGGAACACGTAGGTACATACCCAAAGAGTTCACTGTGAAAGTAGCATCGCTGAAAAACCATTTTTTTTTTCACTTTTGTATGGGCAAGCACCCCAGCGTCACGAGTTTCCCCATGTAACAAAAGGAAAAAAAAAGGTCTTTCAGCGCTGCTACTTTCACAGTAAACTCTCTACGAGGGACACATACACACCCTAAAGTATTATCACTTAGTTTTGTTACACCCTGTATAAAAATTGATACCTTGCACCCACGTCGTCAAACTACTTACTTAATTATACCATGAGCTTTTGTATGGCTATTCAGTCATCTATACACAAATATTTTGGTATTATAAGTCTGACGTGTATCATAGCCTTATTCATAGGTCATTAAATAGCTATGTCCACACTATGCAGCGCCGATCATCATTCATCAATCACCATCTAGACCACCAAAGTAATACAATACAATAAAAATAAAACGTTGCTCGGGTGACCTACGTTTAAAGGCACGTAGCCGCTACCTCATACGTTGTCAGAATTTCAGTAGCCTTGAAGAAACCCAGCCACGTCATTATATATTATGCCGTGCTGATAATTTGGCCCATGTGTTAATGTGACATTGATCAATTGGTTGACACGAAGTTTACTTGTTTAACGTTACGTTGATAAACAAATGGTTACCTTGGATCGTGATTAACTAGTTACTAGTTATTAGTATTTAGTTAGAGCAAACGCGTTGTTACCCCTAAACATTCAGTGGCGGGGCAAGACCATCATGATGTAGGCAAGATAATTATATATATATATATATATATTGCTAAGCGCCCTCCTTTGATTATATACTACACTGTATATAGTATAGGACGGACTCGTCGAATAGGACGGATTTTGTAGAAAGATACTCAAACTTTCATTAAAAAAAATTATAAGCGTATTTAAAAGCGTTTATAAAAGAATTTACGGGTTTTTTTATTCAAATGAATAAAAAAACTCGTAAATTCTTTAAAAAAGTCCTCGTGGCTAAAGGCTACTAACGCCTGTGTGCAAAAAAAGGATTTTGGTGCCCCTTTAGGCGAATTTTTTGGGTCCTTGGTTTGGCGCCCCTAAAGATGGCGATTTGGCGCCCCTAGATGATGGCGCCTGTGTGCATTGCACAGTGCACACGTTCCACATATAATAGCGGGGGCCCTGCCTCGTGGTCTAAAGGGCGCGAGGCCGTAGGCGGTGGCCCACGGGCCACGTCGCGAATTACGATAGTAGCCAGAGTACTTATATGCATACAACTACTATACTGTACTCGGCGAAACATGACGGTAGCGGTCATTGACTCCCTGTCAAAAACTTGTCATTTTCTATACAAAGCCGCGATTGACAACATCTGACACTTCATTGTCAATCGCGGTTTATATAAAAGTTTTTATAGAAAATGTCAAGTTTCGACAGAAAGTCAAGGACCGCTACCGCCATGTTTCGCCGAGTACAGTATAGTGTTAATTTTCTAAAAATATAATATTTTGTTGTTGTTTATTACTGTTTTACAACAAATTTGTACTAAGCTAGATAACGCCTTGTTTGTTATATAAAGAGGTTTATATGTGACAGACAATAATTTAAATAAATTCCTTAAACTTCTTTTGGTATCGAACCAGTGAGGGATTAACCCTTAATCAAATAATAATTAAGAAATTGCCTAAGCCCTAGAGCCGCTATCCCCAACCTGCGGCCCGCCGCCGGGACTTTATTTGTGGCCCGCGTTATGTTAAACCATTTAGAAATTCACGTCCACCGGCAAAATAATGTAGTCGTCGTGTGATAGTCGTGATTTTTTTTCCACTTTTAAATCGTTAATTTTGAATAATATTATTTTTAACCCCTAAAAAATTTTTGTTGCGGCCCGCGACACCAAAACGAAAACATGTTTGTGGCCCGCGTGAAAAAAAGGTTGGGGACCACTGCCCTAGAGTCTAGATCTAGAGCATCACGATTCACGTCTGAGCGGGCACCAGAGGTTGAGTGACTTAGGTATTTTCGTTATATGAATACCGGCCAAGTGCGTGTCGGGCCACGCGCAATATAGGGCTCCGTAGTACCGCTACTTTGGGAAATTTTTTGTATGGTCTATGAACGTTCATTTATAACGTGTTTTACATTTACTAACAACATCGTCTCAGTTACTATAAAAGGAATTTGAACGAAAAGTTCCTTTATACTTCGCCGAATACATTTTTTTTAGTTGATCGACTATTACTCATTACTCAATAACGAAGTCTTCTTAGCCGTGATAGTTTTCCTTTTAAAATTCAGCATATTTCGGACTACTCCCGTGAATCTTCTCACATTTCCAGAAATTCAAGTTCAAATTCTTTTAAAGTTTAAAGGAACCGAGATGATGTTGTTAGTACTTAGTAGTGAACACGTTATAAATGTACATTCACTGACCATACAAAATTAAAAAAAAACTAGGGATACTATGGAACCCTATATTGCGCGTGGCCCGACACGCGCTTGGCCGGTTTTTTTATAAATTATTACAAAATTACCTTCCATGTCCCGAGGCCGATGACGGGGCAGGTGTAGCCGTTGTTGAACGTGATGGTGGGCACAGACATGTTAGCTCAATTGACACAGACTTAGGTTACAAACTCAGGTTACCTAGAAGCACCGAGCCAAACTGAGGCGCCCCGACCGACTGACCTATTTATATGGGGCGCCGCGACACATAAACGCATATCTATACAGGCTACTGTTTTTTATCTGAAAAAAAAACAGACTTTATGATGAAAATATCGCCTACTATTTTTATATGGAACTATACGAATAATAAAAACTACCTATTTATTATTCGTAGGATAAGACTGAACAACTAGAACTAGAACATTTTAACAGATAAGCACTAAGAAATTTATTGTGTCTCCGCTATTGATGGCGAATGATTTCGACGAGTCATTGCGATGGTGCCAGTAGCGAGGAAATTAAAAAAAAAATTGTGAAATTCCAATAAACGTACCTAAAACACGTTGGCCTATGCCCTAGGGCTAAACTATGCAGCCAAACTTATTTACAGTCGAGCAAAAGCCTGCAAAGAAGTGCACACTGCATTCTTTTCACTTTTAGGCTTATTTTACTTATAATATTATAGGTATACGTATGGTTTACTCAATTTTAAATAATTTTTTTACCCTTTTGTGGCATAGTAGATTAATTACCAAAATGGCTCTACCAACTTACAAATAAATAATAACAAAAAAAAAAACCTCAGGGCTAGGCACGTGGGGTGAAAGATAAAATTATTGTGGTTGATGGTCATGGAGCTGGAGTAAAGAATAAAGATTGTGGACCAGCCAGCCGGATTTATAAAAAGGACGTTATAGGCCGCGGCCTAGGGGCAACAGTGTCTGAGAGGGGGCGCCAGATATTATCGTAAAGTGGCATACACACTCAAAAGATTTAAATCCGGCACTGGGATCAGCTCGTATACAAAAAGGAAATGAACATATATAAAAACTGCTTCGATGATCGGTAATTTTAAGTACTACTACTCTTTCATATCTGGATTCGGACGCCGCTGAAAGTAATTTTACCGCAAGGGCAATTTTATACTTAAGGTGACGCCGCGTTAAAGTAAGAAACCGTGTTGGATATGTTTTAGAATGCTTGTTTTCTATGAGAGGCCGGGCCGGCCTCTCATAGAAAACAAGCAATGGAACAGCAAAAAATGGAAAGGGCGTAAGTGACAAAATGGTTTTTGTCGCGTAATTTAAAAACCATAAATACATTTCATATAAGCTATGCACATAGTAAAGTGTATGCTTCAACCAATTTATGTACAAATTCTGGAACCTTAAATCACTCTCCTCTGTTGGAAAAATAGGAATCCCTTTTTTTACAGAGGTCTTTTCGATTGATAGTTCTGTGTTATAAAAGTTGTCCAATCGTGTTATGCTATGGGCAATTCAAAGACAAAGACATGATGAATACTGACAATGAACTTTAGTTTCTTAGCTTTAGTCATTGCTGAGAAAAATCGGCATCGCTACAGCCAAATTATCAAGGCGTCGCCTTAATTTGTATGACTATAAAGTCGTGAATACGCTGCGGCCAGAAGCTATCGGCTCGCTCGGAAAACATGCGAAAAACGTAATTTTAATTATTTAAAAATTAACTAGGAGCATTTAAGCAAAATGCTTCTATGAGATTTTGAGTTGCAAAGGTGTCTATCAATTAGACTAATTTCCTACAATACATATATTTTCGTTTAAAAATAATCTTCAAATTTCGTATTTTTAAGAGGTCATTTCGATCGAGAAATGTACCGAGGCAAAATACATTAATCGTGTTTCTGGTTCTTCTCAAACCTAGATAAGGCTATGAAGATATGTATATCTCATTACCAGATTTGTAACATTTCTGAGGGTCCTATAGTATTACGTCAAAAAAGACAGATTTTTCAATATAGCGCCTTAAGCATATTTTGTGTATCATCTAAGGCACATAACACTTAAATATTAGTACAATTAGTATCTAAGGATAAAATTACGTAGGTATTGAGTTATGAAATGCAGTTATGTACAAGACTGCACTCATAAATCAAAAAAAATTAGTGGGTTAATACACAAATGCTTAACAACTACCATCTACATTCTACCGTTTACTTAGCGATTGTGTACCACGAGTACCGACTACCGACAAAATCTCAAATATCCATACTTATTATTATAAATGCGAAAGTGTGTCTGTCTGTCTGTCCATCTGCCTGTTCCCTCCAACCTCTTCACGCTCTAACCGCTGAACCGATTTTTCTGAAATTCGGCATGGAGATACTTTGAGTCCCGAGAAAGGACATAGGGTAGTTTTTATTCCGGAAAAATGTACGGGTCTCGCGCGATAAACGAATTTTGGCGCAACAGAGTTGCGGGCATCATCTAGTAGAAAATAAAAAAAACAGACCTTTAGGGACGTTTTTGTGGAGTTACAATGGGAACCAATGCCACCATAGATATCAGAAACAGCAGTATCTCTGTGAATGCCACCCAAATCCCAATGCCCACCGCGAACGCCTTAGGAATTGGAGGCCAAAGGAGTGGGCGCTCGTTCCTACAACATCCATACAAAGACGTGTCTGTTTGTTAACTCTTCACGCCCGAATCGCTGAACCGATTTTGCTGAAATTTGGTATGGGTATACTATGAGACCCGGGAAAGGACATAGGACCCTTTTTATCCCGGAAAAATGCACGGTTCCCGGCTCCCGCAACTAAGTTGCAGGCGTCATCTAGTTCCTAATAATAATTAGTCGGAAATTACCCGCGGAGTGGTAGTTACATAGTTTTATAGGGGTAGCGTAGCTGTTGGCTGTTAGCACATAACACGCCCAGTAATTTTCGATGGAAAATTATGTTGGCCTTGATTACGTCATGTGGAACTACACCACACTCCATACCGACCTTGAGCACCGCGCGCCTTATCGTTAGTGATCGTACACGCTGATTAAGGTGACGCCGCGTTAAAGTAAGAAACCGTGTTGGATATGTTTTAGATTGCTTGTTTTCTATGAAAGGCCGGGCCGGCCTCTCATAGAAAACAAGCAATGGAACAGCAAAAAATGGAAAGGGCGTAAGCGATAAAATGGTTTTTGTCGCGTAATTTAAAAACCATAAATACATTTCATATAAGCTATGCACATATTAAAGTGTATGCTTCAACCAATTTATGTACAAACTTTGGAACCTTAAATCACTCTCCTCAGTTGGAAAAATAGGAATCCCTTTTTTTACAGAAGTCTTTTCGATTGATAATTCTGTGTTATAAAAGTTGTCCAATCGTGTTATGCTATGGGCAATTCAAAGACAAAGACATGTTGAATACTGACAATGAACTTTAGTTTCTTAGCTTTAGTCATTGCTGAGAAAAATCGGCATCGCTATAGCCAAATTATCAAGGCGTCGCCTTAAGTTTTGAACCGTTCATCTTGTATCAGCTCTGCCTTCTCGTGCAATCTGCAGGACCTCTTCTGCAGTAATTAAAGACTTGAATGGAAGAACCAGATAACTAACATTTTATAAAATACTTAAGGCCGATTATTACAATTCTATTCCCTAATTTGCACAAACCTTGTCTGCACTTACCTACGTCATCATCTGGGTAATATACCTACCTAATGGCTATAGATACATAAAATTCGCATTTTTTTGATTTCCAATTTTCCCGGCTTTTATGGAAAAAAAACGGGAATTTTTAACTGCTATTTAACTAGGTATCTGATTCTTCCACGCATCATGCATGTCTTCATTAGGTAATTATATTATCGATTGTTTATTGTAATAAATCCCATAGATAAATCCCCTTTTAAATCCTATTGCACACAATACAGATCTACTCTCATGTATGCGCGAAAAGACCTAAGTTAGGTCTCATACTTATCGATTTATTATTTTATTTGTTAGGTTAGGAAGGCTCATTTCATGATGTTGTTTAGAATAGAGGCAGTAACAATTTAGAGCTAATTACATAGTACTTATACCTCAGTGGCCAATTACAATTATTTTCACAAGTGAATTATTTAGGTAAACAATAAAACGTAAATCATACGTAAAGGGTTACGAAGATTTTGGCCGACCTATTTGTCCGCCATTTTGATTGTTTTGTTAAATCGCGTTCACGAATAATTCTTTGAAAAATGGATAGCTAACATCAATACAAACAAAAAATATTTTTGGACAAAACCGCGTAAAGTGTAACATTTCGAAGATATGAGCTGCCAAAGTTTTAACACCAGTTGATTGGCCATGGTAACACCTTATGACACGAATTATGACTCTCTAGACCCGGCTGACGATAGTAGCACACCACAGAATTATTTGAACACGTGATTGTAGTAAATCCAGAAGAAATTCAAGCCAGTATTTCTACCAGCACCAGCATCAGAGACCATTTCTTGTGATACCATGGTCAATCTCCCAAACTCATGAAAAATCAACCTTCCGCATTTTCCAGATCGGGATGCTGGAAAACAAAATGTTTTGATATCATATGGACCGTCTAAGTGGGAACGCTTCAGCACGGTTTGGTCGGTTTCTAGAGTGGTTGCTCTCCTGGAGCCTTTTTACTGATCGCATCGGCTTAATTTTTGGCTGATTTAACCACATATTCTGGTTTTGAACTGGTCTACAGGCTGTTCTGGCATAAATTCGGTCTATTGTGACTAGAACAGGCATTTAAAAGATATTTTAGTAACTTAGATAGCAGGAAAAATGATTACTTGCAATTACAAAGAATTTTGAGCCTCATCACGCAGAAAGACTCAAAAAATGTATTTTTAGGTAAAAATAGTCTGCACTAACCATAGATTAGGATTCATTATTATTAACTCGACCATTGGCAATAAAAATGTTTAAGATTTTTTTCTCATTAGAATGAAATTTTCAGTTTTATAAAACGAAGTAATGATTTGTTGGTTACATACGAAAGTTCTATGGCCATTGAAAAATCAATGATTTTTCATAAAGACAAAAAATCCAGAAAAGTTTTTTATGTTTTATTAAAGACCATAAAATAAGCTATTATTTATCTATTTATTATCTTCAAAAATTCCCGATATTTCAGAGAATACAAATATCCTTAGGTCGTATTGATGTGTGTATTTGAAATTCGACCAATTTTAGAAGCTCATAACTAGGCAACGATTGGAGATAGATACAAAGTGTAAAAGACAAAGTTGTAGAGAATTTTATTAGCTTTTCTTATGTAGTACAATAAAATTTCGTACGAAGCACCGTTTTCGTAAATTAGTCTAAAAACCAAAAAATGGGTCCTTCTTTTCCCCCCCGCCCCTCCGGCGCACCTCGGAGGGGTCTGGACTTTTAGTATGTTTATCTCCTAACTAGTCCAAACAAAGTGGCGTAGTCATAATTTCTGCTTTCGACTTTTCCAAGCACACCCCCATTTCGAGCATTCGTTTACTAGGCTATTATAAATGTGGCAAGGCCAAGGGTTTGAATTAAATTGATACGCTGGAAGAAGAATGTTGTCCAATATTTTAAGCGCTGTTGCAAAAAATGACTATTATCGTTATTATTATGTACTTAAGTCATTGAAATTTAAAGGACGCACACGATCTGGGAAGATAATGCGTAGAGTACGAAAAAAATATAATATACCGACGAACTTACTTTTTGAAAGTCGGTTTAATCACCTTTTTTGACGATTTTGTATCTATACTTATATATTAAGTTCCATAGACTGTGCTAATCTTTACTTAATATTATAAAGCGGAAGAGTTTATTTGTTTGAACGCGCTAATCTTCGTCCGATTTGAAAAATTTTTCGAGGAAGGATGAAGGTTATATTTTATCACGCTAAGACTAATAGGAGCGAAGAAATAGAGGAAAATGTGGAAAAAACGGGGGATATTATTTGAAACGGCTTATCCCACGAACTACTAGAGCAATTTTTCTGTTATTTGGGTCAGATAAGAAGTAGACCACGTGAAGGATCATAGGCTATTTTTGGTAGACTAATTTGTCTGTGAAGGTACATCTAATAGGCTACTTGACATATATTTAATTTCATTGAAAAAATGCATATTTCTAGTAGAACTTGGCCTACGAAACTGTATTTCACCCTTATCGTGAAAAAAAAGCTTATGATTGATAAATAAAGTCGATTTGAAAATATGATTTTATGAAAATAGGAATTGTACTGACGAAAACGCTTTTGCGGTACTTCGATCTGGATGTGACGTCATCCCATTTGTAATTTAATATCTTTTATTTATCGCGCTCATTATATGTAAGTTTATTTGTACATAAATAATATGAATAAGCCTAGAAAGATTTATAAAATATATTTTCTTGAATAATTCAAATAAAACATCAGTTTTATATATTATCTCCATTTATTAGAATAGGAAATGAAATGGCCAAAACTTTTCTACAAAAGTGTTCAACATTACAAATGATTTCTAAATTCTTTTTTAATTTTTTAAGCACTGTTAGACTCGTACGTTTAGCACATAAAACTTTTTTCAATAAAGAAAGTATAAAATACAAAAAACATTTATAATATATTTCATTTCTGTGCACGCCCTATCTGATGTTTCGATCAAATTTCTCTTCTTAGGACTGCTGGAAGAAATCTCTTTAGAGATAAGCAGTACCTGTTGTGTCGTCTTTCTTTATAAGTATATCTTGTTAAATGTTTTTGTGTACAATAAATGGTTAAATAAAATAAAAATAAATAAATAAAACATGACGTCACACTATGGCGGCACAATGGCGGACAGTGTTTTCGGCGCCATATATAGGGCATATTTTTCAATCAACATTTTTATGGGTTTCTACTGTTTAAAATATTAAAATATTACTTTTTTTTAGTGAAAATGAATGATTAAGAAGCGATTAGAATGAAGAAAAAAAATAGGTCAAGTAGGCTATTTACGCGGGCGAAGCCGCGCGGAACGCCTAGTATTATATAAAGCGGAAGAGTTTGTTTGTTTGTTTGAACGCGCTAATCTCAGGAAGTACTGGTCCGATTTGAAAAATTATTTCAGTGTTAGATAGCCCATTTATCGAGGAAGGCTATATGCTATATTTTATCACGCTAAGACGAAGGAGCGATGAAATAGAGGAAAATGTGGAAAAAAGGGGGAAATTATTTGAAAGGAACTACTGGAGCAATTTTTCTGTTATTTACCACGGATAAGTAGGTCTACTACGTCAAGGATCATAGGCTATTTTTAGTGGAATAATTTTGTCTGTGAAATATCTAATTTACGCGGGCGAAACCGCTCGGAACATCTAGTCTATTATATTTTACTTTTCTCAGGTTGTAAATTATCTCCACATGTACAATAACGTTGTGGTGACTAAAATAATTGGAACACAACTGAACACAACCCAAAAATCCTACCTTATTAAAGGCAGCCAGCACATAAAATAGTTCCTATATGAAAAAGAACAAAGATTTGAATTGTTTTAAAAAATGAAAAATCTTGACAAAATATGTCAAAAATTTATTCTCTGGTCCGCTTTGCTAAAAATGTCCTTTTGAAAAATATCAAATCAATTTATAAATAAAAATAAGTAAAAATTAACAAGTGTAACATTTAGAAAAAATAAAAAAATGGCCCTAGCAACGAGCTCAGTTATGATTTCAAGGAATTTATCTTTTTCTGCTCGGACTCTGGCCAACGCCTGCACCTCCCGCCCGGTCCCGATGCGTAAGTTACAGGCTACAAAATGTTACCTGTATTAAAATTATTATCCAGCGGCTAAGGTTCCATAAAAAAACAGCCCCTATAGTCGTAGGTTACACGCTCAATCTGGAATCAGTTCAGTCCATCAATCAAAATGTCTGAGATTGACGACAGATTGATACTATTGAAAGCTGAAAAGTATAATAAAAAAATATAAAAAATAGTACATAAACTCGTGGGTTACACGATCAATTTCGCGTCTATCTTCACCAGATTGACGAGAAACTGAACGTGTAGCTAACCTCCGACTATAGACCCCATTCATGTTCACATTTGGAAGTATATTCACAAATACAGCTCTCAGTAATCTACATCAACTTAACATAGAACAATCAAGAAGTTGTCAGATAAAAATGTGACACATCGCCGGCTCATCCGTGTTTCCTAGGAGCGGGGAGGGGTGGGCCGGGGCGGGGAGGGGGACAGTCACGCTGCAATACTCGCGTAACCATCGTACGCAATTCCAAGTCCAACCCACGACGGCGACTCTCCTCTACTCCTGCGACTCGGACGTGCGTACGGTTCAGTCAATAAGCACGGATGGCCGGCGCGTCTACACGAGTATTACAGCGCGGTTGTCCCTTGCAGGGTCGCCGGGAGCGCGGCCGCTGGCGGACCGGGCGGGGGCGGGGTGCGGCCGGGTGGGCCCGTGCTGCCATCCGCCGGTGCCAGACGTGACCGTGTGCCCGCCGCCGCCCGGGCCCTGCGTGCCCTGCTGCAACGGCGGGCCCTGCGAGCTCTGCGCGCCGCCCTGCCCCTGCCCGCCCGCCGACCGCCCCTGCGGCCAGCACTGCGTCAAAGCTCAGGGGCAGGGGTCGCGTCCTCCGAAAAAAAACCCTCCCTGCGCCCCGAAAAATCGTTAACGTCTTTGACCTTAGCACGTCCCATACTTTTGCACCGGAGCTGAACGAATGAATGGAAGGTATACTCTCTAGAAATGAGAAACTTTGATTTGCTTCGCTGGGGGCTATGTACTCATGCATTAGAAGCCGGGTGATGGTATCGATTGGTGTTTCAGCATCGACGAAAACGGCGTCGCCGGTGGGCGGCGAGGCGGTGCGGCGCAGCTCGTCGTGCACGCAGGTGGCGGGCGGGCCGGGCCGCCAGCTCGACGCGCCGGTGCTCAGGGTGGAGTCCGCCACCCTCGTACACAAGCGCCGTAGCTCCGACAAGGCGCACGACGCCGGCTGCCCCTGCCCCTCGCCTTGCGGGCCGTGCGGCTGCCCCAAGGGCTGCGGCTGCCTCCCGCCGCCCTGCAACCTGCCGCCCAAGTGCATCCAGTACATGACAGGCTACTACTACTACCCGTACGGCACGTGGTTCGCCGGCCCCTACCACGTCCAGGGCATCTGCCAGCCGGTCGGCAAGGACTCGCTGAGCTGCGACGAGGGGAGCAAATCGCCGTCGTGCCCGCCGAAGGACTGCCGCGAGCAGGCCAGCAACTCCATTCTCGATTATTGCAAGAAGATAAAGAAGCAGTGTTCGCCCGCGAAAGCCAACTGCTCGCGGCCTTCCAGCCCGTCCTGTCCGCCGAAGCCTGCGTGTCCCCCAGCAAAACCCGCGTGTCCCCCGCCTAAGACCGCGTGTCCCCCGCCTAAGACCGCGTGTCCTCCACCGAAGCCCGCGTGCCCTCCGCCGAAGGCCTGTCCGCCTTCGAAGGCGAAATCTCTCAATGAAATTTGTAAATCAACAAAGAAGCCCTTCCCGCCGAATCCACCGAATCCATCGAAGCCCAGCTGCCCGCCGGTCGCGAAGTCGAAGTCTTCGAGAGGAATTTTCGGCGGCAAGAAGGAGGCCGCCTCGTCGTCGGTCCTGTATCAAACGTTACCCGCGAAGACCGACAAGGCAGCGAAATCTATATTCGAGTTGTACCTGAAGAGTCCGCAGAAGCAGAGAGCCGCACCCGACAAATCGTGAGGCGCACGCGCCGCCCTCTGAACCTTGTCCAAATCTTATTTCAGACTAGTTTACATGTGATTTTTGTTTTGTTGCAAATAACTATCCTGCTTACATACCAGAAAATAAAAATTATTCACCAACAGCATTGTTTTCTTTCTAGCTGAGCAGTTAGTTAAGTTGGTGGATGCATTTAAATGCAATTTGTTACGTCAGATTTAGTTCTCTTCTCCTGATTTTGGGGGCGCTGATTCCGCTTCAAATAGGCCGAAATAGGCACAAAAAACAGCTGGATATCATCTGTCCAGCGTACTTGTATAATGGAGGTCAGTGCATGCCAAGTTGAACTTGTGGTATGGCAATCAGACAACAGAATATGCACATAACACCGAAGTCATTCTACAGCATAATATTATTATTGTCACAACACTATTATAAAGTACCTAGTCTTTCTTGGCGGCGACGTGACGCGCGCTTCATTGGGGAGCCTTCCCCGAAAACTTCGGTAAACTACACCGGCGGGCCAGAAACTTCCACCTCGAGAGTGGACAAAAGTTTTGTCGGTACTCTCACCACAAAGGAACCGAAGTTAAATTGGCTTACTATACGCTATGTATGTATATTCTTGTGCTATGAGCTATATTCTATATAGTATGTTCTAAGATTCGCTTACACGGGCAATCATTTCGGCAATAATTGCTAGGCGACACGAATGGAGCGATCTGGAGCAATTAGTGGAGCAATATGGGACAATTTATTTCATATCGGTATCGCTCAAAATATATTCGATGGCCATAACACTCAATATTGTATTGCGCAATATTGCTGCTTGTTGCCGCAAATTTCTTGATGTAGTCGTGACGTCAAAGTTGACGAGAGTTGAGCAATTTTAGTTGCCCGTATAAGCCCACCATTATCATATAATAGCGTAGTCTGAAACTAGCTTAATAGCAATGAAACGCAGCTTGTAGCTGTGTAGTTAACTAGTAATGTCTAGTTTCGATGACTTTTTTTTTTAACAGGAGTTATCTTTTCAACATGATCGTTAATTCATCATTGTTTTGACAGAGGCCAAATAACGCCTCTAGTTCACCGACGCTACGAACTGCGAAATATCTGCAAAACCAATGCGAAATAGGAATAGAGCGAGATGCAATATAACGCATTGTCGTGTGGCGGAACTGGCGGATGAGACAGTAAATCGTTTCAGCGCTGTCGCAGTTCGTAGCGTCACGTCGGTGGACTAGAGGCGTAAAAGTTCATAGGATACATACAACTCGTGTCGAAAAATCTCAGAAATTTGGACATAATGACAATTAGCATATTTTGATAAATTCAAATGATAATAATGTCCCATATAGTTTTGATCTCCAAATTCGGTGTTGAAATTTTCAAACGTTAACCTAGATTTATCTAGATAATCTATTCACTAACCTGCATTTCGACGCGTAGATCGCGTAGTAAATGAAACGACAGCTTTTGGTCAAACATTGTATTTAAATTATCACTATAGGAAAGTTTATTCACAATTACACTGACTCCGGCGCCGCGTCCCGCTCCCCGCTCCTGCCGCTGGCGATCTGCAAGATGGACAATACACTATATTTTACCCTTTTTTCTATGAAAGTTACAGAACTTACAGTATGAAAATAACCCTAAAACTCGGCCGCGCGTAATTTTAGGCCTCGGAAACATGACTTCACTGTAGACTGCATTTCAAATTCACTTCGATCTATTTAGATCAAAGTGAACATTTCGTAAGCGAAGCTCTGCTATATTACGATTATTACAATTTACAAAGGGCTTTAAAAATCGAGTCGACTTTTGCGTACATTGACATGATAAAGCAAGTGCATCGTACTTGTCACTGTTTGGCGCGGCGCGCGGGCTCGGTGGCGGTGGGCGGCGGCGGCGGACCCTTCTTCTCCAGCTCCTCGAGGTAGGCCAGCACGAGCTGGTCGCGCTCCTCCGGCACGTGGTCGAGCGCCGCGTAGCGCGCGTCCGCCCGCAGCGCGTCGTGCAGCTGCGCCAGCGCGGGAGGCGAGTCGCGCGTCGCCGCCAGCGTGCGGTGCGTGATGGTGCGCGTCTCCTGCAGCAGCTGCCGCAGCGCCGTCTTCGCCGCGCTCTGCTTGTCGCGCTGGTAGTCGCGGAACTCGCGCTCCATCTGACAAGTAGCACGGAGTATTCGACAGCTGCGTTATCGTTTTGTTATTGGGTATGTATGATAACCGAGACAGAAAGCATAATGCGATAGCCTCGAGGATTTGCCGCGTGCTATCGCATTATGCTTTCTGTCTCAGTCTAGCAAATGGCAGTTCTAAGCGACAGAAAGAGAAAGGGCGACGGAAAAAGGTGATTCCGTGCTGCCAGATGAGGTACAACCCTTATTTAACATATTTTATACTTAATGGAAATCGGATAAAATGGAATTTTGTAATAACTGTAGGAAGTTAAATCTTAATAAACTATTTATTTGACGTTCATAAGCAATGATATTCAACATAAACAGATCTGTTACGTTCATACTATTTTCCGGCTTAAGAGCCCGGGTAACCCTCGACATTCTCATACATACGTAATACCAAAATCATTTTGTCATACGAAAATATTTAACATGTTTGAGTTATTTTTCAGCTTAAAATAGTAATTACCTAGGTTCCTGAACAAAAATTAACTTCAAAATATTTAAACACTAAAAAAAAATTTTTTGTGTATAAATTTTTTTTACTAAATTTACTACTAAATATTTAAACACTAAAAAATAGAGTAAAATGCTTAAAAATATATAAATAAATAGTAAATTTACTACAAAATATTTTAATACTAAAAAATATTTTTTAGAGTTGAAATATTTTGTTGTAAATTTAATATTTATTTATATATTTTTTAGTGTTTTGCTCTATTTTTTAGTGTTTAAATGTTTAGTAGTAAATTTAGTAAAAAAGAAATTATACATAAAAAAATTTTTTTGGTGTTTAAATATTTTGAAGTTAATTTTTGTTCAGGAACCTAGGTAATTACTATTTTAAGCTGAAAAATAACTCAAACATGTTAAATATTTTCGTATGAGAAAATGATTTTGGTATTACGTATGTATGAGAATTTCGAGGGTAACCCGGCCTCTTAAATCTGTTCCGAACAATTTTCAAATGGAAGTGTCTAACGTGCCGCTAGTGGTCGTTTAAGGATACCCACTACAATACCGTTGTCGGGTTGTCGGCATAATAAGGAGGAAATCTCTAGTATGCTGCTAGTGGTATTTTAGTAATGTGCGCTAATAAACCGATGCATTATGCAGATGGCGGTTAAATAAAGCGTAGTGTTTAGTCCGCCGCTGTAGCCACTCAGGCTTAGCATTACAATATTTTTAACCGGCTTCAAAAAAGGAGGTTATCAATTCGATGCGTATGTATCTTGTATGTAATATTATGTATTAATAATATGTAATATTTGCAGACAGCAGAACTGCCCAGTTTTCGTATATGTAAAGCGCTAGCTGTTGGCTCAATGAAAATAAAAATAAATAAAAGGCGAAAAAGATGGTTGAAAGAATTTTTGTTCCACGAAAAATTATGAATTATGAACTTTCTGAACTACTTGGAACAAGCAGACTTAATAAATTACCTACGAATGGATTCCAGATCATAAAACAATATAAATTGACTTTAATACAGATTTAGCAGTTCCCACTACAGATAAAAGGTTGAAACCGTCTGGCAACACTGATTTAGTCAGTTAGTAGCCACATTTTTCCGATTTAGGATCCTAGATAGGATCCTAGCTTTCTAAATGTTATTCCACTTGACTAAATTTTTTAGGATTTTTTAGGATACGGAATTTTAATTCTTAATAACTTAAAGAATTAAAATTCCGTATCCTAAAAAAACTATTTTGAATTAGGTTTTATCTTTTTAAAATACTATTATCACTTATTTTTGTTACACCCTGTATATTATCAAAAATATTTGAAAAAGCAATGCATAAAAGATTTGCAGAAGATCTTCTAAGCTTTCGCGTTGCATTATAATTGAAACTTATTATTCGGGACCAAACGCGACTTATTCTAATTCTAGTAGTAATGCTACTACATACTTTTTACTCGACGTTTCGGCCACAATACACATAACTACCAGTACTTCGATTGCTAAGGGACGGACGGATAATATCTGTCAAGTATAATTTACACAGAGCCAGTACTGGCTGCCAATAAGACTGGCAGCCAGTATTGGCTTGGTATATGCCGCGTGTGAACAGTTTTTCAAGCCAGGCCAAACTGTTCACACGCGGCATATGCCAAGCCAATACTGGCTGCCAGTCTTATTGGCAGCCAGTACTGGCTCTGTGTAAATTATACTTCATTTCTTTCGGGTTTCGCCAGGGTAAGTTAAAGGCTGGCGCGCTGGCTGGTATAATTTATTTTTAAAAATAAGATTTTGAAATTGAATTCTGACAGTTTTCTTTGCATGTGCCAACTGCCAAAATATAAACAGCAACTAAATTTGTAGGTAACGACCCTAGCGACGACTTTTGTCATAATACGTCAAATTTAATTTTTTTCACATCAGTTCTAAGTCGGCATACTCTATCATTCTGTCTACTCTGTTTCGGCCGTGTTGTAAAAAGTATGTAGTAGCATTACTACTAGAAATAGAATAAGTCGCGTTAAGTCCCGATTATTAAGTTTCAAATATTAACTTCATTCATAAATAAATTCAATATTTTGAAACATGAACTGCAATTTGGCTTTCAAAAGAACAAATCAACTCAACAAGCATGTTTCAATGTTACTAAGCAAATCTTAAACTGCATTGATGAAAAGAACCACTGTATAACTGTTTTTATTGACATGACTAAAGCTTTTGATTTTGTTTCACATAAATTACTACTAATCAAACCCGACTTCAAAATTTTGCGTAATTGAGGATTAAAACTCCCTATCTCCAAAACTACCAAACCGATTTTGATGAAACTTGAAGTATTCCCTAAGTTGAACCATACCTTGTACATAAAAAAAGAACTAGTCAAATTGGACTTGTAGTTTCGCAGATATGCGAACACAAACATAAAACATACATACATACACTTTTGAAAGGCACATTTGTTCAGACGCTGATGTAGACTAATCACTAACATACGAAAACTGGGCAGTTCAGCAAATATTACAAAATAAAATATTATAATTGCGAAAGTGTGTCTGTCTGTCTGTCCGTCTGTCTGTCTGCCTATCTGTCTGTTACCTCTTCATGCCTAAACCGCTGAACCGATTTTGCTGAAACTTGGTATAGGGATAATTTGAGTCCCGGAAAAGGATACTTTTTATTTCGGAAAAATGTACGGTTCCCGCGCGATTAACGAATTTTGGCGCAACGAAGTTGCGGTCGTCATCTAGTATTACATGATACATACATACGCGTTGAATTGATAACCTCCTTTTTTTGAAGTCGGTTAAAATATTGTAATGCTAAGCCTGAGTGGCTATGGCTACAGCGGCAGACTAAACACTATGCTTTATTTTACCGCCATCTGCATGATGCATCGGTTTGTTAGTGCACATTACCAAAATACACTAAAATACCACTAGCGGCATACTAGCGATTTCCTCCTTATTATGCCGACAACGGTATTTTAGTGGGCATCCCTAAACGACCACTAGCGGCACGCTAGACACATCCTTTTCAAATTCAAAATTGCAAACATTGACAAATTTGACAGATAAGTGAAACAAAAGATACGAAAACCCATTTACATAAAAGAGACAGTTATATCTTCAGTCTCTTTCTTCGCCTGAGCTATGACGAAAATTCGATTTTTTTCAGATTGTTCGAAAAAATAATTGAAAATGTAAATAATCGAGGTATTTATTGCAATCAAGATATGTCGACACTGGAAATATCACTTAACGTAAGGGACATTTTGGCGAAAATGAGTTATATATATCATTGGATTCAGAATTTCGAGCTTTATCGTTTGGCATACTTGAAATTCTTCTATCGTTAAAAAAATGTCCTTTACAGTACACATTTTTTAAAGTCAAGACAGGTTTTTTCCTAAAAAAATTTATTTTACGGACGTAAATAATTTTACGTGTTACGAAAATTACGTAAGTGCTTTTAATATAAAATTCAGTCCCTTACGTTAACCTTTAGCTTAGTACAACTCTCTTAACATGTCCTTTACGTTAAGAATTGATACATAATAACTGTCATAGCTTCACTAAAATTTGTCCCTTACCTTCATCTTAAATATAATTTTTCAAGTAAGAAGATATTTTTTTTGGCACCTACTCAAAAAGTATCCGTAAAAGTTGAAAGTTTTCTATAAAGTGTTTTAGCTAAACCTTTAGCCTTTAGGTATACACATGTAATGCGGTCAATTGTATATAGCTAGCATTAAGGATGACAATACTCTCCTGGCTGCAAATGAAATCGAGATGCAAGAACTGTTTTAGAGAATGAAGCAAATGATCAATAGCTTGGGCCTCTCAATTAATAAAGGGAAAACCAAAAACAATAAACATGGTCATAGACAGAAGCAACACTCTGCCTTTGACTGGCGCGCTAAAATTGGAAGTGATTAGCAAATTCGTCTTTGATCTTTACGAACAACGGCTCCTGTTAAGCAAATATACGTAGAAGAATTGGGATGACTAAGAGCGCTATGTCTCAAATGCATAAAACCTAGCTTGACAGGAAGATTTCGTTAAAAACCAGGAGGAAACTTGTGCACATGCTCATATTCTTCATCTGTCTTTAAGGAACCGAGACATGGACTCTGCAGTCTGCAGACCGCAGACGTATCGACGCCGTCAAGGGTGCTGGAGGAAAATGCTCTGAATTCCATAAACTGCTTTCAGAGCCAACTCATCCATGCTGGCTAAACTAAACATAAAAACAAGGCTTTCTACCATCTGTCTAATAACGCATCTTAGAATATTTCAGACACATTACCAGAAAAAAGGAGGAAACCTTGAAACCATGGTATGGAAAACTCATGATAATTGTCAAGATTGAGGGGAAAAAAACCGCGGAGCCGCTGTCTCATGCGTTGGTCTGATCAAATCCGTACCACACTTGAGTCGACTGTCTGCGACGCTCTTCGAGTGCCCGATAATAGAAATAGCTGGCGTAACACCATAAAAAGGAAGGTCATAGAAGGGGAAGGTCATGACTGGGCACTGGCGAAGCAGCTCTGACAGGTGCGATAAAAGAGAGCAGTAGCTCCTGATAAGGTGAAATGAGAAGCTTAATGCCAGGTCAAGAACGAACATTTAGACTTGTGGTGTGCGATCGCTAGTTCAGGTTCACAGAAAGAGGCCGCAGAGCGGAACAGGGAGGAAGATCCATCTTCCATTCGGTTCAGGATACAGATTTCGGTAAGACAACAGAGCAGAGACGTGGTTTTGTAAAGTTCCACCTTGTCTAAAGGGGCTCTGGGTGTAGATGGGAACAGTCCCGATGCCAAGGGAAATGTTTCAGCCGCCCGAAGTTCCCTTATTTTGCTGGAAATCCTATACCTTATGTGGTAGACCAGCCAGTCGTGGTAGGCTTATTGTGTTAGATTTTAATATATTACATCAAACTTCCTCCTAAGCATAGTTTTTTATGTCCTTTACAGTAGATTTGTGTCGCAGTTTCATATTAAACTTGGTGCTTACTTTAATATGGCATAGTTGACATTGAAAAATTCAGTGCTGTAAGGGACAAATAAGCATATTTTTTTTTTAATATAAGGGACATGCTATTTTCTAAACGCGTAAATTTACGAAAATATTTTTTTATAGTTATATAGCCGACAAAATTCTAAGAAACTTTGCCATTAACAATTTTAAGATCGGACTAAATGATGAAAAGTTACAGACGAATTTGTAAAAAAAAATTGTTTTTTCGCTCTCCTGAAAAGTTGTCCCTTACATTAAGTGATATTTCCAGTGTCGATGTGGTAAGAGATTCCATGTGTTTTGTTTTCTTTTGAGTCATAATTGGTACATTTTCGAAATACGCACGACGTCATTTTTAATCAGGTGGACGAAATTCCCGAACAAAAAAAATTTGGGTTCCAAATTTAAACGTAGCAACTGTACCCAATCAGATAATCTGTGCAAGGTCGACTGTGATTGGCTGATAAAAAAGACCATAGAGAATATAAACTACATCAGAAAAAAGACGAAGAAGGAGTTTAAAATTCAAAGTTCGATTTTCATTTTGTGAAAATTATTTTGTAGCAACTCATACAAAAATTGTAAATTAAGTGGATTAATTAATGAAAAACGAAAGGTAAGCCATTGTAAAATGTAACCGTAAATTGATAAATTGAAGCAAAACATAACTATGCCATACCATGTTCTAATACAAAGTATGTCGCAGTATTATTTGCATGTTTGTACAATAATTTACAACATAAACTATATTAATATGAAAAAGATAGATTATTATTTCATAGAAAATATTATAATGTATATCAGTATGCAGTTAATTTGGAAAATGTTAAAATGTGTACTTATCTTTAAGATATTAAAGAGAATAAAGGAACTTATTTCTGCTTACGACAATAGTTTATTTTCGAGTCTGATGACAATCACAATAATAACACAGTTGCTATGATACAGAAAGAATAATAGACAATACTTGATTCAAAACCATATGTGACCTTCTTAACATTCCCTCTCCTCTGAAGCAACTGTTCGTTATTTGTTTATTCCAGCTAGCTTACACAGCTCGGAAAGCCTCGGCTTGAATAGCGGCTTAGTCAAAAAGTCTGCTAGTTGATCTTTTGTATCAACCTTCTCAACTCTTATATCCTTTTCTAGGACACACTGCCTTATGAAAAAATGTCTTAGCTTTATGTGCTTTGTACGCTGGTGCGTTTCATAAGGTGGATCGTAAGCCAATCTTATGGCGGATTCGTTATCTATGTACAGTGGCGTGCTCTCTACCAGAGTGTTAGCCTGCATAAATTTGACGATCCGTCTAAGCCAAATAATTTCTCTGGCGGCTTCGCTAGCTGCTATTATTTCTGCCTCTGTAGACGATATAGCGACAGTAGTCTGACGTTTACTTTGCCATCCTATAGCACCATTGGCGTTGAGACAAATCATGCCGCTGGTGGAGCGTCCAGTCGATTGATCACCACCGTGATCAGCATTACTGTAGCATTCTAGGCCCGCAGTGGAAGACTTGTACGTGATACCGTACTCTATGGTGCCTTTAACATAGCGTAGGATTCGCTTTACTCTCGCTACGTCTTCTGGTGTTGGGCTATCTAGCTTGCGTGACACAATTCCAACCGCGTAGGCAATGTCTGGTCTAGTGCCAACCATCAAGTATGAGAGTGCTCCAACTACTTGTCTATAAGGAAAGTCGTGACAATCATTTGGATCTTTTGAAGCTGGCACGCTGTCTTTTACGATCGGGGTTACTGCGGCTTTGCAATCCTGCATTCCAAACCGTTGTAAAAGCTTCTTTGCGTAATTTTTCTGATCAATTTTGATTGAGCCATCTGACTTCCGGTTTATTTCTAAACCTAAGAAATAGGAACCGTTACTCGTCGTGATCTTAAATCTTTGCCGCATTTCGTTCAGAAACACCTCCGTTTTTGCTGAACTCGCTGACGCTATTAATCTATCTACAACGTACAACGCTATCAGTAGCTTTCTCTTTCCCTCTCCTCTTTTAAACAAGCAGGGGTCGCTCTGACTCTGTTTGAAACCAAGTTTGAGGATGTGTTCAGTAATAGTGGAGTTCCAGCATCGCGGAGCTTGTTTGAGTCCATAAAGGCTCCGTTTAAGCTTGCAAACCTTACCATCATTGTTTGAGTATCCCTCAGGAGGCTTCATATAAATCTCCTCGCTTAAAGTGCCATACAGAAAGGCGGTTGAGACATCGAACTGGGATAGAGATAGGTTTTCTTGTGCAGCTACACTTAGTAGTGCTCTTATAGTGCTTGTTTTTGCAACAGGGCTGAAGGTTTCGTAATAATCCAAACCCTTTTTCTGCGAAAAACCTCTAATTACAAGTCGGGCTTTATATTTATCAATCGACCCATCTGGATTCGTCTTGATTTTAAAAATCCACTTGCTTGAGATTGCTTTTCTGCCTTTAGGTAAATCTACCATCTCCTATGTCTGATTTTCATTCAGAGAATTAATCTCATTATCCATTGCCTTTTTCCACTCATTTGAATCCTTACATGTCATTGCTTCCTTAAATGTGTTCGGCTCTATTAGTTGTTCATCGTTAATCGAATTCATACAAACGGTGCAGTCTTTATATTTGGCCGGTGGCTTAAGATTTGATCGCTCTCTTAGCGTCATCCTACCTTCAGCTTCAACATCAGATGCAGTCAGTGGCGTGTCTGCCCTTGACTCACTTGCATCATTGACTTCATAATCCGCTTCGATGTCACCGTGAACTTCTTCTTCGAATAGTGCGTCATCAAAGGATTGTTCCGTCTCAGGAAATATTTGTTCTGCCACAGCCATGTCATCTTCAAAAGCAGCTCCATTCTCTGCACTCGATGGTTCAGCATCACGCGCAACTTGCTGAGTGGGTGATGCTATACCTTCATCGAAGCTTGTCGATGGCTGCTGGTTATCTATGACGGCCGGCTTAAAACTTTCAATTTCACGAGGTATGACGAAGTCAAATGTGGTGTCAGGTCTTTTATCAGAAGTACTTTTCGGTGTGGCTATGGGCTCGTCAGATTCTTCTGGATGACCGATTAGAGGATTCTCATCAAAAATTACATCTCTCGAACGAATCAATTTGAAGGTGCTGCTGTCCCATATACGGTAGCCATCATCAGCATCATAGCCGATAAGTATTCCCTTCTGTGCCTTCTTATCTAACTTCTTTCGTCTTTGTTTTGGAACATGTGGATAACAGTTGGATCCAATTATTCTTAAGTGGTGTATTCTGGGCTTCTTCTGGTGCCATAGCTCATACGGTGATTTACTATCTACAGTGGTAGGACCTGTCCTGTTTAATATATACACTGCTGCAGATACCATTTCAGCCCATAATGCAGGAGGAATTTCAGCATGTGCATACATTAGACTTCGTGCCATTTCCACAACGGTTATGTTGTCCCTTTCAGTTGTGTTCTGTTGTGGCGTATAGGGCATAGTCAATCGTTGTACTATTCCTTCCTTCTTGAGAGTAGCTTGTACTTTCGCGTTGACAAACTCTCCGCCATTGTCGCTCAGCAGTTCTTTAATAACAACTCCAGATGCTTTGACTTCAGCGAGCATGAGTAGCAACTTTGCGTGTACTTCAGCTTTCTGTCTCATAAAATATAAAAATCTGTACTTCGTATATGCATCTTTGAAGAGGACAAAGTATCTTAAGTTTGTGATAGAATATGGGAAGGGACCGCATACGTCTGCATATACCAGTTCTCCGGGTTTTGTAGCTTTATCTCTGGTCCCAAACCTTAGACGGTGAGACTTTCCATAGATGCACCCTTCACAGAGTTCTTTGGTTGCTGGTACTTTTATGGCCAATTCCTTCTCTATCACTTTCTTAACGTGACTCTTATTTTGATGTCCAAATCTTTCGTGATATAGCTGTAACAGATTAGAGGTTGTGGACACATGATTAACTCGAGTTGGTTGTAGACATCTTAAATTTAGTTTATACAGTCCTCCAAACTTGCTGCGAGTACCAATCAGTTTCGTCTGTCCATCAATCTTTATTGTACATTTTTGTGTGGTAGACTCAAAAACGCTTTTGTCCGAAATATCATGGGTGGCGAGGACTGAGAATAAATTCTTGCTAATGCCGGGTACGTACCATACATTTTTCAGCAATATTGATACTGGTTTACCGTTTACATCATATCAGCCTCTGCGAGAATATTTCCGATGCTTCAATACATTGGCCATTCGCGCCAGTCACTGCTTGACGGCTCTTGAAATATTTAAACGTCTGGAAAAAGTCACTCCGATTGGTCACGTGGCTGGTCGCCCCATTGTCAACGTACCAATTTAGATCCTTCCTGTCACCAAAATCTGGCTGTATTGTCAATGCCTCTGCGGTCTTGGATTCCTTGGGAGGTTTCGGAGGTTTTCCATCCTGGATCCACCGCTTGCAGTTTTTTACCCTGTGACCCTTATCCTTGCAGTAGTTGCATTTGAGTTCTTTGAAATTATTCTTTTTCTTATTACCCCTCTTGGTTTTCGCATACAATGCTTCTGCCGTTGTGTCGTCAGTAACTTGTGTGTCTGTCTGACGCAACACTCTCTCATGTGCGCATAACTGACTTGTCAGGTTCTCGACTGAGCGTTCCTTCTTTGAAATCAACAGCCAACTGGCCCTAAATCCAAGATATTCAGGAGGTAATGTACCTATCTAATATTTTACATACAAGGAGAATTTCTGGTAATTTCGCCTCGTTCTGTAGTTCTAAGCACAGTTCGCTCCAGATATTCTTTAAAATTGACACATGTGTAATTATGTCATGATCTGGGTCCTTTTTGTAGCTGAAGAATTTCAAGCATAAGTCGTATGTCTTGTCCACACATGTACCTCCATAGATGCGCTCGACTTCATCCCACATGTCTTTAGCAGCATCAAATCGCAGAAACTTTTGCAAAATATCATCGGACATGTTCGTCGTTAGCAGAATTAAAATGGCGCTATTCAAATTTTCAAAACTTTGAAGTTCATTTTCATATCTAGCCTTTTCATCGCTAGTTGCCGTAAGCGCCAAGGATGGTCTTATCTTCTTACCTTCGAGAATATCTAAGCCTCCCGGCATTGCTTTGAGGACAATGAAAATTTTGAACCTCCATGTTTTGTAATTCTTGGAATCTAATTCTCCAATTTGAATCTTGCTCGCATTTAATGCTTGCTCCATTATTATTTTCGCTCTGCTACCACTTTAAGGTATTCAAGAGATATAAGAGATATAGCTGTCAAGCTGTCAAAAAGATAATAATAACTTCTGTAACAAGTTGAGAATTATAATTAAATATAAAAACAAAGTGAACAACATCATAAAATATCTAAGTTCTAAAGTTTTTACTGGTTTAACACATAAAAAGTGACAAAATCCGACAACCGATTCTCGCTTGGCCGCGTCACGCCATTTTTGGCCCTGAATCAATCTAACAATATTGCACCAAAGAACCAAGTACCTATTTCAAAGGCGGCTCTGATTTGTGAACTCTGATAGTGCACATTAAATAACATCGAGAATGGCCATGTTACATCGTACTCCGCCTCAACATTATCTGTCGGACTCGGACCTGGCGAGGGATCCAGATAGTGACTACATCCCCACAAGGAAACGCAAACATCAGCTAGACTATGACGAAGTGCTCAGCGCAATGGAGAACAAGCTGGAACAACATCTAATTACAATAAACGAAAAAATTACTATGAACATCAATAAGTGCGTATCAACGGCGGTAAGTGCGACCCTAGCACAAGAGCTGTCAAAGTTAACAGAAACTATTGAAAAGCTAAATGTAACTACACAAAATCTTTCGATTGATAATCTCAAAATAAACAAAACATTGGCAGAGGTTAATGAGCGGTTTATTGAAACAGAGAAGTCTTTACAATTTGCTCATGAGACAGATAAGGAATTGGAGACACGACTTAAATCAATAGAAGAAAAAACTTTCCACCATGATGAGTCCCAAAGATGTTTGATCGAGCTCGAGAACAAGATTTCTGCAATGGAACAACAGGCGAGGCAGTGTAATATTGAGGTTTCAAACCTCCCGGAACGTCGCAGTGAGGACCTACTTCATCTCTTCGAGTGCATATGTAAGGAGATCAAGTATCCAGTTAATGTCCCGCATGCTGACCAAAAGAATCCTCGCCCGAAGAATGTTATTGTCAAGCTTACATCAAGAGTTATCAGAGATAACATAATCGGTGCTTCTCGTGCCAACAGGGGCCTGAACTCAAACCAGATATCAATTTCTGGTACTCCTCATCTATTTAAATGAACATTTAACTTTAAAAAATAAGCAGCTCTTTCGTCAATGCAGAGATGCATCGAAAAAGCTTAATTACAAGTATGTGTGGATTAAGCATGGGGTCATACTGGCTCGTAAAAATGAGACCACCCCTGTTATTGCTATTCGAACCCCGCATGACATATCTAAAATTAAGTGAGCCTCTGTTAGTCATTTCTATTATGTGTCTGTTAATGAATATGGTTAAAAGGTATTATTGTTATTATACTGGTCATCTGTTTGTTAAGTATATTTATGTAACTTCTGTATCAAAAATAAAGTGTGTAAAGACATCTATAGCCCCCCAGGCTGATGTGTTTTATAATATTACACACATAGTGTATTATCATGATACTTGCAGAGCAAAATTCTTTACATTATATAAAATTTTTAAATAAAATTTCTCAGTTTATAGTAAATTACATAAAAAAGGGTAGCGGAAGGCATTCCAAAAACAAAGCAGGAATCTTAGATATAAATGTATGGTTTATCTTTTTGTGTCTGTTTCTTTTCAGTTTTTATGTATTAAGTATTATACTCATAGGATTGTTATTACTTTATCACTAAATGGTCTTCTCGTCTACTTGGAAAGCTATACATACCTTTAACTTATATATTTCAATAGGGGACAGTATTGACTATATAGTATGTACAATATTAATATTTCTTTACCAGGGTAGTGTTCTAAATAAGGGGCACCATATGCATTATTATGCTACCAATATTGTGTTGTACTTTGTAAATACTTACTTAACTGTAATGGTAACAAAGTGTCTACTCAGAAAATCTGTTCTCTTAAAATATAATAATAATGAAAACTATTCTGATATCAAACATCATTATAAATATTTAGTATACTTCTGTGTTATGCAACTTATCAATATTTTCTTAAAACTAAGTTCTAACCAGCCACATTATATAACATTACTTGTCAGAAAAGATAAAAATGAAATTGTACTCAGTCATAACATTGTTCTGTTCTTGGTCCTAACACACTCTAAGTATCTTATTGTCAATTCGAATCACAGGAAGTGTTTTTGTGGCGTGATCTTAAATAGTAATAGCACAGGTTTAAATCATTGTAGCTTCAGATTTTCTATGTATGCTATACATGTAAATGGCATCCATGTTATTTATATTAACTACCAAATAAGTCTCACTGAGGACTTTTTAAGATATAATATAGCATGTCCTCAAATAAACTATGTACAAATTACTTGTGGGCAGTCAACTGGCTTATGTTGTGCAATACCTCTGCATGATGTATTGTACTTTTCTACTAATTATAAAAATATGTATCTGTGCACAGTCAATAACCATACTACACAAGTCAACACAGCCTCCCAGTGTGAGTATCCAGTGTTGTATACGGTTTGGCCCCGGAAACATGCGAGTAGTGGCAATCTCACCCTTTTTCATAATCTTTAAATTTTTTTTATTCATATACAATTATGGCAGTAGCAGTTGTCCTATGCACTATAGCTAGATCACATGGCCATGGGCTATTCTGATACAATATAATAATTTGATTCACACTTTATTCTTAAGTAATAAATTTCCAAAATTGAGCTTTTGCCGACTGTATCATGATATAGCAGTATTTCCAATAGTGCATATAAAGAGTAATGGCATAAGATTAAATCATTGTAACTTCAGATCTTCTATGTATGTTAAACATGTAAATGATAACTTTCAATTTTTTATTAATTACCAAGGAAGTCTTACTAAAGGCTTTTTAAGATATAATATAGCATGCCCTCAAGTAAATTGTGTACAAACAAAGAAATTAACCTGTGGGCAGTCAATTGGCTTATGTTGTATAATACCATTGCATGGTGCAATGTACTGCTCTGCTAATTATAAAAATTGGTATAAGTACATAGTCAATAACCAATTATATATATCAACACAGCCTCCTAGTGTGAGTATCCAGTGTTGTAGACAATGTAGCCCCGGAAACGTGCGAGTAGTGGAAATCTCACCCTTCTTTATAAGTTTAAAACTTTTTTTTTTAATATAAATAACTGCAATCTTGGCTTTAACAGCTGTTGTCCTATGTACCATAGGTACATTACATGGCCATGGGCCATTCTAATACAATACAATAACTTAATTAACTATGTAAACATAGTTTGTAAATTTCCAAAATTGAGCGTTTATCGGCTTCATCATGATATAATATCATTTCTAAGAGTACATATTAATAAAATTGTAGCTTATGCACTAATAATTTCTTCAAATTTACTATGGTCCTGGTTTCTAGGAAGTATCAATATAGTAGGAGCGCAGGTTGTAAAATTTTAAGATAAATTATCAATGCAAATTTCAGATTCTTGGTGTTTTTTAGACATAATATATTATGATTACGTAACTTCTATATTTCTTAATTTATTTACAGCCCACTACTTTTTGAGTAAAATAAATACATTTAGTAACCAAAAAACATAATATTATGTCTCATAACAATTCAAATAAAGTTCTATCATTGTATTATCAAAACTGCCGCGGCCTAAGAACCAAATTAAATACTATTTTTGTAAACATTTTATCGAATAATTATGATATAATCATTTTGACCGAAACATGGCTGCATAATGATGTGGCCGACAGCGAATTCGTAGATTCTCGTTATCATGTTTTTAGATGCGACCGTGACCGTGTTGCCACGGGACGCCGGGACGGAGGGGGTGTACTTGTTGCGGTTCTGCGCACATTAGGCGCTACACAATGTTTGCCAGAGCCCCCGCTGCCTCACTGGATGTACCCACTATTCTAGATTACTTGCTAACTACGAGCTACGTCTTGGTAAAACTAAACTTTTGCTAGGCGCCGTTTATATTCCACCAGCTGTAAACAATGACATATACTTAGCACTTTTTAATGAATTATTAAAAATGATACAAATAAAGTGTTATGAAAATGTTTGCTTATTGGGAGATTTTAACCTGCCTCACATAGATTGGTGCACAAACGGTAATCTCAACAACATGATACCAGTAAATAATCTGTATTCGCCACCAAACTCACATCTTTTTACTTTCATTAGGGCGACAAATTGTGTACAGGTAAACTCTCATAAGAATAGCATAAATAGATTGCTCGACTTATGTTTAACAAATATTCAAGAATGTAGAACATACCCCGCGCCTATCACTCTTGTCCCACAAGATGCGCATCACCCCCCTTTCTATGCCTTAATACCTGTTGACGATCACTGTTTCAAACCTATAACTACAAGATTATGTTTCAAAAGTGCAAACTACGAACAAATAAATAAGGATATCCTTGAAATCAATTGGCATGAACAATTTAAAAACAAATCTTCTGAAAATTGTGCTAATGTTTTCTATGAAAACATATATAATATTATTCGAAAAAGAGTACCATCTAAACGTGTCTCTAATAATAATTTTCCCGCGTGGTTCACACCAGCTTTGATACACATTTATAAAGATAAGAATAAGGCATGGAATAAATGGAAGCTACATAGAAATATATCAGACTATTCTACTTTCTCTTTGCTTCGAAAAAGATTCAAGAAAGAATCTCAGATCTGCTACACTAAATATATGACCTCTGTAGAAGATAACATTCCTAAAAATTCCAAATATTTCTGGAATTACATAAATAACCGTAAAAACCAGTCAGTAATTCCCACTAACGTACATTACAATAATATAAAAGCCAAAACCCCTTTAGGAAACTTGTAACCTTTTCGCCACATTTTTTCAGTCGGTATTTCAACCCTCTGAAGTGACAGACTCTTTTAATATGGATAACATAACGGGTGAGGAGGGTGGACCCTCTGACGGCACAATTATCAGTGATATAAAACTAAAAGAAGGTAACGTCCTTAAGGAACTTAAAGCTCTAGATAGTCTAGATAGCTCTAGATAGCTAAAGCAGCAGGTCTCGATAATGTACCTCCCATCTTCCTTAAATGTACTGCAGAAGCTATACATGAGCCTTTAACAAAACTTTATAATAAATGTTTGAAAGAAGGCGTGTGCCCGACGGTATGGAAATCTGCTAGAATTACCCCAATTCATAAGGGAGGCTCCAAAACAGATATAACTAATTACCGACCAATCTCGATACTTCCAACATTATCTAAACTACTTGAAAGGCTGGTACATAATTACATATACCCACTATTACATAGAAATATCCTTCAACAACAGCATGGTTTCGTTCGTAATCGCTCTACTGTAACAAACCTTATGGTTTATACCAATAAACTTTTTACAAATCTGGATTGTAATAAACAAACAGATAGTATATACACAGATTTTAGAAAGGCTTTCGATCTTGTAGACCATAAACTATTACTTGAAAAAATCGCTTTTAACGGTATCCGTGGTAATCTATGGAGATGGTTTAAATCTTATGTCACAAATAGGACGCAGAAAGTTGTCATTAATAGGTATGAATCTAACTTTGATACTAATTTTATAACGTCTGGAGTGCCACAAGGGTCTATCCTTGGCCCCCTACTGTTCATCATCTACATAAACGATATTCACTAATGTTTCAAAAATTGTAAATTTCTACTATATGCAGACGACTTAAAGATTTATCGCACCATTGACAATGTTGATGACCAGAGGGGGCTACAGGAAGATCTTAACAGATTTGCTAACTATTGTAATGCTAATAAATTGCAGCTAAGTTTAAACAAATGTAAAATAATCTCTTTTACCAGAAAACGTCGACCCATAATACATGACTACTTCATAGATGGCCATAAGTTAGAAAAAGTTTTCACTATTCGTGACCTTGGGGTCATATTGGATGCAAAGTTGACGCTGGATTCTTATGTAGATTCTATTTGCAGTAAAGCTTTTAAGATGTACGGTTTTGTTTTAAGAGCTAGTAATGATTTCAAACGACCTAGTACATATATATATCTATACAAAATCTTAATTCGCTCACAATTGGAATATGCTCCATGTATTTGGGATCCGTTGTACGCAGGATACTCACACTACCTAGAAAAAGTGCAGAAAAGTTACTTACGTTGTGTACAATATAAATGTCGGTTAAACTACCTATCGTACCCCAAGTTACTAGAAAAGTACAAATTACTAAGCTTAAATTGTAGAAGAATTCAACTTCAGATGATGTTGTTGTACGACATCTGCCACAATAAATATGATTGCATCGATATTGTAAATGACCTTAGCTACAGAGTGCCTCTCAGAACACACAAAAGAGCCCGTCGTGCTGCTTCTGAAGTATTTGCTACAAGATTATCGCGTACTAATGCAGGTCTTCGCGCACCAATGAATCATATACTTACCTTATATAACAGACACTTTAACCATATAGATATTAATGCCAATAAAGCCACTGCTTTTAAAAATTTGATCACAGAGGAACTCTCTAAAATAAATATCACTAGTATTACTTAGTGATAGAACTATATTTTAGGATATTTCACGTAAGTTAATGTTCTTCCTTAGCGGGTATAACATACTGTAATACATTAGCATGACACGGCACCCTGGTGGTCATCGTTACCGATCCCAAGACCTCAATATTATGTCGTAGGGCTAGGGTGCCACGCACTCAAAATGCTCACGATTATAAACACACATAGCACACATACAAACTCAAACTAACAGTCACATGTCGTACCGCAGGTAATGTGCACTCACACATGTAATTAATAATTAGTATAAACAACACATGTCACCCTAGTAGTCTTAGTTACTGATCCCAAGACCTCGTTTCGCAGGGCTAGGGTGCCACACACTCTTAAATGGCGCACCACTGTTTAACTTCTAGTAATTAGTTAAAGTAATTTTAGTTAACTGCTCGATACTAAGTAGGTACTATTTTGTAAACCAGACTGATCTCGCATACGACACCCTAGTGGTCCTTGTGACTGATCCCAAGACCTCGTGTCGTAGGGCTAGGGTGCCGCCCGCTGATCAATCAAGGTTGTAAATTGTAGTTACTGAATAATCACGTAGGTAACACTTATAATCTTATAACTTTGTTATTTGCTTAAATATGTAAAAAAAAACAATACAATAAATTAAAATCTCAACCTGTTAATAAACTAATACTTATAATTAAACTTAAGAATATTTTACATATTCAGTATGTGGTAAATGATGTGGATATCACAATTACTGATTATATAGAGTAAGACTGTTTGTAATAGTACTTTATTGTGATATTGTTTTTTTGCCCTAATAAAAATAAAAAAATAAATAAAAAAAGAGAACGAAAGGAACTTATTTCTGCTTACGACAATAGTTTATTTTCGAGTCTGATGACAATCACAATAATAGCACAGTTGCTATGATACAGAAAGAATAATAGACAATACTTAATTCAAAACCATATGTGACCTTCTTATATTGTTTTATTGTAATAATACATAAGGTTGATAAGTATACTTAATAATTTATGTAAACTGTATGGAAATGTAGTAAATGAAAAATGTTTCATTAATTTCAGAATTTTAGGTCCCTATACTAGTTTGCAACATTTTAGTCTGCAAGCAATAGCTGTTATGGAGATTTTAGGAGGAGAAGGAAGGTATGGGATTATGAGTGGTACGGCCACCAAGGAAAAATCCTCTGATCAAGACGTGAGGTGGTATGCAGCTGGCCTGAGCCCACGCGATAGATTTCAGCTGTCGTATACAGGGTGTAACAAAACAAAGTAATGATACTTAAGTGTGTATGTATAAAGGTGCGCGTCCACTGGATCGGAATCGGAGCATAGGTACGCAGCGGATGGATTTGTTGCTTTACTACTATTTATGGTATTGACTACTGTGAACTGCACTAGAAGTACTGGAACGTCATTCTGCGCCTGACAAATATATGACTACACGACGCGCCGTCCGCACCGTACGTCCCGATTCCGACCTGGTGGACGCGCAGCTTTAATCCCCTCCCTATATAGAGTTTACTGTATAAGCCAATCAAGTAGTTAGTAGAGTAGCATAGACAGCTATTCTATTAAATTTATAAATAAAATACATAAAACTGTACTGTAATATTATTAATAGAAATCAACAAAAGCTTGTGGATTAAATCTGTTTTATTGTTTGATTTACCTTATTAGCCTATTTATTTAGCTATGTACAATAATTTTTATTGAAATAAAACATTTGTTTGAGCTCATTTCTTTTTTAATTTTTGGTATGTTTAGAATGAAAGGTTTTGCACTTAAAAATTTCTCGTTTAGTTTCAAATTAAAAAAATAACGGATGTTTATTTTTTTTCTTCTAAGTCCGACCTCTTGTTACGTAGTATACAGTTTACATCCTCTTTGTTTTCAATTTATTTAGGTTAAGACAAAACGCGGCACGTTCGTGAAGTGCGTTCGATGGTTCGATGCAGACTAATTAAAGGACGGGTCAATTGACCCGTATTTGAAGCTTCAAAACGCGCGCGGTACTAACATATCTGCTTTGAGTTTTTTTATATAATATATCATTGTTCATAAGTGTTACTGTGTGACCTACATGAATAAATTATTTTGATTTGAAAATAATGACAGCTCCAGTGCATTAAGTATAGTTTTCACAGAGCCAGTACTGGCTGCCAATAAGACTGGCAGCCAGTATTGGCTTGGTATATGCCGCGTGTAAACAGTTTGGCCTGGCTTGAAAAACTGTTCACACGCGGCATATAACAAGCCAATACTAGCTGCAAGTCTTATTGGCAGCCAGTACTGGCTCTGTGAAAACTATTCTTTGGACATGCAATGATAGTGCAGCGTACTATATTCGTAATTGTATTGCATCGTCTCAAATTGCCTTTTGGTATTTCTGACGACAAAGTGACGAGTGAACGATGAAGTGCGTGCGTACCTGCGCGGCGCTGCGGTAGACGGGCGCGGCGGGCGCGTCGGCGAGCAGCTTGCGGACGTCGCGCCAGTGCGCGGTGCACCCCACGCCGAGCTCCGACAGCAGCGCGCGCAACTTGTCGCGCCGCTTGTTGCCCAGCGAGCTGATGTGCTGACCGAATATGCGCTCCTGGTATCAAAATGATATCGATTAGGAAGAAAGCGAATAAACTTTAGATAAACATTAAGTTACAAGACATCATCACGAGCGACGCCGGGAGAGTATCTAGCGCCAGTTACCTTGTCCTCCTTGCTGAGCTCCTCGGCGAGCGCGTATCGGTGGTCCTTCTTCAGCTGCTTCTTGGCCTCGCGCCACACCAGGTCCGGGTTCCGCACCAGGTCAGCAAGTAGAGCGTTGAAGTGCTGCAAGTTGTATGTCATTTAGAGGTTATGCTATTATACAAGTTACGTATTGTCGCTGTACAAATAATATAAGAAATCTTATATCTTTAAACGAGCAATTCTTGTATCTAGTAATGTGTAATAATTCTTGTAAATAGGGTGTTTCGGGGGCGATAAATCGATCTAGCTAGGAAACATTTTCATAAAATGTCATGTTTTATGTGTTTTTGGAATTTTTTGAATACCGAGCGAAGCTCGGTCGTATAGCTAGTAAACATTATATCGTATGACAGTAAGCGTGTTTACACACGCGCCGCATCAGCAGCGGCACCGCCACCGCGGAGCCGCCGCTGCATATTCATCCTTGTATTTCTATGGTTCCTTTTCACACGGCGCCGCTGCGGCGGCGGCGAGCGGTGCCGCAGTTTTCAACAAACATACGAGATTACTCGGATCCATGATCGCGCTGTGGCGGCGAAAAACGCTGCCGCTGCAGCGCCGTATGTAAACAAACACGCTTAGGCCCGTATAAATAGTCAGTACTTAAGATGCGATCCGGTCTCAAGACGCGGTTCGGCTCTGTGGTTGGTCCAAATTTTGACAGCCAACCAATCACAGAGCCTGAACCGTGTCTCGAGACCGAGATGCATCTTGAGTACTATTTATACGGGCCTTAGAGTATACTAAAGGGACAGCGACAAGAGGAGATGGCTTTTACTAGAAATGTACGACTCAAAATGACACCGTCGCCCCGTGTGGGCACTGGGCAGTAATTGTCACACAGCACTCAGTACCTGCACGGCCTCGTCCCGCTTGTGAAACTCCCTCTCCTTGTCGCGGTCGCGCAGGCTGGTGGCGAGCGCGCGCTGCACCTGCCGCTCGCGCTCTTTGATGGAGGCCTGCGCGCGCGCCTCCCGCGCCCGCGCCGCCTCCCCCTCGTCACCGGACCCCGCCCCCGCCGCCCCGCCCTCCGCCTCCGACTCCTCCCCCGAGCCCGCACCCTCCTCCGCCGCCTCCTCCACTCCCTCCTGTGCCGATTTCAAATAGAATCACGATATTATGTTATATTCGATTTCAGTTTTTTGAAATAAATATGGCGTGACCATGAAAATCGGAAATAAATATGGAGTGACCATGAAAGTCAATTTCAGTTACAACGATTGATACAAATTTTTAATTTTTATACATTATCATGGTAACGTTTATCCACGCTAGTTTTGTTTTTTATGAATTGGTGCGAAAAAAAATTCATTATCTTGTCTTGAATAAGAATAACAGTTAACATTCCAGAATTCCAGAAAAACTTGAATGTGAATGTGAACTATATTAATATAATAAGCACAAAATATAATCGATTATTAACTTCAGTGATCAACATGATGTATACTTAGTAGTAGTACCGGCATCGGTTCGATCTTCTCAAATCTATTAACATACATATGAAGTCGTACTCATGTATCTCGTAAATCAGATTTCCTGTACAATCTAACAAAAGGACAAGACTCTGAGGTGTATAAAGAAAACAGCAATGTTATTAAAACATATAATTCTAAAATCGCATTCACAAATAAATGATAAAAATTAAGATTTCAAACTATTTACACTTAAATAACATTAAAAGTACTCAGGGTCCTCAGAAAGGGACAACTTATTGTCCACACTTTTCCTACATTGTTACTGCTGGCACCAAAGTGGTCTGTTGTTGCGTCGTCCCTTTCTAAGTGTTCCGGGTACCTGAACAAATTGCACTCGATAATTTCGACAGCGAAGTAAAAATAAAAAATGAATGGTATTTGACGTGCCCTAAGGACCATGTTTAACTTATATGTTGAAAAAGGGTGAGAGACATCGAAGTCTTAGTAATAGGGTCCCGTTTTCACCCTTTAGCACAGTGTGATAAAAACCTCGATTTTGTTTCACCACGTTTTTCTTTCAAAATACTAAAGCTATATAAACATTAGAGTGAAACTCCGAGATCGATATTGTTTGTAGTTATTTTTTTAAAGAGTGTCAAAGTTGGCGTTTTTCCGGGTCAAAAATTTGCATAAAAATTAATTAAAAAAAAACTAATCGAGTAACATTAATTTTGTTTATACCGATTGAACAAGCACTTACTACTTTACTTTTTCTCCAAATTTGGTTAACCTACTTATAGTAGGGGAGGTAGTGCTAGCGTTTGGTAAGTCATTTCATACCGACCAAATTTTTGTCCAGCGGTAGCTTAATATTTATCAATTAATATAATCAGCGTCAGTCGCCGCACCCGTGGTGGAATGTTAACTGAGAGTATTTCAAAGTTGTAAAAAAAAAAAAATAGTTGCGAAAAGTGATTTTATACCGAATGAAACTTTGATGGATTATCATTGAGGTCATGTTTAACCAAAAAATCACCGCCAGCCGTATTGCAGACGGGGGATTCAACGTCAGTCGCGTTACTGAACATGTAAAATTTTTTTGAATATAAAGTCACTTTATACCTTACAAAATTTATACAGGTGAATGTTTCTACTTTGTAAATAATAAAGAAAACCGTCAGTCGCTATTACGATGGTGGAAAAACCGTCAGCCAGCGATATAAGTTATGACCAATATAGCCCTACTTCGCGCTCAATGTATCCTAGGGCGTCGCGTAGACGACATTTACACTTGCAAACATTCAGCTGACTGCGATTTTCGTTTGAATTAACCATAAAATTATCTCACATAGCAATTTTAAGTAATTAATTCGATAGTCAATATTTGTGAAGAAGAATTATATACATTTTACTTTAAAAGCCCCATCTGTTGTTATATACTAAAACTAAAATAACACCCAACGAACCTAAACGTGTATAATCTAGATATGAACCTTTATTGGGTGCGAATTGGGATCTTTTTAATGTCAATTCAATACGATTCCCAACAATAACTTTAAGATGCTCTCAATTTTTATTCCACCCATTATGATGTGGCTGACGCTCAAAGCTGTTATGTATTAGTGGAATACTATTATTGTAACGATTTTCGCTCGGTATGAAATGACTTTTTAAACTGAGCGCGACCTCCCCTACTATTAACTGTGATCAAGTAGGGAGATATTTATTTATTTAATAATTTTAGTTTTTCATTTTTAATTTCGGGATTAGATCGAATTAGAAAAAGTTATAAGCATGAAACGATAGTGTGAGTAATACTTTATCAATGTTATTAAAAATCACACTCTAATAACTTCTGTCTCAGAAGTTATATCCAATTCAATTTTTTTTAATAAAAATTCGAATTTTTTTATACCTAGGGTTGTCACTAAAGTTAATATTTTATTTTCCCCGACTACATTAGAAGGTGCAGATTACTGATTAGATACTGTTTGAGGCTTTGAGCATATAAAATCAATAATTTACGTTAAATATTTTTTACTTTTTAGATTTTTTATTATTAGACCTACCTAAACGTGATGTTGATATTTTTCGTATAGGATATCGATTGCAAATTTGCGTATCAACCGGATAAATCAAACAAGAGACCTTTAGTGACAACAGTGTTATACAAAAGGTACAAAAAAAACCGAATTTTTATTTAAAAAAAAAATTAAATTTGATATAACTTCTGACACAGAGGTTATTAGGGTCTGATTTTTAATAACATTGATAAAGTATTACTCACACTATCGTTTTATGCTTAAAACTTTTTCTACGTCGATCTAATCGCGAAATTAAAAATGAAAAACTAAAATTATTAAATTTACTTGATCAGTGATCACAGTAGGTTAACCAAATTTGGAGAAAAAGTAAAGTACTTATAGTAAGTAAAGTGCTTGTTCAATTGGTATAAACAAAATTAATGTTACTTGATCAGTTTTTTAAATTAATTTAAAAAAAACTGATCAAGTAACATTTTATTCATTAAAAACGCCAACTTTGACACTCTTTAAAAAAATAACTACAAACAATATCATTTTAAAGAGTGTCAACTTCAAAATTATGAAGATTGAGTACAGAAATAGTTGAGTTTTAGCCGAATTCGTAAAAAGGCACTATTAGATAGGAATAATTATTTAATACTTTTTAGTTCATATTATAAGGATGTTATTATTGTTTTACCTTGGAAGTCGGTTTTAATTTTTTGATAAAAATAATAATTTCATTCTTTTTAGTTACCTAGTAAGCAAACGCGTACTATACGTAGAATAATACACGTGTATATTATTCTACGTATCTTATTACAGTCACACTTACAAAATATTATAATATCAGCTGCAGCCTGCAGATAATTTTAAACAATCATTAAAAAAAATCGAAGTGAACACGTGTGACGTGCTAAGTAGCCGGTCACCGGACTAGTTTCAATAGGCTGGCACTCGTTCGACATGTGCGACAAGCACACGCAGCGCACATAGTACCTCCGTGAGTAATTTGTATTCTGTTCATAGTTCCCGGCCCGCGCCCGCGCCGCCGCGCGCTTGCTTGACAGCCCTGGCAGATATGCGATGCGATGCGTTATTATACTATGAACGCTAAACGCAATGCAAAAGGTTGAAATTAGGTTGTTTTCCAGAATATCTCGGCGAAGTGGAACAGAATGTTACATTATCGAAGCAACTTTAACTTCTCAGGAGTAATGTCAAATGTGTGCCTTATGCTCTGGAGATAAGGTTGAATTTGGTGACATTGGTGACCCTGACGTGGTAATGATGATGATGAATGTAATTTGCATAGTAGCATATGCTTTCAGTTCTTAAAACAGCGCCTAAACTCCCAAACTTGTATCTATAAGGAATCCGGAGTTCTCTTAGTAGCTTCGGAACCATAGTATAACTCGGTGCAAAATCTTGCGTTTTGGTAGCATATGCTTAGGATGCTTCTCATAAAACCAAAATCACCATATGTTTCCATATAAATTTCGAGGAGTTCCCTCGATTACTCCCATCGATGGATCCCATCATCAGGTCACCACTTTTGTGAACATGGTACCAAATTGGAGTGAAACCTAATACAACACAATAAAAATTTCGAAAATCGGTTCACAAACGGCGGAGTAATCGTTGAACATACAAAAATAATAAAAAAAATAAAAAAATATATCCACAGCCGAACATATAACCTCTTCGTTTTTTGGAAGTCGGTTAAAAATAACTACAAACAATATCGTCGTGTCACAACATCGTCGTGTAACAAACCGGTCGTGTTTAAAGTCTTTAAATTGTAATTTATGAATATAGTGGAAAAATTGCAAGTAATATTGTGTTTCACTTGTGTATAAAATGAATTTCCACCAAGAACCGACAGTACAATCAATTACATATACAAACAATATCGAACTCGGAGTTTTACTCTTATGTTTATATAGCTATCAACTATAGTATTTTGAAAGAAAAACGCGGTGAAACAAAATCGAGGTTTTTATCAGACTGTGTTTAGGTACGGAACCCTAATAACAATTTTTTTAGAAAATTCGATATAACTGTTTAAAGATGATAATACAATTTATTTGATATTTTTATTATGTACTTTTTTATCTTAGAGTATTAATAACAGTAGTAGGTACTACTGTTATTAATACTCAAAGTTTTTTATCATTATGAACTTTCAGATTTGTACGGCATTAACTTTTTATAAATTATTGCATTAAGCGCAAATAAACTATCTAAATGCCGTATAAAATATATCGTCATGAACTTCACCTAACATTTTTTCCCCTTGTCGCATGATTTTTGTACAGCATTACGGAATAATTATACGGACTTTGTGGCGCACTATTTTAGTACGGCACTGCGCACTTTCTTATTATTTTTCATGTATCTATCGATGGTAAGAATGCCGTACAAAAATATATGACCAAAATGTACTCACTTTACCTGCACTTTTGAATTATTTTAAATATTTATATATTTTATTCGTATCACAATTCAATGCATAAAAATAGCGGCTGATCAATCAGCCAACATTTTTAATGGCTTAACTAAAATGTTTTGTCTTTTACAAAATGTCGGTGTAAGTAACTTGGTAGAATATGGCAAAGTTTTTCTTTTTGTGCGAATTACATTTAATCATGGTTTTTTCTAGTCCTTATAAACTTTACAATATTACTTTCTTTTGTAAGTTGAAGTAAACGGCAAGAAAATAATAGATAGGTTTAAACATATTTACTTATACGTACATAGATGTTTTGGCGCGTGGTCAACATTGTCATGGGGGTATGCCGTATGGATGCAAAGTTGTCAATCGAAATGACCACAGAATTTGTTTTTGATTTGACCACATTGCAAAATGACATTCGTTTTGTTTCTCGAGTGTCGCTTTACAATATGGCGGCGTTATATTTGAATTATGCTCTTATATCGTCCTATATACGTCACCACGTGGTTCATATGACCTATCCATTTTCGACATGGGCCCGTAGTCTATTAGCGATACGGTACGTCAAATCCCACACATGTTTGACATCTATCTTCAGCTTTCAAAATTATCGAATGCAATTTGACTCAGTACTCTGTTGGCTGTTGTAACATACTTTAATTTAGTCTTTATACATTGTAGCTTTCAGCTGGAGCCTCAAAACCTTACGCTCCCGAATGAACGAACGGTTAAGAGTCGGTACATGTTCGCCTCACTAAAACCAAAATATTTACACAGACAACACTATTCGTTACAAAACTGACTTTGTCAAGTGAATACAAACTTGTCAAAGACTGCTCGCTTGTATAAGCTATCCGTGGGCTATCCGCAGTGTAAATACTTCAGTGTGGTCCAAACCACGAGGCTAGTAAGTAACCATACAGATTTAATGTAAAGTTTTGTGACCGCCTCAAGGTTTGGTCTGTAGTGAAGGGATAAATGGAGGACTGTTACTGAAACAGAATACATCTATCGCCTATAGGCTATATTGTCTGTCAACAGTTGCGGTCGTATATGAACGAATACACTCTTAAACATAATTCCTAACTATTTACACCGATTGGTTAATTTACAGTCATTTTATTGTTATGATCTGTTTTTACAGGTATGTATTATATTTTGTAAAAATAAATTTAAACGCGAATTAAGCGATACTTCATGTATTTCTTAACTAGTCAGTAGAATCAGAGCGATTGAAGGGTATTTAATAAAAAAAAAATATTACTAATAATAATAATCGTGGCAAATATCTCTGATGTGACATTGGCGGCGTCACTTGTAATTTTGGCCACGCGCCAAATCAGCCTCGTGAGTCTATAATAGTATAGAAGCCCTGTATGAAGGTGAATCCGCACTACGCGGGAGCGACGCGACACGACACTTCACGTTCCATAGAACTGACTGACAGAACATAAAGTGTGTCGCGTGCGGCGTGTGACGCGTCGAGTCGTTTCGCTTTAGTGCGGTCAGTCCTTAAAGAGAATGACAATTGTATTGTATAAACACAACACAAACATGTTTGATGTAATTTACGTTTTCATCAAACAGCAGCGCAGACGAACAAACGTGTATCAAACAAGTTTGTCAAACAATTAGCTAGAATCGGTTTGAAATCATGAGATCTTGTTTGACAAATACAGCGGAACACGTTCAAACACGTTTGCCAAACGCAACGCCAATCCAAATTTTCTTCAAACAGGTCAAACACGTAGTTTGTTTGACAAACGCTTCAACAAAGCTGTACACTATCAAATTGTTTGACAAACAAGTAAAATTTGACAAACAATTTGATCGTTTGCAGGGTACTTTACATCCATAGTTTTGTTTTGTTTATAAAAGGCGGCATAACAGTTAAACTCGTAGGACTGAAACTCTTCAATCAAGTGCATCTTGTACCGCGGCGTACTTGTACTTATACCTAATCACAAACATCTCTCGCATACTGAACGTCCATGAACATAATATTACATGATTTGTTTCCACCTAACACTTTGCTGACAAAAACGTCCTCAGAGATTCAACAAATTCATAACACAGTAGACCGTTTCTAAAAACGTAGCTAATAATTTTATTTTATGCAATGACATTTTGTAAAATATATTTAAGTCGACCATAAATAAAAATTAAAATTGAGCTGTTATCAATAAAATTATATTTTAAGAACAAAACTGATTCTGTCAACGAATACCTTAGCTCCAATACGGCTATACTAATCTTAAGACCCGATACACCAGAGCCTGTAAAAGTAAATATTAATTAATAATATTGTGCCCTCTGCATACATAATACGAAAACGAGATGGATACTTTATTACAATCAACTTTCACGGGCACTGGCGAACTGGGCAGCTAATGCTGTAACATTATGCTATTTAAAATACACAACTTAAGATATAACTTAATGATACCGAATGTACACTATTTATTTACAATACTCGAAAATTTGTGTGCGAGAGACCGTAGGGCGCTGCTCCGCACAATATCATCACGATTCACGGTCTCTATACTGCCTTAAAAAGTAGAGCATACTTTTTTGCTAAATTTTATTCGTAGTTGTCGTAGAGTAAATGCATTTTTGTTATTTTAACTGCCTTAAAAAGTAAAGCATACTTTTTTGCTAAATTTTATTCGTAGTTGTCGTAGAGTAAATGCATTTTTGTTATTTTATGATATTGTCTGTTAATTGATATTGTTAGGACTATGGACTCTATGGATACAGTACCGAGCGACGCGTCCACACTCTCGTGTCCAGTCAGGGCATGTGTGTACGTCGTGTGTCGTGACACGGCCGTGTTTATATCCGAGAACATGTAACGAATATAACCATAAATAATAAGATATGTATAAATTAAACAAATAATTTTGATGTTTTACTACTCGACCAAACCAACTAGACGAATGTCAAAGCTTGCTCTCTCACACTTACGCACGTCGCTAGCAATGCATAAGTGCGAGAGAGCATGATTTGAGTTGGCTTGGTCGAGTAGTACATTACAAAATGCACCAAATACAATACTGGTATTTTTTTTATAAGATGTGATGTGATTTAAATCTCTAATATAAACACTAAAACTGGTATGGGTAGTTGGCTCGGTTCAATCGTCTCAAGTTTTGAAAACTGCTTACATTAGTAATCACACCCGATTCTTACGTCTGTCATTACTACTCGGAGGATATAAAGACTCGACTTACGAGCCAAGTTCTTTACTCGTAGAAGTAAACGAGCGGAGCCAGTGCCCAGTACTCCTGCGGAGTCTCGGGCGAACCCAACTACCCACAGACGGGTTGTCAGTGTTTCAATAGTTCTGAGCGCAAATTCGTTTGCGCTGCTGCAAAAATCATCGTTTGTAAAACACGTACAGTAAACACTATTCCTTCTCGGACTTCTTCCGTTTCCGCTTGTCGGTCTTCTCCGCCTTCTTTCGGCCCTTCTTCTCGACCTCGGGCTCCGGCGATTTGAAGTCCTGCCGCCGCTTCTTGGGCGGGGACTTGATGGGGGACTTCTTGTCGGGCGCGGGGAGCTCCCTCCTGGAGGAGCGGAGCAGCTTGGGCGACACGGGGTCCTTCTCGGGCGTCGGGGACTCAGACTTGGGCTCGCTTTCGGGGGACTCGTCCTGCGCGGCGACGGCGGCCGGTGCCGGCTCCTTCGCCGTCTCGTCGGTCGCCGCCTCGGGGGCCGCCGTCGATGTCGTCGCTTCCACCGCTGACGACGCCGCCGCCGCCTTAGCCGCAGCCGCCGCCGCCGCCGCCGCCTTGGCTTTGGCCTCACCCTCGCCGGGAATGCCGAGGATCTCGGCCCACTGGTCCGGCGGCGGCGTCGGCTGCTTCTCCTCCTCCGTGGACTGGTCCGACTGCTTCTGCGGGATAAAGGAGACACTCAGGGCTAGTTCGAAGGTTACGATTTGAAAATATTTCATTATAAGCGAACCTGCATCGGACACTATCGGTTTTATATCGTCATTTTTATTCGAGTACAGGATAATTTCGTAGTTCAATATCATTTCTCACCTTATTTAAAATACAATCGCAGATGCAATAATGATAGTAAAACTTAAAGCAGAGTATAGAAATAAATTTTTTATTTTCTTAGAATGGCCAAAGCGAGAGAGAGATTTAAAGAGAGGGAGATAGTGCAAACGCAATAATTTAAAAGAATTTGATCAGTCTTTATATATACAATATCATTAGTAGAAGGATTTCTTAACCTCAAAATTAGTGCTCGAAAATAGAAAAAGCCAAGCTAATTTATCAGTTTTATTTCTTTTTTAGATTTGTCGATGGTAACTGTCAAAACCTGCAGGTTCTAATGGACTCTGATTAATTATGAAATCAACTGCAATGATTATTATTGATTTTAGCTGAGGTTTCTTTTCAACCAACTTAAACTACTGTTATAAGCCATCTGTGTAGTTTGCACCCAATTTATCATAATAATATTATGTGTATGTTTAACGGGCCCGTGATTCTAAATAATTGGCTAATGTTTCAAAGCACAATATTATATAAAAAATGTCTCGTGGGACCGATCGCTCACGAGTAGCACTAATAAGCGAAGTATATATCGGAGTACGTTAAGGTGAGAAATGTCGGGGGCCGGCCCCGTCCTACGCCTGTCATATTCTGCGGGTCCAGTGTCCGATGCGGCTCCGTTACCTGTGGCTGCTCCGCGCCGCGCTGCAACTCACAATCACGTTACCTGCTCCCCCCGCACTGCCCCCCGCGCTCCCCCCGCCCCGCCCGCGGGGGCACCCGCACCGACCCCCGCAGGATATGACAGTGAGACCCTGACAGCCTACGGACATCCGGCCGCGAGCTCGCTGTGACGTCACTACTACGATTTGTACGCACCGCGCCCGCACCACTTACGTCGTACACGCTAGCGTCCGGAGCAGATGCACTTATGCCAATAACACTTGTTTTCTTTTATTTTTTACACAATATTTTGTTCATTAAAACTTTTGATACCGACGAACGCAACAGGTAATTATATTTTAGCCAGTCTGGAGGCCGGGAGCAGTTAGTTAATTTAAAAGCAGTCACCGACTTTAATAAATAGTGACGAATCCACACTTTTGTACGCATTTTACACACTTGTACCAATTATCTTAACCAAATAAGCTTCTAAAGTTGATATAATATAGAATATGCATAATATCATTCCACGTACAGAAATATTTACATTAAAAAAGCTGCCAAGATTCCATATATTTACTTTAGATTAATGCCCTAAAATGTAATTTGAGCCAACTCACGTCACCGCTCTTTTCTTTCTTCTTGTCTTTCTTTCCATCCTTTTCTTTGTCCTTGTCTTTATCCTTCTCCTTGTCCTTGTCTTTCTCCTTCTCCTTGTCTCGATCCTTCTCCTTCTTATCTTTCTTACTGCTGCTACGGTCTCGTTCTGAAAATTGTGAGCAACGCGTGTTATTCTTCAATGAACGTATACTTAAGTTACTTAATATTGTATCATTTGTAAACACTTTGTAAATATTTTTTAGAAAATAGATTTTGATTACTATACTTCTGCATCAAAAATAACGTTCATGATTGCAATAGGCTATTTGACAGTAAGAATTTTTTTGTGATTGTTTACTTTAAGGACTATATAATATATTATCTTATATATAAAATTCTCGTGTCACAATGTTAGTCCACGAACTCAATTGTGACGTTATCTGGGAAAAGGGACCTTATGGAGGGTTCTAGTTTCCGAGATAATCGCATTTAAAGTAAAGTGTCGAAAAAAATCATTTTTTCTTTTTTTGCTCCATATTATTAAACGGAGTCTAAATTTTGATATGACAAAGACACAGGTTTTAAAAACGATTTTTTATAGGTTAAAATAAATCTTAAAGTTTAGTAAAAAAGGGACCTTATTGTCGGTGCTGCAGTCGAGAGTCGATTGCGACTTTCTTTCGGCACGGTATCTACTGTTATACTACTAGTAATTTGCACCAAGCTGAAAATCGGTAACATTGATTAGAATATCTGGGAGCACGGCAGTGCCCCCGCCAAATAGAGCGCGAAGCAAACACTGCAGTACCATCATTTACAGGAACCATTTCACCGCATTTTAGGCCCCTATTTGAGAACCTCTAGAGGTCATTAAGTTCCGAAGTTAAGCTAAAGCAAAGTTTCTCATTTATGATACTCACTCACTCACTCAAGATCATCAAAATAGAACTAGTACTTGCCATAAACTCAAGAGAGCTGAAATTTAGCACAGAGTTTAGGGTTTAATGGCCATTTATAGGGAAAACCATAAAAATTTGCCAAGTGCGAGTCGGACTCGAAATTAGGTTTTTTGTGTGGGAGCCCCCTTAAATTATAATTTCAATTTAATCCTCATCAAAGGTGATCAACCTGCATTGTCCTAACCAAACTTGGAAATAATACGTTTCCAACGCGGGAATCGAACTCACGACCTTCGAGTCAAGAGCCACGCACTAAACCACGGAGGCGTATGTAACACGTGTGATGCTGATGGTGACGTTTACACGAGCGCGCAATCCTACACGAGCGATATCATGAAACCCACTTCTTACGGCTCAGCTTAAAAAATCAATATACCCACGTTTCTATAAAAAGAAGTGAAATCCCACCAAAAACATTCTGTAAAAAAACTAGCCAAGTCATAGTAAAATGGCCAAATCTCGAATCTCGATGGAGCTGTTTGTTTATCTCTAATAAGGGTTCCTTGTTGACTACGGAACCCTAAAAAGTAATCAAAATCTAGACAAAGTAGTACCAAGTCTGAGGTTCCTTTATTTTTATAAAGAAATCTCAGAAATATAATTAAATAATGAAAAATATAATTAAATATTTAATTAAAATAAAAATAAAAAATAATGTTACAACTACATACGAAATTAATAGTATTTTTGTATCTTCTTTTAACTTTATTACTAAAAATGTAACGACCGACATTAAGGTCCCTTTTAATATTTATGAATACTTCTATGGTAACTATGAGAAATTACATGTTTTTGGTACACGTCTTGTTACTAAAGGATAATTAAAGTTATTTAAAAAATAAGAACTTCAATGTTAATAAAAATGTATATTTATTTTTATGTGATATTACTAAACTTTTAATCACCGACAATAAGGTCCCTTTTGAAAAGTGTTAAGTGTTTGTACCAGCTTTGTACTAAACTTTACCTTGAATTTTAAGACAGAAAAAAGTTACTTTTTAAATAGATGTTTATATATTTGATCTCATTTGACTATGTTTAAGTGTAGTAAATATATATTTTTGTTGATTTTGACTGATTAATAAGATTAGTAGAAGCACAATGTTTATTTGTTCAACATTTTTTTTAATACAATAAACAATGTTGTTTAATATCGAAGACGTCTCTATTTAGTAAAAACTGATCCATTTTATATTATTATTTTATAAAATCCAATAGAAAACATACTATAAGTGAAATATTTAGTAAAAACCATCTTGGGCATTTTCATTACATCATGCACTTTGGCGTGGTAAACAACAGGAATAGAGTTATAAAATTATATAATTGAAGTTAAATTCTAAAAGACCATATAACGTACTTCTCAAAAAACATGATATCTATGTAACTTCCTACAATAACATACTTTTTTAGGATGTCGAAGTTTGAATGCGATTTTCTCAATATCACCTTTTACGACTTTCGAGTTTAAACATTTTTTTAAAAAATATTTTCCAGACCTACACGCATGTTATTTACATGGTTCGATAGCCTATTAAATGTAGATTATGGAGATACTAATAACTCAATACCGACAATAAGGTCCCTTCACGCTGATAACGTCACAATTAGAGATCAACTACGATAACATGGCGCGCCCCTCCAAAATTCAAAACCTTTGAAGTGCGTTGTCAAAACGTTTGAAGTGCGTTGTCTTGCGCGGTAGGCTAGTTATGATTAGTTGATCAACAAAATATCTTGGTAATAAGTGACATTAACTGAAATATTAATACGTGTACTGTGATTGGTTGAATACTTACTACATACAAACTCTTTCATATGGATATGACTACACACATTGAAACAGTCATTTGGAGGGGCGCGCCAAGTTATCGTAGTTGATCTCTACCTGACTGATTTCATGTCCGCTATCTTCAAAACGCTATGCTACAAATCGCTAACTAGTTGAACATTGAGGGTAGAGACGTGCCAAGTGGCAAATTCCCCACTGCCGGTAATATTCCCAATCTTGCCATTGCAAGCAAATTTCCATTTTGCCGGGAAAATAGGCAATGTTGCCGATCCATTTATATAGCTTTATTATAAAATAATTCAGATTATTTTGTCAATAAAATAAAATACTTAATGATCAAAGCAACCTAATTTGTTTTTTTTAATATACTTTATAAAAGTCTCGTTAGTTTGTTAATAATCATTAATTACTATGTTACATACTTTTTAGGGTTCCGTACCCAAAGGGTAAAAATGGGACCTATTACTAAGACATCGCTGTCTGTCCGTATGTCTATCTGTATGTCTGTCTGTCTGTCTGTATGTCTGTCTGTCTCCAGGCTGTATCTCAAGAACCGCTATAGCAAGACTTCTGAAATTTGAACAGATTGTGTATTTCTGTTGCCGTTATAACAACAAATACTGAAAACACAATAAAATCAATATTGAAGGGGGACTCCCATACAACAAACGTGATTTTTTCGGCCTTTTTCGCTCTATATCAATAATGGCAAGAGGTGCACATTTTCACACATTTTTTTGTTGTTTGGGTACTTTAATATTTAATAATAATATTAAAATAAAATAAAAATTTAAGGGGTCTCCCATACAAAAAACACAATTTAAGCTTATTTTTGATATGTATCGGTACAGAACCCTTCATGCGCGAGTTCGACTCGCACTTGGCCGATTTTTTTCCCCAGCGCAAGTAATATAAGTAACATATATTTGGAAAATATTTACTATTACAGGCAATTTAGTCAGCAATATACCCGACAGTTTTCTGGAAATTTTCCGGCAACATTGGCAGTTTGTATCTCTCTCGATAATCAACTCGCCCTTGAATTTAAGCTGTTTTTGTGTTTTTTTAGCACAAAAACATTCATTAATTATGTAGTCAAGTTATATACAGTGCTTTTAAAAGAACAACAGGATTCACACATTGTCTATAAGGAGTCTATGAGAGTAAAGACTTTATAATGGCATCAATTGTTTCTTATGATATCGCCATTTTACCTATCGTTAGGGTTTCTTCCTAGGTCCTTTCACACTAACAAAATCGCACCTAGCTAATGTTACTCCCGTATATTATATATAAAAATGTTTTTTTTTCTCAAAAAAAATGTCTTTTTTTTTAATTATGTTACTCTTTAAAAAAACTTATCTAAGGGTACATTTCTCCACATCAAAATTGAAGTTTTTTTGGCAATTTCCACTACTTAGCGATTTCTGCCCATAGTACAGTATGGCGCTGGACGCCACCCTTCGGAAGTATTTTTAGTCTAGCTCCTAATCCACTTCCCGGCCCATTATAGAAGTTATGCAGGAATGTTCTATAGAATATTAGCTATTTACACAAAAAATATTTAAAAAATCAAAGGCTCTTAGAGAAAATCAAGAAAAAAAAAATAATTTGCATTTTTTTCAAAGAAAAAAACATTTTTTTTGTTTTCAAAAATGCACTTAAAGAGCTCATTAAATGAAGTAACAAATTCAGTGGTTTAATTATTATAATAGATATTTTTTAAATCTATAATCGACTTTGAAGCACGGAGTGTCGAATAGAAAAGTCACGTTTCAAATTCCCATTTTTAATCTAGCCATTATATTACAAAAATATTTGGCACACGTATTAATAACACGTGCAGGTATAACATATCCAAATATTATCAAAATCGGAGACATCGACTATTTTTTCCTGTCCGCTTGGCGTGGAACGCCCCGAATGCTCTTTTATAACAAGTATAAGAGTTTAGACCTTATTGAGTTAATTTTATAAGGTTAGTTTGTTTGTTGGGTAGGGGATTTCGGGGGCGATAAATCGATCTAACTAGGAATCAGTTTTAGAAAATGTCATTATAAACTTTGTAGCGATGCGTCTCTTATCAAGCGGCGGAGGAGCTCACCCTTATCTTTATCTTTGGTGTCCTTCTCCCTCTTCCTCTCCTCCTTGGCGAGTCTGCAGTACTCGCGGAAGTAGTCCTCGCGCAGGGAGCTGCTCTCCACGGCCTTGTACCGCGGCTCCAGGTCCACCTTCTTCTTCACGTCGAGCCAGCGCGCGCGCCGGTCCACAGACTTCTCCTTGAGGAGAGCTATGAACTCCGTCTTCACCTAAAACATCGATAGCGCTCGTCATTGTACGGTCGGTGCCGGTGCTCGATAATAGGGCGGAGTGGGTCCGGCCGGGGAGGGGGGATGGTTTTACCGTTAGAAACGCCCCGTGACGTCGTTCAGAGTCAAAACTGAGGGGAAAAATCTTGTCATTTATTCAAAACCCTTCGAAGGACAGCGAAAAGGAGATAGGAAAATCCAAGTTGAGCGTATACGCAACTGAGAGGTGAAATTACATGGGAAAATAAGTCTTCGAAAAATAAACCCAAAAAACTGATTTTTTGCAGGACCGACACAATAAGAACCCCGAAGGAGGATCAAACCCCTCAACGAAACAACCAATCGCAAAGCCAACCATCCGCCCGCCCCGCCGGCCGCACGGCGCCCGCGCACGCCACATCCCTGCAACAAACTGTATTAGACGCTGAAAATAAACATTAGCCCTGTGGAGGTAAAACATGATTAGTCCCTGGAAAAAAAAAAAACATTAGTAACCATACGAAAAGTAAAGGCACTCGCGGCACACAACCATCGAGAGAGCTCCAGGTGTCGCGCGTGATGGCAGTTTTGGGTTAAGAGCGTTTTGCGTTTGATAAAACATTGTCAACATTCCACTGTCCATGGGCGACGGTAACCGTATCATTAGACGATTTGCAACTTTTTCAATTTGTAAATAATATCTAGTAAATCGATTTTTAATTAAATAATATAGTTTTAGGTCTCAAATCCACTTATCCAAAACCACGTATCATTAGGCGATTTGCAACTTTTTCAATTTTTAAATAATATCTAGTAAATCGATTTTTATTAAATAATATAGTTTTAGGTCTCAAAACCACCAAAAATGCCACCAAAGCGACGTTCGATTCCTAGAAATATTCTATCATTACTTGTTTCACATTTTTTATTCGCAAATGTTCTGTATAAATTAAGTTCCAAGTGAGTTATTATTAAACGAGAATTTTAGAGAATGGCTGTATTACTATAAAAGGCCTGCAAAATTAAATCATCAATCATCACCACTGCGAGACGAGAAGGCAATTAAAGACCTATTTATATATAAATTGCACTTTACAGTTAAACTTTAATAGCCATTTTTAAAAATGTTTTTATCTTTAAATTCTTAAAATATTTTATGAGCAGTCAACGTCCAACGAGCATCTGCCGAGTTCAATTTTTGATTCACTTCCATCCGCCTACTCCTTTTGATTTCTTTATATAATATTTAAAGCATGTTTCACCACTTCCTGATAAGGCTATCCACCACTTAACTTGACAGATAGGGTAGGAGAAGCTGTCAAATAAGCCTATCTGGCACCTTATCAGGAAGCGGTGAAACAGGCCCTTAGAATTATTACAATTTATATATACTTTTGACCAAACATTTTATTCTGGCCATTTTTGTTTGAAGCAATAAACATGCGCACATACAAATTTTGGCATTTGTATATTTTGTAATAATAGATTGTAAATTCATCCATAAACAATATTCATGATCTCAGCAAAAACTCATTCAACAATGACGCCGGAACAAACTCTGCCGACGATTATTTATAATTTATTAAGCGGTTTATTATTTTAAGCGGTGATATGAATAATAAATCTGTTAGCTTGCATCGGTAATCCGATGAGAACAGTCGTGGACATTGATTCTGTGCCTTTACTTTCAGCACGGCAGCTTATACTTAAACATGTACTGAGAATCAGCCTCACAGATTAGTGAAATACCTTAAGATAATAATATACATATTATAATAAATTGATCGATAATTACTTCTTTTATTTTATTAGTTTCTAATCCTTGACACTGATTCTTCTTAACTTCTATTGATTTTACATTGCCTTCTGTGAGTACAACAATAATCAATTAGTTTTATACTTCTTTACTTTGAGAAATAATTTTAATAGTTTTCACAACAATTTATCTTTATAAAAAAATTAATTTTTGATTCTCTTTATCTCAATAATGTAATTCATTTCAAATGCATTAAAAGCTGAATCTTTCTAATATAATATAATAACATACAGAAAAGATCTCGTTAGCTTAAAAGTATGTCACCGGAATATTTAAACATTCTTTTTATGAAACCGAGACAATATATTCCAATAATTTTAGTATTTTTAGTATTTTCTAAAAATGTAAAGAGATCCTTCCTAGTATAAAAACAATATTAAAACCTGAAATAAAAAAAGATTAGTCGGTGAGCAATGTTTTGATATATCTGTATTTACATATTATCACCTCGACCGCGGGGCGGCCTGAACCCAGCACCATCGGGCATGCAACGGCAAGACTGAGTTCGCGCAGAGTCTGCGCTACTTTTTATATAGAATTTTAGTCATTTCTGCAAAGTGATATCTAACCTTTTGTATGGCCGTGCACCGCTCGAGCTACCGCTTGGCCATTCGAGCGCACTTTACCTCTCTTTCTAAAAAGTAACATACGATTTAGAGAGGATTATTCAGCTGCATACTATACGAGTCATAGTATCCAGTATTACATTAAAGATTTCAACATTAAAATTCCGTCACTGAGACAATTTCATATCGAGTGTAATAACTCGAGCGGGGGCCGTTGCAAACAAACATACTTAGCACATTCGCGCTGGCTCGACAGCGATCGGGGGACCAGGGCTCCCCCGACGGCTCTCGACACCTGCCTACCTCTACAAAAACCTAACAGAGACGCTCCACTGAGGCCGTCCGAGGGTTGACTCTGGCAACCTCGAAAATCGACAATCGTTGTTTCATTACAAGATCATTATTCTGAAATAAAAGAATCACCTTCGAAGTAACAAGTGAATGCGGTATAAACTGTGTATATAAACTGTGTCAGCGGCGGGGCTTGGCGCGCGGGGGGAGGCGCGGCCGCGGGCGGCGGCGGCGGCGACTCACGCGGCGGCGCAGGCGCTACATATCTTGGTGTCAAAACAAAACAACGTGCTAATTCAGTATAATATGGCCGGTCTCGAACCGTCATTTTCTTATTGCAAATATACTTTAGTCCGTCGGCTAATCGCCTGCATTCAATTATTTCAAAGACACTTTATTTTTATATTATTTGTAATAAGAAAATTAGTGAATTGAAAGTAGAAATATCACGCACTCCATGTTACTCGGCGTATCTGACATCAGATAATTCGTTATTTAAAAAAATCAACGGAACGGATACTCGAATTATTTTTCAGTAGCAGTGCGTCCTATTTCTAAACAGTTTCAATGCAGTTACTCTTAACAATAAACACCATTACAAAACACACTTATCACACACAAGAAACTGCACTAAAATTTAAATATGACATAAAAACAATTAAGTAAAAGAAATATTCATAGCTATCATAAATCTATAAAATTAAAATATATTCGCATTGCACAAAAAATATTATCTAAGGCCGGCCATAGAGGGATTCGGTTGGCACTCGGCGATCTGCAGTTTTCATACTAAATTCATATCCGCAATACACGGACCTCTCGAGCAGTTCTCGAGCGGTCGCTCAACAACAATGGTATGTATGGTCGACTGCATAATGCGGTCGTGTTGCAGTCGTGTATGGCTTCAACGCAACCGCTCCAGGACAGTCGGTACCGACTGCAACTTGCGGTCCGTCTATGGCCAGTCTAAGGGACTAAAACGGGATTCGAACCCGACAGTTCTCAATCAAGTTTCAAATAGGAGAATTCACTGCTAAAAGAAGTCAATCAGTAATTTTCAAAATAATTTTCTAGGTCCATAGGCCTCCTAATAGCGTTTGACGTGGTTTTAAAAATCTCATCCTGAAAGAATAGTTTAGATCTTATTTTTACTGAGCACTTTAATGTTTAAACAATTTGTATATTATACTTCAAATTATTATAATCGCTCATATTCAATAAGTAGAATGCCAATATCAGAATTATTGGTTCTCTTTGTTACAACAGATGTAGTCGACAATGACAATTGCAAGCGGGGCTCGAACTCGGCAAATGAAGCTACTGGGGCATGGCTCGTATCTTTTTATATTGGATAGAAAATAGAAATTCTATCATTCGAAACTCATACTCATCAGTCATCACAACTGTAAAAGATTTACTTACAAAACCTTAGAGCACTTAAGTAGTCGTTAATTTTTTAACTTTCACCTTTTATTTCTACTCCACTGCTGGACATAGGCCAAAACAATGGACATTACATTTTCAGTAGCCAATTTTTAAGCGACTTTTTGTATGCTCAGGTTCATGTAGCGTGATATTCGTGTGTGTATGTGTGTGTGTGCGGCGGGGGGCGGAGGGGCGGCGGGGTGACTGACCTGCTCCTTCTTCCTCTCCTTCTCCTCCTTCTCTCGCTTGCGCACGTCGGCGATGTACTCGGTGAAGTAGGTCTCGCGCTCGCGGACCTTCTCTATGGCCTTGAACCGCTCGTCCCGCCCGTGCTTCGCCGAGAACTCGGAGAAGGACGATCTACCAAAAAACATAGTTGTCAGTATGCTAGTGGACCTCGATATCTTTTCAGGGTTTAATAATATCCCGGGACTCAAATTATCGACATGCCTGCCATAAATATCACTATAATGCTAAGTACTCACTCACATACGGTTTTACTCGATCGAGTAATCACGTCGAACAAAACCCGCGGCTTGAGCTTTCGTCCACACATTCAGCATTACTCTATAGAGTAAGCTCGCCGTTCAGTATTCACCGAACCGTTCGAGACTAAGGAGAAGGTCGACTCGCACCACTTGAAGTCACGTCCACACGCTTGAGTAAAGCTCGACGGCTCGCATCGAGTAAGTTCGAAGGAAACATCGAGCCGGCTCGATGCGAGCCTTCGAGCTGTGAGTTTTGCGGTCCACACGGTGGTTTTTGCTCAATTTGGAGTAATACTATCGAGTAAAACCGTATGCGACTAGTTATCATTATTATTGCAGTAAACACGTATATTATTGGTTGTACCCATTTGCCGGTCACTACTCACTTGGAGTGTAGTTTCGCCTCCTCCATGAGCTGTTTGAAGGCTTGCTTCTTCTGCTGGAGACGGTTCTTCTTCTCCTTGCGCTCCTCCTCGACCCTCTCTCGCACGTACTTGTCGAACACCTGCACGACATATTCATTTCAGTATGAAACATATCAAAATTTTCCGAACATTTACAGATTTTGTCCTATTGTTTTTTTTTTTTTCATCTCCCTTTAATAAGCTATAGGTCTACCGGGATCTGATGGCAAAAAGTGAGAAAAGAAATTGACTCTAGCAATACCAGGGTAATTTGAATAAAACATTTTGATCCTTTTTTTTTCCTTATAGCGGCCGATTCTGTGTGTGAAATATGGAAATATAAAAATTTATCCAATGATATTTGGATTTGGATATTTTTTGAAAATAAGACCTATAGACTCGGGACGATGTCGAGTCAGTGTAATGTTACCTTCTTGCGGTCGGTGGAGTTGAGCAGCAGGTAGCGGCGGTCGAAGACGATCTTGTGCAGCTCCTTCTCCCAGGGGCTGAAGGCGGACACGTCGGACTCGTGCAGCAGCTGCAGGAAGCTGCGCAGGCGCTGCTCGAAGGGCACGACGGCACGCTCGCGGGCCGCGCGCATCTCCGCCTCCTCCGCCGCCTCCTTGCCCGCGTCGATCTGCGCCCCACCCCCGCCCCCGCCGCCGGCACCCCCCTTCCGCGCCGCCGCCGCCGGCTCTGCGCGATATCACACAATATGAAAATGCCGGCTTTACCACCGATTTACTTCTTAGTCGCGGACGATACTAACTATGTGTTGCTCGTCTAGTTGTAAAATTAAATAGCATTCATAGTTTACTCTCACGACTTAATTTGCCGTGTAATTAAAATAACTAGATCAGTGAACATGCGGTACTAACTCTCTTCGGGTTTGTTCTTCTTGGCGGGCTCAGCGTCGCTGTCGTCGCTGTCGGAGTCGGCCGCCCGCTTCAGGTCGCCGTTCGCGCTCTTCGTTGGAGTCGTGGCGGCCGCTTCCTTGCGCTGCTGCACAAATACATTTTATTGTAGTAGCTAAAAACTCGCGTGCATATAAAGTCACTCGATATAAGGTAAGATGTTAATTTTAAACTATATCTATAACGGCCGCACTCAGCGACGAATAGTTATTACTTAATTGTAAATTAATTAAGATTTTGACAAAAACCTCATACAATATCTGGCAATCTCTTCATTAAATTGAAGTTTAATCGTCATTAAGGCCGGCCGTCTATTCGCAATTTGCAGCCGAGACCGACTGCAAAATTGGTCGCCGCACGGCGATTTGCAGTTTTCATACTAAATTCGTATCGGCAATACACGGACCGCTCGAGCAGTCGCTCGAGCAACTTGCGGTCCGTCTATGGCCAGTCTAAACGTGTTTGAGTGCGGCTGTTACGGCGAATAAGCCAGTCAAAATATCCTAAAAAAAGGAGGGTGTGCCAAAATGTTTTCGTTTTCGCTTCGTTATAGAATCGCCGATGATAATGTATGGAATTGACATAAGCGTTCGTTAATATGACGTTGACGTTCGACTCGTCTTATGTCAATTCCATACATTTTGATCGGCGATTCTATGTCAAAGGCTACACGATCAAATTCTCATCAATCTGATCCATCAATCTGATTGACGGAATATTGATGGTTATAAAAAGTTCATATTAAAAATATGATCAATCCATCAATCCGAGTTGTACACGATCAAATTTTCGTCAATCCGTACCTGATTGATGGATCAGATTGATGAAAAATTGACCGTGTAGCCGGTGACTATAACGAAGCGAAAACGAAAAAGTTTCGGCTAAATGGCTTGATCATATAGCACCACGTCATTACGTCGTGAAAGTAATGCGTGTACGTGCGTGTGTGTACCTGCTGGACGGCGTGCGGCGGCTGCGCCATGGCGCGCTCGACGTCGGCGACGCCGGCGAGCGCGGCGGGCCGCTCCCACACCGACAGCCGCGCCGTCGGGTTGTAGAAGAACACTCGCCCGTCGCCCGTCCACACCACGCACCTGCCGAAACACATCATCGATATGGAAAATACCATCAGGCTTAGCATGACAATATTAGAAGCGGGAAAGAATGGACATACTGACTGATTTTAGGAACAAAATGGCGGGCTTCCTTTGTCTATCTGTCACATGTCTATTCTTCCGTAGAAAGATACCGTTTCGTGATAACAATATTAGATTGTGACGTTTTTACTAACAATTGTTTGTTTTATTTTAGGTGAATCAACTCCTGTAAATATGCAATTATTTTTGTAACCGTACCCTTGTTACTTCACCAGACCTTCACTACAATATAGAGCAAAGTCTTTTCAAAAAACTCTGACACTGGCAACTCACCGAGTCAGCCATTAAGAAGAAGAAGAAGAAGATACCGTTTCTATGGTGACCATGATAAGCCTGTTGTTGCATGGTTGTTGCATTATATTTATGGATGAAAATATAAAGTCACCAAAAGGATTGTAGAGCTGTGCTCGACAAATATATTACTATTTACTTAGGTGCTTAGTGCATATTCAATATAAAATTTTATGTGCATGTAATACTAATAACTGTTTCTTTTTTAGGGTTCCGTACCCAAAGGGTAAAAACGGGATCATATTACTGAGACTTCGATGTCTGTCCGTCTGTCTGTCTGTCTCCAGGCTGTAACTCAAGAACGGTAATAGCTAGAGCTTTGAAACTTTCACAGATTATGTATATCTGTTGCCGCTATAACAACAAATACTAAAAAGAAAATAAAGTTAATATTTAAGGGGCTCCCATACAACAAACCTGATTTTTTTGGCCTTTTTTGCTCGTAATCAATAATGATAGCAGCCAGGTACTTGAAATATTCACAATATTATTACAATACCCGGCAATAAATATTGCACATCGACCTTTGGAAAGAGACATTCGGCTAATTTCGGTTTCATAGAGCGTTATCTTTGTAGCACACACCTATTTGACATTATGTCAGTCGTCGTTCAAATTCAATAGAGTGCAGTCGCGTCCAGTTCAAAATATATATCTAGAGTTGTTAACACCCCTAAATTTGCTACAGCTGTAACTTTCCAAAAGAATTTTAAATAAACATAATTTGAACACCCTTTTTTATTTTATTTTACCCGAATATAAAGCCATAACTTATAGAAAATTTGGTGTATTTTATACAAAGAATAATAAAATTGTCAAAAGAAGCAAACCTTAATTGTTTTAACAGCTCCTAATATATACAGGACTTTCTGTATTTCGTGCGTAAGAGATAACGCTCTATGAAACCGAAATTAGCCGACTGTCACTTTCCAAAGGTTGATGTGCAATATTTATTGCCGGGTACTGTAATTATATTTGTACTTTAATAATTTATGATAAAATAAAAATAAATATTTAAGAGGGGCTCCCATACAAAAAAAAACTCATTTTTTGCCAACTTTCGTACAATAACGGTACGGAACCCTTCGTGCGCGAGTCCGACTCGCACTTGGTCGATTTTTATTAATAAATGAAATATACTGACCATGGAGTGCCCGATATGGGCGTGCTGGAGACGGGTCGACTCTTATCCGCTTTCGCCTTCTCTTTATCGGCCTTTTCTTTCTCCACTTTTTCACGCTCGGCCTTCTCTCTTTCCGCTTTCTCTCTCTCTATTCTCTCCTTCTCGTTTCTCTCCCGTTCGGCGGCCGCCGCCGCCGCTGCAGCCTCGGCGTGAGCGTCTACGTCCACAACTTAGTAACAAAAAAATATTCTTAAACGGGAATTTTAGCAGCACATAAATAATAGTTTAGTAGAACCGATTCAGTAATGGTTCTGAAGACCGTGGGTTTTTTCGTGGTTGGGATAGAAAATGATTCAAAACATTATCGCGACGTATCTAACCTTTCTTTAATATACTTTATGAAGAAATACAATCTATGACGTTTTAAACCACTTTTTGTTTTACCTTCAGCTTTATTATCATCTGCATCCATTCTCTCCGCCTTGTCGGTTTTCTCTCCCTTCTCCATAGCTATCTTAGCTTGCAAATCTATAACAAACAATTTAGTTACAACTTACTACATAATTATTTAGTTTACTTTTTACTAATTTCTTAGCAGCTTAAAATTGTAACAAAATTTAACATGTAATTTTATAGAGGATCTTCAGTGCAAGCATTTTTATTACTAGGCGTTCAGTTACTAGTAATTACTCTACCCGCGAGCACTCATCACACATCATATCACGAGTATACGTATTAGTCGTTATTTCATGCTACGATCGTCTTAGGGTCACCGCACATATACAATTTATACTTGGCCGACTATCGTACGACTAAATTGCGTAGTTTCACAATTTCATTGGACAACTTTTTAATTTGTGGGTAATCGGAAAGGAATCGCGGTTCTGATACGATTTGTGTCCAATTATTTAGTTGTAAAATTTAGCTGGATGCAAGGTCTCATAAGTCTATAGTTATTGGTATACTATGCGATTTAGTTGGCCAACTTGAAATTGTAAGTCTGCGGTCGCTCTTACCTTCTAGATCCTTCATGGGCTTGGGTTTCTCCCAGACGCTCTCCTGTCGGCCGGCGTGGTAGTAGTAGGGGCGGCCATCAGGCGCGCGGTGCGTGCTCCACTCCGCCGCCGCTGCCGCCAGCTCCGCCGGGATCACCTGCGAACACCTACCTGACTCACTCGCTCGTCGTATGTATGACAGAGAAGACATGCCACACATACACCAGTAGCCATAAATGAGGCGAGTACTGAGTAGTACTAAGCGTTTTATTGCATTTTGAACAACATTAAACGAATGAAAAAGATTAAAAACATAATGATAATAACAAAGATTGATTCTTTGTTGAAACGACTGCATGTCAGTTCTTCAACAATTTTTTATGTATCCACTTCAAAAAGTAAGCTTTAGTATATTTTATTTATATGTATTATAGGAGGTCGCAGCTCCAAATCGCCATAACGTTAGTAGAAAAGAAGTAACGAACCGTTTCCATAGAAGCGAGCCCCTCCGGCGCCTCGCTGCCCGCCGCGGGACCTCCCGCCTGCGACGACGCACCTGACGACCGAGATAATAATGTAAACTACCTATGTACAGTAATACTATTTCCTATTGGTGCTATATATATATATATATATATAATTACTTTTCCAAAATTAACTTTATAACGTCGTACTTAAGATTATTTTAAGAGCGATAAATATAAAGATATTGTTGTGTACTCACTGGCGTCGGGCACGGCCGCAGCCGCTGCCGCGAGGCCCGGGGGCTGCGCCACGAGCGGGGGCGGCCAGCCCCAGCCGCCCCAGGCCCCGCCCACGCCGCCGCCGGGGCCGCCACCTATCGGTCCGCCCATACCGCCTGGACCCATACCGCCTCCTGGACCCACACCGCCGCCCGGGCCCACGCCTCCACCCGGGCCCACGCCGCCGCCCGGGCCCACGCCGCCGCCCGGGCCCACGCCGCCGCCCGGGCCCATCCCGCCTCCCGGGCCCATCCCGCCGCCCATTGGACCGCCGGGACCCATGGAACCTGATGGAAATAAATTAAAATATTATGAAACACTCGACACCGTCACACGGTAATCGAATGTTTAAAAGTTTGCCTTCGAACAAGATGAAAGTGGTTTAAATTCAGTTCATTCTTCTTGGAGCACCAGTGCCCGACCTAGAGACAGTCGAATCCGCGTTTACACACATTTGTTTGAACAGGTGGGTAAGGTGAGAGATTTACTTATTTGCTTACTTTTTTGGGACAACAACAGCCATCAATTTTACAAGATTCATTATTATAATAGAATACAATGAGTATATAAGGCCAATAACAGCTGCTATCCACAACTTTCAGCATAAAAATAGAAATGGTAATTTCGGAGAAGTTATTTCACAAACATATGGATTGTATGTTACCCATGGAGTGTGGTGGGGCGTTTGTCTCCCCGGGGGGCATGTCGTCGTTGTCGCCGGGGCTGGCGTCGCCCTTGTCCGACTTGCTGCCCATGTGGTTGTTACCTGCAACAAATATTAACACCTTACAACCAAATCATCGACTGCGCCTTCTTAAATGCTAGAATGATAATCTACCATGATAACAATATTGAACAGTAGTTAAACCAGTGTACTCACCGTCCTTCACCCAGGGTGGAGGCTGCGTCATGAAGGGGGGCACGGCGCCGGGCGGGGGCCCGCCCTGGCCCCCCTGCGGCCCGACGCCGGGCGGCATCATCCCGCCCATCATGCCGTTTGGCATCATTCCCATTGGCGGCCCGCCCATGGGAGGCCCCCCCATGGGAGGGCCCCCCATCGGCCCGTTCATTGCCATGGGTTGACCCATGCCTGACATTTGACCTGTAGACGAGTTATTATAATTACCATAAACTTGACAAGAAATAGCTGCAGTTAAATACAAAAATTAGTTAGCACTTACAATTTCTATTAACCTCTCGAATACTGGGGTCTATAGCGCCATTTAATTTTTCTTAAATTTTACAAAATTTCGCTAATAAGCAACGAATTTAGTGCATTCTATTTGTAGCTAACTTCATACTCTTTAAAATGACGGATTGAACAAACAAAATTAAATCTTATATATACACTAAAATAAGTTACAAAACTGCATGAGGTCGAGTGCATTCAGGTGGCTCATTAACATGCCAGTGGGGTTCGAGAGGTTAAGTCCTATGCAATGGTCCTCACTCCTCAATGCTGGGACTATTATTGATATCTTGTTGGAAAGTAGTCCTACCTGTGCTGGCCATGGCTTCCATTTCCGCCTGCGTCACCACCTTACAAGTGGGACTCTCCTGGGGCCGGGTCCACGTGGTCTCCCGCGTTCGGGCGTGGTAGTAGTATGATTTCCCGTCATCTGATTTTGTCTCCACCCACAACTCAGGTGCAGGCTGTAAAATGACAAATATTGAGTAAATGTAATGAAAGTTATTGAAAATGTTTATTTTCTATACCTTAAAGACATACAAGTCATACAACAAGTAACAATAATATAAAGACATAAAATATTTTACCATATTCGGTGGAGGCATCCCCGGTGGGCCAAATGGTGGAGGTTGTCCCATCATGTTCGGCGGGGGCCCCATCGGTCCGCCGGGTGGCATCATACCAGGAGGTGGTCCGTATGGTGGGGGTCCTCCCATCATTCCCGGAGGAGGTGGCCCCATGGGACCCCAATTGTTGTCAAAGTTTGGTCCTCCATTGGGACCGAAGCGAGGACCACCTCTGCCTCTAAAATACCCTCGCCCTCTCATAGGCGGTCCACCCGGGCCATAGCCTCTCCCTCGGAATCTCATAGGTGGAGGCCCATTCATCCATCCCGGAGGGCCCATACCACCACGACCTCTGCCCCTGTTAAAGGAACATAAAATTAGGCACAGAAATAGTTTCCCCGTACACTTTTCTTCAAAAACATGATCATTATAAACATCAGTTACAGGATCACAAATATTCAGAAAAAATGCAATTATATAACATAATTGTTATATATGGACAATGCGGGCAGTGACTTGTTTATGTATAAAAAGTGGGGTAATTGAAGAAAGCAGTCTGTCATCGCGATTCCAGCTCATCAACTAGGCTAGGACTCTCCAATCATAAGTTATATCAATAATAATATGTAGTTGATTGCACTGCATGCACTTTTTCCACTATATTCATTAACTAGTGACCCGCCCCGGCTTCGCACAGGTATAAAATATAAATTATAGCCTATGTAACTCACTGAATAAATGATTAAAATCGATTCAGTAGTTTTTAATCTATACTATATATTATACTATATTATTATATATTATACAGAGATAAACTTTGTTTGTTTACTCATACACCTACTAAGTAAGTATTTAATTACTAAAAAATATGTTTTTGAATTAAAATATTTTGTAGTAAATTTAATCCTTCAGGCCCCGCACGAGCACCGGTGATCGCGACAACAATAGAATACAATAGCAATTCCTGGAAATTCCGACTGAAGTATTAATATTTATGTATATATTTTTTAGTGTTTTACTCTACTTTTTAGTGTTTAAATATTTAGTAGTAAATTCATTAAAAAAAAAAAATTATACACAAAAAAATTTTTTTTAGTGTTTAATTATTTTGAAGTTAATTTTTCTTCAGGAACCTAGGTAATTACTATTTTAAGCTGCAAAATAACTCAAACATGTTAAATACCTTCGTATGACAAAATGATTTTGGTATTACATATGTATGAGTATTTCGAGGGTAACCCGGGCTCTTAAGTATTGCACATATCTCACCAGTCATGCAGTATACACTGTTCAGATGTATGCAGCGATCAGATTATAGTATGTAGACATTTTTAAAGGGATTTTTGACACTAAAATAATGCTATTAATAATAAAAACTATATATTTTAATCATGAAAAACTTACTTTAAATACAAAACAAAAAGTATTTCTTATTTAAACTTTGATAAAGAATTCCAGTATAGTACTTTGACGACCAGTATGTGTTGTAGTTTAGTGACATTGAAAACGCTTTATCCCTTAATATACGCTAAAACATTTTTTCTGAAATAGAAATATCGACTTCTTCTACCCATTCCAAAAAAGTATTTAAGGCAGACACAGCTTGAGCATGTGGAATCTTTGCAACCAGTTTCAGAAGGGAGGTCGTTCGGATTAGCTGGGGTTCGGACTATTGTGGCCCTACTGTATAAATTTCTTAAAATGGAACTTGAAAAAAATATACTATTATAAAATTTGTAATAAATATTTAGTTATTACCAAATAAATACATTGTACCAAATAAATATAATATTACAATATAATGGGAAGATTTGTAATAAATATTTAGTTATTACCAAATACATTAAAACAAATAAATATAATATTATAATATAATGGGAAGATAGTAGCAGAAGTAAAAATTGGTACCAGATTCATTCGCAGTTGATTGCATTGTTTAAATATTATAGGCTAGAAATACATAATATATTTAATACATAAATGACTGTCACAGGCTACACGATCAAATTCTCATCTGATTGACGGAATATTGATGGATAAAAAGTTCATATTAAAAATACGATCAATTCATCAATCCGAGTCGTACACGATCAAATTTTCGTCAATCAGTACCAGATTGATGGATCAGATTGATGAAAAATTGACCGTGTAGCCGCTGACACTGCAGGAACATGACTTTTCTAACAATAGCAAAATACTAGACAGTGAGATTGAAAAATCCATCAATTTTGCGAGGTTCTGTGTATAATATGAAATCAATAGGTACAACGACAGATATTTCTACACAGAAACATCAAGGACAAATTCGTTTTATGATCTCCGAATGCAAGGCGAAGTTTGGGTTGGAAATGGGCATGGTAATAATACAAATCGACTCTGACCTGTAATTACCACGGTTTCCACCGCGACCTCCTCGAAAGCTGCTACCGCCTTCTTCATCATCGAAATTTTCTTCGTATCCACTAGGTTCACTAAAATCTTTGGACGCTTCCTCTAAATTTTCGTTGCCATCATTGCTACGACTGCCTACATCGACGTTAACACTAGAGTCCTGGGCATCCATGTATTCTTCTTCCATTTCGTCAGATTATTATTTATCAATAGAATTTACACAAACACTTATGTCCACATGCCTGTAACTATTTTTGCTCAAATCGCCTCGCTATACAATGGCGGAAGTCAACATTGCGTTAAGCAAAATGGCGGCCGGCTTCTGCTCAACGAATACTATACCTACTCCATGTATTATATTTCTCTATGCTATACTCACAAGCAACTCACAACCAGGGCTTCAAATAACGTTATTTTTCCATAACGTTACTGCTTCAAGGGCATAGATAACGTTATGAAAATTTACCCGATATTAAAAATAACGTTAAAAATTGATATTAATAACGGTTAATGCTATAACATTATATAGGATTTATAACGGTAAATATATGTTCTTTGATAACGTTATAGTCCGTCAAGAAAGTCATGACAGGCGGGAAAATTTTCTAAACGTAATTACGCTTATAAGGTTTATTTTTTCTTTGTATTTTCACACAAATCTCGCAAATCCTCCTGCTCACAACTCACAAGGGGCTTCTGCTCCATAGTCCATTGCAGGGCTTCATAACGTTATCGAATAACAGAAAAAATATCGTTACATACCGCTATTTTCATAATGGTAGCCAGATAACGTTATTTTTTAACGATATTTAGTAAAATAACGTCATATTTACCGTTATTATTATAACGATATTTTTTCGTTATGTATAAACAAAAAAATAACGTTATAATAATAACGGTAAATATAACGTTATTTTCTGGTATCAAGTATGCAATCGTGCACGGTGCACTAAATCTCACTCGCAGCCCACTTTTTTTGCGAGATTTGTGTGAAAATGCAAAGAAAAATACACCTTATAAGCGTGATTACGTTTAGAAAATTTTCCCGCCTGTCATAACTTTCTTGACGGACTATAACGTTATCAAAGAACATATATTTACCGTTATAAATCCTATATAACGTTATAACATTAACCGTTATTAATATCAATTTTTAACGTTATTTTTAATATCGGATAAATTTTCATAACGTTATCTATGCCCTTAAAGCAGTAACGTTATGAAAAAATAACGTTATTTGAAGCCCTGGTCCATTGTCCATAGACTTTTTTTTTTTAATTCGTCCCGGTCGGGAGTGTCGGCTTCCGCTAATGTCCATAGACTATAAAAATATAAAAATAATATTAAAATTTAAAGTGCGTTTCATCAAATAGTTCCTTTGCCGTCATGTTGGCATTCCTGTCTGTCAATAATGTAAACAAGGTTGACATGCTCTGCGAGTTTTCATAATTTTACTGTGATTTCGTGAGAAAATCATGCCGTAAACATTAAAGACCGGTGAAAGAATGATGGTGCTAAGAGTGAAAGAGTTTTGTGAACGTGAAAAACGTAACTAGGCCCCAATAATTCCATTAAACTCGGGTTGCCGCCATTACGGCTTAGTGAAATAGGGTTACCAGCGTCAGTTTAATCACCCATAAACACAGTAAAACTTATGAATACATGTAGAGCGTGTCTACCGTGTTTACGTTATTAATAGAGAATGCCAACATGATGGCAAAGGAACTATTTGATGAAACGCACTTCTAGTAATGAAAACTACATACACGCGAACGAAGGCGCGGGTAAAAGCTAGTACAATAATATTACCATTAGTACTTCTCACAACCTGCATATTTTGTGGTACACTTTACGGATAAACTATCACGGATATTGATTTGTGCTTTAACATAGTATTTATATGTAAATATGTTATCATCAGTCGACAGTCAGTGAAGGTGTGATGACGCGAGCCCTCACAAAGCTCGACTTTTATCTAGTAAATGCGAAAGTGACTTTGGTGGTTACGCCTTCACACATAAAGTACTAAGCGGATCATCATAAAACTCATAGGTACATGTTGTCTAGAACTCTGGAGTATGGAGAAGGACATAGGGTACCTTTTATCCCGGGAAAAAGAACGGTCCCCGAGGGATAGACGTTAACGTAGGCAGATTCGCGGGCGAAAGCGGTTAGAATTATGTACAATTTTCTTTAAGTGCATTTTGTGATAACATATTATCTCCCCTAATTTAAGGTAGCACAGTAAGGGTAATGTGGCAACATTAATTTACATTAGTGCCAACATGACGGCAAAGGAACTATTTGATGAAACGCATTATACTTTTTTACAGTGACTGTACCACAGATTAAGAATATAGTAGATCGATACTTAGCCCGCCAGCGCGTGGCCATTTTATGCTTGTGTGCATTGCCGTAGTGTGCGTGTAGGGATGGCGTATATCATGCTTTATATCGATAAAAATTAAAAATAAAATTAGACTATCGACCAAGAGTAGACCATTTTTATGTTTTAGATTTCTTACTAAGCCACATAAAAAGGAGGTTATAAACGCGACCCGATTGTTCAATATAATAAGTCGCTTTCTTATTTTATTTATATAAGTATTTTTATAAATCACACAAATACCTAGTTAAAAATATACATATAAGTACTCCATACGTCACGAAGGCTTGTCCGGAGTGTAATATCAATAAAATCAACCATTTTTTAAAGTATATACTTCAGTCGGAATTTCCAGGAATTGCTATTGTATTCTATTGTTGTCGCGATCACCGGTGCTCGCGCGGGGCCTGAAGGATTAAAACACAACAGAAGAACAAAATATATACTTTATTATACTTAACTATATATTAACAATAAAAATATACAACAATTTTTATTAACAATTATTATTAACAAAGAATTATTAGAATAATAATTAATCTCAGTCCTACTCATTTAAGTAATTTCAAAAACGCTTAGGTGCTTTATTTTATTTTACCTATTTAAATATATTATGTATTAAAATATTAAAGTTATACAGAAAAATATAAATAGATACCGTACTTCGACGCCCCACGGATTGTAAGTATAATAACCTAAGCGGGACTCTAGACAATCAATTTTATTGTGCAATATCACGTTATGAGCAATATTCTTGACGGTCTAGGGCACAGACATATACTTATCAAGATTATTTCTGTGGTCTAGGGTTAGTATTGAATGCACCCACCTTTCAATCTTATTGTCAAATAAATTGTTCAATAAAATATTGTTCAATATTATTGTTGGTTTAGGGGCTGCCTAATTAGGAGTTATATAACTTGTACAGGAGTCAGGATCGAAGAACCAGAAATAGTCTGACTGTGCCTGGCCAGCTGGAAGTTTCTGGCAGACATGAGCGCCGCGCCGACGCGCCGTCGTCGCCGCGGATCTCACGACGCGCCGCCGCCGAGGAAAAAGAGCGACGCGCCGCCACGACAACAATAGAATACAATAGCATTTCCAAGAATTCCCGGTCGAAGAGTTAATACAAAATTTAAAAAATATTATACTTAAGTATTTCTAAATCTTTAAGTACCAAATAATAATATAATTAATAACAGTGCATTAATAAATAAAAAATATTCATTGTTCAATGAACACTTCCTAAAGATTTAACACATAATTATTACAGTACGACATTTGTTTAATATTTTTAACAAGGCACGACTAACTAAAGCCCGTCACAGACCTAGCTATAATATATATTAATATGTTTATAGCTAGGCACATTAATATATATTTTCTATACTAATTTTCGCGTGACCACACACTCAGCTATAATATTATAATTATATTTCTGTGACATGTGGATTTAGTATAGAATAATATGCCTTGCTATAAATATATTAATATATTATAGCTAAGTCTGTGATGGGCTTGAGTATTAATAAATGCTTTGTTTTATTCTTATCATTAACCGATTCCGTGTGGATGGCGCCGCAAAGGCGCCATGGGTATCTTTTCTGTATGGCGTGTGGCGCCCGAGAGGAGCCAAAATGTTTACCTGTAAAACTATGATAAAATTACATTTTTCAAAGGTTTTCCCTCAATGAAAGTGGCTTTATTTGTCACGTATTTTACGTGTACAGTGTTAGTTTTAGGATATTGCATAAAAACTTACACTTCAGGAGTCTTAAACATTTTCAATTGGTGATTAATATGGCCACCGAATTATTTTATAAATATATAACGCCAACGCCAGCTAAATATCACATCAACATCATTTATTCTTATAATTAACTAGCAGCCCGCCCCTGCTTCGCACGGGTATGAAATAAACATTTCTAAAGCTTTTTTACTCTCATGATACATACACACACAAACACTCCATAGATACTTTCTTGTTATTACATGGTGTTATTAAAAAAGAAAATTCGTATAATATCGAGTAACGTAGCATAGACAGCTACACTATAAATAAAATACTTAAAAGTATAATGTAATATAATATTGAATGTTATAGAAATCAACAAAAGCTTGTGGATTTTTATCCATGATAAAATTGTGGATTATTTTATTGTTTAAACCTTATTAAGCCATGTATATTTTTTTTTGTGAAATTAAACATTAATTCTTTGAACTCATTTATTTTTTTGCGTTATGCGACTCTAAAGTATGCATGTATTCGGGTTTCTTTTTGTAGCTCCCGGAACAAATTTTTTGACACAGTTACTCTTCCTTAGTTTTTATTATTTGTAGAACTCAGACCAATAAAAAAAGATAGACAGAGCCATCCATGCTACGCGGTGAGGCAGGCAATAGGAAGCCGATACGGCCATAGGAAGCCGGCCGCCCGCCATTCCGGTTTCAACGAGTGACGGCGCATGTCGTTTTCATCTGGGTCAAGAAATATCAAAATATGCTGTCCTGCATCGTTAAATGGTGCAAAACAATTCTTGTGCTCAAAAGAAACCTTGTGGGATTACGTTTCACAAGTAATTAGTTGAATATTTATGTATTACCACCGAAATAACGAATTTAATTTATTAGTTTTAAAAATTGTCTCGGGAGTCTCGGAACACAGAACCTCAACCAGTGCTGCATGCTGGTCGCAAGATATTTTTCCCCATAATAGGGGAAAAATATTATTACGTGCTGTATTATCCTGACAAATGTTTATTTTTAACCTAAAATTCGTTATTCATTTAAAATCTATTAATATAAATAAAATTGGAGTGTCTGTTTGTAGTATTGAAAGATTTTTTTACTATTTGCATATTAATCTGTATACGATACATACTGCATACACCACACAACATTCTTTACAATTTTTGTCTGTATGTATGTCTGTCTGTCTGTCTGTCTGTTCTTAGTTGAAACACATAATTTATTAGATATAGATATTTAAGTATTTACTTTTTCAGCAATTACTAATGAATGATGATTAACAATCTAGTTTGATAGCAACTTTTGTAGTCATTACTTAGTAGTTTAATAAGACTGCAACAGGATGGGAGTTTGACAATCTGAAACCCTGAGTTGGCAACATTATTTTTTTGCACACAAGCGCACGCCTAGCGTATTTATGCTAGGCGTGACGCACACATTGATCGACAGCGACTTCACGCTATTAACTGTAAATACTCCATCTTTCTTTTTTTATTGGTCTGAGTTGTAGAATACATCATTTCCTTTTTGATTGATTTGTTGAATTCAGATATTTCATTCAAAAACTACAACTTATACAATGTTGATTTGTTTATAAAATGCTATAAAAAGTAGATACATTTTTTGGCGTTATGCATGTTATATCCCGTTCTACAATAAAACGAAAATAAACTGATCAATACAGCCAAAGGTTTACAACACTTGATAAAAATTAGTTACTTAGCTTCCATTTCTGTTTGTACACGTAAATAATCACTCTTAAATACTTGAAAGTAACTACTAATCCGTTTACATTCGCTGTTGGGTATATACTAAAAGAAAAACAATTGGAAACAGACGAAACAGCGATGAATTACAATTCATGGCGGGTGGCGCTCGAGAGGAGCCATCAAAGTTTCTGGCGCTAGGCGCCTCAGAGGAGCCACGAAATTTTTGTTTGCCACCAGGCGCAAAAAAATGCAAAAAATGACACCGCACTGAATCGGTTAACTAATTTCATCTAACAATATCCACCATGACACGGTTCTCAAAGTGAAAAGATTTCACGAGTCTCGGAGGTAGCGATAACATTCCGTGAAAACATCTCTAAGTGCGCTTGTGCACTACACGGAATTTTACCGTCCGGCGTTCATAACTGCAACGTTTGCCATATCAAAATGTAAGAAACCGGAACACCGGACTGTAAAATTCCGTGTAGTGCACAAACGCCATAATCCTCGGATAATTCTCCGTCGTCGGATGTCAAACTTCTATTCGCGGTGAGATGTTCTCGAATCCGTGGCAGAGTTCGGAAACTATTTCACTCATACAAAAGAATTAGGTTGTTATGACATTAGTCACCGCATGATCACCACCATCCAAGATCCATCCAACTTCTGCCCGCCATCTCCCACATTATAAACTTCTCCCTTGTTTCCTCAGTATTCCCAAATATATGGTGCAAAGCTTTTGTTCGCCCGCTTCCAAAAATCCCCCATCCAACTAATCCTTCTCATTTTCGTCCTATCTCCATCCTTTCTTCCTATCAAAGGTTCTCGAAGCCTGCGTCCATAAGCAGCTGTCCGGGCTTGTCTTCGGAAATAATTTGCTCTCCCCACTTCAATCGGGATTCATACCTGGACATAGCACAACCACTGCTCTGTTTAAAGTTACAGGTGATATTAGAGCTGGTTTCGAGAAATCTTTGATTACCATTTTAGTGCTTGTAGATTTTTCTAACGTATTCAATCATGTCGATCATGACATCCTACTGGCAGCACTCTCTGGACTTCCGATTTCGTCAGAAGTACTCATTTGGATTTCTTCTTATCTTCGTGGTCGTCAGCAGTCGGTACGCACGGAGAGCTCATGCTCTAAGTGGCATAACCTGGCGTTCCACAAGGCGGTATTTTATCTCCTCTACTTTTCTGTATTTTTATAAATCTGCTCACTAAAAGACTTCATATTGCGTATCATCTTTATGCCATCATCTTTATGCCGATGACCTGCAACTTTATATCCAGGCAGGATTGGAGCAGCTATCAGCAGCCATTGCGGAATTAAACCAGGTTTTGAGAGCAATAAAAGACTGGTGCAGTAACTTCGGATTATTAGTAAATCCCGCAAAATGCCAAGCAATTTTGTTAGGTAGGCCGAGATTCTTGTGTAAAGTGAACATAGGCGCTCTCGCACCGGTTATCTACAACGGCTCTGTAATTACTTTTAGTACAAGCGTAAAAGACCTTGGTTTTCATATTGATTCCTTCCTGACTTGGCAATCCCATATTTCTAGTGTGTCAAGTAAAGTCACAAATACGCTACGATCCCTTTATCGACACAAACATTTCCTTCCTACTCCGGTCAAGACTTTGCTGGTCCAGACTCTCATTTTCCCTATAATCGACTATGGTGACGTGTGTTGTTTTGATCTTAATGCCGACAAACTCAACAAACTCGATCGATTATTATAAAAACCTCCGATCCACTTCAAATCAGCTTTTAAGTTGCCCTTCCCACAAACCTAATTCCGTCCACTCTTCTTTTATTATCCAGGCTATTCTCCTCTGGAATGCTCTTCCTCCGGAAATCAGGATGTCAAAAACAAGAGACACTTTTAAGCGCCGAGTTCGTGACTTCTACTTGAAGCAATTGGCGGACCTTTAGTTTTAATAATCTACAGTAAACTGTTAAGTATATTAAATCTAATCTAATACCCATTATATCTTGGCAATTAATAAATTAACTTTAGTAATGTATATATTATATTAATAAATATTTATATTATATATGCATATAATTATATGTAGTTTCATTTATATATCTTATATATCAGTGTATTTATGATAAGTATAGTTTAATATATTATAACATTTTATTTGTATAATTTATATTTACATGTTGTTAGTTTTTTAAGTTCTTTTTTTTTCTTATTCTGGTAACTTGACTGGCACCTATACAATTTTGATCCTGTATCGCCCAAAGGTTGACTGGTAGATAATGCCATTAGGCATTAAGTTCACCTTTGTACTTGTATGTGCATAAAGTTTTTAATAAATAAATAAATAAATAAATGCCAGTACTGTCAAAATGACAGCAAAATCGGAAAGTATTCACTTGTCATTTGCTTGAAAGTGAAAAAGTTTCCGCAATCGAGAAGAGTCCGCGCGGAAACGCTGAATTAGCTTGCTACATATATTAATCTGTGCGCTGAATCACCCCGCAGGTCACGCCACCGACGCCGCCGCCGCCGTAGTAATTTTGGACCGGCGCCGCCGCCGTGGAATTGAGTGACGGCGCTCATATAATTTTCTGTACATGCCCCTACAGACGTAAGAACACCTAGGGACTATGAGTATGGAGTTATGGTTGCAGTCACTTCAGGTGGTAAATGGCATTTAGGAGGCATCAAGTGGCCTGCCTAAAATTCGTTAAAGACATAGCTCATTCTATTAGGATTTCGTACCCAGAGGGTAAAAACAGGGCCCTACTAAGACTGCCTTGTATGTCTGTCTATCTGTCCGTCCGTCTGTTTGTCTCCAGTCTGTATCTCAAGAACCGCTAAACTTCTAATTTTTTTCAGATTGTGTATTTCAGTTGCCACTATTACAACAAATAAGTACTGAATAAAATTAATATTAAGGGGCGCCCATACAACAAACGTGATTTTTTAGTCTTTTTCAAACGTGATATTTAGGATTCCGTACCCAAAGGGTAAAACCGAGACCCTATTACTAAGACTTCGATGTCTATCTGTCCGTCTGTCTGTTTGTCCGTCTATCTGTCTCCAGGCTGTATCTCAAGAACGGCTATAACTAGAATTCAAAAATTTTTCAAATTGTGTATATCTGTTGCCGCTATAACAACACTAAGAACAAACTACTACTAACGCCTCCGTGGTCTATTAGTGGTTAAGAGCGTGGCTCTCGAATTGGAGGTCGTGGGTCTTGATTGGAAACATGTTATTTCCAAGTTTGGTTAGGACAATGCAGGCTGATCACCTGATTGTCTGACAAGTAAGATGATCCATGCGTCGGATGGGCACTTAATTTTTTTTATTTTATTCTACATCCAACATGGCGGCTCATCTAAGATAGGGGAATAATTATTTTTAATGCACTTCTGCAATATGGGTATCAAATGACCTTCTCATTGAAAGTAACTCGAAAACGAATGTAACGTTATTCTACTTCCAATATGGTGGTTCATCCAAGATACGGGAATTTTAATGCATTTCTGTAATATGGGTATTAAATGAAAGGGCTTACTGAGAGTAACTCGGAAACGAATGTAATGTCATTCTATATCCAATATGGCAGCTTAGCCAAGATAGGGGAATAGTTATTTTAAAACACTTCTGCAATATGGGTATCAAATAAAAGGGCTCATTGAGAGTAAATTGAAAAGTGACGAAAAAACGAAAACGAAAAAACGTGACGTGTCGTGTCGTGACGTGACGTAGCGTTACGTGACGTGCGTAGCGTTACGTGACATCAGTTACATTTTTAGATGAAATTATTTAAAATGATTAAAAAAATATATTTTGAATTCGAGTTTCTTTCGATTTTTTAATTTTCTGAGAAGATTTGCTATAGTAAAAGGTGAAAAAATAAATATTTCTAATCAAATAAATGACAGCCTATTTGGAACTTAAAAATGTAAGTTATCACCATAGGGGCTCAGACCAATAAAAAAAGAAAGACGGAGTATTTACAGATAATGGCGTGAAGTCGCTGTCGATCAATGTGTGCGTCACGCCTAGCATAAATACGCTAGGCGTGCGCTTGTGTGCAAAAAAATAATGTTGCCAACTCAGGGTTTCAGATTGTCAAACTCCCATCCTGTTGCAACTTGCAGTCTTATTAAACTACTAAGTAATGACTACAAAAGTTGCTATCAAACTAGATTGTTAATCATCATTCATTAGTAATTGCTGAAAAAAGGAAATACTTAAATATCTATATCAAATAAATTATGTGTTTCAACTAAGAACAGACAGACAGACAGACAGACAGACATACATACATACAGACAAAAATTCTAAAGAATGTTGTTTGGTGTATGCAGTATGTATCGTATACAGATTAATATGCAAATAGTAAAAAAATCTTTCAATACTACAAACAGACACTCCAATTTTATTTATATTAATAGATTTTAAATGAATAACGAATTTTAGGTTAAAAATAAACATTTGTCAGGATAATACAGCACGTAATAATATTTTTCCCCTATTATGGGGAAAAATATCTTGCGACCAGCATGCAGCACTGGTTGAGGTTCTGTGTTCCGAGACTCCCGAGACAATTTTTAAAACTAATAAATTAAATTCGTTATTTCGGTGGTAATACATAAATATTCAACTAATTACTTGTGAAACGTAATCCCACAAGGTTTCTTTTGAGCACAAGAATTGTTTTTGCACCATTTAACGATGCAGGACGGCATAATATAATAATAATAATAATAACTACATGGCCGGCACCGTCTTGATCTTACCAATAACGCCGTTGACAAAATCGCGTCAAACGCATGGTTAAAGCAGGGGGAGCTGTTCCCTGAGACGGAAGGTTTTATGCTGGCAATACAGGATCAGGTAATAGATACAAAGAACTACAGAAAGCATATTATTAGAGACCGTAACTTGAGTAGCGACCACTGCCGGCATTGCCATAAGCAACCAGAAACAATACAACATATCACAGGCGCCTGCTCATCCATCACACAAACAGACTACAAACACAGACACGACCAAGTAGCAGCAATCATACATCAGATTCTAGCACACAAACATAACCTCATCACAGAAAAATAATCATATTACAAATACACACCACAAATAATACTAGAATCACCCGACTATAAACTTTACTGGGACAGGACAATACTGACAGACAATACCGTACATCACAATAGACCTGACATTACTCTCCATGACAAACAGAATAAAATAGTTTACCTCATAGATATAGCCATACCTAACTCACACAATCTCACTAGCACACACACAAACAAACTCACAAAATATACAGACCTGGCGATAGAGCTCAAAGCGCAGTGGAAAGTGGACACCGTCAAAACCATACCAATCATAATTTCAACCACAGGCATCATACCTAAAACACTACACACATCACTCAAAACCACTCACATTCATAACTTTACAGAAGGCAGTCATCCTAAACACATGCCGAATAGTCCGAAAATTTCTGTCAATCACCTAATTTCACAATTACATGCAGTTGTTTGGCCACAAGCCCGCAACTGCAGTAGTCACCCCGCAAGGGAGAAAATAAATTTTAAAAATACAAATAATAATAATAATATTAATAATAATTATTATTATTATTGGTCTGAGCATAGGGGTTTGTGTAATATTGGCGTCATTTTCAAATCCCGCGGCCACTCACCAAACTGGCATATTATGAAAGAACATATCAAGGGGAGTAAACTTTATTATGGGGGACATATAGCTAAACTATATCGGAGCCGAGATATAAGGCATTTTATGTTCGTATTTTCAACTAAACGTAAATTCAATTATAGCATGAATATTCAGGAAATAACAAAAAAACGGCATTATTTATTAGCTTTAAGCCTTCCTCGATAAATGGGCTATCCAACACAAAAATATTTTTTCAAATCGAACAAGTAGTTCCTGAGATTATCACTTTCAAACACACAAACACTTCCGCTTCATAATATTAGTATGCACGGTATAACAAAACTAAGTGATAATACTTTAGGGTGTGTACTGTGCATGAGTCCCGTCTAAAGAGTTTACTCTAAAAGTAGTAATGCTGTAAGAACTTTTTTTTTCATTTTTGTATGGGGAAAGTCTTTACGCCAGGACGCTTGTCCATTCATATCACAAAAAATTGGTAATTCAGCGCTGCCCTTTCACAGTGAACTCTATACAGGGTGTAACAAAAATAAGTGATAATACTTTAGGATGTATGTGTTCCTTGTAGAGAGTTCACTGCGAAAGTATCAGCGCTGAAAGACCATTTTTTTTTTCAATTTGTATGGGCAAGCGCCCGAGCGTCAAGAGTTTTCCCATACAGAAGTGAAGAAAAAAATAGTCTTTCAGCGCTGCTACTTTCACAGTGAACTCTCTACAAGGAACACATACACACACTAAAGTATTATCACTTATTTTTGTTACACCCTGTATAAGGGACACATCCTCCAACTCCTCCAGTCATGTTCCTCATGTCTGAGGGTCGTGAACTGCCCCTTCCATTACCTTCCTTCTAATGGTCTTACGCCAGCTGTTCCTATCCTCTGTCACTCGAACAGCGTCGTAGACGGTGGACTCAAGTGTGGTGCGGATTTGATCGGACCAATGCATGGGACTACGACCTCGTGGTCTTTTCCCCTCAATCTTGCCAGTTACCATGAATTTTTCAAGATTACCTCCTTTTTTTCTAGCTATGTGTCCGAAATATTCTAAAATGCGTTTGAGGCAGATGGTAGAGAGCCTTGTTTTTATGTTAAGTTGAGGCAGAATGGATGCGTTGGTTCTGAATGCAATCCATGGGATTCGGAGCATTTTTCTCCAGCACCCCATCTCGAAGGCGTCGATACGTCTGCGGTCTGCAGACTTCAGAGTCCATGTCTCGGATCCATAAAGAAAGATGGAAAATATGCGCTCATATTTTCCATCTTTCTTGCATGCACATGTGCACAAGTTTCGTCTTGGTTTTTAGCGAAATCTTTCTGTCACGCCAGGTTTTATGCATTTGAGACATGGCACTCTTAGCCATCCCAATCATTCTCCTACATATGTCTGGTTTGCAGGAGCCGTTATTCGTGATAGTGGACCCAAAGTATACGAATTCGCTAACCACTCCTAGTTTTAGAGCGCCAGTCAATGGTAGTGTGTTTCCTCTATCTATAACCATTATTTAATTGTGAGGCCCAGGGTATTGCTGATTTGCTCCATTCTCTCCAACAATTCTTGCATCTCGACTTCATTTGCAGCCAAGAGCGTAGCGTCATCAGCATATCGGAGATTATTTAACTTCACTTCACAGGTTTTCCATATAATTTATTCGCCGTATGTGTTAAATAAAATTGGTGAGAGAATACAGCCCTGTCGTACTCTTTTGCCAAACTTAAAGGAATGGGACGTCATATCCTTGATCCTTACTACGCCACGGCTATTGCAATAGAGAGGCTGGATGAGATATATTAGATGATCCGGAACTGGGGTTCCGGATTCCTTGTAGCAGGTACTAAAATAACTTGGGAGTTATTTTAGTACCTGCTACAAGGAATTCCAGTTGACGCAGTCGAAGGCTTTGCTATAGTTGACAAAGCTAAATAATTAAAAATAGAGTAAAACACTAAAAAATATATAAATAAATAGTAAATTTACTACAAAATATTTATACTCTAAAAAATATTTTTTAGTATTTAAATATTTTGTAGTAAATATACTATTTATTTATATATTTATTAGTGTTTTACTCTATTTTTTAGTGTTTAAATATTTAGTAGTTATATTTTGTACAGGAACCTAGGTAATTACTATTTTAAGCTGAAAAATAACTCATACATGTTAAACATTTTCGTATGAGAAAATGATTTTGGTATTACGTATGTATGAGAATTTCGAGCGTAGCCCGGCCCCTTAATCAGCGCGTCTGCTAAAGAACTCATTTCCCCGACTGTACATTTCTGCTAAACAACTCATTTCCCCGACTGTACATTTCTGCTAAACAACTCATTTCCCCGACTGGACATTTCTGCTAAACGACTCATTTCCCCGACTGTATATTTCTGTTTAGCACTATTTCCCCGACTGTACATTTCTGCTAAACAACTCATTTCCCCGACTGTACATTTTTGCTAAACAACTCATTTCCCACTGTACATTTCTGCTAAACAACTCATTTCCCGACTACTTTTCTCCTAAGCAACTCATTTCCCCGACTGTATATTTCTGCTAAACAACTCATTTCCCCGACTGTACATTTCTGCTTAGCACAATTTTCCCTGACTGTACATTTCTGCTAAGCAACTCATTTCCCCGACTGTACATTTCTCCTAAACAACTCATTTCCCTGACTGTACATTTCTGCTAAACAACTCATTTCCCGACTGTACATTTCTGCAAAACAACTCATTTCCCCGTTTGTACATTTCTGCTAAGCAACTCATTTCCCCGACTGTACATTTCTGCTAAACAACTCATTTCCCCGACTGTACATTTCTGCTTAGCACAATTTTCCCCGACTGTACATTTCTGCTAAACAACTCATTTCCCCGACTGTACATTTCTGCTTAGCACAATTTTCCCCGACTGTACATTTCTGCTAAACAACTCATTTCCCCGACTGTACATTTCTGCTAAACAACTCATTTCCCCGACTGTACATTTCTGCTAAACAACTCATTTCCCTGACTGTACATTTCTGCTAAGCAACTCATTTCCCGACTGTACATTTCTGCTAAACAACTCATTTCCCCGACTGTACATTTCTGCTAAGCAACTCATTTCCCCGACTGTACATTTCTGCTAAACAACTCATTTGCCCGACTGTACATATCTGCTTAGCACAATTTTCCCCGACTGTACATTTCTGCTAAACAACTCATTTCCCCGACTGTACATTTCTGCTAAACAACTCATTTCCCGACTGTACATTTCTGCTAAACAACTCATTTCCCGACTGTACATTTCTGCTAAACAACTAATTTCCCCGACTGTACATTTCTGCTTAGCACAATTTTCCCCGACTGTACATTTCTGCTAAACAACTCATTTCCCGACTGTACATTTCTGCTAAACAACTAATTTCCCCAACTGTACATTTTTGCTTAGCACAATTTTCCCCGACTGTACATTTCTGCTAAACAACTCATTTCCCCGACTGTACATTTCTGCTTAGCACAATTTTCCCCGGCTCTACATTTCTGCTAAACAACTCATTTCCCCGACTGTACATTTCTGCTAAACAACTAATTTCTGCTAAATAACTCATTTCCCGACTGTACATTTCTGCTAAACAACTCATTTCCGCGACTGTACATTTCTGCTCAGCACAATTTTCCCCGACTGTACATTTCTGCTAAACAACTCATTTCCCCGACTGTACATTTCTGCTTAGCACAATTTTCCCTTCACAGTCTCCTTAACAAAATGCAACAAGAAATTGTATTTAACGTTCACTAAACACTTTTTTAGCACTATTCAAACATGAAATTGAAATATTACAGACCGACTCCTTTGTTATGTCCTATTAGGTAGGACATAACATTACAAACTTTTGACGTTTACACACCGATATGAGCATTCTCTTTCACTCAACTTACTGAATCGTTAGTTAGAAAGAGTAACATTATCAACTGTCAAAATATAAGGTTACCTCCATAGTATGTACCTCATTGGACTGTACCTAGCACAGGGCCACGGGGTGTGAATGTGAAGGCCTACTGGGCCAAGGAGTATTAGTGTTCTGTGTACTGGGCTCTACTTTGCTAGTCCCTAGACTACTACTCCAGTCTCCAACGAATACTATACAGTTCACAAGGAGCCCTACTCTACTTCCCTAGTCCCTACACTATAATATCATATTTTTTCATAATGAAAGGATTCAAATAAGCGCCATCTAGTGAAACATTGTAAAAACTGCATAGTAATGTGCTGTGGTAATGTGGGATCTGATAGCTTAGGATTATTATTGCTAGATGGCGCTTATTCTATGTTATGTTCTCTTTCGGTTCCGTCAGAAAAAATACCGTAAAAGTACCTAAGTATTAATTATTAAAATACCATTATTACTAAAATTTCGATGTCTGTCCGTCTGCCGGTCTGTCTGTCTCCAGGCTGTAGGTATCTCAATAACCGCTATAACTGACTTCTGAAATTTTCACAGATTGTGTATACAGTAATTACCGCTATAACTACAATAATTAATACTAAAAACAAAAAATACATATATTAAATTCCTATAATAAAATATGTAAGCAACAAACGTGATTTTTTTTCCTATTTTTTGCTCTTATAAAATTATAAAATCTAATCTTGTAGGTAATACACAAGATTAGGATTTATAATTTTATTTTGCGTTGTTGACCTACCCTCTATATTAGAATAATTCTGAATCGCGCTATCGAAGTTTTTTTATTCTTTAAGCATATAAGCACCGTTCTCAACAATCATTGTGGAGTCCTACGAGGCAGGGAAGCCAGTCTCGCCAAGCTGGTCTAAGTTGGCGCCGATTAGATGTTTCCCCTTAGATATTCCGATGGTTGATGGACTCAGATCCGCAATCTCCACTCACATTTCCGCCGTACATGGCCGCCCATAAGACACGAGGACCATTGTCCCACAGTCTTACACATCACCTGAGACTCGTAGCGACTCCTTTTTGGAACAAAAAATGATAAAATAATTATTATTTATTATATTGTACAGATATACCTCAGTAATATTATTGACAACAAAATCGAAAACAGAATAAAAATATTTTCAAAATGTTTATTATAATTAATATAGCAAAAATATTTTATAAATTTTGCAAAATTCGAACTACATCCAGTTTTCACAGTTCAACTTATTTCGAAGAGGCGGAAGCTCCCAAGCTCTTATGTTGCCCTCCTTGTCGCCGGCAGCAATACGGAGTCTGTAAAATATTTATTTGCTTTTTACTTTATAAAGGTATATATATATATATATATATATATATATATATATATATATATATATATATATATATATATAACTAGCGACCCGCCTCGGCGTCGCACGGGTATAAAATATATAGCCACTGAAAAAATGATCAAAATCGATATCCTATGATCCTTCGCGTGGTCTACTTCTTATCTGTGCCAAATAACATAAAAATTGCTCCAGTAGTTCGCGAGATAAGCCCTTTCAAATAATTTCCCCCGTTTTTTCCACATTCTCCTATTAGTTTTAGCGTGATAAAATATATATTTATCACGCTACGCCTATAGCCTTCCTCGATAAATGGGCTATCTAACACTGAAAGAATTTTTCAAATCGGACCAGTAGTTCCTGAGATTAGCGCGTTCAAGTTAGCCCTTTCAAATAATTTTCCCGGTTTTTTCCACATTTTCCTCTATTTCTTCGCTTCCATTAGTCTTAGCGTGATAAAATATAGCTTATAACCATCCTCGATAAATGGGCTATCTAACACTGAAAGAATCATCAAAATCTGTTGCATAGTTTTAAAGATTAAAGGGAACAAAGGGACAAGAGGGAAAAAAAGCGACTTTGTTTTATAATAAGTATAGATATAGCTCTTTCCTCCTACGATCTACGACTAGTAAATTTTTAATAAAGATAAAAAAGTGATTATCAGTGGCTAACTATACCATCTGGGGCCCGTGGCAAATTGATGGGGCTCTATCAGTAAAAATCGTTGGTTGTAATAAAACCGTTATAGTCCATTAACAATCAATGTATAAAATAATTCTGACCTCACGGCTTCTTGGTCTGGGGCCCTTTTGCGTTGTTACACCACTGGTAATTATCTAAGGCGCGGCCCACATCCCACAGTAGGCAGTATACTTACTCGGCCACGATTCACGAAAAAATAAGTACTAATTGCCATGATCACACCTACCGTACAGTAGAGTGGCGAGACAGTGGCCTCGGCCGAGCACCGAGTGTGGTGCTGTCGGCCAATTTGATTAGCCGAGAGCCTCACTATCTCGCCACTCTGCTCGGTAGGTGTGATCATGGCACGAGTTACCCTTTGTGCGTAACGTCGAGGCACGTGACGTCGGCGCGGGGGCCCAAGCCCGCCACCGCCAGCGCGCGCCCGTCGGCCACGCTGTACACGCGCAGCGACTCCGCGCCGCCCGCCATTCCCACCACCACAAACCATCCCGACAGCCACCGCACGCACGACACGCACGCCTCCGCCGACACCACCTGACACAGACATGTTACCAACGATTAAGACCACGTTTTTGAGTGGGAAGCACTTATATCAGCTTATCATCACAATTTAATTCTCGAAACGAGTCCATTCTTGATCGAGGGGCTCACGTCGATACCTTCAGCGGACTATTCTGATTGACGTCGTACACGCGCAGCTCCGAGTCCATGGAGAGGGCGACGAGGATGGCCGGCCGGTGCGGGGCGAAGACCACGTCCAGCACGCGGGCGGCGGGACCGGCCAGCTCGCCGCACGCGGGGTCCTCCTCCCCCGCCGCGCGGCACACGAGCAGCCGCCCCGTGCTGGTGCCCGCTACGAACAGGGCGCCCTCGCCCCCCGGCGCGGCCCGCGCAAAGTCCAGGCACGTGATATCGGGCGCATCCCGCCCCCGCGCGCCGCCCGCCCGGTAGCCGGCGATGAGCTCGAACACGTCCCGAGCCGCGTTCACCCGCCACGCGTTCACGGTGCCGCCGGCCCCGCCCGATACCAGAACCTGACAACGGACAATACTCTCGTTAGGTTCGGCAGACGCCTGCTCCGACGTGGTATCTTGATACATTTTTTACGCGCCTCGTGTGCACGATAGTAGTAGGTATGATCGACGAATCCCACCTGGTCGGCGGCTCCCCGCCTTATCGCTTTGTTTTTGACGTGCGTCAGCAGGAGCGAGTCGGCGACGGCGGCGTCGGCCCAGTGCAGGGCGGCGACGCGGCGTGCGGCGTGGCGGGGCGGCGGGGCGGGCAGCGGGCGGGCGCCGCCATCCCCCAGCCCGCAGACCGCCACGTCGCCCGCCGCCGTGCCGTACGCCAGCAGCGCGGCGCCGGCGGGGTGGTACCGCAGCGCCGTGACGCAGCTCCGCTCCGGGATCTCGAGCTGGGGCGCGAGAGCGGCGGCGCCGCGGCCCAGCGCGAACACGGCGACGGCGCCCGGGCCGCGGCACCACGCGTCGTGCACGAGGTGGCCCCGCGACACCGCCAGCGCGGTGCCGCCACCGCTCCAGCTGAGGCTGAGGACGGCGCGGGCGTCGTCGCCGGCGCCGGCGCGCTCCGGGCCTGGGATCTCCCGCAGCAGGCGCGCGGCTGGCGTCTCCTCCTCGTCGGAGTCGGAGGAGGGGTCGAGGAAGTCCGCGTCGCCTCGGTCGAGCTGGTGCAGGACGATGGGGGCCACGCGGCGCAGGAAGTCGGCGAGGCCGGGCGGCTCGGGCTCCGCGCCCACGCCGGCATCATCGGTCGGCCGCACCGTGCAGCCGACGTCCCGGGAGTGGCCGGTCTGGGCGGCGGCCTCCCGCTGCTCGTAGTCGGTGGTCTGCGCGGAGCTCGTGGCTCTGGGGTTGGCGGTCGGGGAGACGGAGTCGAACCCCACAGCTTCGCCGTCGTAGCCGCTCAGGCTGAACATTTTGTTTACAATTTGGTTTACGCCATAACGTATAGTGGTCAAGTAATTATCAAAGTAGTGATTATGCTCTCTTTGTACACCAGTTTACCTACACCAGCCTACACAAGTTTACAATGACAGTCTTGTTTTGTTTGCGTTGCTATGACAATTTACAACCAAAACATTCAATGTCATGTATGTTTTTTAAGAATGTTCCGAAGATACGGCCAAATTCAATTATAAAATATGTATATGTTACCGCTAATGTGCGTAAACCAGTTAGACTGCAGATTAACAAGGTATTCTGCAGATTACCTGGGTGAGACAGTAAAAGTGCAAAAAGTTTATTCTATTCTCATTAAATTACATAAAACATCGTTTGAATAAAACATGTTATTTAGTTGTAGAGAATTATTTAATATATTTTTTTGGACATAAACAAAGGAACAAATTATTAAATTTTAAGTACAAGGTTACTCCACTAATAAAATATAACAGATCGTATCAATTAGAATAAAACCAATCAAAACAACAATAGTCTTAAGTTGTTGTCAACATAAAGCTTGTGCTTACGTCAAAGTTTTTAGGATTATTAGAAGGAAGAGAATGCAAACCAACTAGGTAAAGTGCAAAAATAAGCTTTGTTTATTAAAAAAAAACACACTTTAACGGATTGTATCGGGGAATCTGCAGATTACCTAGGTAATGTGAATGTTAACGTATTCTGCATTCTAACGGTAACATATACAGTATAATGGAGATCAGTGTGGCTACCATATAGGGGCAGAAAGTGTTTTCCAATTATTATAATTTTTGTTGTTGCTGTCAATTTTTTTGTAGCCGTTATATTGAAGGAGGGGCACTTCGTACCCACCAATGTAACACTTTGAGACATATACCAAATGAAAGGGCTTGAAAAGTTAAACATTTTATTGTATGACAAAAAATCTCTAAAACATGGGAGAAAAAAGTTAGCGAGGGTAGAATGTAAGAAAAAATCACAAAAAACACCCTGTATTATTGCATCAATTGTTGCTGGCAAGGAATCATTTCTGGAAAGTAATCGTATATGTCAAACTTGATGAAAGTGTTGTATGTATTTTAGTATACTGTTTCATATTTTTAAGAAATGTATGGAAAAATAATAAAACCTTTAAAATCTTACCTTTCCTGCATTTTACCGTATATTGTTACCTTGCAGAAATTGTCTATAATAAGCAATACTAGCGACTGGTGCAATATATTTTTTTTTAATACAAAAAAATACAGAATGTTTTATTTTTTCAAAATAAAAGAAAAAAAATCCTGTATTATTGCACCATTCGCCAGTGTTGGTAATATTTAACAATATCTCCATTTAAGTGATAGCATTTGATAAAATCGAGGAAAGGCTCGATTTTCAGTATTTTGTTGTTTTCTCATACATTTCTTCAAAATATGAAACAATATGCTTAAATACAACACTTTCCTCAAGTTTGCCATATACGATAACTTAACAGAAGTGATTTTTTATCAGCAACACTATAAATCAATGCAATAATACAGGGTGTTTTTTGTGATTTTTTTCATACCTTCTACCCTCGTTAACTTTTTTCTTCCATGGTTTAGAGATTTTACGTCATACAATAAAATGTTCAGCTTTTCAAGCCCTTTCATTTAATATATTTGTGGATGTGCCACAGCTTGGGTACGGCTTCCATACAAAAATTCCCCTTGTTCTTTATAATTATAAAAAGAGATCAACAAGACGGGTTGAAGTCAATGAGGTTCACTATAACCGTCTCTTTCTTGCGTCCTCTCCGCCTCATTCCTTCTACTATTCAGAGCTTGTGTAGCCGTTTGGTTCTAATAGGTATGGTTTCTTATTTAAAAAAAAGCCAGTCATTCTGATCCACTTATATTTTAAATAAAAAAATATGTTTTAGACACAATATTAAGATTAATAATAATCATTATAAATATATTCATGTAACAGTATTTCTTAATCAATATTAATAATGAATATAATACAGTAATAGACGTTTGATCATAAGCGAATAAAAATACATTTTAAAATTATGATTCTTCATAATACTCCTAGATAAACTTTTATTTACACAGGGTGTAACGAAACTAAGTGATATAATATTTTAGAGTGAAAGAGACTGAAACAGTAACATTTTTTCTTTTGTATAAGAAAATGCCATGGACGTATAAAAAAAGGCGGACGGATTCCCACCATACACAAAACTGTGTGCTTCAGAGTCGGCCTGACTGCATGTACACAGTCCGCACGCACACATTCTTGACAGGCGTAAGAATGTGTGCGTGGCCGACTCTAAAGACACAGTTCTGTGTATAATAAGACTCCGTCCGCCTTTTTTTCTACGTTCATGGAAAATGCATGACGCAATGGACGCACGGTCGCTTGCCCATACAGATCACAAAAAAATTGCTCTTTCAGCGTTGCTACTTTCACAGTGAACTGAATATTAAAGGAATACACACACACACACACACACACACACACACACACTATAGTATTATCACTTAGTTAAACATTTTAGCCAATAATTTCCCGTTGTTTTTGTATTCAGTACTACGATTCCGCCCCGGATTCAGGATCCTATTAAACAGCAAATTAGTATTCTCTTATGCGTCAAAAATAGCTATAACTGATTTTCATTTTCCAGCAGTAGGTTTGCCGGTGGTTGGTCAATGGTCACACCATGAGAATAGCATTCTATAGTTTAGTAACACCAAGACAGTATTGAAACTGTATGGAAGTTGAATTTTAAATTTTTGATTTAGATATCAGAATCGGCGTAAAGGTTTCTGCTGGATACTTGGGCTCTAGTGTATGTGCTTTAGTTTACGCAACACCACAAGCAATTGTACCTATGTAAATAGCGGCACGAATGAAATCGTTACATACGTGATCCCGCGGTGCAGCGGCCGAACCGCTCGGTCGCGCGGTTGCATAATATAAATCCAGCCTCATCTCACAATCAAACATCTATTACAGTCTCTTACATATTACATTTTTTATAAATAGCAAGTGCGCTTATAAACTCTTCCTAATCATGTAACATGTAAGCTATATAAGGCAATCACATAATAAAAAATCTAACAATTTTACTATCTAGGTGACTCGCCCGACACAACAAAATAATAAACCAGCTCTTTTTCTTGATAGAGAACAAAATAAGAACGAAACTAACTAAACAACTTATGATAAAAAGTGATTAGTATAAAACTGTGGTATATTACCTTAAATAAACTATAAAGACATCAAAGTATTTTCACCAAAAGCAAACAAAGGTTTTAAGAGTTTCGAGTATTTGATACGTAGATTTAATATCTGAATTTTGTTAAACTAGAATATCGCACACGAACAATATAAAACAAACAAGTGTACACCTCTTTTACAAATAAAAAGATACACACTGTGTATTACAGACTTTAAACTTACACAATGTTTTACCCTTGTCTGTCAAGCGACTGATCTAATATACCTATAGAAGACAATTTGTTTGGAGGCCTCTAGAAATAGTAAGGGTTTCTTACAAAAGAAATGCATACGGTTTTGCCACTTTAAACTCACGCTAAGCTGCAATATTTGTTTTTTTTTCCGCGCGATGGTTCACGGTAGCCATGCTAAAGTATCGGACAAGGACAAAACACTGTAAGGTGGTCTCACACCACACTACACACCGGTGCACGGTGCCGAACGAACTTCGAGCTTGCAAATTCAATAACTACTAAGGGCCTTGACACTGATAAGTTGCGAGAGAGCCGAGAACGGCAGGTGGGGCGACTACGCAGCGAGCTCGCTACGCGTGCGTCACGAACTCAGCGGATTCGCAGCGAGTTTGCGTGCTATTCGCATTTTGCACATTCAGTATTAGGCACGAATTATATGCGTAGTTTGGCGGCTACACCGCGAGATCACAAGCAATTTTATGTTAACTAGATGACGCCCGCAACTATGTTGCGCCAAAATTCGTTTATCGCGCGGGAACCGTACATTTTTCCGGGATAAAAACTATCCTATGTCCTTTCCCGGGACTCAAAGTATCTCTATGCCAAATTTCAGCAAAATCGGTTCAGCGGTTTGAGCGTGAAGAGGTAACAGACAGACAGACACACTTTCGCATTTACAATATTAGTATGGATGACAGCACGACCGCGCCGCTATTAAAAAAAAATCGTTACATACAAATGCAGTTGATCTCATGGTGCAGCGGCAAAACGCGCATTTGCGCTGTAGAATATAAATCCAGCGGCAGCGTATAGAGCAACGCTAACTCTCGACGAACTCGCGGCGTGTTCGACGCACACGTTGCGTACTTGCAGTCGCGGCCGTCCCGCTCTCCGCTCGCTCGCAACTCGCTAGTGTGATAAGACAAACTTTGGATTATAAATACATACTAATTTGTTACGACTTTTTGTTCTTTTACAACCTAGGTTTAGGTATATTATCTTAGATACAGCTTCTTTGTTTCGAGTGGTATATCAAATCACGGTGATAATGTTATATTAAGAGTAAGCTTAAATAATAATATGTACTTAACTATAGTACGTGCCAAGAGGATAAAGGGACTCTTTAACTTGCCGAACTGATAATTTAACCCCCAAATATTAAGGTCTGCCTTAAGCCAATTATTGGTGTTTCTTAGAGGTATTCCTCTTAAGAGGAGGAAGTATTTTGTAAACATTTGTAATTCTAATAAATGATTGAATTGTATTCTGTTTATAAGAATAGCAAATGTTTACAAGAATAATTGTAAATACAATCCCTAAAATGTCACCGACCACTCTAAATTTAAGTGATAAATGTTTACAACCTGCGGTGGCTGACAGCTTGTTTTGTAATATCATTTCCAGAGCCTGCAAAAGCGTGTGTATTTTTGTGAATCCTCCTGGCACGGAGTATTATGACGTGAGGCCGCTTCAGTCCATCCAGTCGTCACCGCCGAAGTCCGCGCTCTCCGAGAAGCTCGTCACCTGCACCTGCAACAACATCGTTTATTGTTATTGGAACCTAGGGTCAGGGCTTAAAGCCTTAAACATAACTTAAATGATGGCTAGGCGAAACACCGATGATTAAGCGACATGATATCACACCGATCTTTGTTGATTCATACAACATAATAATATTGACATGTCCATATAATACCAATGTCTGTCTGTCTGTCTGCTACTTCGTCACACTTAAACCCCTGAACCAATTTTCATAGAATTTGGTATGGAGCTACTTGTAGTCCCGGGAAAGGACACAGGAAAGTTTTCATCGCGGAAAATCATAATATTCCCGCGTGAAAAAAAGAAGATAAACGACGCACCGAAGTTGGGGCTAACATCTAGAATAAAGATGGCTGCAAGTTTTTCTAGCAGCTACAATGTTGTCGGTATTACGGTCGTTACCTCCTCAGTGGGGCTGTCGCTGCTGAAGCCACCGCCGAGCGCGTAGCCGGCGAGCCCGCCCGCCGCCAGCGCGCCCACGCCGAGCCCCACCGCCGCGCCCGTGCCCAGCCCGCGACGCTCCGGCATTGCCGACGGCGCGTAACTCGTCGTGTACGCCTGCCAATTATAATAATTATTAAGTATTAGTGGGTAAGCTATCAATGAAATATAAAATATTCCAAGTAAAACGCACGTAGGTATACACGTAAACACGCACGCACATGCGTACATACGCACGTACGCTCACATGTACGCACGTACGGCCATCCTACACGCAGACCTATAAGTACAATCCATACTTCCATACTAATATTCTAAATGCAAAAGTGTGTCTGTCTGTCTATTACTTCTTCACGCCCAAACCGCTGAACCGATTTTGCTAAAAGGTATGAAGATACTTTGAGTCCCGAAAAACGACATAGGATACTTTTTATCCCGGAAAAATTGTACGGTTTCCGCGCGATAAACGACTTTTGGCGCAACGAAATTGCGGCGTCATCTAGTAATAAATAATTAAAAATGTGTAAATCCTTACCTGGCCCGCGGTGAAACCTGGAACAAAACAAGTTTACATTAATATAGATAGTTAACAAGTTTTATATATTTTCATCTCTCACATAAAATATTATAATATGTATTTGAACATTAAAATAGTTACCTGCCTAATGAAATGAATACTATTTTCATTACATTTTGGTATGTGTATGTAGTGGAAATAGTGAGTTTTTATTTATTTATTTTATTTAAAAAATACATAATTCTTTATAGTTACGCTCCATAAGGTTTACATTACTGAGTACTGAGTTACTGAGTAAGTACAGTACCCGGCGATAAATATTGCACATCGACCTTTGGAAAGTGACAGTCGGCTAATTTCGGTTTTGTAGAGCGTTATCTCTTACGCACGAAATACAGAAAGTCCGGTATATATTAGGAGCTGTTAAAACAATTATGGTTTGCTTCTTTTGACAATTTTATTATTCTTTGTATAAAATACACCAAATTTTCTATAAGTTATGGCTTTATATTCGGGTAAAATAAAATAAAAAAGGGTGTTCAAATTATGTTTACGTATTTAAAATTCTTTTCGAAAGTTACAGCTGTAGCAAATTTAGGGGTGTTAACAACACTAGATATATATTTTGAAGTGGACGCGACTGCACTCTATTGAATTTGAACAACGACTGCCATAATGTCAAATAGGTGTGTGCTACAAAGATAACGCTCTATGAAACCGAAATTAGCCGAATGTCTCTTTCCAAAGGTCGATGTGCAATATTTATTGCCGGGTATTGTAGATAGATATTGTGTTTTATTAGGCGCGCCGCAGACTCGATCATACAAAAAGTGTGACATCTGCCTACATGTTCAGCATGAATTTCCACCAGGAATCCACAGTATATTGTATAATCTAGTTAAATTATACCTACTAATGAGAAAAATTATGCTAATGCTGGTACAAAAAATTTGGGGCCATCTGTCGGTAAAAAAAATGTTTTTTTCTGTATTCAATCCGCTGTCTTTATCGGTTTACAAGGCTTTTAATATGTGCCAGACAATAAGCTGTCCTTAAGGCCGAGTTTCCACTGACGCGGAGCGGAGCGGAGAGGAGCTTAGCGGTACCGAATTGACCAATCACCATGCTCGAAATCTTCGGAAACGAAATCTTTGGAAAAAAATTAATTGTATGGTTATACTGTGGTTATACGGTGCGTGTATATGTTTATTAGAGGCTTGTACGGTCAACAGTTTGTCGACAGTACATCACGTTTCGCACTGTCAGCGTATACGCCGCCACGCGTTATTATAATTCAAATTATTTAACCAGCGTCAAGCCGTCAATCGGTTCGCGTGCTCTCTTTACCATTTAACCATTAAACCATTTTAGTATAAGTTAAGGATTCAATAAACTTATTGAACCTAACTTGTCTTTTACTCTGTACGAGACCAAACCACCGTACAGGGCTAGTTATTCTTCACGCCGTTAAATCTGTCAGTACCTATAGCTGCTGCTGCCCTGCGCTCAAAGTAAGCGTGCTGTGGGAATGTTGTGGAAATTGCGACTTTCAAAATGCTATTTTCTTTTCCATCTATTAATGGAAGGTCGCCTCTATTTAACTGTAGCCAAGTAAGCTAGTATAGAATACTCAATACAAGAAACTGTTGATTACTTCCAGTATAATATTATACTTGCTGTAGTGTATATAGTCATACGCAACATTTCACTTGGGATAGTTTTGCTGCGTATCAAGATTTTGACTCAGCACACATTTTGATGTTGTCGAAACGGGATATCAGTAGATTCAGTAGCTAAAGTTTTATTCGACATCACACCAGATAAAACTCAACTCAAAAGGATAAACAGATAGTTAAGACTATTAACCGAGGGTTTTGGGTTTTGGGTCTTCGTCTTATGTTTTGTCTCTTCGAATAGCATAATTTATTGTGAAACTTACAATAAATTATGCTTTTCCTGATCGTGGGTACTTACGAAATAAAAGCCAACTTCATATGAGGGTGATTTTATTAACGATTTACATAGAGGGAACAACAACGCGCAACGACCGCCGCGGCCGCTAGGTGGCGCTCGTCTGATCATACAAAAAATATTTATTATTTTACTGAGACGACACCGACTGTTCATATTTAAAAATTGACAAAATCTATTGAAAATAAAATTTAAAAAAAATTGAATTTGTAAAAATCTCAATGAACTTTCATATTGCACAGCCTTTTTTAAGCTAATAAAATATAAAATTCAGTTTGCGGACTAAAGTACTTAAAAAGTACTTTAGTCCGCAAACTACTGTCGCCATAACGAAATAATATAATGGCCACATCTAGCGGCGCGCGGCAATACTGTGATACAGGCTTTGGCTCGTGTTACTATTGTATAATTAATATAATGTTAAAAATGTGCCAAACATCAAAGGAAAGTCTACATAGCTCGAAGATGTACTTAAATTAATCAGTTCTTAAACACTTTAAAACAGAATACTTCAAATAATTATATTTGACAGACACAACAATTTTAACATTCCCAATGAGGAGCATAACATTTTAACAATTTTAATTTGGTAATTACTACGAACGAAACTGGACATAAATTCGTAAAAAATCTAAAACTAGTTCCAGCGGACTCAACAACGCGCTATATTATGTTATTAGAAATATATTTAGGCATGATTATAAACCGATTCGAACGCGTTTAGAATATTCATAAGGCTTCACATCAATAGTGTTTGTACTGGCCACGATAAAATCATAATCTTACATACTCAATATAATTACTATTCAATGGTACACAAATAACATTAGTAGTAAAATATTTTTGTGTGATTCCTAACAAACACACAGTATAAAAAAAGCTAAAAATTGTTAGTAGCCCTAGGAAACATTTTAGATTGTTAATCCTCCCAAAATATATGATAATAAAAATACAAATACAAAGTAAATGCTAGTACAAAATGTTCGGCGCCATCTGTCGGTGAACAAAATAAATAGTTTGTGGATAGTGAAGGATGGTCTTCGATTTCTTGTCACCATTACAAGGCACCTGAAAAATAATGTTCGTAGTTAGATACATGGCGTAAAAAAACGTATGATAACAAGTGACAACTGAATATAAAGGTAAAGTGCGACAAGGCTTTGAATGAACGTGGACGGGGCACTGCTGGCAAAGGAGAACTGTCAAAAATGGCGCTTTTGTATGATGGCAGCGTTAGTTCCATTTTTCGCCACGTTCATTTAAAGCCTTGACAACGGATATAGGGAACATTACGCAAAATTCCGAGCAGAGGGAGCTACTAGCACATACAGTCTAACAGAAACGTTGTCAGACGTCAAACAAAACTTTCGTTTACTGTCTATGCTAATGAACTCCAGTATCAAACCATTTCAGTAATATATACTATTATAGATGTCAAAAGGGAGCTGCCATATCATACAATATTATTGTATGTAGTGTCTCTGACTAATAAAATATTACCACAGCCACAGACATAGATCAAGATAGATACCGCATGTCGCTCCATTTGTATGAAAACGAGCGTGTCACTTTTTTCCTACCACTGTGACGTACCGATGATAAGAAACGTGTCCGATAGCAGACTAAAGAACAGACTTTCGAAAGACGAGCATTGCTCGTCGTTTGAGAACGCGATATGGCACGCAGGCACGCGAAGTACATACACATGCGGTATCTATCTTGATCTATGTCTGTGACCACAGCAATCATTTTACAAGGTTGCTGCTTACGTTTGTTGAAGTGTGCGATTTTTTTATATTTTACATAATACTCCAACTCACTTACTAATAAATATAAATTGAATAACTTTGCAAGGTTCGCTATATCATATAACTTTTTCAATATGTCAGTGGTAATGACATGACAGCGAAACTTGAATAGTTAAATTAGCTATAAATTGCAGCCTAAATAGCTTAATGGCCGATTTATACGTATTAAGTTGATAAGTAGTCAACTAACGGCCGTTCCCAATATTTGATCTATCTCTGGTTTTGCCCTACTAGAGATAGGAATAGCTCTCATTAGACATTAGAGACATATATTTTAGGTCAATTCAATGCTAGCTGCGATCGGTCGTATGTCAAACCAGAGATAGATTGAATATTCGGAACGGCCGTAAATTTTAAATTAATTTGAAGTGCTTGCCCAAAATATGTCAAGTGACAAGCCCCGCCTGCCAACTCAACAGAAAATAGTCGAAATTCTTTTTTTTTATGAAATAAGGGGGCAAACGAGCAAACGGGTCACCTGATGGAAAGCAACTTCCGTCGCCCATGGACACTCGCAGCATCAGAAGAGCTGCAGGTGCGTTGCCGGCCTTTTAAGAGGGAATAGGGTAATAATTATCTTGTTTAGTACTTAGCTAAATTTTAACTTGCTACTTGCTACTAAATTTTGTGTTTACATGCAATTAATAACTTAAAATTAAGTTAAAATGTAGTTAACTACTTTTCAACTTAATACGTGTGAATCAGCCATTAGTGTAGAATAGAATATTTTTTACTTGTACAAAAAAACTAAACAACAATTAATACAAAAGCAATAGAAGAATCCGTACATCTAGTTACTAGGCGGTCTTACCGCTAAAAGCAGTTTCTTACAGACAACCTAAACTTTATTAGTAAGAGAGCATTATAATATTTTCTCCACCGTGTAAATATTTTATTTCGTAATAGTCCAACTGCCGCACTCAGAGACCTCCATACAATATCTGTCTGTACAATTTGTACATGATTCTTGTTGGAGGAGTAAATTAAACACATAATACTGTATCACTCGACACTCCCACTCGACTGCTCGTGCTCGATAGAAGAAGGTATGTCTCTCGACATCCCTTTATATAATATGAACCCTAGCTAGTGGGCGTGTCTGACTTTATTTATCAATACACTACACTGTCAAACTCGTCATTAAATTGAAGTTTAATCATCATTCGATGCCTCTGAGTGCGGCCGTAAGGCTGGAGACTGAAACTTAAAAAGATTAAGGCCCAATTTCACCAACGACTGTTAAAGTTAATGCTCGAATTAGTATCACGTTACCTCTTTCATTTTTCATACGAATGAAAGAGGAGACATGAAATTTTAACAAGCTGCTAACACTAACAGACGTTGGTGAAATTGAGCCTTAATCTCTAACCTCCCATTATTTAACTTTAAGTTATAACAAGATATAATGCGCAATACGTACTTCAACAACTACGTCAGGTAGCACCACTACCGCGTCAATAAAAGCCTGCAACAAAATGGATTCGGTCAACAAAAAAAAAAAAAAACTAAACTCACTTTACACAGCGGCGGCAAGCAAAATATTAATACTGTTAGTTAAGCCAAAGCACAACGACATTAAAGCCAATTCTGACAAAGCATACTTTCTTAATGCCAATTTTCCCTAGCCCATATTAAAAAAGGTTTTTTATAAATCATAAATACATTCGATATTTTATGGGAAGATGATAGCCAAAGATGGGAATATTAAATTTAAAAACCATAACCACTTTTAATGTACAGATTTTAAAGATTATTGGTGTCTTTTTTCAGAAAAATAAAACAACGTCACAGTGTATAGACTATAGACAATAGTATAAAATAATGTTCAGTGCGGATATAGTATAAGTACAAGGTATATACAACTTACCTTATCTTGCAAATATATCAACACTATCACCATCACAAAAGCTTTATATATAGCACTTTATTTATTCAATAACATCTCAGAAAAATATATAAAAACGCGTTTAAAATGTTCAGCATTATGTAAAAGATTTAAAAAGCTTATAATATTATTACTATGTTACATCTTTAAAGAAAGTAAATATAGAAAAAATATATAAATATTTACAGTTAACACGTTACATAATATTATATATTATGTTTTATATTAAAGATCCAAAATAATATTTTAGTAAGGTCTAGATTATGAAAGTTCATAACAACTATCTAAAGAAAAAATTATACCCTGTCTATTCCCATCAGATGCTTTGAAGTAAATAATTTAACTATTTTGTGTGATATGCAAACATTACCCATTCATGCAAAAATGTGTTAAGCATCACCCAACTCTTATGAGTAATAACTATTAAAATTAGTTTGTTAGTATGTTATTCCATGCAAATATGGGCCTTAATCCATTGTCACTTTATAATGAGCCGCTGTCTTATGATGAACTTTGTACATGGAATATCTAACCTCTTACAATAAATGCTGTTTCACAACGTATAAGTATATATAACTTTTTGTCCTCGTCCGTTACATTAGAAAACAAGCTCAATAGACAAGGGCGGAGCATTGTATAGACTATAGAGTATAGACTATTATAAAAGAAAGTCGCTTTTTTTCCCCTATGTTCCCTTCAATCTTTAAAACTACGCAACGGATTTTGATGATTCTTTCAGTGTTAGATAGCCCATTTATCGAGGAAGGTTATAGGCTATATTTTATCACGCTAAGACTAATAGGAGCGAAGAAATAGAGGAAAATGTGGAAAAAACGGGGAAAATTATTTGAAAGGGCTAATCTTAGGAACTACTGGTCCGATTTGAAAAATTCTAGCAGTGTTAGAAAGCCCATTTACTAAGGAAGGCTATAGGCATAATTTTTTCAGTGGCTAGATATTTTATACCCGTGCGATGCCGGGGCGGGTCGCTAGTAGAGTATACAACATTGTGTATTATAGTGAGTGTGGCTAAGCGCGCCACCCCGGCAAGTGCACCATATAGCTACAGGATGATGACAAGGTCAAAGTTTAGCAAATTTTGTTAATAAAATAAAGAAATCATGGTAAAAAATAAGTGTTCCCAAAATTTCAGCTCGATAGCATTTGTATTTTTGGAGTTTACTCCTTAAGAATCGATTTTCATATATAAGGCGCCCGGTATGAGAAAAATCCGAAGGGTAAAACCTACTAACAAGGAAGGAAAATCGTGTCACGTTTTTGGTGCGCACCTTTAGTGCGCAACTTTCTAATTTATTTTAACAAGATTTGAATGCACAATCCTTTAAAGTTTAAAGAGTGGGTATTCCCGGGTAAATATTAGGGTATACATATAGGATGTACACATTATTCAGATAAAAAGTAGTAGAGTAGTAGATTAGTTCAAATTCGGGGAGGGGGTAACCGAAGTGTTGCCTTTGATGTTAGAAGAAACCCCGTGCCTAGAGGAACGGGGTTTCTTCTAACATCAAAGGCAATATTGGGAGCGGAGTTATGGCTACTTTAGTAAGACGTTTGACAGTTGCCGAGCTGTCAATGTCAAAGTTTGAATGCTTGTAACTCGGCAACTATTTGTCCTGGATATGGGTTTCTTCGGCTTGATCTTCCTGGATTTTTCTCCTCTATTTGATTCTGGCCTTAGAATTGAGAAAAAAAATTTGATGTCTTTGATTTAGTTCAAATTCAGGGAGGGTGTAGCCGAGGTGTTGCCTTTGATGTTAGAAGAAACCCCGTTCCTCTAGGCCTATTGGAAGCTGAGTTATGGCCGCTTTTGTTCGACGTTTGACAGTTGCCGAGCTGTCAATGTCAAAGTTTGAATGCTTGTAACTCGGCAACTATTTGTCCTGGATGAGTTTCTTCGGCTTGATCTTCCTGGATTTTTCTCTATTCGATTCTGGCCTTAGAATTGAGAAAAAAATTGATGTCTCTGATTTAGTTCAAATTCAGGGAGGGTGTAGCCGAGGTGTTGCCTTTGATGTTAGAAGAAACCCCGTTCCTCTAGGCCTATTGGAAGCGGAGTTAAGGCCGCTTTTGTTCGACATTTGACAGTTGCCGAGCTGTCAATGTCAAAGTTTGAGTGCTTATAACTCGGCAACTGTTTGTCCTGGATATGGGGTTCTTCGGCTTGTTCTTCCTGGATTTTTCCCCTCTATTCGATCCTGGCCTTTCGGATTTTTTTTGGTTAATTGCTTCTTCCCTGGTGGTGAATTGAAATTCGGGAAGTATGTTGGGGCCAAGTTGTAGATCTCATCGTCCTGATTAAAATCAGCCCTCACTCGGGAGATCCAGGACCAGGGTTATGAGCCGTGGGGTTTTCTTTCAGGGGGGGGGGGGGGGGGGCAAGTTTCACGAGAGTGATGTTGGTGAAGTCTTGAAAGCTTGAAAGTTTGGTTGGATACTCGTACTTAAGGAGTAAACTCCAGTCGTGCGTCGGAGCTGACACACACATTTTATTTACACACACATTATTGGAGCGTTTCGGGCAGGTCTATTTTATGAGATGTTTGAATTGTCATATCTAGGTGAATTTTTAAGCTATCAGAGTCATTCTTTCAGCAATGTTTCTATTTTAAAGGTCTTTCAATTACCAATAAGAAAAAAAAAATCGTCATCATGCCTATTCCATACTGCTGATTAGAAATCTCCAATCAGTAGTATAGAATTATACCTATATGGCGCACTTGCCGGGGTGGCGCTCTTAGCCACACTCAATATATTATTTTTATATTCAAAGTTTTGTATACGGAGTGTAACAAAACTAAGTGATAATTCTTTGAGGTGTGTATGTGTACCTTATATAGAGTTCATTGTGAAGAAAGTAGCAGCGTTGAAAGAGCAATTTTTTTATGATTCGTCCATACGAATCACAAAAAAAATTGCTCTTAAATGTTTAAATATACGAATTACAATATATATATATATATATATATATATATATACATATATATATAAAATAATACGAATCATAAAAAAATCACAAAAAAACTTTCATGAATTTTTCCATACAAAAGTTAAAAAGTTTGGTTTTCCAATGCTGCGACTTTCACACTTAGGCCATGTCCAAACCAAACTGACTGTAAGCCGCCGAACGTGGAAATAAACGGTATCGAATGTCCGCGCCTACGCCTAGCTAGCGTAATAGCAGGGCCCCCGTAAGGGCTCCTGGCGCGGCATGTGTGCAAAAAAAGGATTTTGGCACCCCTTAAGGCAAGGATCAATCTCAATCCAAAACGATAACCTTGCACACAACCAAAGACCAAGCGTATACGCATCGCAATAAGATTCATTTTAGCTTAGCATAAAACTGTAGTTACTATCTATGTAGGATCTTCTCTATTTTTCAGGTTTTTTTTTAAATATCTTTGGAAATAAATATTAAGAAACAAAATTGTTCGGTTAAGGATATTTTAATATAGATTTACTAACAATTTATTCAAATAAAATGTATAATTATCCTAGTTAATACTTATATTTCGATGAATTAGATTTTTGTCGGAGGTGAGTTTGTAAATTAATTACAGCCAAAGTATTACGTTTTATAAAAACGTTTATGGTTCAAAGTCTTTTAAATATTGTGCTTTATATCTCATATTTTTTACATTTCGTTATTATATTGGAACTAGGTAAACCGGGAGTCACGGAATAACAAATTGGGCTTTATGCCTGCCATAAGGCAAATTTTTTGGGACTTTGATTTTGGCGCCCCTAAAGATGGCTATTTGGCGCCCCTAGGGGATGGCGCCCGTGTGCATTGCACACATTGCACATATGATAGCGGGGGCCCTGCGTAATAGCATATTGTCGGTTATGTGTGAACGAAAAAGTGAATATGTATGGAAATACAATTACTACGTAACGTTCGCTTACATTCGGCGGCTGACAGTCAGTTTGGTTTGAACACGGCCTTAGTTTTGTTACACCTTGTATATTCCATAAACATTAAACTTATCGAAAAGGAAAAACATGCCCTATATATTTGATGTTATCATAATCGTATTAACATGTATTGTCCTTCAACTAAAGGATAAATTGAATTGCGCGCAACTCCAACAACGGATGGATTTAGTATCGGAAGTGGCAATATTACAACAGCGGTCGTGAGCTGACGTCACACCACCCGCGTCATACCCGCGCATGTGACTAAACCTTTTACATCTTGACCGTGGCCGTATTCACAGAAATAATTTTAAATATCTTCCCTATACGAAGTCGCATGCGTCATGCACTTTAAATTTCTCAGAACGGACCAGATTAAAGATCAACTACGATAACATGGCGCGCCCCTCCAAAATTCAAAACGTTTGAAGTGAGTTGTCTTGCGCGGTAGCTGGCTAGTTATGACTTATGATTAGTTGACCAACAAATCTTGGTAATAAGTGACATTAACTGAAATATTACGCGTACTGTGATTGGTTGAATACTTACTACATACAAACTCTTTTATAAGGATGTGACTACACACATTGAAACAGTCATTTGGAGGGGCGCGCCATGTTATCGTAGTTGATCTCTACTTGGTTATGCATTTAAATAGGAGCAGAAAAAACTTAATATTAATTAGCTTTCCTCACTCTGTTGAATTCTCTTATACGGCACAATACTCAAACTTTATTATATAATAAGGACGTGCTCTCGAATTAAACTGTTTCAATCTTGAATTCCATCACCATAAAAAAGTTAGTATCACGGATGGCAAACCCAAAAGTTAATATTTAGTTCTATAAAGCAATCATCTATGCTCACACGACGAACGGAGCTGAGGCTATTCAGTATCTATATTAAACTGTCTGCTATGTACCTTTTATTATATCGCACCTTGAAAACAAAAGTGGCATTATACAAAAAAACGTCTTATTTATTTATTTATTTCCATACTTATTTCTACCATTACAGGTTTACCCCAATGCGATAGAAATATACAAATAAAAAAAACTTTCCACTAAATAATATACAAAAAAAAAAAAAAAAAATTGTACCTTAAAAGAACGATTGTTTCTATTATATTCTGTTGTTCGTCTAGTCAAGTCAAGCTTTTTAAAATCATCAAAATATTTATATTATATTTTGATCTCATTATGTTCATTTTTCTCAATTTTGATGGCTTTTATATTTGAAAATTTAACAACTTGGCCATCAACACTTTTGTTAAGTCTGGGAACTGGTAGTTATCGGATATAAAAGTCATCAAAATCAAAAAAATAAACATAATAAGATTAAAATATACAATATAAATTATCGTATGTTGATGATTTTAAAGAGCTTGACTTAACTAGACAAACAATAAATAATAGAAACATTCGTCTTCAAGAACTTAAGCTGCTTTATTTGCGCAAATTGGTTATACTTATCTGAAAGAAAGAAAAGTGACGTGCGGAGCCTTATTGATGCTGGTTTGAATTTTGATACCCAGATATTACACGTCCTGTTATAAAGTATATTTCAGTAGAATTTAATTATTGAATAATTATTTTGATACAGTATTATGATTGAACTCATGAAAAGTAGGTTTTTGTCTACTTACATAAGAATTAATATTTTATTGTGATACCATAAGCTTAATGCTTTATTTTGATACTTATTTCATTCATGTTACCTACTTAATTCTTAAATTTATGCTTTTTAAGAGTTTGAATTTTATAGTAATTTTTAAAATTTATTATTTTTTGTTTAAAATTTTTAAACTTTATTATTACTTTTTAATAAATACCCCAACCATACTACCATACCTAATAGCTTCATATAACTCATACACTCTCACAATATTGATTGTTGTTCGATTGTACTGATTGCAACTTCCTTTATTTTTGCCAAATAAATGTTTTTTCCTATTATTATCACATAATTTTGTTTTATTTTTGTTTTTCTTATGTTACTGTTATCATAAAGAATAGCTATGACTTAGGTTTTTATTCTAAAACGGAAACAAATACAAAAATCAAAAGTGGACTGTATAGTCCACTTTTGATTTTTGTATTTGTTTAAAAAAATAGTCCGTATGGACTAATTTTTTTAAACTGTTATTTTCTAAATAATTATCTTAATTGCTCGCATGTTTTTAATAATTAAATAAAAGCCAGATAATTAAACTGTTGGTTAAAATTATTACCGTGTTATATTTCAGTTATTTGCATTAAATATCGATTACAGTATTAGACCCAAACTTTTAAATGGCCATACTGAAAAACTACTGTTTTTGCATTACGCCACTTTTGTTTTCAAGGTGCGATATTATAACAATTTAACAGTTAATGTTAGCTTAGCAGTAGGCAGTAGCGATGTAGCAATTTTTTTGGTACTATTAACGGTAAAAGTGCTCAGTTCGGTTTACACTGTTAAATAGTTAGAATACATATTCGGTGTGAAGCAGACCATACAACCGCCCTCACAGAAATTTAATACCAACTTAATTAGATATTTTGATAATTATGTATCCAGAAATAATTTTAGGAGTTAATACACTCATGAAAATAAGCAACTAAACGCCTTTTATCTTAAAAAATGGTCTGCATATTAAAAGTTGCTTTCTATGGGTATAGTCACATGTAAAAGGTTGGATAGTGTTTAAAAATCCTTTAAATTAAAAGCATGAGATATCTGTGAGTACGGTCATTAGTTGTACGCACCTGGCTGCCCGCCGTAGCCGGGCGCGCCGTACGCGGGGGGCGGGGCGCCGTACGACCCGTACGTCGGTGGCTCAGACTGAAAACACAATGTTCAATTTAAGCTCAATGATATCGATGATGATGAATGAATTAATGGTGGTAAAATACTAAACTTAACCTGCTCACTGATAGTCCAGGTTCCGTAGAACAGATTCTTTTTATTACTATCAAGCTAATTTTTTGTACGTAGCTTCATTTTGATGAGACGAACAACAATTTTATCTGCGAAAAATCTTGAAAGTCGTAACTAACAGAGATAGAAAGGGTTTAATACTTTGAATTTGTGGTCCTTAAATATGGATTGTTCTAGTTGTAGGACAATGTTACTCTCAAATTATATAACTATTAACCTACCAATATACAAAAAATCAGCTGGTTCGGGTCAATAAAACTTGGTTGACGTCGTACGTACCTAACCACATTGCAACTACTGGCGACAATGCAGCCACGTCGACATTTTGTCGGTACCACAACGCAACTACTAAAAGCTGCAGCGACACCGTTCACACGTAACCACTGCTTGACGGCATTTTGTCGTTGCGATGTCGTGTCGTTGTGGTACGTGTGGTTTAGACGACAAGAAGCTTGCGACCGCACCGTGGTGGTACTGACCATGTACATCTGCTGCGGCGGCGGCTGCGCGCCCTCGATGCCGACGAAGTTGATCATGACGTCGCCGTCGACAGTGAAGTGCGACACGCGCTGGTACGGCAGCCGGTGCGGGAACTCGCAGAAGTGCACCCCGTTCAGCGCCACCTGACACACAACAGTCTTGAGTAAACACAGCTACTACCGAAAAGAATAGGGAACTACCAAGGAGAACGTGGCTATTGGCATGTAGAACTGGGCTTCTAGCAAGTACTACTGGGCTATTAACAAGTAGAACTGGACTATAATTGGTAAGTAGAACTGGACTATAATTGGTAAGTAAAACTGGACTACTGGTAAGTGGGATGATGGGTGGTATATACGTGAGAGAGCCATGCTTCGGCACGAATGGGCCGGCTCGACCGGAGAAATACCACGTTCTCACAGAAAACCGGCGTGAAACAGCGCTGTGTTTCGCCGAGTGAGTGAGTTTACTGGCGCGGAGGCCCAATCCCCTACCTTATTCCCTTCCCTACCCTCCCCTATTCCCTTCCCATCCCATCCCCTATTACCCTATTCCCTCTTAAAAGGCCGGCAACGCACCTGCAGCTTTTCTGATGCTGCGAGTGTCCATGGGCGACGGAAGTTGCTTTCCATCAGGTGACCCGTTTGCTCGTTTGCCCCCTTATTTCATAAAAAAGTAGTACTGGGCTATTGGCAAGTAGGACTAGGTAAGGTAAGTAGGCCTTTGGATAGCTGAAATGTTGCGTCGGTAGTCAACAGGTGAACGAACGGTCTGCCCCTGTTAGCTTTTTCTCCAGCAGTCTGACAGTCTTTGTCTTATCCGATGGAAAAGCCATTTGACAGACAATGACAGTTGCATGAGAGTAAGTGCTGTTTTATTAATAATAATAATATCTATGGACGCTTGACACCACGTCAGTCTGGCCCCGTGTTAAGTACCAGGAACTTGTGTTACGGGTACCATACAACGGAAATATATTTAATACTTTTATACTATACATATATTTAAGATTTTTATTATTATTATTATTACTATAGGTAATCAGGCGAGCAGTTGACACAACTGATGTTGCCTGTATCAGATTGCTCTCCGTTAATTTTAACAGTGATTTTTCATATATCTGTCAAGTCTGTTCTTGAAATTATTAACATTCTGGGCTGCTATAACATCCTCTGGCAAGCTGTTCCACGCTTTTACAACTCGATTGCACAAAAAGTGTTTATGTGGATTGTTTTTTGAGGAACTCGCAGTGAGCTTCATGTTATGGCCTCTTAAGTGTGTATTATCATTCAAAGTGAATATATTTTGTATATCTTGAATGTCATAATGTCCGTTCAGGATTTTATGTTTCTATTAAATCGCCTCTATCCCTGCGTTGTTTCAGAGTTGTTATTTTCAAGGCTTCTAGACGTTCCTCATATGACAGTCTTTTAAGTTTTCTGGGTATCTTAGTAAAGGAACGCTGTACTTTTTCCAACAATTCAATGTCTTTAACAAAATAGGGATTCCAGATCTGGAATGCATATTCTAATATTGGTCTTATGAAGATTTTGAGGATTTGGAGCATCATTTCTGGTGTAAGCTCACGAAACGCTTTCCTCACTAGGTATATTAGACTCCTTGCTTTCTTTGTGATGGATGAAATATGTTCTCCCCACTTTAGATCAGATGTTATCTTTACACCCAAGTCAGTTTGCACATTGACCTCTAGTAATTGGGTATCATTTAATTTATATTTCAAGTGAGGATTGCATTTGCCAACGTGTAGCACTGTGCATTTAGAAGAATTCAGGTTTATAAGCCACTGCTTCGACCAGTTGGCTATTTTGTTGAGGTCATCTTGAAGTCGGTTGTATTCAGTCAATGGGTTTGTAAATATCTTAGTGTCATTGGCAAAGATGCTTAGATTGCATTGCAGGCAGTAGGGAAGATCGAAGGTGTATAGGATGTACAACACAGGACCGAGTACTGATCCCTGGGGAACGCCACTCAATACTTCTACTTGTTCCGATTTTGCTTCGCCCACTCCCACTTGCATAGTTCTTTGTTGCAGAAACGCTTTAATCCACACAAGTAACTTTCCTCATATTCCTAGAAATTCTAATTTTTGCAAAAGCCTTCTTGTGGGAACTTTATCAAAAGCTTTTTCGTAATCCAGATATATAATGTCTATTGGTTCTCTCTTATTAAAGTTTTTAGTCCATATAGCGAGACAAGTCAGTAAATTTGATATTGTGGAACGGTGCGGGCAAAAACCGTGTTGTTGTTCCGGAATTACTTTGTATTTACTAAAGAAATTTCTAATGTGCCTTACTATAATTTTCTCCATCACTTTGCATACAGTGCTGGTCAGGCTGATAGGCCTATAGTTAGCAGGTTCTAGTTTGTTTCCTTTTTTGAAAATTGGTGTCACTGTAGCCGTTTTTCAACTGTCTGGTAGCGTTCCAGTATCGTACGACTTTTGCATTATTATGGCCAGGTATTCGGCGATGTCACAATTTTTTAATATTGCCACAGGGACGTCATCTGGTCCGGGTGAGGAGTCAGATTTAAATTCCTTTATCACTTGGCGAATTTTATTTTGGGTAAATTGGATATCCTCGATTGAGTCCTCGATTCTAAGTTTAGGGTCTAGAATAGGTAACGTGTTATTTGGTTCTATTTGAAAGACATTGGCAAACTGCCCTGCAAACAAGTTTGCAATTTCACAGGGCTGAGTTACATTTTTGCCTTGTTTGTTGTGTAGTATAGCTGGTATGCTAACCTTGGATGTCACTTGTTGTCTCAAATATGAATAATTTTTTTTTGGGCCAGCATTTAGAATATTTTGTTCATAAATTTTGCGAGCATTTTTGATTTTATTAACTAAGCGATTGTTTGCCTCTCTGTACTCCTTATAGTTTTTGTCAAGTCCTGTTAATTTGTATTTCTTCCACAGTGTTAATTTGTTGTTGATCAAGTGTTTTATCTTTTTTGTTACCCATGGTTTGTTTTTACTGTCATAATTAATTTTTGTGTGCGGCACATAAAGGCTAATTGCCTCTCTTAAGGCCTTTAAGAAACTGTCGTATTGATTTTTAACACAATCTAGTACCTTAATACTTTCAGGGGTAGTAGTAGAATGAACCTTTTCATTTATTTTTGTAAAGTCCGCTTTATGAAAGTTTAGCCTGTATTTAACTTCTGTGTTGTTGTTTTTAGGTGTTAACAGTTGAATAGTAGCTAATAGACAGGAGTGATCACTTTTTCCAATAGGTGCTTGGTGGTCTATAGAAGCTATAAGAGATTCATCATTGGTAAGTATAAGATCTAAAGTTGACGGTTGGTTGCCTTGTCTGAACCTAGTTGGCTTGTCTATTAATTGCAAAAGGTTGATGTTGTTGTACCACTGAACGAAGTTATTTTCTTTTGGTGTCATATAACCAGTGTCTTCCAAAGGCCACCTGACTCCACCATAGTTAAAGTCTCCTAATATAGCCACCGTGCCATCGCATGACGCTTTATGTAGCTGTTGAAGTAAAATGCTATCATGATCTACTGTTGAGTCGTGTCCTCTATACACACCACATAGTGAGATAATACTTTTTCCAATTTTTAAGTTGAGCCATAAACATTCCGAATTTTCAAGTTTCTTATTGAGGTTATTGTTCAATCTTGCAGTCATGAAATCAGTTTTATTTGAGACAATAATTGCGACTCCTCCGCTTCGTTTTTCAATACGATCATCTCTGTATATTTCATATCCTGGTATTTTTATCATCGACTCTGGTATACTAGGTTTGAGCCATGTTTCGGTTATTACAACAATGCCAGGTCTTTGAGAAGTTATTCTGGCAATAAAAAGGTCCATTTTAGAAGTAATGATTGTATGTTTGTATAAAGAATTGTAATGGTGGTAAGCGCATTTAAAATTGATGGTTTGTTGTTTTATTATATGATACACATGTTTAATATACATCCATGACCCAACTTTATAAACTTTTTTTTTGTTCCGTTGGCGGGACTCGAACCCGCGACCTCCGGCTTGAGCTCAACGCGCTCACCACTGCGCCACGGAGGTCGTCAAATTTAGTTATTGCCTTAATAAGACTGTTTACCTTCATAGACTGCGGCTCACAGAGCACAAGCGCCTCGAAGGGCTGTCCGCGGGCGAGGGGCATGCCGCCGCTGGTGTCCTCCAGCCCCCAGTTCATGGTGGACAGGTGGTTGCGCACCACACACATCTCCACGAAGCGGAAGTTCATGTGCAGCGCGATGTCGTCGCGCGGGTCCGTGTTCGGCCCGCACTGCAGGTTTATCGCGAATCTGAACACAAAATATAGCAATCAATAGGGAATATTACGCAAAGGTTAGAGCAGAGGGCGCTACTACCACATATTGACGGAAAATAATAATACTCCCGTGGCCGATTTCATTGAAACCAAGGCCAGTTACGCAGGAGTAATTGTATAATGCCCAAGTGTGTGCGCAGTACAAAAGAGCACTCTCTATTCCTTTTACTCTCATAACCCAGTGGGACGGACAACCGACACGACTGGCGAGAGATCAGGCGCAGGGCCGACTTTTTACATGCCCATGTCAGATGGATGCATGGATCATCTTACTTGTCAGACAATCAGGTGATCAGCCTGCATTGTCCTAACCAAACTTAGAAGTAACATGTTTCCAACGCGGGAATCAAACCCATGACCTCCGAGTCAAGAGCCGAGCTCTGAACCACTGGACCACGGAGGTGTTGTCGGAATATACACAGATATAGAATAAACTATTCATGGAGAATAATGCTTTTTAAGGGGGGAAAATAAATTGTCTCATTTGTATAATATGGAGTGTAATAATATCAAAAGTACCTCTCAGCACCAGGAGGCACGGTACCCTGGAACCTCAGCATCCTGCCAGGGAACATGCCCCCGGGGATGGGCTGCACGCATGGTATTGGCTGCAATAAAACAGGTAAAAGTTGTAACTAGGCTATCACTGGACCGATGACATTTAGTGACCGATGATATTAACTGATGAAATCATATTTTTATGACAAAAGTTTGTCTCAATTTATCATGCTTATTTAGTCATCTGAGCTTATACTGTACTCGGCGAAACATGGCGGTAGGGGTCATTGACTTCTTGTCAAAAACTTGTCATTTTCTATTATATACATCAGTTAACTAAAGCTGGCACGTTCACAGTGCTGTCACTTATGCAATTTCACTATACAGTATGTTTAAAAATATAATATGTTTGCATCATGATAAAAATTATCATATAATCTGCGTACAACAATAGTATGTATGCACAAAATTATCGTATGTGCACGATAATTATCGTACGGTTCCGAGCGCTGGCCGCGCGCCGATCACACGTTACCGACTTGTAACATCACGTATTTATAAACAGTAGCATAAGAAAAACAATAACTGTCCCCTTCACGCTCATAAGATAGACCGCGCGCGAGAGAGACGGGCAGACTTTTTATGGTGCGTATGCAGTACGACGTCACGCCACGTGCTTATTCACAGACACTACACAAGCGCAATGTTTAAATGTGTTGATCGTGCCAGCTCTTGTTAACTGATCTGTATACCACAATTGACAAAGAAGTGTCAGATGTTGTCAATTGCGGCTTTGTATAGAAAATTAAAAGTTTTTGACAGGGAGTCAATGACCGCTACCGCCATGTTTCACCGAGTACAGTATAGTTAAACATAAAATATACTTCAGTTTTTGTTATGAGTTGTTGCAATATAATATAATGAATAATGATATTAAGAAACATCAACTTTATTATTATTATTATTATTGCAATATTTGTTATGTGGTTTGAATAATAATATGGTATGAAGATTTGATTTTCAGAATGGTAACAGAATAGTTTCTTTGGTGATAAAATGTATGGTTTCCATGCAATTTACACATTTTAGCAAAAATACAATATTTTTAACCGCCTGCAACAAAATCGAGTGTTTCATATCTACTTAACCTTCACATCCACCTTTTATAGAGCTGAAATAATGTTTAAGTAAATACAAGTTGTTACCGAGCATCGTGAAATATACAAGGTCACACCTACCTACCTGTTATCACTTGTTTTGTGACTCTTTACAAAGAAATGCTGATTGTATAATATTATCATGACTCAGCTTTGAACTTTGACATTAACTTAATGAATTTATACAAACTTTAGTTTAATAAATAGCTCTAATTTAAATTTTTCAAGAGAAAGTATTTGATTAAATGCTTTAAGGTTTTGAACAAAACTGTTAATACAATGTTAATGACTAGACCAGGCTTGCCCAAAGTGGGCGATAACGCCCCCTTGGGGGCGCTGAAGGTCTTAAGGGGGGCCTGTAGTGTAGGACCCAGAAAAAAATGGGGGCATTGTGTAGAGACTTGGAGGGTGATTTATTTCATCTGGATGCATTTTAAATCAAAACAAAGTAGGGTGCTAAAACAATTTGTGCTCGTAGTGAGCGATAGACAAAATAAGTTTGGGAATCCCTGTACTAGACCAATAAAATTTTAAATACCTAATCTTGAATAGGCACCATTTATGCCATAGTCTATTTAAATAACTTACGTCAAAACTCAATAGATATTGAGGTTTGACTTAGAGGTACTCAATATCTATTGGTTCACACGGTGAGGACAAAGACCATGGAAGGTGGTGGTTGATGACTGTTAGATATTATGTGGAGTATGACTGATGGAGGATGAGAGTAGAGAACATTTTTTATTCAACAGGCTCTCTGTGCCCACTTGTTACTTCAACAAGAAACCTTCTTATGTGATAGGCACATTGTTAAAGATAAAGATGGCTTTTAAAGTTAGTAACATGTTATGCAATCAATATTAGGGAAATTAGCGAAAAATTAAATACATAAAGCAGAAAAAATAGATACTCAGTACTCACATACTCGTTAATCTTTAATGCTCAATTCATACATATAAACAACAAATTTTGTGTGGACAAACTGTTTCCAAATGAATATTCTGTGAGCTTTGATTTGACGATTGTAATGGGTACGGAGTAGGTACAAGAATGCTATATCCTTGAAGTGTTTGAAGGACATGTCGCCTGTGTAAATATTTCAACCGAATCATTTTAAAGGCGGTACAGTAGTCAGTGGGCAAAAACATACCGGGTTGTAAATCGGCGAAGCTGCCATTGTTCACACAATAACTTATATATTACGATTCGCTACAAAACGCGTGTTATACTCGGGCACAAAAAATTTGCACAGATCTCGAGTTACACCCGTATTTCACAATTAGAATTAGGTTTTCAATTGGCAATTGATTTCTGAATTTTTATATGCGTCATACGTCATATGACGAAAAAATATGACGACATCAAAAAGTTCGAAAACAACAAAACGTCAATATGACAGTATTCCTCTTTCTTCTTTTTTTAATTGGACTCTTATAAAAATTGCCATTCTTAGCTGGGTCAGCTGGATGCAAGCTGGATGGGCCACTGACAGTGGCCCACCCAGCTGCCACGGCCCCACGGGCCCGGGGTCACTGTCCACTGGGCCGTGGGCGTATGTGCGTTTCATCGAATAGTTCCTTTGCCGTCATGTTGGCATTCCTGTCTGTCAAAAATGTAAACAAGGTTGACATGCTCTGCGAGTTTTCATAAGTTTTACTGTGATTTCGTGAGAAAATCATGCCGAAAACATTAAAGAGTGGTGAAAGAATGATGGTGCTAAGAGTAAAAGAGTTTTGTGAACGTGAAAAACGTAACTAGGCCCCAATAATTCCATTAAAGCGCTTATTCCACTTATCCTAGCTAGATTCCTAGCCTAGCTAGGATCCTAAATCGTTTCCGATTTAGTCAAGTGGAATAACATTTAGTAAAGCTAGGTTCCTAGCTAGGATCCTACCTAGAAACGTAGCTAGGATCCTACCTAGAAACCTAGCTAGGATAAGTGGAATAAGCGCTTAAACTCGGGTTGCCGCCATTACGGCTTAGTGAAATAGAGTTACCAGCGTCAGTTTAATCACCCTTAAACACAGTAAAACTTATGAACTTGCAGAGCGTGTCTACCGTGTTTATGTTATTAACAGAGAATGCCAACATGATGGCAAAGGAACTATTTAATGAAACGCACTTCTAGTACCGAAAACTACGTATATGCGAACGAAGGCGTGGGTAAAAGCTAGTAAAATAATATTATCAGGGCGAGCGAAGCGAGCCCTAGTACTTCTCACAACCTGTACCTCTTGTGGTCAGTGGTACACTTTACGGACAAACTATCACGCCTATTTAATTATGCTTTAACATAGTATTTACATGTAAATGTGTTATCATCAGTCAGTGAAGGTGTGATGACGCGAGCCCTCACAAAGCTCGGCTTTTAGCTAATAAATGCGAAAGGTTAATGACTTTGCTTATTACGCCTTCACACATAAAGTACTAAGCGGATCATCATAAAACTTTCTAGGTACACGTTGTCTGGAGTATGGAGAAAGACATAGGGTACCTTTTATCCCGGGAAAAAGAACGGTCCCCGGGGGATAGACGTTAACGTAGGCAGAGCCGCGGGCGAAAGCTGTAATAATTATGTACAATTTTCTTTAAGTGCATTTTGTGATAAAATATTATCTCCCCTATTTTAAGGTAGCACGGTAAGGGTAATGTGGCAACATTAATTTGCATTAGTGCCAACATGACAAAGGAACTATTTGACATAAAGTTAATATAGGTAGGTATATTACCTTATAAGCTATTTGATGAAACCAATGAAACCAAGATAAAACGCACTATGTATAATGTACTACGTAGCCGACTGCCAAGGTCCGAAGTTTGTAATTTGTATTATGGAGGCACTTCACATGGCTATTTATAGCATTTGGCAAAATTATTGACGTGGGAGAGCCATGCTTCGGCACGGATGGGCCTGCTCGACCGGAGAAATACCACGTCCTCACAGAAAACCGGCGTGAAACAGCGCTTGCGCTGTGTTTCGTCGAGTGAGTGAGTTTACCGGAGGCCCAATCCCCTACCCTTTTCCCTTCCCTATTTCCTTCCCTACCCTCCCCTATTACCCCTTAAAAGGTCGGCAACGCACCTGCAGCTCTTCTGATGCTGCGAGTGTCCATGGGCGACGGAAGTTGCTTTCCATCAGGTGACCCGTTTGCTCGTTTGCCCCCTTATTGCATAAAAAAAACAAGCAAATAAAGACCACAAGACACCAAACTTTTACATGATTTTGTTTACAGTGCAACAAGGCTAGCCTGCCTTCCGCCATGCAGGCCTGCGAGTTGCGACACCATTCACTATCTTGCATAATGCGGTGGACGGCAACGCGGATTGCCATGAATGGGCCGCTTTAGTGTGAGTAATTTGTATTCTGTGATTAGTGTTCACACGTTGCAATAGTTTATGAAATTATTGATTACTTTAGCGCTTAAGCGCTTATTCCACTTATCCTAGCTAAGTTCCTAGGTAGCATCCTAGCTAAGAACCTAGCTTTACTAAATGTTATTCCACTTGATTAAATCGGAAACGATTTAGGATCCTAGCTTTCTAAATGTTATTCCACTTGACTAAATCGAAAACGATTTAGGATCCTAGCTAGGCTAGGAACCTAGCTAGGATCAGGGCTTCATAACGTTATCGAATAACAGAAAAAATATCGTTACGTACCGTTATTTTCATAATGGTAGCCAGATAACATTATTTTTTTTAACGATATTTAGTAAAATAACGTTATATTTACTGTTATTATTATAACGATATTTTTTCGTTATGTGTAATTTATAAACGAAAAAATATCGTTACAATAATAACGGTAAATATAACGTTATTTTCTGGTATCAGGTATGCGATCGTGCACGGTGCACTAAATCTCACTCGCAGCCCACTTTTTTTGCGAGATTTGTGTGAAAACACAAAGAAAAAATACACCTTATAAGCGTGATTACGTTTAGAAAATTTTCGATTTTTAGAAAATGTCATGACTTTCTTGACGGACTATAACGTTATCAAAGAACATATATTTACCGTTATAAATCCTATATAACGTTATAACATTAACCGTTAATAAATTTTTAACGTTATTTTTAATATCGGGTAAATTTTCATAACGTTATCTATGCCCTTGAAGCAGGGCTTCAAATAACGTTATTTTTTCATAACGTTACTGCTACACGTATGTGTTAATATATGTACCAAATTATGAAATAAGAGGACAAACGAGCAAACGGAACAATTGATGGAAAGCAACTTCCGTCGTCCATGGACACTCGCAACATCAGAAGAGCTGCAGGTGCGTTGCTGGCCTTTTAAGAGGGAATAGGATAATAGGGTAGAGGACGGTAAGGTAGGGAATAGGGTAGGGTAGGGAAGGGAATAGAGTAGGGAATTGGGCCTCCGGTAAACTCACTCACTCGCCGAAACACACAGCGCAAGTGCTGTTTCACGCCGGTTTTCTGTGAGCCCGTGGTATTTCTTCAGTCGAGCCGGCCCATCCGTGCCGAAACATGGCTCTACCACTTAAAGAACGCGTCTGAACAAATGTGCCAAATTTCAAAAGTGTATGTTTGTATGTTTGTGTTCGCATAATATCTCCGGAACTACAAGTCCGATTTGAGTAGTTCTTTTTTTGTTGTACAAGGTAAAATACCACTAGCGGCATAATAGCGATTTCCTCCTTATTATGCCGACAACGGTATTTTAGTGGGCATCGCTAAACACCACTAGCGGCACGTTAGACACTTCCTTAACTTTAACCAGAGATTTGACATTTTGCACTGTAATGTCAAATCTCTGGTTAAAGTTAAAGTTAAGGTTACAGTTAAAGTCAAAGTTAGTTGGTGCAACCCACTCTAAAATATGTTATTCCACTTGACTAAATTTTTTCCGATTGGATCCTAGATAGGATCTAAAGAGATCTGTCAAAATTTTGAGGTTTACGTCATTCGTCAAGCTGTCACTGTCACCACTCACCTGTCACTATTATTGATAATGTCTATCGTAACTCTTCGTAGCCTTGTTAAAATGATTAGTCGAAATTAAGCCAATTCGCCTTAATTTAATTAAGATATCGCACCACTTTTTGTTCCTGTTTTCTTTGTAATCTACCATTTCATGTTGGAAATACCGTTAACATCTCCATAATGACAATCGAGGGGAACAAAGATGATGCGGAAAGATGTATCGAGATTGCGCAGAAAGCTCTGTCGAGTGGAGATCTCGAGAAGGCAGAAAGATTTTTGCTAAAAGCCGAGCGTTTGTACCCTACCGCTCGTGCTAAGGAGCTCCTGACAAAAGTGAAATCGTCGAGCCCTACGGGAAGTGCTCCGAAACGTACACCGCCAAACAGCCCGAACGCTGATGATCTCAGGAGAAGGAAACCTCCCGCTCATCAACCTCAACAAAGAGAATACACGCCAGAACAACTCGATGCCGTTCGAAGGGTCAACACTAAGTGCAAGGATTACTACGAAATACTGGGTAAGTATCGTCCTAAAACTTGTGCCAACACTCAACAGGCAAATAAAGAAATGGCATTGAAGTGTCTTGCGACACTTCATTGCCATTTAAGCCTTGTTGTATTTTTTGTTCTAATTTTACTTGTGTTGAACAAGTAAAATTAGAATCTTAAAAGCGTAAATTGATTGTGCTATTTGTGTGAACTATGATGACTGATGACATCTTGTTATAATTCAACTCAAATTCAAATAAGTTCATAGTAGCTCGATATATAGCTCGACATATCTTGTCGAGCTACTATTAGTTAATTTAAAGTGGTTAATGAAAAGCCTAGTTGTATGCTTATTTCATTAGTCAACCAATTTTACAGAGCTAATCATAAGGCAATACGCAAAATGTATTTTTATTTGGTATAAGTTCAATTTATCTGGTAGCATTGTAGGGTTAAACTGCGTGGTTGTTAAAATAAAAATATATTAAATCACATATCTTATTATATATAGTTTTTTTTTAATTACACAGCATGTTTAGTGGGAGCCAGAAATATTATGACACAATGGAACTCACCAATTCCTTGCATTACATTTACATTCATTAAAATAATTTATAACTAAACAAAAGTAAATGCAAAATACAGGCACTGTTTTAGTGGCTCAGCTAAATAGTAATAGACTTGTTGAAATCAGTATCTTTATCATTTATGAATGATTTTGATTGTTATCATCTAAACATTATATTTGTTAGAATAAAAAAAAGTTAGTTATTTAATTGTAATGTGAAATTATGTGAAATAACAAGAAGATGGCAACAGCAGATTTTTATAACAATTTAAAACTGAGATATTATTTTCAGGTGTTACTAAGGATGCTACAGATTCAGACATTAAGAAAGCTTACAAGAAGTTGGCTCTGCAGCTCCATCCCGACAAAAACCATGCTCCCGGGGCAGCTGAAGCATTTAAGGTATACTCAGCACATACATATTAGATTTAGAATAATGTAAAAACTCAGTATAGCATCTTATTTAACTTTTATTGTTTGTTATAAAACTGTAACTCAGAAGTAATCTTGTTATAAGAAATACGCTAATTTTGTTGATCCAACTACTTGGGGTTATTATTGGTGCCTACATTTGTGATTTTTTTTAATGACCAATATAACGTTGTTCATAATATCGTGTCAACTTTGTCAATCATAAAAACCATGTTTTTACCAAATTACCTCTAAACAAATGAAAACCAAATTACCTCTCACAATGTTTATAGAGAGGAGTGGATTGATTGTTATAATTATTATGAAGATATTAAAACAAAAACATTTTCTTTTGTCCCTAACTTAAACATGTATGACCCCACCCAGCGTTACAAGGATAACACAGTAAGTACGTTTCCAGGCGATTGGCAACGCAGCAGCCATCCTGACGGACCCGGAGAAGCGCAAGCAGTACGACGTGCGCGGCGAGGAGCCCGCGCCGCAGCACCACCATCACCAGTACTACGCTCGCGGTTTCGAGTCTGATCTCACCGCCGAGGAGCTGTTTAACATGTTCTTCGGCGCCACAGGTACCAGCCCGATTTAACCTTACAAGTTACTCTTACCTAGTATGGCTTTGTTAGTAGTTTTGAAGCATTTAAGAGTCCGTATACGAAATTTTGCCGATTTCGCTCATTTAACAGACGTGATGTAACAGTTAAAATACAGTATTTCTATAAGTTTTAATGCACAACATGTAAGATCATTTCAATTATAATATAGTGTTGGAGCTAGATTTTTTTTTTTTTAAGTATCTTTAAATAATCCAACTCAAACCCGCGACAGTTTTGTGATTTTTGCTGTAAAATGTTTAGAATATCACCTTTTTATGGATTGTATTGACGTCTTAACGGTATGAAAAAAATACAATGTACTGTTGAGAAAGTCGTCTATAAAGTGTTGGAATTACTTTTTACCACTTCAATATAAAAAAAAACCCTTTAAAAACAGAAAACCTCTATCTGCCCGCTAACTTGGTGATCGTCCTTTTTCACCTGGCATATGAAAGATGGGCGTGAGTGTGAAGAGAGCAGTAGAAAATAGAGGACGGGCTCTTAAGTAAGGAATTTCATGGTTTTCATACACCAAATACATAACCAAATTGGTTATGTATTTGGTTTGTGAAGAGTAGTGGTGAATTTGATGTTGATGTGTGAAAGGGTCAAAATTAGCTAAAAATTATAATGGAAGTGTACCTTGTACTATATTTTTAACTAACTTCAAAAACAGAGGAGGTTTCTTAATTCGTCCATGTATAATATTGTGTTTTTGTTATGTTTGTTATCGGATATCTTTGCTGTTTGTGTATCAGTTTGATGATTCTTTTTTTATTGGAAAGATATTTCACAGGTAGACCCATGACAAGGAAATACTGTTTGAAGTTGTTTTTTATAATTACAATAGTATGTTACATGCAGTTTCAGAACGCACCTATAATATTATGCAGTCTAGTTATAATTTTAAAATTAAAAACTTTATTTGATTAAACTGCTTTAAATTATCATGGACGGGGCGCTGTTGGTAAAGGTTCTCGACAATTTCATTGTCAAAAATGGCGTTTTTGTATGATGGTAGCGTTAGTTCCTTTTCTCGCCACATTCATTTAAAGCCTTGTCGAGCTGTACTGTATGTTATGTCATCAGCGTTCCAAGGCGGCGGCCCGACGGTGTACACGCGGCGGCGCGCGCGCGAGCCCGAGCCGCGCGACAGCCACGCCGGGCTGCTGCAGCTGCTGCCGGTGCTGGTGCTGGTGCTGCTGTCCATGATGTCCGGCTTCTTTATCAGCGAGCCCGTCTACAGCCTGCAGCCCACCCCCAAGTACCCCGTGCCCCGCGAGACCGTCAGCCTCAAGGTACGTGGCGTACTTCATTATTTTTAAACTTAGAACATAATTCTTTGAAAGGCATCAGGGCCAACGCTAAAACTCGCGCGGGCTACGACGATGCCCATACTATTTTTAATTTATACACATGCAAGCATGTTTTAGCGTTGGCCCTTAGGCATGGTTACGCCCACTTTCACCAGTGAAAAAATTCTCCCTTTCGTAAAATATATGAGAAATGAGATTAACTTCATAATATTGAACCCAGGGCTTAGTCACTTTTTTAGAAAACCTCGTTGTTAAATAACATCAAAATATATTTGCAGGTGCCGTACTACGTGAAAGAGAACTTCCACACGGACTACCAGGGCTCGCTGCGCCGCCTCGAAATGGCCATAGAGGAGGAGTACATTGGTGAGACTAGTCACTAGTAGTTCCGTATTCAAAGTTCGTTCCATTTTGTTTGTTGACTCACTAAGCCAGACCTTGGGTTTGTTGTCTCTGTCAATCCTGGCTACCTATGCATAGTGGGATGCCAGATTACCTTAAATACACATCTATAAGAATTCGGTAATAACTTAAGTAATAATTTTGAAAAGGCTGAAGTGCTCATCAGTACTCAATTATTTAAAAAGAAAAAACGAGTGCACAGTCTCTCTGTTTATGTAAGTAGTTTGTCATTGACTTGAGAAAATAATTTTCTTAAACAAAGTAGTCCGTAAAATAATTGAACAATATATTATTTGTTACGCGGCAGCCGGCTGCCGCTAGGGGATTGTTGGGTTAAGCGTGCAGCACAGATCACATATTTGATATAACCTGTACAGCTAAACACAATTATGATATTGGGGTGTTTTATATGATGATGATATAATATTTCAGCGAGTCTCCGACTGGCGTGCCAGCGCGAGCGCAACTACCGCGACAGCATGGCGTGGAAGGCGCGCAACTTCGGCGACCAGAAGCAGCACGCCGAGGCGCAGAAGCTGCGCATGCCCAGCTGCGAGAAGCTGCACAACTTCCACATGTAGGCGGCCGGCGCCCGACGATGCCAATAGTGACCGTAGTAGGGGTGTAACATAATATTTGTCCGAAGTACCATCAAAGAAATTGATTCACGGGCGGTTGACGGGCCTACGTCATTGGGTCCGCAGGACTATCACGTAAAAATAGCGATCAACAGTCCACTAGCAATAATCGCGCGAGCGATTGCTGGGTATAAAAACAATGGTGTCATGTATAGCGATCGATTGCAATCGTATTGTTTTGGTTGATACGTGATACGAAATTGCGATTTTGGAGCAATTATCGCGCAATAATTGCTATCGCCAAGAAACTGCTATCGCATTGCTCTCGCAAGATACGTGATACGCTGGCTGGTTATGTCCATTCCATGTTAGTCATGATCTGACGACTGGGTTTGACGTGAGTCGTAACGCGAGCAAGTAACGTAGGTCCGCCACCTACCTGTGAATGGACTTCTGATCACGCTCGTACAGTGCCGCAGCAGTGGCAGTCGCAGTAATGTCGGCAGTGGACGGTTAGCGTTACAATTCGTTTCCATTTTTTCATTCAAAACATACCATTCGTATGTGGTCGATAGTCGATACACGCTACACGCTCGTCCGGTGTTTCGAGGAGAGTTTTTACTGCATTTTATTACTCCAATTTGTAAAGCATCGAACCTGCGCCCCTACGAGCTAACCCACACATCACGGCGGCTGGCGACAAAACCTCGCACTCGATACTTTAATGAAGTCACACTGTTACTTGTAAGTTGTAGTCTGACAGCAGGGACTGAATAACCGGAAAATATCGGTAGAGAAATATAGCCGTATGACGTCATACCTTTAAATTACGGTAACCTTTAAATAACGGTACCGTTATATACAGGTATTGAAAAATTACGGTATCGATATTTTTTTAGGTATCTTTATAAAAAAAATAAAGGTTTTGTTTGCACCCCGCTATCCGCCGGAATATCAAGCCTAAATTACTTAAGTCGATTGAATCTTGATTGGATTTTACTGACACTCGTGTCCTGCCTGTAACGATGCGCCGCGTAGGTAGCCAATAATAATTAGCGCGTGTAAGCTTCGTTTAAAATAGTAAAAAGACAGACACCAAGATGGAAAAAGTAAGAAAATACTATTTATCATTACATAAGTGTTATAGCAGTTTGTACCAAACATGTTTGAAACATGTTTCCACATAGTCCTGTATGTATGTATGTATGTATTATTAATTTTTTGAATGGATCGGAACACCGGTGTGTTTGGAATGATTGAAATGATTTCGGTTGGGGTACCGATAAAATAAAGAGATATATCGGTACCGTAAAAATAAAGGTATATTTCGTTATTTTGCGGTACCGCAATGGTGAAGTTCAAACGTTTTGACTCAACTCAACGACAATTAAATCAAAGCAATACCGTAATTTTATACCGGTATATACCCTTTATAACGGTACCGCTTTCAGTCCCTGTCTGACAGGAACCCCGATTCTACTACGACAAAATAATATCAAAATCATTGTTTTCATGACTTTCGTATTTTGATAGGTCATAGGAAACATACTGCATCGAACGAGCAACGTAGCTGACGTTAGGCTGAATTTATGTGCCTAATGCAGGTATGTTATATTGTATGTAAAAATTTATTTAATAGCGCTGCGGTCGCGCTTTGTTTTAAATATAATTGTTAGTGATCTCGCGGACGAGCCGCTAAACCGCGAGATCGCGAGCGTTCGGGCGGACGCAGTACATCGAGCCTTAAGCTGGCAATAATTAGAATTGGGGTTAGGGAATGTATTCGGTGATCTATTATTTGCATGATGCATCGATGCATGTTTGGCTAAACTGTTCAAAAGGTATTTGGTGTTAATTTCGAACTCATATGACTGCTGGTACGTTGCGCCGCTCAGGACAATGTTGTTTGCACTTACACAATAATTAAATAATGCAAATGTTGCATTATTTAATTGTTATGCGTTTAACAGCAGTTGTTTAATCACATTAATTCAATCTTTATTGTTGATTCGAATAAAGGTGACCGCACATTTATCAGCGCACATTTCGTGTACTATGCGGTGCGTTCGACGCGTACGGTGCTGACAAATGTGCGATCAGCTCAATGCCCCGATCCAGAAGTGATAATTCAATAATATTTAAAGCCGGGTCCAGACGAGTGTAACGCGTAACGTAAGATTACGTGTATTTAGCGTCAACAGTGTGGACGGCACACGAACTCAAAGCGAATTGTACAAACGAGCCTTTGTGCTCGCGCGAAAACCGACAGCCGATGGATAAGCCCCGAGCGTTACATGTAATGCTCGTAGTGCCGTCCACACGTAGAATTCATGTTACATTACACGGTGAATTACATTACACGTTACACTCGTCTGGACCCGGCTTTATACGACGTGTGAATTTTCTCGAGTCAGAGTCCATTGGTATTATTTCACACGTTGTCATGGAGATCAATATAATAAACAAGCAATAATTGTATGTGGTCGCGTTGCTACTTCTCGACGCATATTAATCGAGCCGGCCCAACCCACACGTACCACAACCGCACGACAACCACATCGACCGCGCTCTCCCCCCCTCCGTTTCATTGACTTTCGTACGTAACGTCATCGCAACCACTGGTGACAACGCCACCACGTCGACATTTTGTCGGTACCACAACGCAACTACAAAAAGCTGCAGCGACACCGTTCACACGTAACCACTGCTCGACGACATTTTGTCGTTGCGATGTCGTGTGGTTGTGGTACGTGTGGGTTGTTCTTAATAGAGGAGTAATTATAGGCCGAAAAAAATTAAAATCGCTCGGCGAAACTGGATGGGGCGATAGGCGCTTGTATGCCTATCTGCCGGTTTTGAGCATAATATTCGTTGCAAAATGGGCCCAATAACAGATTAGACATAAGAGATAAGTTACATGTCTGCTAAATAATAATTATTGCACTGAGAGAAGATTAGGCGTCACCGCGCGGAGGGCTCGCAGTAATAGCGAGTAGGTCACCCGATCACCTCGCACGTTATTTTATTCCTAGTCCCAAGTATTAGCATGTAAATGTTTCTTGCGGTTTCTCAACACTCGTCAAACACGCGGGAAAATATAATGGTTGTTTCCTTAGTTCTTTACTTTTAAAATATAATAATGTATTAGCGAAGTTAGGCTCAACTCACACTGGTGCAGGGTCGAAGTGTCGCGACGCGTCATGTATTTTGACTACAACAAATTCAACTTTTTTGTTCTATTTTTAAGTACATACCAGCTTTGAAATCGTGCTAGCGTGTAATAGATATATGTGCGTCGACGCGCCGAATTTGCGCCAGTGTGAGTTGAGCCTTAGGTATATTATATTGGACAAAAAAATGGGATTTATTGTTTAAGGCATTTTATTTATTATAATACTTTTCTGTAGATATTTCTGTTACAAAAACATAATTTAAATAAACACAAAGTCTATTTTATTTTCAACTTTTACCCTTAAGTACTTAGGTACATATTCATATCATAAGATAAAATAATAATTATACAGTGGTCATTACTCATTACTCATTAGTATTGTAATGATTCATACAATTAAAATATCTATCTATCTATACATATAATTATTTATAAATGTCTTCTAACTATTTACACATAATTTTTGTAAACTGTTAAAAAATTGCTACTGATTAACTGAAGGAAAGATGCAACATTTTCATTGTGCATTATTTTTTTCTGAAAATAAAATTATATAACCTTGAAAATAAAAATTACACAATAGATACACTAAACAAATAGATCAGTCATCACTATGTCAGTTAGGCAGTGACCTTTGAGTTACGGTATATTATATATTATTTAGAAGTATATAAATATTACATAAGTATTAAACTATTACATTCGAATATTGCTTCGATGGACAACAACTGTTGAGGATAGCGAACTCGGGCAACCAGATCGGCGCAGTGGGCAAGTCGGTCCGCGCCGCACGGGGAGCTAGTCAAAATGAACTAGTACAATTTTTTATTTTATTTAAATGTAAGTGCCAAATTAGTGAATTATAAGCAGAAGAACCCGCAAGGATCCCTGGGCCGGAGCGCGGAGAGCGGGGACGAGACCAGTGACAAACGAAGCAGAACGACAGACCACAGAAGCCGTTTGCTTAGTCTTCCCCTTTCCTTGGTCTTCACCTTGAAATTTTGTTCCGGCGTTGGTCAGTTAACAAGAGCTGGCACGATCAACACATTTAAACATTGCGCTTGTGTAGTGTCTGTGAATAAACGCGTGGCGTGACGTCGTACTGCATACGCATCATAAAAAGTCTGCCCGTCTCTCTCGCGCGCGGTCTATCTTATCAGCGTGAAGGGGACAGTTATTGTTTTTCTTATGCTACTGTTTATAAATACAGCGTGATGTTACAAGTCGGTAACGTGTAATCGGCGAGCGGCCAGCGTTCGGAACCGTACGATAATTATCGTGCACATACGATAATTTTGTGCGTACGTACGATGTACGATAGCATATTATGTGTTATAATGGCATTACTGTCTACAGTGCTGCCATTATAACAACAAATACTGAAAACAAAATAAATTAAATATTTAAGGGGGCTCCCATACCTACAACAAACGTGATTTTTTGATAGTTTTTGCTTTGTCAATAATAGCAACAGGTGAGCTTTTGAAAAAAATATTCCGTTGTATTTATACTTTAATAATAATAATTGACGACAAAATTAAAATAAACTAAAAAATTAAAGGGGGCTCTCATACAAAAACACAAATTTTTGGCTATTTTTACTCTATAATAGTACGGAACCCTTCGTTCGCCAATAAAACTCGCACTTGGCCGATTTTTCAATGTAGTTTTAAAAAGGAAATTCTTTGATAATGATCACTAAAAAGACATAAATGCTCTTAAGACCCCGTTGAATCCGTACAAAAAAGGCATAATGTTGCTTGTGTCTAATGACTAATGAGACTTATTTTACCCCGCGGAAAAAAGAAATAAGGGACAAATCTACACGAAATATCAAATTAAACGTCTCGTTTAAAATTTCATAGCAACCGCTACGTAGTTATGCGATTGCGTAATTAATTTCTAAAAGTTTTTTAACAATATTTTTAAATAAACACAAAAAACCTTCTCCTGTAAAGTAGGGTTTTTGCAATTGCGCCCTTATTCCTAGGATATATATATATATATATATATATATATATATATATATATATATATATATATATATATAATTGGAATCTCGGAATCGGCTCCAACGATTTTCATGAAATTTAGTATATAGTGGGTTTCGGGGGCGATAAATCGATCTAGCTAGGAATCATTTTTATAAAATATCATTTTATGTGTGTTTCTGAATTTTTTCAATACCGAGCGAAGCTCGGTCATATAGCTAGTTGTCCATTATTTCCCGATGGCTAACACAAACCCAGATCCTCGGCAAGGCTGTCCACATTTCTCATGTTCTAAAAGAATACGAGGTGGATATAGTCTTGCTGAGTAAGACCCTCCTGTCCCCTCAGGACCGTTTCAGCATCCCGGGGTACCATATGTACCGGCAATTTCCTGTAAGGAGAAAGAGTTTGCAGAGGTCTCGCTGTCCTGGTCGGCAGGAGACTCTTGCACCAACTTCTACCAGCTCCTGGCGTTTCCACCATCTGCGCCCTCGGTGTAGAGGTGTTCCTTGGCCATACCCGCATGCACATTAACGCGAGCTACAAACCGCTCGGAAGGCGTTTAGATATCTCCGACATCACCAGGCCAGAGATCTAAACTGTAAATATCCTGGGTGGGGCTCGCGTACGGCAAACGCGGATGGCAATCGCCTCTTTGCAGACTCCGAGAGGGCTGGGTACTTACACGCCCACCCATTTCTAAGAAAATCCAGCCCACCTGCCAGATGTCCTCGATGTGGCTATAGCCCATAACCTTTTCGGGGACATCCACCATGAGGTCCTCGAAGAGGCACATGGCTCGGACCTTCTCCCGGTCCTGGCCATCGTTCGGGCTGCTGTGATTATAATTACTATTCCCAAGCCTCATAAGGACCTCAAACGGGCCGAGGGCTACCGGCCCATAGCTCTACTTTCAAATCTCTCCAAGACCTTTGAGGTCCTTCTCAAAAAATATCTGTCCCCGGGCTACCATCCTCCTCGAGAGGATCAGTTCCGTTTCAACAATAACGTACAACTCTCCAACTGGTGCGCGTGGTCAACCTTCTTTCCGTTGCGGCCAACAAGGAGTCCACGGTCGTAGTTTTCCTCGACATGAAGAAGCCGTTAGACAGCGTGTGGTACCTTGGCTTACTCTGCAAGCTCATCCGAGCCGGCGTCCCCCTCTTGATGGTCAGGCTACTGGCATCATTTCTTTCCGGCCGGACCTTCCAAGTCCGTGGAGACGGGATCCTCTCATTAGAGCACCCCATCACCGCAGGTGTCCCCCAAGGGGGTTATATTTCCCCGGATCTGTACAAGCACTACGGTAGCGATATGCCTAAAGATCCGGACACCATAGCGGCGCTATATGCCGATGACACGGCGCACTTCTCCTCCTCCCTTACGAGTTACGGTAGATCATGCGGCGATCAAGATCCAGAGGACACTGGACCTCCTCCCAGACTGGCTGAGCAAATGGCGACTCGCTGTCAATGCCTCCAAGTCCCAAGCGCTCGCCGTCTACTTTATGTATTTTCCCATGTATGTGGGTATAGTCCCATATTATCATGGTTTCTCACCCGAAACCTATTCGTGTGGTGGGTACTTATGAGCCTACCCACTACCCGGAGTGCCCCACCTATTCCCCGGACGTACTGAACATCGCCATCACCCATCGCCTCCCGGACAACTTCGAGCAAGAGGTCCTCGAGGTGGCCCTTGGCTCCGACCAACTCTCAGTCCTGGCGATCATCAGCGCTGCGCCCGTAGCCATACCACCGCCGCCACCGCGCCCCGCCAGCTCGAGTTGCTGGCTTTTCATACGAAGACACAAGAAAAACTAAAAATTAAAATTAAACAAAAAAGAAAAAAGAAGTATGGTTCAAAAATACAATTTGTGCCTTCGTGTGAAAAGGAAAGTCACCGTGACATAAAAAATCTGGAGCTTGGGAACAAATTTTCCTTTGCCCTTTTTCCCAGGTCGGTTGTGTCCGCAGACTGCTAAAGGCACTGGCCAGGCCGGGCAGGCCCTTTAATTAGCGTGTGTTAGATAATATAATTATATTAGTGGACTTCCCTAATTGAATCGGCCAGTGTTGCCACCCTACTGTTTTACCAGTAGATCAGCTGTTTTTTCCTTGAAAAATCTAATGTTTTTTCAATGGATCATAAATTAAAGCGACACTAGATTTTTTCGTATTACACGCTAAGTCGGAAATAACCAATAATTGGTAATCATTCAAAGCCACGGAAAACCATATAAAGAAAATTAACACAAATAAGAATGTCAATGGTTTTAAGGTTTCTGGTCGACCAAGGTGAAAGGTCTAATTAAAAGATGTCTTTAGTAGGACAACCACAATACGAAAAGATTAAAAACTTATTAATGAAATACCACTAATACTTCCTACTCAGGTTCCTATACAACGAGCGGCAGTAAGATCGCGAGAAGAAAGTATTTTGATACTGATTCGGACTCCGAGATTCAATATTCGCTTTTCACGATCAAAAGCAGAACTTTTAATTATTTAATTATTTAATTTTAAATAAACTTTTAATTACTTAATTTTTTATGGCCGACGAAAATATGGACCTTAAGATGCTAGACAGCCATCCTGAAATTAGGAGAATATTTTTACAATATAATACTCCTCTGCCTTCTTCTGCGCCTGTGGAGCGACTATTTTCATTTGCGAAAACATTCCCAAATCGAGCCGTCTATCCGACGAAATGTCCGAAAAGCGGTTAGTATAAAAAGCCAATTTAAATTATCTAAAAGTAGACGCAGAAAAGGGGAGGATATTAAGGAGGGTGAGGATATTAATTTCTCATAATAAACTAGTTCATGAAGTGTTATTAACTGTTATGAACTAGTTTTCAATAATTATTACTTTTCATTTTTAAACACACGCAACACGCACGCACGCACGCACGCACGCACACACGCACGCACGCACACACACACGCACGCACACACACACTCACACACACAGAAAGTCGAGTAAACTACACCTGACGACACCTCCAGTTGCTGGCTTTTCATACGAAGACACAAGAAAAACTAAAAAATAAAATTGAAAAAAAAAAGAAAAGTAGAAGTATGGTTCAAAAATACAATTTGTGCCTTCATGTGAAAAGGAAAGTCACGCGTGCGGCGTGGCATAAAAAATCTGAAGCTCGGGAACAAATTTTCCTTTACCCTTTTTCCCAGGTTGGTTGTGTCCGCAGACTGCTAAAGGCCAGGGCCAGTCTGTGGACTAATTAAAGCGCCGGGCAGGCTTTAATGCTTCAACTGCGATAACAATAGATTTCCGAGAATCCGCGATCGAAGGATTAATTGGCGTGTGTCGGATAATATAATTATTATGTTAGTGGACTTCCCTGATTGGATCGCCCAGTGTTGCCACCCCCTACTGTTTTACCAGTAGATCAGCTGTTTTTACCTTGAAAAATCTAATGTTTTTCCAATGGATCATATATTAAGTCGACACTAGATTTTTTCGTATCATACGCTAAGTCGGATATAATCAATTGGTAATCATTCAAAGCCACGGAAAACCACATGAAGAAAATTAACAAAAATAAGAATGTCAATGGTTTTAAGGTTTCTGGTCGACCAAGGTCTAATTAAGAGATGTCTTTAGTAGGACAACCACAATACGAAAAGATTAAAAACTTACTTATTAATGAAATACCACTAACGGTGCGTCTACATTTGTATCATTTGCGCGATCAGATCACCGTCGCGATCATACAAATGTGGACGCACCCTTATACTTCCTACTCAGGCTCCTATACAACGAGCGGTAGTAAGATCACGAGAAGAAAGTATTTTGATACTGATTCGGACTCCGTGATCCAATATTCGCTTTATTATGACCCACGATCAGAAGCAGAACTATTAGTTTCATTTTTTATGGCCGACGAAAATATGTGTCTTAAAATGCTAGAAACCTGAAATTAGGAAAATATTTTTACAATATACTACTCCTCTGCCTTCTTCTGCGCTTGTCTAGCGACTATTTTCATTTGCCAGAATGATAAACACTCCCAAATCAAACCGTCTATCCGACGAAATGTTCGAGAAGCGGTTAGTGTTAAAAGCCAATTTAAATTATTTAAAAGCAGACGCAGAAAAGTGACAATATTAATTTTTCACAATAAACTACTTCATGAAGTGTTATTAACCAGTTCAATAATTACTTTTTATTTTTACGCACACCCCTACACACACACACGCACGCACGCACACATACACACACACACACGCACGCACACACACACACCACACACACGCACACAATAAAACTCCCGAGCCAGTTGTCAGAAAAAAACGCGCGACAATCACTAGGCCAAAAGGGGGAAAGGGGGTTTGTAGTGAACTCATGCTCGGCACCACCTTTATGCACTTTTTCGAGTTCTACGAGTACAAGCCCTAGAACTTGCGTTTGGACAAGACTGAGATCGAATCGGCGCATCATGGACGCCAGCAAGGACTGGAACTCCCTACACCACCTGCGTCGCACCCTGGCCCACTCCACAGCCCCGAGACGAGATGACGAGACCCATGGTACACCAGGACGGCAACCCCAGAAGCCGATTTACCTGGAGCGGCAATTTTCTCCCCCGTCCACCACAGGGAGGCTGTATCTCCCCTGACCTCTACAGCTCCTATGGAGCCGACATTCCCTGCGACCCGGCAACTCTACTTGCCCTATACGCCGACGACACAGCGTACTTGGCCACCTCCCTAAACCGCAGGCATGCGGCAGCCAAGGTCCAACGATCCCTGGACCTTCTTCCCTCTTGGCTGCAGAAGTGGCGTCTATCTGCCAACCCAGCCAAGACTCAGGCCATCTTATTTCCGCCCGTCAGGAGCGCGCCATATCCTCCCCCGCTGACACTTGACGGCGCCCCATAGCATGGTCCTGCACAGCCAAGTACCTGGGAGTGACCCTGGACAGCGGGCTCCGCATGAGAAAACATGCCAAGGACGTTTTCGCCTCCGCGAACACGGCCTTAAGGCTGCTAAGACCAGTCATGGCCTCACCCGCTCTACCAACTTCCACTAGGCTCTCCCTTTACAAAACCTACATCCGGTCGCGGCTGACATACGCTGCCCCGGCATGGTACCAATTAGTAGCTCCCTCGTATAAACTCGAGCTCCAGCGAGTTCAAAACAAAAGCCTCCGCCTCGCAGCCGGGGCCCCCCCTCGGTACGTCAGAAATGACGTCATAGCCCACGACCTCAAGGTAGAGAGCCTAGAGAGCTTCATTGGCCGTCTGGCCTCCAACCTCTTCTTCAAGGCCGATGCCTCCAGACTGGAGTCCCTCCAGAACCTGGCCCCCTGGCATGCCCGTCCCCCCGATAGGAGACAATTGCCAAGAGGTAATATCCCCCCGGAGACCCCGGAATCCAGCGTCGAATAGTTAGGCTAATCTCGCTACTCGCTAGGATTAAGGGTGGGATTGGTAATCTCACCTTTAATCAACCTTTAATTTCACTGCAATTCGCTAGGATTTTTCCAACTTTCACTTCGCAATTCGCTAGGATTAATAGACTTCTTCGCAAATCGCTAGGATTAAAAGTGGGATTGGTAATCCCACTTTTAATCAGTTAATTTTCGCAATTCGCTAGGATTAAGGGTGGGATTGGTAATCCCACTTTTAATTTAAATAATTTAAATCTTCAATTCTCTATTTTAATTTTTCGCTCTAACTCTGCAATTCGCTAGGACTTCTTAGTTAGGGCTCTAGTTTCGAAATTGTTTCTTTTTTCTCTATCTGTACTCCGAATAATCCCCTAATTTCCGAATTTCCGAATATAATTACATTAAATAAAAAACCAAAAAGAAATCTCCGCACACCGCCGCCAACCAAGCCACCGAAAACACCGACAAGTCGCACTCCTCATCCAGCAAGATATCCAGCGTGCCCCCGACTCTACCTGCCTGAACCATCGCCCCATGTCGCTGGCAGCCTCCGCTAGGCCTTCCCCGGGGTAACCGGGGATCTCACCTGGTGGGGTGGACCGCCAGGGGTGACTCGGGTGGGCTGAGAAGGGCGCCAACGCTGGAAACAGTGGTGACTCTACATGTCACCCAACCTAAGGACTCGTCCCGCCCCAATACCGCCTGATCTTTATGAGGTGCGGCAGATCCCTCGGGCAGGGGGCTTAGCCCCGATCCCGAATACCCATTTCCCCCCTAAGGGGGAAGTGAGAGATATACACGAAGCAGTTCGACCTTTTTGACATTTCATCAAAATGTAGGAGTCATTGAACCCCGTTATCGGTGAGTGCGTGTTTAGTGTTGTGTTTGTAGGATTTTCCAAGTTACTTGTCTTTTAATACCTTTTATTGTAAATTCAGTTTAATTCTGTATTTGGTTTTTATCGTGGCGAAAATCACATTATGTATTTGTCTAAATTGTAAAATTTCTCTTTGTGATAGACCACGTGTTTGAAGGCTTCCTGTTTCAACCTTTTATTTTGTAAAGTAGATTCTTATTTGTAATATTAACTTTCTAATTTTACATTCTTTCACCGTGGTCAAATTATTTTCTTGCTTTTCTTTGTTGTTATAACAAAATTGGCCCTGACCTAGTTTTAAATGTCAGTGTCAGAGGTTCAATAACCTTTTGCTCTTTAATAATCGTATTTTGATTTTCTTAATTCCCTTTTTAATTAGTGTTTGTGATGGACCCTGCAACCACGTGCTCGAAGTCTTCGGGTGGAGAACACGTGCTTGCGGGGGGGGGTCATCAACAGCGTGAACACTCTCCTAAGGCCTGCCTCGAACTTTCCAGGGGTTCACCGTCTGGAGCAACTCCTCTGCTACGTCCTGAGCAACTCTGCTACGACCGGAGCAACTCTGCTACGTTCCGGAGCAGCTCCTTGAACTCTGCTACGTTCCGGAGCAACTCTTCTGCTACGTTCCGGAGCAACTCCTTGTGCTCTGCTACGACGGGAGCTACGCTCCTGGAGGTTCTACCACCCCACCGGCTCGCCACGTGTCAGCTCATGCCGTCTGGCTGACGCGCCATCTGACGCCACACACCGTACTTGCCACCACATACGGGATCCCGAACACTGCCACCAACACCTGGCCATCGACGCTGCACCTGTTACCGGGATCACGGAGGCTTGAGGAGCTGGAGTCCCGCAAGTCACTGCCTGTCCCCAGATAAGTGTCGTGTCCCTAAACCCGAGAGCTAAAGACTGAGAAATAGACCGAGGCTAAGTTTCGTACCCGCGTTCCCCGCTCCCCGTTACTAACTAGTTTTTTATTTAAATAAATTTGTTATTTGTTAATTCTCTTTTTATTTATCTCTTCTTTTTAAAGTCCCTGTGCCGGCCAGGTGACAATTGGCACCCACTCGGTTTTTTTTTTTCATAATATACCTAGCCTCAGTCGTTTCTTGGTCTCTCCGTGGTTGCGGGTTCAGTTTGTGTGTGTGTGTTGTGCCGTCCTACTGACTGATTGTTCCAGTAAGTTCTTTTTGTTTTCTTTTATATTACTGTTTATTTCCCCGAATCGGTCCGGGGTGAGAACTTGACCGTATCCTGCGGTATCCAGGTTGTGTAAAAGGCAGAAACCGATACCTCTCTCTGCACACAATATTATATTTATTTATAGTATTCCTTTTTATATTTATTTATACTTTTATATACCTTTACTGCTAAAAAGGTATATACTTTTCTAGTAACATACCTGAACTATTAACAGGTTGTTACTCTTTTAGGGGATATAACCCTTAACTTTTTGGCACTGTTGCCTAATAACTTTTTTTATAATATTTAAATTATATATATTATATTTACACACTACACTTCACAGATACACACCCCTACACACCCTCATTTACATACACACACATCTCTTGCGCACGCATCAGCGTTACCTTCAGTAACGCTTATGTGTTTTGGCTATACCTGATTTCGGCTTTAATTTAACCTTAACTTAGGAATTCTAAGTTAAGAAAACTTTTATAACCTCTAAATTCAAAATTCCCTTTGCCTTTTGTTAATATTATACTTTGCCAATAACTTTTAACTTTTAAAAATTTAACTTTTAACTTTTACTTTGTGGCATTTAACTTTTAATTTAAACTTATAATTACTTAAACAGTCAGTCAGTAACTTGTCTTGTCCTGTTCTTTTGTCTTTTTTTTGTGTAAAGTATTAGGTTGTAAAATACTTTATACTTTCTTTTTTTTTTTAATTTTGTACTACAAACTTAGTTTGTCTTTTTATATCTACAAACACAAATACCTCACTCACCACTAGGGCTCATTACTATTTAAATTTAAACTAAATTTCTTTTGCTTTAAATTACTTTTGGATAAGGAATATCCGGAGGACGTTAATATTATAGTCACTTGCTAAAGTCTAACTAAAACTTAAATTTTCTTTAAATTTTAGCTTAGCATATTAGCTTGCTATCTTTTAAATATGGCGCTAGATATATTTTTTTATTGTTTTTAAACTTAAATAATTTAACAATTTAAATTAATAATTCTTTTTCTTGCCTGGAAAAATAAAAATTCTTTCTAAATTTTTTAAACAGGGCTCTCTTTTATAGTCCTATTCTCTTTTAAATAGGGCTCTCTTTTAGTCCTGTTCTCTTTTAATAGGGCTCTCTTTTAGTCCTGTTCTTTTATAATAGGGCTCTGTTATAGTCCTGTTGTACTTTTACCTTGCTCTCGCTGAATGAGTAATGGTAGACATGATGCCTGAAGACTGTCGGGCAGTGTGCTATGTATTGGAAGGCTGTTAGTTTCCGCGTTTTAGGTTTCTTTTTTTGCTGTACATTATTTCTATTATAATAGTGTATAGTCTTTTCTTGCGTTGCTGTACCTCTATTACGGACAGCAATGCTTGTGGTTAGGGAGCGTCTTGGGTCAATCTTTTGTGACCAGATGCAGTTTTTTTGGCGCGTGTTAACTAAAAGCATTTCTTCCAACTTTTTGGCAAATTTTAAGTCACTCCCCAGAGCCATTCCAGTTCATCGCAGGCTGGACTTCCACTTGGCTCCTGTTTCCGCCGGTGCCCCTGTCCCCCGCTGAACCAGGAGAGTAGATAACTTGCCAAAACCAGATCAGGCACTAAGTACCCCGACCGTTTTTTTTTTTTTGTATGAATAAATTGTAAAATATTCTGTTGATGTTTTGTTTAATTTTTACTAGACCAAAAGGACAAAACGCCACAATTTCTTCATACATTTTGGCAAATTTTAATCTTTATTATTCCAAGGCCTAATATTTTTTTAGATACCTATTTTGTTTAGTCAGGATTTTTCGTGATAGTACTCAAAATCCTTAGCTAGCGAGGGGGGATATGTAGCGTAGCTACTCAAAATAAATTAATATCTCCTTCTACTTTATTTGTCAGCTGTATCTTGAAATCAATTGAGGAGCAAACTTTCAAAACGTGTTATGTCACATATTTTGAAAAAAAAAATTATCGACGCAGTATTAATCTTCTTTGTCTATGACATCTTTGTGCTTCTAAACTTTCAAACAAAACGAGACCTGTCCAATACAAAACTTAGGATAAAAACAAAGGTTTTTTTCAGAAAGTGTTTAGTCCGCTCAAAACCCAATCGCTCCAATCAACCAATGAGGACACAGATCCGCCATTGTGACAAGTTGACAAAACACTTTCTGTTTGAAACGCTTTCATTTTTTGACATTTCGTTGGCTGCTGTCTGCTGAGGTTATTTTTTTCTGTTTTGTTTATGCGATACGTAAAATTTGCTAATACATCTATTAAATTATAATGGATAGCTTGGAAACTGATGAAACAGACACAGTAACAGTAGGAGAAGCTAACCATGGTACTCGCAAAAGGAAAAAACATGCGACGGCAAGGGAATCGAGTAAAATAAAAAGATACTCTTTGCCGGCCAGTGCAAATGTTTTTACGCCATGTAATCATTCAACGAAAACATTGTTTTGTGAAAAATTTCGTCCAGATCATGTGAAAAAGTTCCGTGAGAAACTTTACGAAAAGGCAGATAAAATTAGACAGGATAGTATTATTGCAGCCCTTATCCACACAGCTCCTGTTAAGAGACGAAGACCAAGACCTTCTTCCGAAATAAGAGAAGAAAGCCTGGCTCAGAACACAAGTACAATGTTTTGTATCACTTAACCATAGGTGATGAAAAGTTTCGAGTGTGCAAAATTTTTTTTTTATCAGTGACGAAAATAGGGCGCACCAGGCTAAGTAATATTATCAAAAGGGTTAATAACGGATTACCACAAGAGGAGAAGAGAGGTGGTGACAGAAAAAGTCACCTAAGTGTGCGGAAATTTATTAGTAAACTACGTGGCACTGAAAGCCATTACTCACGCAACAAGTCAAAGAGAATTTATTTGCAGGCTGAATTATTAAGCATCAAAAAACTACATAAAATATATAATGATCAATCAGAAGAAGATCTGAAAGTGAAATTTTCAATGTTTCATAGAATCTTCATCAATGAATTTAATGTGGGCTTCAAGTCTCCTGCGTCAGATATGTGCAGCTATTGTGTATTATTAAATAACAAAAAAAAAACTTGTATTAAAACAAATAATCAATCAGATAAAGCTAAATTCATGATAGAAAAGCGAATTCATAAAAAAAGGGCTAATGCTTTTTATAAACATCTTAAATATGATGATCGAGAGGCAGAGACTTTCTGTTTTGATCTCCAACAAATAAAACCCTTACCCAAGACACCCATCCAGGAAGCTTATTATTCTCGTCAAATATGATTGTATGCATTATGCATTATGAACGTGAAAAGTGATGATATTAATATATTCACTTGGACAGAAGACCAAGCTGGTAAAGGAAGCCTTGAGGTCTCATCGGCCTTACTAAACTTTTTGATGAGTAGAGATTTTGGAAATAAAAAAAAAATAAGGCTTTTCTGTGATGGTTGTGTTTCACAGAACAAGAACAATATAGTTCTACGCACATTATGTTATTTCATGACCAAATTCAATAAAATAGAAGAAATACAACTTTATTTTCCAGTGCGTGGTACAGCTATCTCCCTGCGGATAGAGTGTTTGGAAGGGCAGAAAAAATTCTTAGAAAGCATCAAGTAATATTAACTAAAGAGGAGTACCATAAAATCTATGAAGAAGTTGGAAAATTGAAAATTATTGGAAAGGATTGGAATTTATATGATACCAAAGCACTAAACAAGCAGTTCAAGGATTTAGACAAAATAAGTGAAATGAAAAGAATATTTATAAAGAAAACAGAGTCTAATGTGCTTGTTAAAGGTATGGAAAAATTTTAATTTTGAGTCAACAGAAGTGTTGTAGCGTAGCTACTCAAAATAAATTAATATCTCCTTCTACTTTATTTGTCAGCTGTTTCTTGAAATCAATAATTATACAAATCGATACATAGCGCGCCATCTTTTGATAGTAATGCGGAACTAAAACGACACTATCTGTTTGTTTTGATTAATACTCTTTGCTAAAATAACTTTATTTTAATATATTTTTATTCTATTTGGCTATTTAAATTTTATAAAGTAGTATTATCTAGTTAGTCCATTAGAACGCCAGAGGTATCCGGGGGAAAAGACCGTTCATTATGCACCTCCTGAGGTCCTACGAGGTTGATGTCGCGCTCATCAGTGAGACTCACCTCTCCCCCCGTGACCGCATGGCCTTCCCGGGCTACCACTCCTACAGGCAGGACTACACAGACGGGCCCATCTCCTGTCGAGGCCTTGCTGTCCTCGTCAGACGTAGCCTGCTCCACCAGCGTCTCCCGGACCCGGAGATTGCCTCCTTCTATGCGCTCGGTGTCGAGCTTATGCTTGGCTCCACTGCTACTCATCTGTACGCGTGCTACAAGCCCCCGCACACACAGCTGGACACCTCCGAGATCCACCGGCTCCTATCGGAAGAGCCGACTGTGATCGCGGGGGACCTCAACTGTAAACACCCGAGCTGGGGCTCGCGCACCACCAACCATGCAGGCACCCGACTGTTCGCCGACGCTGAGCGCACAGGGTACTGCGTAGTGGGTACCTATGGCCCTACCCACTACCCCGAGTGCCCCACCCACGCCCCGGACGTGCTGGATGTCGCACTCACCTATCGCCTCCCGGGGAACTTCGAGCAGGAGGTCCTCGAGGAGGCCTTTGGTTCAGATCACCTCCCAGTACTGGCGACCATCAGCGCTGCGCCCGTGGCCATTCCACCGCCGCCGCTGCGCCCCGCCCGTGACTGGGAGGTGTTTGCCCAGCACCTCCACAACAACACCCCTAACTTTCCGGTGACCTCTGCCGAAGACGTGGAGAACCTGACGCAGAAGGTCACCGTCTCCATCACCGCCGCCTTGGAAGCGGCCTCACAGCCGGTCACCAGCCTCAGCCGGAAACGCTACGCCCTGCCGCGCCACATAGCCGCTCTTATTCAGGAGAAGAAGCGGCTGCGTAGGCGCTGGCAAGCGTCCCGTTGCCCGCAGTTGAAGACTGAGGTCAACCGAATCACAGAGCGGGTGAAGAAGCTGATGCAGGAGCATAATGCGGCCGAATGGTCCCGGCGCATTATGGACGCCAGTGAGGACTGGCACTCGCTGCATCGCCTGTGCCGCAGCATGACCCACTCTGCTGCCCCGACCCGCCCGATGCTGCACCCTGACGGGAACCTTAGATACCGTGCCGAAGACCGAGCCGAGATCCACGCGGCTCACCTGGAGAGGCAATTTTCACCACTGCCGACCACGGCGGTAGAGGACGCAGCTGCGATCTCTGAGGAGGTGAGATCTTTTCTTGAATCCCCTCCTTCCCCCCGCGATACTCCCAACTTCTCCTTCTCACCCAGAGAGGTTAGGAAAGTCCTTTCCCGTCTTAAGCCCCGCAAGGCCCCAGGTGCCGACGGAATTCCTAATTCCGCTCTCCGGCACCTTCCCTTCCGCACGGTGGCCGCCCTCAATCGCTTGTATAACGGGATTGTGAGGACCGGCCACTTCCCTTCTTCTTGGAAAATGGGGCTTATCATCACCATCCCGAAGCCCCATAAAAACCTGCGCCTTCCTGAGGGGTATCGCCCCATCACACTCCTTTCCACGGTCTCGAAGGTATTCGAGATCCTCTTCCTTAAACACCTGAATCCGTACCTCCCTCCTCGGAGAGAACAGTTCGGATTCCGCTCCCAGCTGAGTACGACCCTTCAGCTGGTCAGAGTGGTCTATCAGCTCACCGCCGCTGCAAACAAGAGGGACTCCAGCGTGGCCGTCTTCCTCGATATGCAGAAGGCCTTCGACACGGTCTGGCATGACGGGCTGCTCTACAAACTGATTAAAGCGGGAGTGCCAGCCTTCATTGTTCGGGTCCTGGCCTCCTTCCTTACTGGCCGGACCTTCCGGGTCAGGGTCGATGGTGCACTCTCAGAGGAGCACCCTATCACCGCCGGTGTCCCCCAGGGGGGAGTAGTCTCCCCTGGGCTCTACAATTTCTATAGGAGCGACATGCCCACGCACCCCGCAACCACGGCGGCGCTCTACGCCGACGACACGGCGTTCATTGCCTCCTCCATCACCCTGGACCACGCCGCGATCAAAGTACAGAGGACGCTGGACCTCCCTGAGTGGCTGAGCAAGTGGCGCCTCGCAGTCAACGCGAGCAAGTCACAGGCGCTCGCCGTTACCAGGAAGTTGAGGCTTCCGGCGCCCCTCAAGATCGAGGACCGCGAGATCCCGTGGCGCAGGACGGCCAAGTACCTGGGCGTCACTATTGACCGCCACCTCAACATGAACGCCCAGTGCGACCACGCCGTCGCCGGTGCACGCGCCGCCGCCGCAGCCGCCTGCCTTCGCAGCCTGTTCGCTGCCCCACAGATCCCCACTAACATGCGGTTGGCGTTGTACAAGACGTACGTGCGATCCCGCCTGACATACGCGGCCCCTGCCTGGTATCAGCTGCTGTCTGCGACGCGACGCGAGTTGCTCCAGCGGCAGCAGAACAGGGTGCTGCGCCGCGTTGTCGGCGCGCCGCGCTACGTCCGCAACGCCACCATCGCCCGGGACCTGAGGATGGAGAGCGTAGAGAAATTAATCTATAGGCTCTCCTCCAACCTCTTCAAGCCAGCCGATGCCTCGAGCCTGGTCGAGCTGGAGGACCTGAATCCCTGGCACGCTCGCCCTCCTGACCGCCTGCTACTCCCTAGTGACACCATCCCCTCGGAGGAGGGAGAAATGCGCCGCCCACCGCTGCGCCCCCGAAGAGGAGGAGCCGTGCGGACGAGCGCCACTGCGCCCCGCACCACTCCGGCAGCCGCAGCCCCCCCCCCCCCCCCCCCGCGCTGGGCCCTCAAGCCCCAGCGCGTCTCTCGCCCCTTAATTCTCGAGTGACACCAGGGGCCTGACGAGTGGCAGCCGTATTGCCATTACCGTCGACCCCTCGGTGTCCTTTCTCCCCTCGGCAACCAAAGCCAGGGCCCCGGGAAGTTTATTTTCCCCACTTTTTACTTTCCCAACTCGGTCTGGCCCACAGCGTAGTGGAAAGACGGCGCGCGTGGGAGTGGCCCCCATACACGACATCTCCGCTCCCAGGCGGGGACCCGCGTGCGCCGCCGGGACCCTACCTGTCCCGGCCGAGTTCGGCTTTCCGGCCAGTAACGACCCCTGGTCGTACCAGGCTCCTGGGTTTTTCCCCGCGTTTATTTGCGGGGGTTTCGCCCCACAAAAAATATATTGTAACCTTTTTCCGCATCCTGGTTTTCCGGGATGCGCTAAAAACCAATTGGATCCCCACATGCAGAGGGGCTTGCCCCTGGTCATGTTTCCCCACCCAGGCCCACACCCAGGGCCAGGTGTGAGACGAAATAGCGAGTGTTCGACCTTTTTGACATTTCATCAAAATGTAGGATCATTGAACCCCGTTTTTGGTGAGTGCGTGTTTAGTGTTGTGTTTGTAGGATTTTCCAAGTTTCTTGTCTTTTAATACCTTTTATTGTAAATTCAGTTTAATTCTGTATTTGGTTTTTATTGTGGCGAAAATCACATTATGTATTTGTCTAAATTGTAAAATTTCTCTTTGTGATAGACCACGTGTTTGTAGGCTTCCTGTTTCAACCTTTTATTTTGTAAAGTAGATTCTTATTTGTAATATTAACTTTCTAATATTAATTCTTTTTTTTTTTTTTTTTTTTTTTTTCTTATTTATTAGGCTTGTGTCGAAACCGACGATGCCAGCCTCATAAATTACATCCAAATTATAAACTTCATTACTAACAATTTGCAAACAGATACTAATTAGCTCTACACTTAATAAAATTTAAATACAAATTTACTAGCCCCCAGCAAACAGGATCTTTCGGCTGAGCGAGAATGGTGCTCACACAACCGAGCTGTGTCAGCGCCACCCCCGCATCAGCCTCAAACCTGCGCCTCTCTGACTCCACCCGGGCACACTCCACCAAAGCATGGTAAAGATCTTCCCGCTTCTTACACAAACTACAATCTGGCGACATGCAAACTTTCATCATATATCCAAATGCATTGAGTGGAACGTGCCCGGAGCGAAATATTAATTCTTTAACCGTGGTCAAATTATTTTCTTGGTTTTCTTTGTTGTTATAACAAAATTGGCCCTGACCTAGTTTTAAATGTCAGTGTCACAAGTTCAATAACCTTTTGCTTTTTAACTGTATGTGTATATTTTCTAAATTCTTTTTTTAATTAGTGTTTTTTTTATGTTTGTGATGGACCCTGCAACCACGTGCTCGAAGTCTTCGGGTGAAGAACACGTGCTTTGGGGGTCAACAGCGTGAAGGGTTCACTAAGTCTTCCTCTAAGTCTCTTTTCGAATATTCCAGGGGTGCTACGACCAGAGCAACTCTGCTACGACCGGAGCAACTCTGCTACGTTCCGGAGCAGCTCCTTGAACTCTGCTACGTTCCGGAGCAACTCTTCTGCTACGTTCTGGAGCAACTCCTTGTGCTCTGCTACGACGGGAGCTATGCTCCTGGAGGTTCTACCACCCCACCGGCTCGCCACGTGTCAGCCCATGCCGTCTGGCTGACGCGCCATCTGACGCCACACACACCGAACTTGCCGCCACATACGGGATCCCGAACACTGCCACCAACACCTGGCCATCGACGCTGCACCTGTTACCGGGATCACGGAGGCTTGAGGAGCTGGAGTCCTGCAAGTCGCTGCCTGTCCCCAGATAAGTGTCGTGTCCCTAAACCCGAGAGCTAAAGACCGAGAAATAGACCAAGGCTAAGTTTCGTACCCGCGTTCCCTGCTCCCCGCTGACTAACTAGTTATTATTTAAATAAATTTGTTATTTGTTAATTCTCTTTTATTTATCTCTCTTTTATTGTCCCTGTGCCGGCCAGGTGACAATGTAGTTCAATGTTGAATGCATGTAGTGCACTATGTTACCTCTTTTGTTTTTTTATAAACTCGCTGGCCATGTTTGCCCCTTGTACGATTAATACAGATGTTTTTATATAAGTGGAATAATGTGTCCGAGCCTGATTAGGTGAACAGGATCATGACTGTGAAGAGGCTAGAAAAGAACCAGTCGCCTAGATCAGAGGTTCTCAAACTTATTTTGTTTACTGCCCACTGTGAGAGCAAATTATGTTTTAGCACCCCAATTATTTCAGTTTAAAATGCATCCAGATGAAAAAGATCATCACCAACCCTCTACAAACCGCCCTTTTCTGGTTCCCACGCCACCCCCCTTTGGACCTTCAGCACCCACGAGGGGGTGTTATTGTCCACTTTGGGGAAGGCTGCCCTAGATAGTGGAAAAGCGTGCAGAAGACACGCCACGTGGATTAGCTTTGAGAAAAATAGCCGTAGACAAAGCAAGCGACCATTAAAAAAACCTACGATAGATATATACAGTCCTCAACAGTTATTATCTATTAATGTGTCGTTTTTACCCGAATGTACCTTCAGAGACATCGATTCATAGGCAAATGACGAACCTACGTAATCTGGCCTTGTACCATGAAACTGTTTTGAGACGCAAACAATCGGACGAGAATGCCGCGTCCTACTATAATAAACGAGAAATGACGTTGTTAGAGCAGGACGCGGCATTCTCGTCCGATTGTTTGTCTCAAAACAGTTTCGTAGTAGGCCTACAGTACAGGCCATCAATGTCTAATATTGGCTCGACATAACCGGACCAAATAACGTAGGTCCGCCATCTGCATATAAATAAAATTTGATACTATCTATTTTTACAATACATTCCTAAGAATGAAGATTACTAATATGTATAGTATAGTAAGTACTGTGTAGTAATATTTCACAATGCGAGCTTAATTTAGCTACAGTATTTTACCATGTGTTGCAGTTTAACGTTTACCGGTGATCGAGCAGTCGGCGCTGTATGTGGTGGTCGTTGCGGTCGGCGCGGTCGGCGTGCGCGCGCGCGAGGTGGCGGGCGACGTTGCGGCGTCGCGCGAACGTGCCCCCGCAGAGCGCGCACGCGTACGAGTAGCGCGGCGCACGGTGCCGGCTCAGGTGGATGCGCATCAGCGTCACCGACTTGAACCGCGCCGGGCACTGCTCGCACTGGAACAACATAACACATTAACAAATATGGGCAATAGTTTCTTGAATAACTTTAAAGTTTAACTAACACCAAAGACAAAGCTGTAATTTACGTTAAGAGGGCGACTAACCAAAAAAATCAAACATCGTCCTTCTCTCTTCACACTCACGCCCGTCTTTCATATGCCAGATAAAAAGGACGACGCGGATTCATCGCCAAATTAGTTTTTTCTCAATAACTCGATAAATATACAACATTTAAAAAATCCGCTAGGTCGGTTTCTCAATGATAGAATTTTATACAATGTGTTAAAATATTAACTTAGTTTAATGCACGGTTATGGCAATAAATGAAAAATTCGTCAAAATTAATCTTTGCGATTTTTTTCTATCGAGAAAATTTTAAGATGTCGTGTTTTTGCTCAGGTCTAATTCTTGGAAATATAACGCAGTATCTTATTTTAGAAAATGAAACAATTCGGGACTTATTTTCAAGTATAAAAATGAATTATCAAATCGAATATTTTGGGTTAGTCGCCCCCTTAAGGCCTCTAGCATACCAAACCTATGCCACCCTTGACCCTGATGACGCAATCGAGTTGAAGTTTTTGGTTGCCTTCACCACATAATATTATACTTTTATGAACTTTTAAGTTTATAACACGAGATGAAGAACTTTAGAAGGGGAATTTAAGTAAAAATAGAAGTACATGTAGTACCTGAACGGTTTTCTCGGGCAGATGTATGGCGACATGCTGGAGGTAGCTGCTCCTGCGGTGGAAGCCGGCCTTGCACTCCGCACACACGAACGGCTTCTCTCCTGTGTGCAGCCGCTCGTGAATCTAAAATATTGGCGTTTTTATGAACGACATTCTCAAATTTTCATAAAAAATTAATACTTTGCAGCTAAGACAATTAACATTGAAAGGCTTGCAATGCACATTTAATTCATTGACTTTTCATTAAAATTTTCTATTCCTTTAGCATTTTCTTTTTGTTACCTTTGTAAAATTAATGCAGGAGCAAATGTTGATCATAGGAATTATATTATACCAGTACTCTTCAATATTAGAAAGAAAATATTATAAGCTAAAGCAATGTTAGTGCTTTATTATAATACTTACTATTGAAATAATTGCTATGATATGGATCTTATTTTTAAAGTAAAATACATTATTTTGTCGCAAAATGTAAAAAAAGGACCTCACCTTTACTTGTTCAGCATTAGACGCCCGGTATTCACAGTAGGAACATTTGTCTGTTTTCTCGTAGCCATGTTTAGCTCGGCAATGCATCAACAATAATCTTCTTGTGATGAATTTCTTACCACAATGCTGAAGCGGAAAAATTTATATTATAATATTGTATGAATTAACATTTTGCCAAATACTTGGCTTTCAATCAAAACTTATGTAGCAATATGATGTCACATTATATTGGGCTGTAACTACATTTTTTATGCATTCTCTTTTAAAATATATACTGAACTTGCCTCGCATACTATATCAAACCCAGTATGAATTTTATAATGATTTCGCAAGGACAGCTTTGAGGTCAAAGTTTTGTGACAATATTTACATTCTATTTCCTCTTTAATTTTATCTTTCTTATCATCACCTGTCTTAAGGTCTTCTTTATTAGAGTCTTTTGCTTTCCGTCTCGGTCTTCTCTTAATTTTTTTGTCATCTAGTAGCATGTCTTCCCCTCCATATTTTATGTCTATCGTACTTTTATCTTCTTGTGTATCTTCCCCTCCATATTTTATGTCTATCGTACTTTTATCTTCTTGTGTATCACTGGCTGGCTCCGTTTTAGCAACTACTTTTTCATCTAAGCTTACTCTGTTGACCCCCTCTTCTATGTTGTATTTTTTATCTTCTATTTCAATCTGAGCATTCAAAATATTATGTGCATGACCATATTGGAAAGTATCAAGAGTGATGTTATCATCATACTCATTAAACTGATCATCTATTAGATGACTTATGTCAATCGAGCTCGGGTCGGAACCTTCCATGGTATCAATTTCCATTATGTTAACTTTGTTCTCAAAACTTTTCTGAACTTCAATACATTTTCTTCTAAATTTTATTGACTTGTTTATAAATGTTACGCAGCTACTGCACATTTGTTTAGGAAATGAGTCATTTACCCTCACCTAAAACAACACTTTCAGTTAGGTTTTTCGATCAATAACATTGCTATTGTCAAATTAAGTAAAAATATTAACGTTTGGTGAAAGTGTAGAAACATGTTTATAGTAACAATTAAATCTATGAAGTTAATAGACATGTTATGTATAAAAATAATAATCAATTATTTTGATGTTTCATACAGAGATACTCTGCATCTCAAAAAATCGGCAAAGTGCGAGTCAGACTTGCACACGAAGGCACTACAGTCTACATGTACCATTGTAGATCAAAATTAGGTCATAAATTGTGTTTTTTGTATTGGAGCCCCCCTACATTTTTTATTTTATTTCAATATTATTATAAAAAATATTAAAGTAGGAACACATATAACTGAGGATTTTGTGAAAAATTCAAGTCTACCTGTTGCCATTATTGATATAGAACAAAAAAGGCCAAAAAAATCATTGAGATGTCAAAAAATCATGTTTGTTGTATCAGACCATTTGAGATTTGCAGACAATTTAATCAATATTGAACAAAACACCTGAAAATCTACAAGTGAGTGAAATAGTGGGCATTTCAATGAATATAGAAAAAACTAAATTGATGACCAATGGAGAACAGAAAGAGATAAAGGTAAATAAAAACATTACATCATAGAATATGTAAATCAATATAGTACATACTTAGGTCAAATAATTTCACCAGAGGATCACATACAGAAAGAACTAGATTTAAGAATAAACAATGCCTGGAAGAGATTCTGGTCGCCTAAAGAGATAATGAAAAATCATAAAATTTCAATGACAGACAAGAAAATCTTTTTTTTTCTTTTTTTTTTTAATGTATTTATTAAAGAGGGTTTGTTCGCTTTGCGAGCATGTCACCCTCATAGGAACATACAGAATAATTCATGCCCTAAACTTAATGCCTAACCTAACGAATTTATATAACATGCCAGCCTCGTTTGATTTTGGAAAAGAAAGAATACTATTACATACATCTGACGGACATCAATATTATATTCATATAGAATTCTACATCTCTCGACTTCGTTCCGGACACATTCAATTAAAATATGGTACACGTCTTCAACCACGCCGCATTCTGAACAGTTTGGTGATGTGATTTTTCCCATCAATTTAGCGAAACTATTTAAAGGAAGATGTCCGGAACGAAGTCTGAGACTCAGCACAATATCTTGCCTGCTCATATCGGCATCATCGAACCAAGGTCTTTTTGTTATAGTCATTTGCATAGTTCTATACCATACTCCTATTGATAATGACCGTTCATCAAAATATTCTTTCCATAATCGGTATCCTTGAGATTTTACGTTAGTTAAAATATTAGTATAGTCAGGAAGAAGCTCAACTAGATCGCCCTGCGTGGTTGCTTCTTTCGCTAAACCATCTACCCTTTCGTTGTCTATGATGCCGATATGAGCAGGTATCCACTGTAATATAATCTCTTTGCCAGACCTAATCAAACTTAAAATAGATGCCACGATATCATAAGCTAACTGCGTACATCGATCATTAGAGGAACATTTCAATACGTGCTGAAGAGCACTCTTGGAGTCGCAAAAAATTACAATTTTTTTAACATTAATAGATTGTACATATAATAACGCATTATAAATAGCGATAAGTTCTGCTCCCATAATAGATGTATATGAATTAATTTTAAATCTACCGGTCTTATTTAATTGTGGATCCAGAAAAGCTGCGCCTACTTTATCTCGGTCTTTGGATCCGTCTGTATTTTACGAAACTGTGAAAAATAATTTACAATATAGTTATTACATTTTGTTTTCAAATAATTTTTTAATAATGTTTTCTTGGGTTCGGGGGCATTTTCAATGTATAATTTAACCACATGAGATAGGTTCACATTGCTTACCCATGTAATGAGTGAAAATCTTCCTAAAACACTGCTGGATTCAATAGGTATCGTCTTATATAAGTCATGTAAGCGGACCAATAAGGGCTTTTTCTTTCGTCTCCAGAACGGACTTTGGCAAAGATCGGACAATTTATCAACTACGGAAAAAGTGTCATGATTAGAAACAGATTTAAATTTTAATAAAAAATTTGCAGCTAGATAGTGTCTCCTGATATGTAACGGAGGGAGAGAAAGCTCACATTCCATTACATGAATGTATTATGTCCAGTATTTCTAAGAAATCCACCTATTATTCTCCAACACATATTTTGAATTTTAGTCAGTTTACTTAAATTAGTATCGGATGCATTATCGTAAAGGAAACTGGCGTAATCCATTCTACTGCGAATCAGTAAAATGTAAAGACGTCTCAAAAACTTGGGATGAACCCCCCACCCTGAGCCAGCCAAAATCTTAAAAACATTTAAATGTTTCATACATTTTTCCCTCATTTCGTTTAAGTGTTTGGTCCATTTTAGAGATCGGTCTAAATGAACTCCTAAATATTTAATACTATCCACTACTTGTAATGAATTGTTATTTAAACTTAATTTTATTGATTCTGATTTATATCCACTTTTGAAAATACATATTTTACTTTTATGACACGATATATTTAGACCTATTTTTTAAATGAAATTGTTAAATAAATTTAATGCCAATTGTAATTTACGCTCTGCTTCTAATATATTTTTAACTGTAATAAATAGGACAAAATCATCGGCGTATTGTGATAACAATACGTTATTAATTATAATACAGCTACAAACATAAATAGTTCCAATATTAAACAAAATAGGGGATAACGGGTCACCTTGAGCTAAGCCGCGGTCAGTATTTCTAGAAATAACGCGATCACCCAATAAAATTGTCAGCGTCCTTTCTTTCAGGATAGGTATTCCATAAATAGTTACACAGCTTTTTGCTCATACCCAACCGGTCCATAGTAGATAATAAAGCACACACATCAATATTATTATAGGCGTTGTCTATATCAATAAAACAGGCAACTGTTATCTTTTTTTCTGAAAAACCGGTTTGAATCTGTGACACGAGTATAGTTATTTAACGTCGATTGGCCCTTTCTGAAACCTGTAGTATTGCTCGAAAAGTATTTATTCGTTTCCATAAACCATTCTATTCTATGAAATAGAATGTTATGAAACACCTTACATATGCATGAAATCATGGAGATGGGCCTTAGGGACTAAGAAGAACCTGGGTTTCGGTCTGGTTTCGGAATCGGAGTTATAGTAATACTGCGCCATTGAGTTGGAACAAAGGACGAGTCATAAAAATAATTGTAAAGTGAAACTAAAATTTGTTTACCGTTTTCAGGCAAATGTTTTAACATCAAATATGAAATTTTGTCGTCACCTGGCGATGTGTCTTTCGATTTTATACAGCTGTTCAGTTCCTGAATATTTATTGGAGTTTCCAAGTCAGAATTTTGTGATGTAAAAACCGGTTGTCTAGGTAAAACAGAGTCGGGAGTAATAGTGCGTAGTAACTCATTAGCCATATGTTTGTCGACGTACTTATTTTGAATATGGCGCCCAGTGTTGCCACTTTAGCAACTTTTTAGCTAGATCTAGCCACATTTTCGGAATAGTTAGCTACATTTTTTAAAATATAGTAGCTTAATTTTTTAGCCATACTTATAGCTACTTTTATCACTGTTACTAATTAAATAAGTTACCACTAGGTATTGGTTCAATCAATTTCAATTTGTTACGTAAAATGTACTTAGGCGCGAATGAATGCAACAACTGTTTTAGTAAGTTTTTAAATTATGAGATGGCAACCCTAAATATGTCTATGGTCTAAGTAATCCTGCCGCGGTTTTTAATTTCCTTTTCACCGGGGAATACCCTGCATGTGAATCAAAGTGTGAGTAGTGAATTGTTCGGTGCATTACCAGTTACCACTTGCCTTGTGTGCATTTCGACTTTCGATTGCGTAGTTGATATTTACATTATTTACGTTGTGAATTTTGTTTCCATCATGGAAATACCTTTAAAAAGAAACTATATTATCAGAAGTATCGTGCGGAATGGGAATCCCAGGAAGAATTTAAAGGATGGTTGAGACCGGTTGCAGGTGATACAACAAAAGCAATGTGCATTTTTTGTACTACTGAATTCAACTCTAAAATGTGGGACATTAAAAAGCACGCTGATTCTAAAAAACATAAGCAAAAAACTGAATTGAAATCTGGTGAGTTAATTAATCTTTTCTATACTATACTATAGTCTGTCAAAAAAGTAAAGAAATTAAAAAGTGGCAACATCGTAGTGTCCTCCCTTTCAAATCAATCTAAGAAAAAAGGGATGACACTACGATGTTGCCACTTTTTAATTTCTTTACTTTTTTGACATACTATACATTAATGTTTTAGTGCTCGTAGGAACGAACACTATAATATTATTATCAGTTATTAATAGTTTATGCACAACTTACGAATAGGTCCACAATTAAAAATTCGAAGTCCGAAAACACTCGGTTTATTCACTCACTTTTACACTATTTGTTTCACTATTACAATATTGTCTATATTAAGTATTAACTCTATTTAATAAGTTTAGAAAACTGCACGAAAAACTGGGCAAAATAAATTGCCGACGTAGTCTATGATAAAATATGACGTAGTCTACACACTAATGTATTATTTATTTTTTATATGATTTTTTTACTATTTAATTAAATTACATATTTTATGATATTATACTAATAGATTATGATATAAATATGATGTTAAGTTAGAAATAGAGTTTCTAACTTTTAATTTTCAGAAGTTGCCACAATGTAATAAATATGAAAGTGTGTTTGTTTGACCGTCTTTCATTACCGTCGATTATCCTGAAACTTTGTGCATATATTCTTAGAGGTGTTAGAAAGGATATAGGATAAATACGGCTTCAACGTGAGCGAAGCCGCGGGCGGATCGCTAGTATATGTTTGTTCAGTGCTACTACACTGAACAAACACATACTAGCGTTACTAACTTAACTACACGTTAATTTTTTCTTTTATTTCAGGTAACAAACCATTGTCCTTTAAAACATTTCCCAAAACTACAGTGCAACCAGCTGATCAAGCTGCAGGATCGTTATCCTTATACATTGCTGAACATTCTTCAATCCGTAGTGTTGACCACTTAACGGACGCATGCAAGAAAGTTTTTAAGGATTCACCAGCTGCAAACGAGTTGAAACTGCACCGAACAAAATGTACACAGATAATAAATTACGTTTTAGCTCCACATTTTCGCACTCTTCTGCTTGAAGATATAGGTGAGCAAAAATACAGCCTTTTAATTGACGAGTCGACTGACGTAAGTATTTATAAGTATCTGGGGATTGTAATACGATACTTCAGCGACAAACAGAACCGAATAGTAAGTTCTTTCTTGGCATTAGTCAAATTAGAAACTTGTGATGCGAAAGGCATTGTCAATGGCTTGGTAGCTTGCTTACAAGGATATAACTTGCAACTAAAAAACCTTGTGGGAATAGGTACCGACAATGCATCTGTCATGGTGGGAATCAATAACGGCGTCCATGCTATCTTAAAACGAGACTATGGCCTAGAAAACCTTATACTAGTCAAATGCATATGTCATTCGTTACAATTGGCTGTCTCGCACGCATCTGAAAATACCATACCAAGAAACATCGAGTTTCTTGAAATTTATTCATGGTTTTCAATCTCGCCAAAACGAACAGAGGAATACAAAAAAATATACCAACTTATAAACTGTAATGAAGAACCTATGAAACTCTTGAAGGTTTGTGAAACACGTTGGTTGTCGATCGAACCATGTATAGTAAAAATTTTAGCTCAGTGGGAAGAGCTCAAGTTACACTTTAACATAGTGAGATCAAAAGATAATTGTTTACAGCCGAACTCCTAAGCAGTATGCTGAATGACGAGGTTACTAAATTATATTTGCTCTTTTTACGCGGTGTTCTAAATGATGTCCAAATTGCTATTAAAAGTTTTGAAGGTGAAAATACAAACCCGTTGAGGTTGTTGAATACTTTGGCAACACTCTTGAGATCTATCTGCACAAGGATTTTGTCTCCATCCGCACAGGCGCAACAGCATTATTTAGAGAACCCAATTCACGAAAGGGATGTTAATCCTACTGCTTATTTGGGCTATTCTTTCGAAACTGCATTGCGAAGTTCCCAGCTGCAGCCAGAATCAAAACTTTTGTTAAAGAGACGCTGTTCAGACTTTTTGGTTAAACTGATTCAGCAATTACATCAACGTCTTCCTACCAACTATAAACAGCTGGAAAAAATGTCTTTACTAAGCCCAGAGGAAGCTTGCAAACCTGAAAAAGATTTCTCTATTTCAGAATTAGCAAAGGTTTTCGGATTTTCGGATGATAAAATCGACAAAATTATGCAACAATGGAGCATTATTCATTTTAAGAAATGGGATTCAAGTGATGTGGTTCAATTTTGGGTCGAGGTGAAAAATTTTAAAACTGCCAGCGGAGACAGTGCGTACAAAGATCTTTCTGAGTTGGCAATGACAGCATTATCTTTACCGCACTCCAACGCCGAAGTAGAAAGGCTTTTCTCCGTCATGAGCATTATCAAAACCAAACATAGGAACAGAATGGGTTTGCTGACTTTAAATTCAATTCTGCGAATCAGAGATTTTTTGAAAAAATGTTCGGAGACGTGCGCTACCTACGTAATTCCTGATAATATACTTCAAGAAATAGGAAAAACGAAAAAACCCGTACTAAATGACGAAGCCGAACCTTCAACATCACAAGAATCACAAGACGTCGACATCGATTTTGAGGACATTTTTCTATAAAGAATAATAAAAAAAAATATTATAAAATTAAAGACTTTTTACCCACATTGTTTTTTTTGGCCACTTTTAGCAACTTCTAACATAGTCATTTTTTTCGAAACTAGCCACTTTTTACCGTATGCTTAGCAACTTTTTCATTGGGCAAGGTGGCAACACTGATGGCGCCCTTTGACCCATCGCATCTTCTGCCACAGCTCATTTTGATTAGACACTTGATCGAGGGAAGAACAAAAGTTTTGCCAAGATGTGTTTCTAGCATTCCTAATGAGCCTTTTAGATTCCCTGATTTTATCCTGAAGAATATTATAATTATTGGGCGTGGGGTTGCGTCGAAATTTAGAAAGGGCCAAACGGCGTTCTGCTACAACTTTAGAGAGAGATGCATTCCAGTATGGCTTACAAGAAAACCTGGTTTCGATGTTTTCGTTTATTTTAATACTTCAGTCGGAATTTCCAGGAATTGCTATTGTATTCTATTGTTGTCGCGATCACCGGTGCTCGCGCGGGGCCTGAAGGATTAATATTAGGAATAATTATATAAATCCGCTGCTATGTTCATGTAGTCAATAAAAAGATCGTACGATGCTTGCAAATTGTTTTGAAAAATGTAATTGTTGTAAAGTTTGTGTAATAATTTTTTATATGAAATCCAATCGGCTTTTTTATAGTTTCTCCTATATTTTAAAAATGTATTTATTTTTTGATAAGTAGTAATTTTAATTATACAATGATCACTACCTAGCATTTCATTCAATACCGACCATTCGAGTTTCAGGATTAAATCACTAGTGGCTAGAGATAGATCTGGGGACGAATACTGCATATTGTTGTTATGTAACAAGTCAACACGAGTGGATTGGCCATCGTTCAATACAATAAGATCACTATCTGATATCGCATTAAAAATTTGATAACCACGATTATCATTTTTGCTGGACCAATAATTGTGGTGGCCATTAAAGTCACCGAGCACTAAAGTTTTGTTCGGTAAATTTGAAAAAATCAAGTCCCAATCCGTCTGACTCGTTTGTATAGATGGAGGACAATATATTGACACTATATTTTCTACTTGGTCGCAATTATAAATGCTAACTGACAAAAATTATATACCCGGATTGCAATGTTGTATAGATTGTAATTTAGATTTTACTGACCTGTGCGTAAGTATCGCCACTCCACCGTATGTGTCGTCGCGGTTCTTGCGGAAAATATTATATCCACTAATCCTGAAATCGCGATCCTTACACAACCAAGTTTTACTTAGTGCCGCAATGTGAACCTTCTCTTGCAGTAATAGATTTTCGAATTCAGCTACTTTCGGTCTGATACTACGGGCATTCCACTGAATAATATTAATATTATTCAGTGGAATGTAATATAAAACTTAAGTTTTATATTACGTTTACTACTATCTAATTTAATATACTATTAAGTTTAGTATACTATAAAATATTCAAGAATAAATTTCAGAATTGGCCAATCAGCGACATTATCTACTATTAACAAAATCAACCATTCAATACAACATTTTAATACATTTTTAATTTTAGTTTGTGTATTATACGTTTTTAAAAAAATAATTTCTTGTAGCCTACATAATAGTTCATTAAAACTAACTCTTTTACGGTCCATTTCTACATTCGTTTCCGTTTCACTTTTCGAGTTCACGTTGTCCATACATTCTTCCTCTACGATTTTTCTATCTTCTTGCTGCTTTTGCCTCTTCTTGACACTCGGTTTCTGGGGAGAAGAGTGATGGACAACCGCGGAAGTTTTCACCTTGTCAGCGTACGTGTTAGGGAGGTCAGCTTGAGATGGAGTGGAGCGAATAGAATCAGCATCGTGGATAATAAGAGTTCGTTTATTGGTAAATCTGGGTATTCCGATAATGTAAATGCTTCTTTATCTTGTTCATGGTCGTTTGGCGGCACATACATTGTAAGAGCTTTTCTAAAGGTGCAATTGAATTCGGACATGATATCACGTATCTTTTTTTCTTTAATAAAAATAGGACAGGTTCTCGACAAAGCCAATATGGTCACCATTGCAGTTCGCACAACGATATATTTCAACTTCACAGTTGGGATGATTTTTTGCGCACTTTAGGCAAACTATTTGTTTACTAGGGCATCTTTTGTATGAATGGCTGAACTTCCAACAACGGGAACATTGCGAGACTGGAAACACATACGCTTCCACCTTTATCCTTGTATCGTGCACATAAACATATGGTGGTATGTACGAACCCTTAAAACAAAGACGTACCGATTCACTAGGTAGCCATCCCGACTCGTCGAAATTCCTGCGATTTAAACGGTTTACCGATAAAATTTTTGCTGGTTCTAGGCAAGAAATACTTTTTAATATATACTGATCTGAAAGGTCTAAGTCCACGTCTTTTATCACGCCGTATGAAAAAACTCGTCTCCATAGCTTTTTGAATTAGCCATCCCTTATCGATTAGATTTTTACAGTTTTCTAGTAAATCAGCACTAATATGACTATTTAATTCGACACGTACTCTGCAAGGATTAATGTATTTCACTCTTATTATATCTTTTATGTTGTTCTCCTTGAATAACCGAGCTAAAGCAAATTGTTTTGGAATAATTTCATTCGACGATATACAGGATGTCCCAAAACTCAACGATAATCTGGGACCGGATGAATGGCCAAGTTATACCAGTTCCGTGAAAAATAAAATAAAAATTCCATATCACTCAGTTCAGCGATAATAGACAATTTTGTAAAAAAGTCGAAATTCGACACCCTTGGTCGCATTTTCAAGTCCTGTGATCACCAATGTCACAATTTCGCTGTGATTTTTTTAATTTCGAGATCTTTATTAACGATGCTATTAATCGCAACTACGAATTAATGTAAAAAACATTGTTAATTTAATAAAATAAGTTAAGTTTTAGGGAGTCGTGGTTCACAAAAATATTGTTAGTTAACTTTGACACTTCATTTTGAAAAAAAAATGTACTACACTACCCTTGGCAAGTTATTTCAAAAGATGGCGCATTTAATCAAGATTTAAAAATGATGCAACACTAGCCACTTTTCTTGCTACTAAAATTTTTATTTCTCATTTTTTCCAAATTGAGCTTATTTTGAACAACTCAAGATTAGGAATTTTTGTTACTAAAATTTGTTATTTTTTGTTTCTGGTCTTAAATCAAATTATTATTTTTAGTAAAGAGGTAATTCAGTCAGTTAATAACCAATCTTACTGTAAAAAAACATAATAATAATTAATAAAACAATGAAGGAACCGTCGTAAAACTTTTTATTAAATTATTCTCCTTAAACTACAATAAATGTTCGAATTGTTTGCCTCCGGCACGAATACAGGCTCTGCAACGCCTTACAAAAGACCTTTGCACCAGTCGTGCCAAATTTCTTGAATTTATTTCTTCTGACGCTGCAGCAATTTTTTGGCGAAGTTCTGATAGATTTTGTATTTTTTTCGAATATACTTTTTCTTTTATGCATCCCCAGTAAAAAAAATCAACTGGATTTAGATCGGGGGAACGAGGAGGCCATAAAATTGAGCCACCGCGTCCGATCCATCTGTCAGGATAATCAGCGTTTAAATAATCCCTTACAGCTCGAGCATAGTGCGCCGGACAACCATCTTGCTGAAACCACATTTCTCTGCGAATACTGAGCGGTGCGTCTTCTAACAAATTTGGCAAATCGTTTTGAAGAAAATGCAAATAGGTGGCGCCATCTAAATTTTGAGTTAGCTCAAATGGTCCAATTACTCGTCCTTTTAAAATTCCAGTCCACATGTTTACTTTGAATTGGTATTGGGATCGGTCTTCACGCATTAAATGCGGATTTTCGATGAAGGTTGTGTAAGTTCAAATAACCGTCTCTTTTAAATGTAGATTCGTCGGTCCATAAAATTTTGTTTAGGAATTCAGGATCTTCTCGAATTTTCGTTAACATTGTTCTGCAGAAATTAATTCTAGGTGCGTAATCTCGTGGGAGCAAACTCTGGACGCGTTGCACATGATACGGATGAAATTCGTTTCGTTTTAAAATTCGATGAGCGTTACTTTTCGGTACTCCCGTTGCTAGTTCTATCGCACGTACTGAAGTGCTAGGGTCATTTTGAATTTCATTCAAAACTACGTCGTCGTAGTCTCTTTGCGGTCTTCCACCGGACGTACGAACACTGGGCAATCGTCCTTCCGAGTATGACGCGTGCAAATTTTGGAATACGCGATAATCTGGGTGACGCTGCACATTGGGGTATCTCTCGCGATACAATCTGGCTGCGGCAGAGGCATTACAACGGCATTCACCGTAGATAAGATGCATATTTGCATATTCTTGTACTGTGTACAGATCCGGCATGTTGTTCACACACTATTTTCACAGCACAAAGTCCAGAAAAGCAAAGCCAATGTCGTCAGTACAAATGCAGTATCAAGTCCAAAGTAACACAAGCCAAAGTCGTCAGTACGGAAGCGGTATCAAGTCCAAAGTAATACAAGCCAAAGTCGTTAGTACGATAGTAACACGAATACGAGAGATGCGCAGTAGACGAAGAAACGATGCGTACTAAATGTTGTGAACGGACGACCCCTCAAGCGTCACTATCCGTCTCGCTCATTCTAAAAGTCGAATGTCGATCTGTCTTGCTCTAGAGTGAGACAGACTGTCAGCGTCACTATCTATCTCATTCTATCACTTTTGTTCATTACACACACTCAATACCCTGATCTTTTAATATAAAAAAAGTATCAATTATTTTTTTAGAAATGAGTTCAATTTGAAAAAAAATTGAAATAAATTTTTTAATGGTAAGAAAAGTGGCTAGTGTTGTACCATTTTTAAATCTTGATTAAATGCGCCAACTTTTTAAATAACTTGCCAAGGGCAGTGTAGTACATTTTTTTTCAAAATGAAGTGTCAAAGTTAACTAACAATATTTTTGTGAACCATGACTCACTAAAACTTAACTTATTTTATTAAATTAACAATGTTTTTTGCATTAATTCGTAGTTGCGATCAATAGCATCGTTAATGAAGATCTCGAAATTAAAAAAATCACAGCGAAATTGTGACATTGGTGATCACAGGACTTGAAAATGCGACCAAGGGTGTCGAATTTCGACTTTTTTACAAAATTGTCTATTATCGCTGAACTGAGTGATATGGAATTTTTATTTTATTTTTCACGGAACTGGTATAACTTGGCCATTCATCCGGTCCCAGATTATCGTTGAGTTTTGGGACATCCTGTATATATTTCGATTTTTTCTTCCTCCCTTAGTTTTTTCTCATGTCTTCTAACTTCTCCATCCATTCATCTTCTTCATCATTTCTGTCTCTTTTCGTAGGTTTCATCTCCACTGCTCATTACTCATCACTTCATTACACTCCGCACTCAGTTCTTCAGATATTTCATTAGATTCATTCATATCGAAGTAGTGTGTAGTCGCAGCGAGCCGGCGCACGGCGCAGCGGCCGCTATGCCCTTATCGCGTAAACAATAGATCGATTTATCGATGCGCAAGTAATAGAAACGACCGATTCGCACGCATGCCGGTACGAGACTGTGAAGAAAATCTTTAACACTTGCATATTGCCATCCATGACATATCAGTTAGACCGTTATGGCTGGTTTACACGTATTAAGACTTAAGTAGATAAGTAGTAACTAAATTCTGTCATCTAGTTTAGGACTTACTAAATTTTAACTTGCTACTTGCTACTAAATTTTGTGTTTACATGCATTAAACAACTTAAAATTAAGTTAAAATTTAGTTAATTACTTATCTACTTAATACGTGTAATTAAGGCTCATGTCTGGCAGCCATGAGTGCCAGAACATGGGCATTAACGGAAAAACAACGTAAATCCCAACTACTCCCTATAAAACTCTGGAACGAACTGTCACCAGCAGTATTTCCGGACCTATACGACCTGCAAACCTTCAAGAAAAGAGCGTATTCCCTCTTAAAAGGCCGGCAACACACCTGCAGCTCTTCTGATGTTGCGAGTGTCCATGGGCGACGGTAGTTGCTTACCATCAGGTGACCCGTGTGCTCGTTTGCCCCCTTATTTAATAAATAAAAAAAAAACAACATGGAGAGTTCAGGGAAGGCCTTTGCCATAAGGCAATCAGATGTAGATAATAAAATTTAAAGCAAAAGTTAAATGTAAAAGATGTAAATGTAAATGTCTGAATAAAGGCTTATTTTATTTATTTACATATTTTTATTTTATTTGTTGTTATAGCAGCAACAGATGTACATAATTTGTGAAAATTTCAAATCTCCGCTACAGTTCTTGAGTTACAGCCTGGAGACAGACAGACAAACAGACGGACAGACAATGAAGTCTTAGTAATAGGGTCCAGTTTTTACAATGTGTTAATTTACTACAAAGCTTTAAGAGTGTATAGGTAATGTGACCATACGTTCCGCTTTGGGCGGGACAGTCCCGCTTTCAGGTAGTCTGTCCCGCTGTCCCCCAGGAGGCTGAAATTGTCCCGCTTTTGCAAACAGACCAAACGACAGACCAAAAGACAATAATTTAAAAGTATTTTCATGTTTGAAATGCCTGTGTAATGCCTGGTAATAACGCATACATACAACAAACGTGATTATTCTGCCATATTGTGCCAAATAATAACATAGAAATTGCTTCAGTAGTTCATGAGAAAAGCCCTTTCAAATAAATTTTTCCCCTTTTTCTGTAATTGTTTGTAATTACGGAAATTACAAAGGTATTTGTATCAATGAGAAAAGTGTCAATTTTTGTTGCTACATGTTCATCAGTATTCAGTATGTCGAGACCGAAATTAATTTTTAACGAAGTTCATCTTCAAATATGCTCGGTCCGCACACAATGGGTCGGCGGTCCGGATCGCGGTCCACTATTTGGTGACCCCTGATCTAGAACTTAATGAATTTTTCAAATCGGACCAGTAGTTCCTAAGATTAGCATGTTCATACAAACAAACTCTTCCGTTTCATAGGTAATAATATTATAGTAAAGTTAATAGGTAATAATAATCATAAACGTAAGATAGGCACTTTGAAATACATATTCATAAATTATTTGGGGGGGGATTTTGTATTTGTCCCACTCTGACAAAAAAAAATGGTCACGTTATGTATAGTAGATAATGAATATTCGATTTTTCTAGTCTTAATTATTAGATATCGCTTGTAATTAGCTAGCTAACGACTTACCGTGACTCCTGTTACTTCACAAATAGCGCTGGTGTACTTCTCTGCGTGTTTAAATTGTCTGAAGATAGGGTGCAGGGACTGAACGCCGAGGCAAAATCGACAGCATTGCCACACATACTCCCCCATGGCTGTAAATACCGAGAATTTGAAAACTGATTGAGATTTCAGCATACCCTCAAAATTATATAAGTACAAAGCTATCCTACATTGTCCTATTAAAATACCTACTTTTATTAACTTAGCTATAGTATTTATGCTGGCCGCTACAGTAAATTCTAGAAAAAACTTCTATACTTCAAGCTAATAAACGTTATTTTAATCATAATCACAAGATTCCAATTTGAATGATGATTGCTTTTAGAAAAATCAGAATCATTACCAGTAAAGAATGCGTCAAATAAACATACCAATTCACTTTTAATTGGTCCAACTCTCTAAATTAAAGGTACCTAATACCTGTGGACCGATTAAAACATAGCAAATTATGAAAATCACAGAAATATGAAAATATAAAAACTTTAATGCCGGCGGCACGCCGGCGGCGCGGCGGCTGCTTCCACAGATTACTAGTACATATATATATATTTTTTTTAATTTATTCGTGACTATGGATACAGGTCCTTCAGTCGTACACATTATAATAGTACAATGAACTTATATAAGAATACAATTAAATAAATTCAATTCAATACAATGAAATATACATTATAACAAAAAGAAAACTTATATAAATTCTAAGAAAGATATACATTTCTAAAACACTCATAAAAGCTTAAAAGCTAAAACTAGTGCACAGAAACTAGTGACACATGACATCTATCAAAAACAACTGACATATGAAAAACGTTACAAAAGTCAAAACATAAACATACCTAACCTAACCATAACTTTAATTATTCCATGTATATTTAAAGGCTAAGAAACAATATTTTGCTTTATATTTGCTTGTTCTGGTTTTTTCTGTCTTATTATATCTTGTATTTGCATGGTCGCTTGAAGTCTCCACACCCGTACCCAGTGCATGGCAATCAGTTTGCGTTATACTTTTAATATGTTTTAAGAGTGGTTATAAGTCAGGGCTTCAAATAAAGTTATTTTTTCATAACGTTATTGCTTCAAGGGCATAGATAACGTTATGAAAATTTAACCGATACTAGAAATAACGTTATAAATGTATTTAATAACGGTAAATGTTATAACGTTACATAGGATTTATAACGGTAAATATATGTTCTTTGATAACGTTATAGTCCGTCAAGAAAGTCATGACAGGCGGGAAAATTTTCTAAACGTAATCACGCTTTTAAGGTGTATTTTTTTCTTTGTATTTACACAGAGAACGCTTATTACATTTTAAATATGAGTGAGATTTGGTGCACCGTGCACGATCGCATACCTGATACCAGAAAATAACGCTAATTTACCGTTATTATTATAATGTTATTTTTTTGTTATGCCATAACGAAAAAATAACGTTATAATAATAACGGTAAATATAACGTTATTTTACTAGATATCGTTAAAAAAATAACGTTATCTGGCTACCATTATGAAAATAACGGTACGTAACGATATTTTTTCTGTTATTCGATAACGTTATGAAGCCCTGTTATAAGTTATAACTGTACATATTTTTGCCTCAACTCTGACGCTGGCAACTCCTAAACGGGGAGGCTTACGCCAAAGAAGAAGAAGAAGAACATTGAATTTTCTGTACTGTATTCACAGATCAAGAACTAGTGACAGTATTTACAATATACTTAAAAACAGAGTTATAGAAAAGAGCATTTGCCAATAGGTCTTGACTGTGGCGGGGGACACTTAAAGAGTTCTCTTCACCAATTACCTTGATCGTATCAACAAATATGGTTCTTTGTAAGGCAAAGACTGGACACTAAAAAAGCACATGATCTATGTCTGCATTTTCTTCAGAACAATGTGTACAGGTACTATTGTCTATTACATTTATTTTCCTAAGATGTGATGGGACCAGGCAATGACCAAAGCGCAAACGATTAATTGTTGTTATTAATTTCCTGTTCGCATAAACTATCTTGTTGTACCATGGTATCGTCGGTAAGTCTTTTTGAATTTCTGCGTACCATTTTCCTTTAGTTTCTATTATCTTCGCCCAATAGTCTTTCCATAAACTTTTAATTGAACTTTTAATTTGTGGGTATAAATCAGTAAAAAGTACTTTAAAACTTTCTGAAAGATGTTGTGTTCCCTAGAGTCACCTGGTCTACAATTTTATTGCCTAATATGCCACTGTGGGAGGGAACCCAAACTTGCTCTATGTTCTTTTCCACCAATTTTGTTAACATATATCTAATTCTAAATACAATATAATTTTGTTTAAAAGACATACTTTGGTTACATAAACTATATAATACACTTTTAGAATCAGTAATTATTAAAATATTTACATTATTTACATCAGTAAATACATATTTTAAAGCTGCTAATATAGCCCAGACCTCTGCTGTAAAAATACTGCAACTTTGTGGTATTTTAAAACATTTACTTAACTTACATTGTGGGTCATAGTATGCAGCTTTAACTTCCTCACTTTTGGAACCATCTGTATATATTGTGTAAAAATCTCTCTTATCCTGTAGAAATTGTGGAAAGTCAAATTTATTTGTAAAGGAATCTAAATGACACTTAATATTAAAATTGTAATCTCATATGGATATTGATAAATTGGCCACTTGTTACTAGTGTACATATTTTTAGAATAATTTTTTGTTAATAACATAATTCTTGGTATTTCAGGTAAAGAAGAAGAAATAAGATCATTAGATGTGATAATTGGTGTAGCTGACTGTACATTTTCTATAGGATGCAACAATTTCTTTACTAGAAAATTGTTATTACAGGATAACTCTTTAAGACAAAATCTCTCAGCAAATTGTAAACGGCGCAGGGACAATGGAGGTATACAATTTTCAATTTCCATAGACACAATAGGGGTGCTACTCATGGCACCACTTATTATTCTTAAACCTATATTCTGTACAACATCTTATTTCCTTAGTAATGTTAGACTCGCATTCATGTAAGCTAATGAACTGTAATCAAAATGACTTCTGACTATGCTTTTGTACAACAAATTAAGAGTTTTTGGGTCTGAACCCCAAAATGTTCCTGCCAAACTTCTCATTACATTTATGCTTCTCATAGCATTCTGACATACATAGTTAATGTGTTTATCAAATTTAAGTTTATTATCCACAATAACTCCTAAGAATTTGTGGTGATTCACTATGGGAATTCTGTTGTTATTATAAATTATATTTACAGAATGTGCAGGTACGTCTTTACTAAATATAAGCACTGAACTTTTCTCTGAACTTATTTCTAATTTTAAAATATTCTTATAATAATTTTGTAATTGAGCTAAAGCTCTATTTATAAGATCGATAGCCATATTTAAGTTTTTATTTACACTGTACAAAAGTTATCAGCAAATAGGCTACTTGACCTATATTCAATTTCATTGAACAAATGCATATTTCTAGTAGAACTTGGCCTAGGAAATCGTATTTCACCCTTATCATCAAATAAAAGCTTATGATTGATAAATAAAGTCGATTTGAAAATATGATTTTATGAAAATAGGATTTGTACTGACGAAAACGCTTTTGCGGTACTTCCGATTTGGATGTGACGTCATCCTCATAGCAATTTAATATATTTTATTTATAGCGCTCGTTATATGTAAGTTTGTCTGTACATAAATAATAAGAATAAGCCTAAAAAGATTTGTAAAATATATTTTATTGAATAATTTGCTTAAAACATCAGTTTTATATATTATCTCCATTTATCGTAGACGGGAAATGAAATGGCCAAAACTTTTCTCCAAAAGTTTTTAACATTACAAATGATTTCTAATTTCTTATTTATTTTTTTATAATTTTTGGGCACTTTTAGACTCGTACATTTAGCACATAAAAAAATGTTCAATAAAGAGAGTTTAAAATACAAAGCGTATGACGTCACACTATGGCGGACAGTGTTTTCGGCGCCATTTAAGAGGCGTATTTTTCAATAAACATTTTTATGGGTTTCTACTGTGTAAAATATTGAAATATTAGTTTTTTTCTGAAAATGAATGATTAAGAAGCGATTAGCATGAAGAAAAAAATTAGGTCAAGTAGCCTATTGTAAAACTTTTACTCCAGGAATATTTACAAATTTAAGGATTTGAGATGTATAGAAATTATAAAATGATGGCGATATCGTAGCCCCTTGCATTGTGCCTTTATTGGCCGTCTTAGGCCCATGCAATTTATTATTGAATTTTACATAAACTTTTCTGTTACTTAAAAATTTATGAATCCATTTTAAAGTTTTCACGGGAAATCCCAGTTCCTGTAAAACTTTAATTAATTGTTAACACTATCAAAGGCAGCTTTTACATATAAAAATACACATACAACACTGCAGTGACTAAGTTTTGCCTTTTTTAAATCTTGTATAAATGATACAAAGCTTCCAGAACAACTTTTCCCTTTCCTAAATCCAAACTGAATATCCGGTAAGATGTTTTGTGATTCAGCAAAATAATCTAATCTCATTTTCAACATGTTTTCAAAAAGCTTACATAAACATGATGATAGGGAAATGGGCCTGTAGGAAGATGGGTTACTAGCTGGTTTATTTGGTTTTAAAATAGGAATGACACATTGAGTTTTCCATGACTCCGGTATGACTAAACCATCCCATAACCTATTATAAATCTTCAAAAGAATTTCTATTGCATTAGGGTGTAGTTTTTTAATTAAAATAAATATGGTATACTATCCAAGCCTGGCGTTGTGTCTTTTCTACTTTTTAAAGATATGTACAACTCGCTCAGTGTAAATGGCTTATTGAGAAACGAATTACTTTCGTCTTCAACGGCTTGATCATAAATAGTTTTTAAATTGCTTTCATTTACCTGAGACTGATCTGAAATTTTATTTCAAAAGGATGGTACCCAATCATCATTTAAAAACCTATCATGGGAAGTACCTATTCTCTTGAATCTTTTAATATATCCCCATATTCTAGAGACTGATGTCATTCTATTAAAACTACTACACAGATCTTGCCATGATTTAACCCTTTCATCCTTTAATATCCTTTTCTAATTTTTTATAAATAATAAAGTTATCAATGCTGGGCAAAGCTCTATAATTTTTTAAAGCTTCCTTGGACTTTTGAACTGCATCTTCACATTTTTGGTTCCACCAAGGAGCTGGTTTTCTCAATGGCTTCGAAACTGGCTTTGTATTTTGTTTTGGTACTGTTATTGATCTTAGATTACATAAAATACTGACAAAACTATTGTATAACTGAAGTGGTTCTAAATTATTATTATCTACATTTAATTCTGAAAAATATGTCTCTGATAACTTAAAATATTTATTCCAATCTGTTTTACAGTAAATATATTTTTCTTAACTTTCGTAATTACAGGACGAACTGCATATATTGAGGGCTGTACATTAATAGTTACTTGAGTTGGATAGTGGTAGCTGCCCATTGGATCACCGTGGACAAGCCATTCGCAAAGAGGAGCTAAAGAAGGACTAACAAGAGCTTAATCAATTGCAGATGGATTTCTATTTGGTGCCTGAACTGTTGTGACACTGCCATCATTCCATATACACATGTCAAATTCATCTATGATGTTAAACAAACGGTTACCTCTGTTATTGTTCGAGTGGCATCCGGATAAAATGTGGTGTGCGTTAAAGTCTCCCATGATGAGACATGGTTTAGGAGTTTCAAGTAATACTTTTTTTAATTTATTTGTATCGAACCTGTTATTATTAGGTGGGCAATACACACATAAAATGTGTATTGTTCCTATTGTAGTTTCTAATGATATACAAATATTTTGAATACTTTCATAAAAAGTTGTATTTATAATTTTATATTTGAGGTTTTGTTTAATTAGTATACCTACTCCATTATGTGAATTTAATGAATCAAATCAATGAATTACAAGGTGTAAAATCTGGAATTATACTTGAACTCTTAAGCCATGTTTCATTTAACAGACATATGTCTAAGTATATTATGATCAAAAAGAAATGTTTTTAATAAGGCTCTTTTATTCTGCAAGCTTTGTATATTAAATTGTGCTATATTTAAATATGTATCCATTATGTGATTAAATTAGATAACAATATTTCTTTGATTCTTTTATTTGTGACTGGAGTATTGTTATTACCGAGGGTTACAAGAGACTTAACTAAGGCATTCATTATAATGTCATTACTCAAAATTTGTTCAACATTGAAAGTCGTTTTGGTATTACTAACAGAATGTACATTAACAGGTTTTGAAATAGCTGAAAAAGATTTAGGGTCAGTGAGCAACGGAACACTACTCACCACAGCAGCATAACTACGATTGAAAATCTCATATTTGGACTTCTTTTCCTGCATTTTCTTCTGTTTCACTGGACAGTCTCTTGAGATGGCCAAGTGATTTCCGCTACAATTGAGGCATACAATTCCTTCGACATCACTGTCCAGTGCATGAGGAGCACTTTTGTTCTCCTCTGCAAATTTTAGCAGAGTGGTTAAACTTGAGGCACTTGAAGCATTGTAGTAATGGTGGTATATATAAATGTAGTGGATATCTAAACATTTGTATGTAGGCATACTGAGGTAAAGTTGTACCAGCAAATGTAACTGCAATTGTACCCAGTGGAGTAAGTTTCCCTTCTACTTTCCTAAAAAATCTTTTAATTGAAATCACTTCCGTGTCGCATGTAATGTTTTTGTATATAGTTTCATTGGACAGATCCTTAGGCACATACTTAATAACACCAGTGATCTCCGACTGGTGGGCCGGTACAAAGGCTTTCAGTTTATTTTTTGTTAAAAAATGGTCCATTTTAAGGAAATTATTCGCCGGTGCGGGCTTCTTAAAGGTGACACCAACTTTATGAGCGTTAACTCTGTGAACTCCTATGATGCCTTTGACATTTTCCGTGAATAATTTGGTCAAAGCAATGGGATTTTTGTTTCCCAATTTTTCATTGTTTATCGATTCTACATACACAACGCAATCGCTACTATAATTCTCCGGGAATTGTCTTTTATAATTTGCTTTTGTAAACATTCTATAATCCACTGTGCAGCTATCGATATCGTCCTGCAATTTTCTTTTCTTAGAAGTATCCGCGGGGGCCGGACCCCCGTCGCTATCTACACTCATCTTATTTATATATTATTTAACACTATTGAAAAAGTACTATTTACAACTATATTACAGTAATATTACTGGAAAATTATTTTTTATAAAGCAGAGAAAATTTTGAACACCCGCTCTTTTCGACTTCCCGCCAAAAGTCTTACTAGTATATTTTTTTATTTATTGGGAGCTGGAAACAAGTCCTTTACTCCAGAAAAAATACATTAATAAACGTCAAATTAAATTAAAAAAAAATAAATAATGTCCTTCTTCTTACTGAGCACTATTTACAAAACACATTAAAAAAAAACAATATTTACAATAATTTTTACAGTTTTTCCATCGTTGAACATATGAATCGGTATAAACATTTGAAGAAATCGTAATTGGATAATAAATCTTCTGGGCGGCGGGGTACAATTATGTCTCTATCTTTAAATATGTTATCTATTTCAGAGCAGAGTCTCAGACCAATAAAAAAAGAAAGACGGAGTATTTACAGGTAATGGGGTGAAGTCGCTGTCGATCAATGTGTGCGTCACGCCTAGCATAAATACGCTAGGCGTGCGCTTGTGTGCAAAAAAATAATGTTGCCAACTCAGGGTTTCAGATTGTCAAACTCCCATCCTGTTGCAGTCTTATTAAACTACTAAGTAATGACTACAAAAGTTGCTATCAAACTAGATTGTTAATCATCATTCATTAGTAATTGCTGAAAAAAGTTAATACTTATTTAAGTATATAGATATTTATCTATATCTAATAAATTATGTGTTTCAACTAAGAACAGACAGACAGACAGACATACATACAGACAAAAATTGTAAAGAATGTTATTTGGTGTATGCAGTATGTATCGTATACAGATTAATATGCAAATAGTAAAAAAATCTTTCAATACTACTAACAGACACTCCAGTTTTATTTATATTAATAGATTTTAAATGAATAACGAATTTTAGGTTAAAAATAAACATTTGTCAGGATAATACAGCACGTAATATTTTTCCCCTATTATGGGGAAAAATATCTTGCGACCAGCATGCAGCACTGATTGAGGTTCTGTGTTCCGAGACTCCCGAGACAATTTTTAAAACTAATAAATTAAATTCGTTATTTCGGTGGTAATACATAAATATTCAACTAATTACTTGTGAAACGTAATCCCACAAGGTTTCTTTTGAGCACAAGAATTGTTTTTGCACCATTTAACGATGCAGGACGGCATATTTTGATATTTCTTGACACAGATGAAAACGACATGCGCCGTCACTCGTTGAAACCGAAATGGCGGGCGGCCGACTTCCTATGGCCGTATCGGCTTCCTATTGCCTGCCTCACCGCGTAGCATGGATGGCTCTGTCTATCTTTTTTTATTGGTCTGAGAGCAGAGTAATATTCTGTCTAGACTCTAGACCTAGTTCTTTGCAATCAAAGATAATATGTTTGAGGTCAGCATCATTTTCTAGGCATTTGGGGCATTTCGCATCTCCTAATATTCTTAATTTATAAAGGTGGGAAGGGACCAAGCAGTGGCCAAATCTCATTCTTGTTATTACTGATGTGAATTTTCTTGATTCAAAATGTACAGTGTTATACCATGGTATTGAGAGATCTTTCTTTATGTCACTGTACCATTTGCCCTTATTAACCTTTACTATATTCCAAATTCTTTTCCATAGCTCAAAGGTTTCATCTTTGATCGTCAAAAAGAGGTCTGTAAATGGGACTTTTAAAATGTTATTTTGGTCTTCGTCTGGTGGTCCTCTAGAAGCTGTGTCTGCTCTTTCATTTCCAGCAATCCCTCTGTGGGAGGGAACCCATAGAAACTCTATATTAACGTTATTACTGACTAATTCATGTAATATGTTTTTGATCTTAAAAATAATATACTTAATTGCATTTGAAACTTAAATTACTATTCCCTATAGCTATTAAGACACTTTTACTATCTGATATTATAAGAAACTTATTTACATAGGTCAAAGTTTTAATATGCTGTAATGCCATATAAATGGCATAGCATTCGGCTGTATAAATAGAGCACATATTACTGATCATAAAACATTTAGTAACATCCAGAAATTCATCATAATAAGCTGATTTAACTCATCTATAGTTTTCGACCCATCTGTATAAATTTTATAAAAGTCCGTTTTCTTTTCAAAAAAACTAAGAAAATCAGTCTTACCATAGATGTCTCCGGTTGTTACCAAATATTTTTTCTCTATAGAACCTTCAAAGTTGTCATAAATTGGCCATAGATCACTAGAATAAATGTCATTTGTCATATTTAAAACCAACTGCAACAAAGTCGACAGATTTTGGGACTTCAAGCTGCGTTCTCGAATGTATGATACAAGGTTTTGAGGTTACGTAGTTTTTTTCTGGTTTGGTTGTTTCTTTCCCTTCTTTAGTTAGTTATTTTTAACCTTTAGCTTAAGTATACGTAGGATAGTATTTAGTTCAGTGTATTTTATTAATTAGTTAGTCAATATGGATGTTGATCCGCCGGATCCTGGTGGTGGGGATATTTTATCATTGGATATGCCCGGCACTAGTTCGGACGGGTCTATTGCTAGAAAAAGACCAAATGCGGACAGTATTCCAATTAACTCCAAAAGAAATACAACGGTAAATCCTTCGATACAGCTTATAGGTATACAACCATTCGGACTTTTTGGCTGATAAAAAATATTCTGAAGGCGATGTTGGCCCGTTTATTGTCCAGGTTTCAAGGAATGAACCGAATAATGCTTCTGGTGTGGTTTTAAAACCTATAAATTTCGGACAATTTCTGTTTAAAAATAATATCAAAAAAATTGTGACAGATGGCATTAAAAGATTAGGTCGGAATAAGGTTGCAATAGAGTTTGAAGATTTTGAAAGTGCGAACTCTTTTGTTATTAACCCTATTTTACAAGAAAATGGATACTCTGCAACGATTCCCGCATACAACGTTTTCCGCATGGGGATAGTCCGCGATGTCCCCGTCGAGTGGGCCATGGAGGAATTAGTGGAAAATATAGAAGTCCCTAATGGTTTTGGTAAGGTTGTGAGGGCACGGAGACTGAGCCGGAAATCAGTTGTCAATAATTCTTCGACTTGGATTCCCACGCAATCAGTTGTGTTAACTTTTTCTGGGCAAAAACTGCCTAATCGAGTTTTTTGCTTTTACAATTCGATGCCGGTTCAAATTTATAGTTTACCAACTATTCAATGCAACAAATGTTGTAGATTGGGCATGTAAAGGCGTTGTGTAGATCCCAGCCAAGATGTTTTAAGTGCCCTGGAACTCATGAAGGTGAGACTTGTTCAGTGCAGTCTGTATCTTGTCTTTTTTGTTCTGGTCTCCACCAGGCTAACTCTATATCCTGCCCCGAATATTCTAGGCAAAAATCTATAAAATTGTTAATGTCTCAGGAAAGCATTTCTTACATGGAGGCTTCTACAAGGCTCCCCAAGGTAAGTCGTTTTTTCGCTGATGTCTCGAAAACTTATCAGTCTCCGTCCTCCTCGCTACCTTTGCATCACGCCGATCTGAGTTCCCAAGCGTCTACGGTTCAGCGCTCATATCGCAAAACCGTTCATTCTCCTCGCCGTACTCCTCCTCCACCGGCTCCAGGCTATGATCATCTCGCTCATCAGGATTTAATAAGAGGCCCAAATTTTTCCTCACAAAATGGAAGTGCCTTTCCTAGTCAGGGACAGGCATCCCAAGTGTCCACCGAAGGTTTTGTCCCTACACAATTATCACCTAATGACAATATGATCGAGTTTATGTTTGCGTTTATCATCAATTTTGTTTCTAGGTTTAGTGACGGCTTACCGGACAATATCCTAAATCATTTATCTAAGCTTTCATCTTTCATACCTCATAATGGCACTCAAAATTATCCAATGGAACTGTCGTAGTTTGAAAAACAAAAACCAGGAGATTAGGACTCTACTTCAAAATTTTGATCCCATAGTCATGGCCGTTCAGGAAACATGGTTGAGACCTGGTGTTCGTTTTAGAATTCCAGGTTTTTCATGTTTCCGGGACGATCCGAGTGATGCAAAGGCTGGATCGGCTATTTTAGTTCGTAATACTTGTAAATATTCCCTCATTCCATTACCTCCCCATAGTGATGGGATAAATATTGTTACTGTTCGAGTCATGGATGTCACATATGTTTGTGTATATATTCCGAATCCTAACGCTTCTTTACTAACTGAGTTTTTTTCAATTATATCCCCTTTACCACCTCCTGTTGTGTTTTTGGGAGATTTTATTCACAGCATGGTGTGGGGTTCCCATCTGCAAAGATGCTCAGGAAAAACAAAAATTAATAACAGAAAAAACAATTCACAAATTGCGAGCAAATGCTTTCTATGATTTAACAAAGGTAGATGATCCACAAATCTTTCGGTGTTGTTTTGATCTTCAGCAAGTACAACCCTTACCCCGAACTCCAATCCAAGATGCTTTTTACAGTCGTCAATTAAGTTTATACAATCTATGTATTGTAGATATGGAAGCAAGACATCCAACCTTTTATTGCTGGACGGAAAATCAATCTGGACGGGGATCCACTGAAATTGGATCAGCATTATTGCAACATTTAATGAAGCAGGATTATACAGGTAAAAAATATGTACGGCTTTTCTGTGATGGATGTGGCGGGCAAAATAAAAACTCACATATTGTTCATGTATTAATTTTTTGGTTGGTTAATCATGCCCCTCCCGAAATAGAAGATATTCAAATAACTTATCCTGTCAGAGGCCATTCGTTTTTACCAGCCGATAGAGTGTATGGTCGCTTGGAAAAAGAAATATCAAAATTCCCAGTAATTACATCCAAAGATGAGTATTTGGATAAGTTCTCACAATTTGGTGATGTCAATCTTCTTGGACAAGACTGGAAGTTGTTTGATTTGAAACAATTATGCAAGGACTACAAAAAAGTACCTGAAATCAGAAATTTAAAAAGAATACGCATTTATAAACAATTAAAAGAAACTCGAGCTGGGCAAAGAATAGTTTACTTGACCAAATTATTTGAAACATTTAAATGAGACTGACAACGACACCGGAGTAATATTACTGAAAAAAGGTAAAAATCATCCTAAACTGCTACAACTACAATCTCTGGGACGGGACATAGCAGATGCTAAAAAGAAAGACATTGACAATTTATTGGTAAAACAATTTGGAGATAAGTGGAAGGATATTGAAGAGCTTCAATGGTATGTTGGTATCTTGGATAATAATTCTTCACATACGATAGAAGTTGGAGATGTCAGTGAAGATGAAGATTGTGATTGTCTTGAACCTGATACTAATATTATTAGGATTTAGATACTGATATTGGTGATGGTTAAAGTGATGAATGATTTTGTCATAAGGCTAATAATATTAATTTGATGATTAATGATTGTGATAATTAAAATAAGAATGTGTGTGTGCTCATACAGTAAGGAGAACAAAAATATATTTTTAAAAGGTTATCTTTTCAGTCATTTTCAAAACCACACTTTTTTTTTGGTAAACATCAAAACCTCGCTTTTCCACTAGTCTTGATCAAAACCACACTTTTCTAAAAATATTTAATCAAAACCTCACATTTCCAAATTTCATTTCAAAATATTAGCTAAGATTCTTATCATTTTTATCAGCCATTTGCACATCAGATTGACTGTAACTCTAGCATAATGTGACACAATCAAACCAAAATGCAGATGTCGTAGTCAGTTAGTTATTTACATTTTACTGTTTTCTTCAATATTAAAAAAAGTGGAAAAGTGAGGTTTCGTTCTTCACCTCCTCAAATATTATATCAATGCAATGAACATTTTAGTTCTAATATATAAAAACAGATGGCGTTTACTTTTTTACTTCACATCAGAACTAATCAATAATCATACTTTATGTTATTATTCATAATTGGTGTCAAATTTAAAAACTTTTAAAAACCCTGGTAAGTGGGACCCCTCAAATCAATATACACAAAAACAGATGTGCTGTTTGCACATAATATTTAAGTTTTTTAAATTAAACTGTATATTTTGTGCCAAATTTTAAAGCTTATTACTTTAACTATGTATTACACATTTTTACCCATAAACTATTTATCATTGAGTTACGTCACTGCATAAATAATTAAGAACTTACTGAGTATCAAGTTATAGGTATCGAAAGAATTGGCCCCGTGCGAGTTTCTTACGCCGGTTCTTCTCGCCAGGTTAGTTCCCGAACCGATGATAGGCACCGTAGATTCTACGTTCTTCTGAATTTTCTTCTGATAAAAAGATAATATTTTATTTTATTTTATCCCGGCAGTCCCACGGAAACGGGAACCACCGCGTGCTATAAAATGAAATCCACGCGGACGGAGTCGGGGCAACAGCTAGTTCATAAATAATTTAAAATTACTTAAAAACATTTGAGATAGACACGTGCCTGCCCCGCCGTCTGGTGAGGGGGAGTTACACATATTTTGCGATGCTAGCGAAAAAGTATTTAGCCGCAGTTTATTTCGTTAGCATAAATAATAATAAAAAGACGTGGCGCCATTAAAACCCATTTCGATACCGCGATTAGAGTTGCAAGCTGCGGCTCTGGGTTCCCGCTTAGCAGAATCCGTAAAACGGGAATCTGATTACAAGATAAAAAAGTTATAACTGGTCTGATTCGAAAACGGTCTAGCATGGATTAGGTCCGATCCGCGTAGGTACTTTTAAATCGTTCGTCGCCCACCGGCTAGCCGAAATCGAATGTACAACGATGAACGACCCCGGCCGACTGGCGATGGGTGCCGAGCGCCGACAACGTCGCGGACGACGCTACCAAATGCATTCCGACCAATTTCAGTTCGAAACATAGATGGTTTACGTGACCTAGCTTCATTTTAGACGACCCTGCGACATGGCCGTGCGGAAATCAGACCGCGGCTGCATTATGGTTTGAACAAACCTACGCGACCACGCGACTGCGAAGCGGGAGCGTCAATACAAAACACACATTTGACAACTTGTCAAATGTGTTTTGTTGTGCTCCCGCTTCGCAGTCGCGTGGTCGCGTAGGTTTGGCCTAAGCCTTAAGCAGGTTCACATTGTGTAGACCGTAAAAATAACCATTATTTACCTAAGATTGAAACGTTTTCAAAATATAAGCGCCTGGTACGCGCTGCTGCTACCGGCTGAGGCATTTAAAGCCAAATTGCTCAAGAGAAAAGTGAATGCGGAAATCTATTCTGACCACATCAGACTAGCAGAATTGCTGCTCATCAAGAGGTGCCAGAACATTTCATAAGCAGTAAAAGTTGACCGCAGCGGGATATTATACCTCGATAGCAGAATTAAAGAAGAATACAATCTGCCCGTCTTACATGCAAAGGAAGAATTTACCCGGCGCGGCGGCTAGTGCATCACACGCACGCAGTCTTTAACCACGGTAACCACCAGACCTTGATGAATGAGCTCCGACAGCGCTACCACATAATTGGACTACGCAGCATCCTTCGCTATATATGCAACAAGTGTCAATGGTGTAGAACCTACAAGGGAACTCCCTCTAAAATTCCCCTGGGTGACTTACCTGCAGAAAGACTGGCCCACAATCAGCCGCCCTTTACAGCCACGGCGGTCGATTATTTCGAGTCCATGCACGTCACGGTCGAGCGAAGACAAGAGAACCGGTACACTTGGAGCTGGTGCCCTCACTCTCAGCATCCTCCATGCTAATGAGCCTGCGCCGCGGAACCCCGACCATCATATTATATAGGAACAACGGGACCAACTTCGTGGGCGCCAAGAAACAAGTGACCTAAGCTCTTCGAGAAAACGACGACGCGCTAAAAGCCTTCGCTTCTGAGAAGGCCCCGGGCATGGGCGGCGCCTGGGAGAGATTAGTGAAGTCTGTGAAGGCCGCATTACGAGTCACTCTACAAGAGAAGACGCCCCCGGTGTGTGTGGAAGTGCTGCACACTCTATTGCTGGAAGCGGAGCACGTCGTAAATACGAGACCATTAACCCTAGTAAATCCCGATCTAAACGAAGAATCATTGACCCCCACTCTCATTCTCATAGGGAGGTCGAGCGGGATGATACCTTTCGGTTCGTATGAGGACTACACAGCAGACAGTCCAAACCAAACTTTAAAATACAGTCCACTGCTCCTCCTGCGGCGACCACGATCCCGCAGAGTTGTCGTGTCGTCGACATACGGAATACGCCGAAGTCACCTTCTATAATGACGACCGGCTGGCATAGCGAATGATATATTATTATTATAACACTTAAACGTAATTTACAATTTCGCCTATCGTTTTTGATCTGAGGTTTTGGATATTGCTAAAATATTTTTTACTGATCGAGATTAGTTATTTACACATGAATATTATAAAAATATTTACAGCAGTTGTAGTTCCACCGTACATAATTAATTATGTTTATTTCATGTTTACTTCTCTGCAAATTTCTTCAAGATGGTGGGCCGACGTATGCAGAAAAATTATATCTGAAATAAATAAAAAAACACTTATTATATACTAGCTGTTGCCCGCGACTTCGTCCGCGTGGACTTCAGTTTATAGCGCGCGGTGTCAACAAAATTGGTGTCCAATTTAAAAGCTTTTTAAAACCCTGGTACCCCTTAAATCAAAATACCCAAAAACAGCAGCTGTGCAGTGTGCACATAACATTTCATTTTTTTTAAATTAAACTTTATTTATACCAAATTTAAACCTAATTTAGCCCTCCATTACACTACATAGATAAAGTACTGAGTAGTGAGTAGTGAGTTATTTAATAACGTGTATAACAATCGAAAGACGTGACTTAACATGGTACCATCACTTATAGAAAGATTTAAGAGCAAGCGATAGCGCGATGTAGGCGGCTCAAAGCGCCATCTGTTATGAATTTTTGGAACTAACGTGTTTTTAACAAATTTACGCATTTTCACCCCCCAACAACCCCTTTTTCCAGCTAAAAAGTAGCCTATGTCCTTTCTCAGGCTTTAGACTATCTGTGTACAAAAATTCATTACAATCGGTTCAGTAGTTTTGGCGTGAAAGCGAGACAGACAGAGATACTTTCGCATTTATAATATTAGTATAGATTTTTTTTCATGTTCATGTCATATCTGAAAAGCGATAACTGTCATAGGCGCGTACTACCTAATGCTAGCGCACGACAACTTTTTGTGTTCAACGTACAGCTAGAGAAATGAAATTTTTTGGAGGTATACCACAAATTAATCAGCGTGTACGGGGGTGCTCTGTTCCCAATTCTCATTCCTTTCGTCGATCGTCCTAACATGTTGCCTTTTTATTGGTTCTTATAAACTAGGAATATGGTAAAATGTAATTTTTGTGGCACACCAATTACTAGCCCTAAAACCTGCGGAACACTGCACTAGATAATATTATTGTTTTAAGATAATTTTAGTTACAAGTCAAAAGTGACCACGTTTCGCGTTTCATGATGAAATGAAACACGGATAGTACCTGGTATTGTATATTATATCCCCGCATGTAATGTCGGGATGTATCGTGTAGCCTGCAGTAGGTCAGTGCACGTGGCGGGCGGCGCAGGCGGGGCTCGGAGGGCATGGTCTACAGCTGCACGCGCACGACGGGCGGCTGGCGTTCGTCGGGCAGCGCGTGGACGCGGCGGGCGTGCGCGCGAACCTTTAATGATATTATTAAAAAAACTTTATAAACGTAAATTAAAATGTGTAAGATTATTATCTTAGCGGTCGTATATTAATGTAATTCTAACCAAAGTAACACAGACAGTCAGGAGTCCGTGACGGTCGTCCTTGCCACTAGTGACTAGGTCACGGGAAGGGATTGAGGAGCACACACTTCGCCACTATCTTTCTAATAATAAAAAGATCAACAGACAACAGTGTATGCAGACGTCATAGCTACACATGTATACAAAGCTAAAAGACTGTTTTACTTTGATTCTATACATATTATTTTTTTATAAGTATGTTTTCATTGAAACCGGTCACCGTCTAACGCCGCGCAGGGGTTCCCAAACTTATTTTGTCTATAGCCCACTTTGAGCACAAATTATTATGTTTTAGCGCCCCCTATTTAAAATGCATCCAGATGAAACAAATCCCAAGCGTCTACACACCGCCCCTTTTAAGACATTCAGCGCCCCCAAGGGGGCGTTATCGCCCACTTTGGGATGGGTCTAACGTCTTCTCAACCGGTGGGTAGTAACTAGTACCACATTGACCTTGACAATGAAATCTATATAAAATCCAACCTTGTTGGGTTTGTCGAAGCGGTGTCCGCAGGCGCCGCACAGGTATCCGTAGCGGCGGCCGGTGTGCGCGTTGTGCTTGTGGATCTGCAGGAACTTGCGCGACTTCAGCCGCTTCGGGCACATATCGCACTGGAAACGGGGGATCATGTTGTAGTCGCTGCGCTCAGTAGAGGCGTTAGGGGAAGCGACCGCGACCGCCCAAGGCGCGGGATAGGATGGAGCGCTGGTAGTGCTAAAACTGGCTCGTGCTGCACTGTCATTTGATTGAGGACTATTTTCGTTAGGCATGCAGAAAGTCGAAAATCCAGATAATTGAATATAATAGACGAAAAGCAGATTCGGTGCAAAATGTGTTTGTTTAAAACTACGAAGAATGAAACATGTACTTACCCAGTTCAATAGTTTTGATAGTTTTAAATAGTTTTTACTTTTTATTCGTAGGTCAAAAACAACAAACACATAATATGATAGAGAATCATTATTGTTGATAAATTATTCTGAGATACATTTTCAGGTGACAGTCCGGGTAATCGGGAGTCTAAAAAACTCAGGTTCAACTAGGGATTGCAATCCGGATACTTCGAAATCCGAAAAATCCGGATAATCCGGATTTTTGGGCCTTAGAAAAATCCGGATATTTATTTTTCAAAATCCGGATTTTCGGTTTTTTCGAATAGTAGATAAAATTATAAAAAAGAAGCTTTTATGTAATATAAAAATAATTTAAATGTATTGTGTAATATCCGACATACAAATTCACATTTGTTTCAAGGCACTATCAAAATTTTGCGTGGTCTATATGTACCAAAGTCAGAATTTCGTATGTCTAACATTCCATTGTGTAGTTATTTGGTGGTTGTAATTACATTTCTTTACATTTTATCATTTTATTTAAAAGAAATAATGACATATTCACACATCAAATAGACACACCTCATATTAAGTATATAATTTTAGCATTATGTTAAAAAACAAAATATTATAAAATAAATACACCATGACACATAATATTCCTGATGGAATGACCATCGACTTACAGTGAGTGCTTCTTTAGTTGCTGAGCTGTACTCGCAGTAGGTGCACTTGTGTATTTTGCCCAGATCTCTTTGCTATATTTCTTTGCTCCCATTAGTTTTAGCGTGATAAAATATAGCCTATAGCCTTCCTCGATAATGCTAAGATAAGCCACGTTTGAAGTGCATAATATTAAGTTCAGATAGGGGAAATAAATATTCACACCAATAATTCAGAACATGTTCAAAACCTATATTACATTATTTAAAAAAATTCAGAACCATATCTCAGTTTTTATTGGTCTGAGAACCATATTTGCAAAACTTAAATTAATAATCCTGTCTAAACCTTCAAAACGTAAATACTTCGTTGCTAAGGCGGTTGCTAAGTAGCCGGCGTATGTTTATATTTCTCGGTATACGGTAAAAGTAAACTGACCAATAAAATAAGATTATGTCGTGTCATACGAGTATAACCGACAGATAGCGACCAATAAACTTATCGTCGCCAAGGAGATTGCTGTGTTGATATTTTGGCAAACACAAAACGACTAGGACGGAACTATAAAAATACGATTCTGTCTTTTTCTATTTCCCGACCAACATAATCGTGAAATTGGGCTGACCCGCTACCTGCATAGCAATCAACTTTCTCGAGTGTACATTTATAACGTGTTTTACACTACTAACAACATCATCTCAGTTACGTTCAAAGGAATTTGAACGAAAAGTCCCCGTATACTTCGCCGAATATATTTTTTTAGTTGATCGACTATAACTCAAAAACTTATGAAGTCTTCGTAGCCGTGACAGTTTTCCTTTTAAATTCAGCATATTTCCTACTCCCGTGAATTTTTTCACATTTCCAGAAGTAACTGTTTAGCTGGTAGAAGGGACACTGGACTCTAATGATTTTTCCACTATAAAACTTAATATTTTACAAACGGATCCCTAAATCGGAAAATGATCTATGAAAACTCATAATATTTTTAAAAACCTATCCAACGACACCCCACACGATGGGCTGGACGCGAAAAAAAATTTTCATCCCCACTTTATGTGTATGGAAGGTACCATAAAAAAAATATTTTTTTTAAGATTTCATGTACCATTTTGTCGCCATCATTAATATGTGCATTCATGCCAAATTACAGCTTTGTAGGTCCTATAGTCTCTGAGCAAAACCGCGGACAGACAGACAGACGGACAGACAGAGAGACGGACAGACAGACGGACGGACAGACCGAAACTATAAGGGTTCCTTGTTGACTACGGATCCCTAAAAAAGGCGCGCTAACGCTGTTGTATCACCAATGTATCACCGTTTCAAGCGAGTACAAAATATATCGTTCCGAGTTCCTTTTTTCTATGTTTTTATTTCTCGGGGGTTTGTCTGTGTGTGAGAGAGTGAGAGTACCTGGAAGTTGTTGTCGGGGTTGTGTATGGCGATGTGCTGCACGAGGTTGGAGCGGCGGTGGAAGGTGGCGCCGCAGTGGTCGCACACGTACGGCCGCTCGCCGGTGTGCCGACGCTCGTGGATCTACACACACATACACACGAGAATACAATGGACTTGCCCTGTCCAGATGAATACATGGCCACAGGCAGAAGTCTAAACATAAGAATACGAAAAAAATATTTTTGAAGTGAAAACTTCTTTAGCGGCGTTGAGCACTTTTGTGGGATGGGTAAAAACTGTGAAACTCGCGTCAGATTCTCGTGCTGATCGAAAAACCTTGGAAAAAAACCGTAAGACGGTTGGAGAGTAGTGTTTTGTGTCGAACTCGAACTCGAACTCCAACTCTAGCTCTAACTCGAACTCGATTTGAAATTTGATCGTAACTTGATCGAAACAACTTGATTGACGATTTTTTAAAAATCGATTTTCATAAAAAATGGGTTAAAAAATGCACAACGTTAATTTTCACTTCTGCCGGCACTCCCGGAGTGCAACCCGTCTTTTTTTTTTTACTTTGTGACACTATATTTTAAGTACTGATCTATATCTATACTAATATTACAATTGGGAAGAATTTGTTTGAACACGCTAATCTCAGGAACTACTGGTCCGATTTGAAAAATTCTTTTACTGTTTTATAGCCCATTTATCGAGGAAGGCTATAGGCTATATTTTATCACGCTAATACTAACAGGAGCGAAGAAATAGAGGAAAATGTGGAAAACACGGGGGGAAATTATTTGAAAGGGCTTATTTGAACGCGCTAATCTCAGGAACTACTGGTCCGATTTGAAAAATTCTTTCAGTGTTAAATAGCCTATTTATCGAGGAAGGCTATAGGCTATATTTTATCACGCTAAAACTAATGGGAGCGAAGAAATATAGGAAAATGTTGAAAAAACGGATGAAATTATATGAAATTGGTTATTGCTTATTATCTTAAGAACTACTGGAGCAATTTTTGTGTTATTTGGCAAACATGAAGAATAGACCACGTGAAGGGATCTATGCTATTTTTTGCGGAAAAATGTACGGTTGCGTGAAATTCCTAAATTACGCAAGCGATGCCACGCGGAACCTCTATAATATAATAAAATCGTAGGAAAGTCAATTCTGTACATTGAATATTTTTGTACAATAAATAATACTTGGGATGTGATCTACCATGCTAACGCGGATGAAGTCGCGGGCAACAGCTAGTAATTGATATTATAGTTATCCTCAAAATAGAAAATCAAAGAGTAACACCAAACTTATCAAAATCGAATTGGAGTTGAGAGTTCTGTTACCTCTTAACAAATAGACACACTCTCATATTAAGTATATAATTTTAGCATTATGTTAAAAAACAAAATATTATAAAATAAATACACCATGACACATAATATTCCCGATGGAATGACCATCGACTTACAGTGAGTGCTTCTTTAGTTGCTGAGCTGTACTCGCAGTAGGTGCACTTGTGTATTTTGCCCAGATCATGTTTTGCCCGTTTGTGCTCCTGCAGTTGATAGTGGTTTCTGCATCTTTTTCCGCAGGCCTGTAAGCAAAATGATTCGTCAATCCAATGCTAGCTTGAAGCATATAAAAAGTATAGCTTAACTTTTAATGTATAGAATCAAAGCACCAATTCATACCTGTTAAACCCCATTTTAACAGGTATGTTTTGGTGGCATATTTATTACAATACTATGACCTACGAATAATAAAAACTAAGGAAGAGTAACTCCGTCAAAAAACATGCACCAAAATACTTGTCAAAAAAGTGTATCTTAGGTTCACTTTTCATACATTTGCAATATTTAGGTGACCTTGAGCGGTATAAAGGCTGATGTTACATGACAGTTCGAATGGAACCAAATTTAAAACTGTATTAGTATGGGAGTTACGTTTCCTTAGGTTTTATTATTCGTAGACTATGACACAATTATTACTGACTGTCAATAATTATATCACAGAACCCTATACAACATAACAGATAACCTTTAACTATGGACATCTAAAAGTTGTAACATACTTATGGACATGGGGTCTGACAGACCGCTCGTATTTTCATCTGTTTTTTAGGTAATTGAAAGATTTTTTTGTATTATTTTTGCTTAAATGTCTTAACACACAATTGATTTAGGGAATGTATGGGTTAAATATCCAAAATTCTAAATAATATTGTAAAATGAAGCATTTTACGCAAAAAAGTCACTTTTAATACTTTCATTCACCTGTGACGAAAAAATGACATTTTTTATTTAAGAAACATAAGTTTTGAAACTTTTTGGCTTAATATTCTAGGTCGAACATAGACAAATTTAATGGCAGTCATTTTACATGGTAAAGGCCACAACAAACGTAATTATAGCTTAAATGTAACTAAAAATATTGTGGTTAGTATTTATTTTAGTTATCTAGACAGATCCAATCTAGTTTTTGCTGTAAAAAAAATATTTCCTAAATATTAGCTCTCCTAGACCACAAGGGCGAGACTCCGTGTACATGAGACCTCGCGCGCCGGTGACCTTGAACGGAACTTGTACACCTCTAGGGTTGGTCACCGAAATGGAATTTAGTCTTGTGAGTTGTGCCAAAGCAAAGATGTATATATAATTATATAAATACATAATATAATAATAAAATAATAATCTTAAGATTAAATTAAATTTTATAAATAATAAAAATAAAAATAATTATTCACAATATCAATCTAAATAAATAAATTTTAAAATTATTTATTTGACAAATTATAATAATATTATAAAGAGGAATGATTTTATTGTTAGTTTTTGTCTGTTTGTAACGAATAAGCTCCGAAACTACTGGACGGATTTGAAAAATCATTTTACCATTAGAAGCCGACATGAACACAGGTACTTGTTGTATTTTTACTCCTTATAATTGTGTGCACAATAAAGAATATTTATTATTATTATTATTATTATTACTTTTTACCGCGGGAAAACGCTTCATTCTTACGAAAAAACGGGTAATAGAACAACGGGAATCAGAATTGTCAGGTGCGTGCGATGCGTGTAGGAGTAGCGCGCTCGCTCCACCTACTAGTCAGCCCTCGACCGAATAAGTCCAGGACTGAGCGCTCCGCGCCCCGCGCGCCGCGCACAGTCCCCGCGCCGATCCAGACACGCACACATAGCCGTGAGCGATTTTACGAGCACACATGTTAAATATTTTCGTATGACGAAAGGATTTTGGTATTACGTATGTATGAGAATTTCGAGGGTAGCCCGGTCCCTTAAGGGGAAGTAGGGTAGATGCGATTCTTGCAGGGTATGAGCGGTCTGTGAGACCGCGCGTCCATAGTTAAGGGTTAATATTATGTCGTAGCTACTGTGTACATCATATTCATTGAATTAAAGGGACATTAAATAAACAAATGATGGAGTTCAAGGATCACAATAAATGCTCACCTCACACACGCAGTAGTTGGTGTGGTAGCGCATGTGGGCGTTGTATGTTGCCTTCATCTTAAAATCTTTGTTACACTTGTTGCATCGGTACTGTGCCACCTTGCCTTTCTCCAGCTTCCTCCGAACCTGAAATTAATCTTTTTTTTAACCGACGTCAAAATAAGGAGGTTATCAATTCGACGCGTATGTATGTAATATTTCCAGAACTGCCCAGTTTATGTATATGTTAATCTATAATAATATCTATGGAAGCTTCACACCACGTCAGTCTGGCCCCGTGGTAAGTCCCTGAAGGACTTGTGTTACAGGTACCAGACAACAGAAATATATTTAATACTTTTATACTATACATATATTTAAGATTTTTATTATATGATACGCATATTTAATATACATCCGTGACCCAGGAACTTTATAAACTTTTTGTTCCGTCGGCGGGACTCGAACTCGCGACCTCCGGCTTGACCTACCAACGCGCTCACCACTGCGCCACAGAGGTCGTCAGATGAATCTATGACAGCTTCTGAACAGATGTGCCAAATTTTAAAAGTGTATGTACGAATGTATGTATGTTTTTATGTTTGTGCACGCATATCTCTGGAACCACAAGTCTATACTAGGTATTGTTCAACTTACGGAATACTGCAAGTTTCATCAAAATTGGTTCAGTAGTTTTTGAGATAGGGAATTTTAATTCTTAATTAAGTACAAAAATATGAAGCTGGTTTTATCTTTTTAAAATACTATTATTGTATTTTACCTAGAAGAGGTATTATATATTATTAAAAGATGTCCATTAAAAAATGCTACTTGTATTAGTCGTTCCTTGCATTGTTTTATAGGAGGCGTCAATTCATTATATTTTGATGTGATCTAGGGGGGAAGGTCAAGCTAATTTTTCCAAATCTCACTTAGGAGGGAGGAGGGGGTCAAGCTAAATCTGGGAAATATATCTACAAAATCTGACCAAGGGGGGAGGGAATAAAAAATGCCTCACACAATTATTACGCCCCATAGTCACGCATCATTTACTTTGTAGCTAGTTAATATTGTATTACATAATTTAATATTCTACCTCTGGCTTGTTTTGTGCCATTTCTTCCTCGTCCCTGCGATCATAGAACTCGTCTCCCAGGGCATCATGGTAATCATCATAGGAATGTTCCAGTTCAGTTTCTACTTTCTCTGATTTAGGCTTTTTCACTTTATCAAATTTGTTTTCTTTTCTTCTGTGTCCATAGTTAATTAATGACTTCTCTGATTTTCTGCTGGTTTTTCTAAATTTAATAGCCTGTTCTAGGGCCTGTGAGCACTGATTACAGATCTTTTGTGGCAACCCATCATCCGGTTTTACCTGTAACAAGTAGTGTTTTCTATAAAACAGAGTTTAATACAATATACTTACTATAATAACAGGATAAATAATGATTGTGTGAATGTTGGTTCCACTGTAATGCATAAACTATAATTGATTCATTATAGTAAACAAGATACAAAAAGATATACAGCCTGGTTTTTCACACATGAAGTTTGTGAATAGTACCTACCTAATAGAAGAACCAACTCAACATTCAGACCTAGTATCCCAGGTTAGTAACAAAAGGTATGGACAATTTAATATTGTTAGACTGAAAAGCGAAATACAATAGCCATAATTCGAAATAAACAAAATAGAATACTTGCGTCTAGGCCGCATATTGTGTAAAACTCGTTGGATCGTTTCAACTCAAGTCCTTTACCGGAGAATATGTTCTGTAAATTTGCAGTCCCGAGACAAGTCCTGCAGCGCTGAGCTGTGCGGTCCAATTTACAATTATTATCCTCGTAGAGTTTGTTTCGAATTGTTTTACCACTTATATATGAACGACGCTTCAATGAAATTCCGTTCATCATAAAGAAAAGCGGTAACATTTTATAAGCATGCTCTCCACTAAAAAACTTATTCTAAAGGCCAGTAATACCTTACGTATTATCTTTTATTTTAATAACTAGAAGATAATTGAGCAAAATTTACAAACATTCGCATTTGCGGCTTTTACAGCTTTTATCAGGTGGACGAAATTCCCGAACAAAAAAAAAATTGGGTTCCAAATTTAAACGTAGCAACTGTACCCAATCAGATAATCTGTGCAAGGTCGACTGTGATTGGCTGATAAAAAAGACCATAGAGAATATAAACTACATGAGAAAAAAGACGAAGAAGGAGTTTAAAATTCAAAGTTCGATTTTCATTTTGTGAAAATTATTTTGTAGCAACTCATACAAAAATTGTAAATTGAGTGGATTAATTAATGAAAAACGAAAGGTAAGCCATTGTAAAATGTAAATGTAACCGTAAATTGATAAATTGAAGCAAAACATAACTATGTCATACCATGTTCTAATACAAAGTATGTCGCAGTATTATTTGCATATTTGTACAATAATTTACAACATAAACTATATTAATATGAAAAAGATAGATTATTATTTCATAGAAAATATTATAATGTATATCAGTATGCAGTTAATTTGGAAAATGTTAAAATGTGTATATTGTTTTATTGTAATAATACATAAGGTTGATAAGTATACTTAATAATTTATGTAAACTGTATGGAAATGTAGTAAATGAAAAATGTTTCATTAATTTCAGATTTTTAGGTCCCTATACTAGTTTGCAACATTTTAGTCTGCAAGCAATAGCTGGAGAAGGAAGGTATGGGATTATGAGTGGTACGGCCACCAAGGAAAAATCCTCTGATCAAGACGTGAGGTGGTATGCAGCTGGCCTGAGCCCACGCGATAGATTTCAGCTGTCGTATACAGGGTGTAACAAAACAAAGTAATGATACTTAAGTGTGTTACTTGTATAAAGGTGCGCGTCTATTGGATCGGGATCGGAGCATACTGCGTAGGTATGCAGCGGACGGATTTGTTGCTTTGTATGTATGGTACTGACTACTGTGAACTGCACTAGAAGTACTGGAACGTCATTCTGCGCCTAACAAAATATATATGACGACACGACGCGCAGTCCGCACCGTACGCCCCGATTCTGACCTGGTGGACGCGCAGCTTTAATCCCCTCCCTATATAGAGTTTACTGTGTAAGCCAATCAAGTAGTTAGTAGAGTAGCATAGACAGCTATTCTATTATATTTATAAATAAAATACATAAAACTGTACTGTAATATTATAATATTTAGTAATAGAAATCAACAAAAGCTTGTGGATTAAATCTGTTTTATTGTTTAATTTACCTTATTAGCCTATTTATTTAGCTGTGTACAATAATTTTTATTGAAATAAAACATTTATTTGAGCTTATTTATTTTTTATTTTATTTTTTTTAATTTTTGGTATGTTTAGAGTGAAAGGTTTTGCACTTAAAAATTTTAACTTCAGTTTCAAATTAAAAAAATAACGGATGTTTATTTTTTTTCTTCTAAGTCCGACCTCTTGTTACGTAGTATACAGTTTACATCCTCTTTGGCTTTTATGCGTTAGCATTCTTTATAGTTTGTGCAGTTTTTATGTTTTTACCACAGACTATTTAGGGATATTTTTACCGTTTTTTTTTTTTGTTTGATTCGTCCCATTCAGGACAGGCAAAGGGAACAAAGCCCATACAGCCATGTCTTTTTTATGTTTTTACCGGTTTTTTAGTTTTTACCGTCTTTTTAACTTTTTACATTGCTTTTTACCTACTGTTTTAGGGATGGCGAATAAATATCGATATATCGACATTTTCAATTTGATTTATCGATATTTTTGGGCGATATGTTTTGTTATGTATATCGATATCAAATATCCAATATCGAAATTGTAATTTGTATCAAAAACGATATTTTCTGCTTTTTAATTTGGTACTTAAGTTGATTTTTAAGTTGGCAACTCTGTCTTTAAGTCAATGACACATGTGACATGTGGCAGTTCAGTAAAGTTCAGTAATTTCATTCATTTGTGTATCTGACTAGGCTGTATGGGCTCAATTTCAAATCAAGAATCAAGTCAGCCATTATAGTTCTTTCTTTAAGTGTTGTGTGTGGTGTAATTTTGGGTAGACACTCGACATTTTACACCAGTTCTTTCGGGTCTAGCCCTGAAATATTTAACTCCTACGGCTTCCTCCGTGCCGTCAGAAAGAGTGGCTTCTGCCGACAATCTGGCATTTCCTAACAACAGGAGCTGGCTGACGGCAGAGCATATCAAAATAGAGTTTTTTTACTCTCAATTCCGGACAAATACTGGTATAATTGACTGATTCCTTATTTCTTTGATAAAATTGAGAATAAAGTAATGAATGGAATAAAAAAAAAACTTTTTATTACTTAAATTACAAAAAAGGAAAATTGGTCGAAAAGTTTGACCGATATATCGATATTTTTTTCGCGATAAATCTAGACCGATATTGATATTTTTTCAAATCGATATATCGATATATACTCTGTCATTTTCTACATCCCTATACTGTTTTTTTTTTCAAAATTCCACTATAAATTTTGACGTTTCACATTTTTAAAAGAATAAACGTCAAAATATATTTTTTTTAATTTTCAAAAGCAATGAAGTTCATGTTCAAGTTCATCAAAGTTGCAAAATAAGGCCCGAGTATATTTTATTTTATTTTTTATTATTTTTAGCAATATCCTGCGAAATCAACGACGAGAACGAATTACGAAATCAAGAGAGAATCAATTATTAGCATCAACCTACCTGACGAGTGTCGATTGTCGAGTGATTGTACGCCAATTGTACGCATAGGGACTGATAGGGACCGATACTATATGTTATAGCACATAGCACAGTTTCAAAGTTCTTTCGGGGAGGTCAATTGAAACAAGTTACATACAAAATACAATTTAATTTAATAGCTCTTTGGATTTTTCTCACAAAATTATAAAAAAAATAGTTTTCTGTACAAAATACAAATACTGTTGACTACATTTAGCCCCACTGGCAGGCTCCGATTATCATTGGGGCATAAAGCTTGGAATGAGCTTCCTATAGCTTCTGCTGTTTTGATCTTCAAAAAGACTTCTGAGCACATACACCTGCAAATAAAAATTGTATTTATACTTACATAATCTTGATATCAAATTAAATATCTTCATATTTACACTGAATATATAATAGAACGTCCTCTTTTTTAAAGTAGGTTAAAAATAATATCAATGTAGAACCTCCCTCTTGCGCTGTGATATATTTTTATAATGTGGCTGGCACCTAATTGTCGTAGAATGTAGATCATGAATGTGAGAAGTTATTTCTATACTAATATTATAAATGCGAAAGTATCTCTGTCTGTCTGTCTGTCTCGCTTTCACGCCAAAACTAATGAACCGATTGTAATGAAATTTTGTACACAGATAGTCTAAAGCCTGAGAAAGGACATAGGCTACTTTTTAGCTGGAAAAAGGGGTAGTAAGGGGGTGAAAATGCGTACATTTGATAAAAATAAGTTAGTTCCAAAAATTCATAACAGATGGCGCTTTGAGTCGCCTACATCGCGCTATCGCTTACTCATAAGTCTTTCTATAAGTTATGGTACCATGTTAAATCACGTTTTCCGATTTTTTCGATTGTTATATACGTTATTAAATATGTCACTACTCACTACTCAGTACTTTATCTATGTAGTGACGTAACCTTAAACATACCAATGATAAACCATAGTTTATGGGTAAAGCTAAAGTTGTGTTATGGGGGGCTAAATAAGCTTTAAATTTGGTATAAATTATAATTTAAAATTAAAAATGAAATATTATGTGCACACTGCACAGCTGCAGTTTTTAGGTATTTTGATTTAAGGGGTACCAGGGTTTTAAAAAGCTTTTAAATTTGACACCAATTTTGTTGACACCGCGCGCCATAAACTGAAGTCCACGCGGACGAAGTCGCGGTTTTTTTTTTCGAAAGGGTCTAAGCTACTGGTCTGGTTAAGACCATGGTAGTTTAATCGTGGCTATAACTAGTCTGTTGCTAGTTGGTTTGGAGATAAACAATTAGGGGGCCTGACCCCCTCCCCTAAAGTCACACGTGTGACATTCTAATCGGGCAATATTGGGGAGAGCTACGAAAATAAGCTATTTTCATCTGACGTGGGGACACGGATCCCCCCTGCTCTTAAGGGGTCCGACCCCTTACTCACTCTCTGACGAGTGAGGCTGAACGCGCGCGATAGCACAAACTAGCTGCGTACGAGTTATCGCGGTAGATGAGCTCAAGTTATTAATGTTATTGCATAAAAGAGGGCCGTCCCTCTCCCCTTCCGAGTCCGGTTGGGGTGACATACGCGTGTATGTTCTAATGTCAAAGTAATTGGTAGAGCTCTCTACGACAATGTCGCGGTCGCGGTCATGATTTAGGTGTGTTCCTATGCTATCCGCATGCGAACTCGAACCCGGGTTCGAGCTCGGCACGGAATTCGGTCGGTCTGTCTGTTTGTCGTTCGGGTCGTGTTAAGTCCTCGGGGAAGGCGCCGGCGTCGTCCCCGGTGCAGTACTAACCACGCGGGTGAGTGTGATTTGTGTTTACGTAACTGTACACAGTACGTTACGTATTCTGTGATGGGGTCTACAGGGTCGGCTAAGATATGCTTGGGCCGCCTGAAGGGGTATCGGAATGTCCGTGCGTCATGTTCATAGTCATAGTCCACAGCCTTACGAATGAGCGGATTGGGATGTACTTTGCCTTTCTCAAAGAATCTCTCTGAGAATTCTTTGATATAGACTTTGATAGTGATAAGCTCGCAGTCTTTATGCAAGTCGATGTTTCGCATGTAACGGGGGGAACCTGTTGCCATGCGCAAAAAACGGTTTTGAACTCGTTGCAATTGGTTCATCTGATTGTCACTTATGTGTGCGAAAGAGACGCACGCATAAGTGAGTATCGTTCTTATACACGTTTTGTATAAGGTGAGCTTATGTCTTAAGGACATTTTGCTACTCGCGTTGAGTAAAGGATATAATTTGTATAACACACATTTCGCTTTACGTACGGTATTCGATATATGGTTCGTGAATGACATCGACTTGTTTAGTACTACTCCTAAGTATTTGACAGCCGTGACTTCGGGAATTAATTTTCCGTGCAGACTAATAGGTTGCATTTTCTTACGATTTAGTCCGTTACATAATATAGCGTGACTTTTGTCGGGGTTTAGTTCAATTCTTCATTTAGCGAACCATTTACCGAGTTCGGTAACTGCTTCTTGGAGTTTTTTGGACGCGAAACCTATTTGGGGATGAGCAAAGAAAAGGGCCGTGTCATCCGCGAATAGCGCTTTTTGTACTCGAGGGTGGGTGGGCAAATCGGACGTGTAGAGATTGTAGAGGGTCGGGGAGAGAACCGAGCCCTGCGGTACTCCAGCCTCTAGATCTCTAAGTGAAGACAGAATGCCTTCAACTCTAAAACGAAATTTACGGTTTTTGAGGTAGTTACTTATTATTATAACAAGACTATCGGGAATTCCGAGTTTAAAAAGTTTATAAATTAGTCCATTGTGCCAAATTTTGTCGAATGCTTTTGCGACATCAAAGAAAACAGCGCAAGTCGGTTTCCATTGTTCTTTTGTTCTAATATGTACTCCGTCAGGTGGTGTACCTGAGCGGGACAGCTGTGGAATTCGGGGAATGCGAATTGTTCATCAGGTAAGAGTTTTTTATCAACTACGACGTCTTTTAGGCGTCGTAGTATAATTCTTTCGTAAATTTTACCGAGGCAACTAATTAAACTAATTGGTCTGTAACTACTTGGATCCGTCCGGAGTTTACCCGGTTTGTGGATACCTATTATTATAGCTACTTTCCAAATATCTGGGAATGAACATCCTAGTAAAAGGGCGTTAAAGATGTTCACGAGTAATTCAATTATAGTGGAAGGTAGTCATTTAAGGGTTTTATTTGAGATACCGTCCAGGCCTGGGGCCTTTCTGGAATTCAAATCTTTAATAATATCTTTGATTTCCTCCGCATCCACCGGCCTAAGGGGCTCTGATGGTGGGGCCATGAGTCGGCTTTCTACCTCGGTATTGACTAGATTAACATGATCGGGGTCAGTCGCGAGAGTACTAGGTTGGCACTGATTTTCTATGGTGTCGGCCAAGCATTCGGCTTTGTCAATATTTTCCAGTGCAGGAGGACGATTTGGTCTGTTTAGTGGAGGCATGTCGCTCTCCGTATCTTTTTTGAGGGACTTCGCCAGCGGCCAGTAGGCCGTGTGAGACGGTTCGAGTTCGCTAAGAAGTCGATCCCACCTCTCGGCTTTGTGTTGTTTGATTTTATATTTAACTTCCCTCTCGTAGTGACGGAGGGCCCTCCTCCAGTCTTCCGATGGGTAGCGATCGTACGTGCGTTTAGCCGCGTTACGGAGTCTGATGGACTCTTTAGTATCATCTGGGAGAGGCCAGCGATTCTCACGGATCGCTGACATTTCCCTAGAAGATTTATTGATGTTCTCTACCAGATGATCAGTCAAGTGGAGAGAGGCCTCAAGCGCTACTTTAGAGTTTTCTATGAAATCGGGAATGAGATCGAGGTGACTCGATTGAAGGTTTTCTAGGTTATCTGCTAGTAATTTATAATCAATTATCTTTTTAGTACTAGCAGCGAGTTGGTTAGAATTGCCAAGCGCAATTTTAACTGGTCTGTGGTCCGAGTTAAGCTCGTGGATTGTTTCCAAAGATATGTTGAGGTTAATGTTTTTAACTAACGCAATATCAATAACACTAGGGTTATGAATAAGGTTGTTACTACGGCTAGCAGTGTCGTAGCGAGTGGGGTCGTTAGGGGCTAAAATTGCAAAATTTAAGGAGTCGCATAGGGCGGTTAATCTAATGCCATTCGTATTAGAGATGACATTGCCCCACTCTGTGTGTTTGCAGTTTAGGTCGCCGGCAATGATGACGGCGTTGCCTAAGTTAAATAGTGATCCTAGTTCGCTAGAAGTTATGGGCATTTTGCTGGCTAAATAGGCAGATACAATTATGATGGGTTGATGGTCTGTCATGCTAATGTGACAAATAGAAGTTTCTAAATTAGTTAGGGATAGGGGTTCTAGGGGAACACAGTGCAATGATTTTTTGTAATAAATCATTGTGCCTCCGAGTTGGGATCGGGTTCTGTCATTTCTAACTATTTTATAGTTAGCTATTTTGGGGCTTTTTCTACTAGGCTTAAGGAACGTCTCCTGCACTAGTAAAATATCGACATTGTCGTTTATGACGAATTCGCGGATTTCGTCTATATTATTATGTATGCCGTTTGTATTAAACGTAACTACCTGTAGGGAGCGCGGTTTTATTCTTCCAGTGGAATCCATTAGTTAAACGATGGTGATAAATTGAGGGAATTGATCCTGCGGATCGAGTCGTTGTAAGTCGACAGACAGGCGGATAATTGTGAAAAAGTCCTAGCCGTCCGTAGTCCGTAGGAGAAATCGGCTACCTCTGACGGGTTTATGAGGCTTAGGAAATCGGTCACGTACCCCAGATCGTCTCCGTAATTTGAGGTTATATTCGCGGGGAGAGTAGGCTTTTTCGCGGGGGGCGCGGCTTTTGCCGCGGGTGTTGCGGGCTTTGTCGCTGGGGGCGCGGGTTTTGTCGCGGAGGGCGCGGGTTTTTGAGCGGCGGTGGGCTGGGCCCTGTTGGGGGGCACGGGGAAGTTATTAGGGGCACTACTGTTGTTCACCCAAGGTGATTTAGTGGGAAACGGAGCAGGGATAAATCTCTGCTTTGTTTTTTCTTTATTGTTTCTCTTTGTTTGAAGCGCAATTCGTCTCTTTACTTTAGGTGCTTTTACACACCCTCTGTAATTAGCCGGGTGGCCTTGTGTTTTGCATAGCACACAGCTAGGGGGTTCGGACTCCTCAGCTGGTGCTTTGCGTGGGCAGTCAGAGGTGCCGTGGTCTCCGAGGCACTTGACACAACGCGGTCGGGCTTGGCAGTTTCGCGCGGAGTGCCCGTAAAGTTGGCACCTGTGGCATTGGCCAGGAGTGCGTCTTTTACGGGGGGGTTCCACGCGTATGCCGGTTATGTTACATACAGCGCGTATATTAAAAATTTCCTTACCTTTCCTCGGGGGTAAGGGGGAGGATCACTAGTACCATGTTGTACACGTGTTTTTTGACGGGGTGGTACATCCTGTGTACCTCGGTCGCCGGGTAGCCTTGGGCTATTAGGTCTTCAAGTACATCCATTTCGGAGATGAACTTGTCGACACCTACTATGACGACGCGGAGGACACGTTCGTCCTCTAAGGCATAGGTGTGTAACCTATGTTTTTTCCGCGGAGGAACGCAGTTAGGAGGCGATGGTCCTGAGGCGTTTGGACCTGGACCTTTATCCCGATCGGAGTTGTGGTAGCCGTCGAGTAACGGAGCTTTTTCTCGTTTATCGCGGCGGAAATGATGTTCCATTTTTCCTTCTCCTGTACTATGATAGGAGGAGGCATTTTGGGAGCGAGTTCCGTCTCGGAAGCCAGAGAGGCCTGAGACGGAACTATTTGCGAGGCCTGCGAGGCCTGAGATGCCTGAGGGGCGATCGGGGGGCGAACGGGGGACGCGGCACTGCTAGTCTGCACGGACGTCGCAGGTAGCTCGGGCCTAGGGGCCGGTTTAGTCTTTCTGGACTTCGGTTTTCCGACCTGTTTAGTCGGGGAGGACAAGACTGGAGAGGAAGAGCCTTCGGCGCGCTTTCTCTTCTTCGTCTTTTTACTGACGACCGTGGTGAAGTCACCTTCACCAAGGTCAGTCTCTTGCTCCGAGCAAGACATCTCAATATGACACCCGCAACTCCGTCATGTGGAAAAATATTATCGCAATGGGATCCTGGAAAAATATATTTAACTGTACCTACATAAAAAGTATTGTTTGTACTTTCCCCGGACTCGAACTCACACTCAATTTGATCAAAAGCTTCTATCTAGGTTCAGTTATTTAAGCTTCACGTAGCTATTTCATTGTTACTACTTCTGTAACTGATACAGTATTTAAATTTTTTTGAGCATTAACAGACAAACAAACAATATTTACCTGAATAAGGCTGACGACTATCATCATAATGATCTGCCAGATTGACCAGTTCATAACTCTGTAACAAGGAAATGTAGTTAGGGCGCATTTTCATTAGTCGTTAACTCGTGCGGTATACAGCATACGGGGAGTCTATGACAACTAATGGCGCAGTTTGATTGGTCGTAGCATGCATTTTAGAAATCTCCCGCACCCCGCATGCGGGCCCTATCGATCAGTGAAAATGCGCCACGTTATGAGTTATGAACTTATGACATAGGTACTCATACACTCGCAGTACAATACATAAAGAATGTAATATAACTCATACAAATAAAAAAAAATGTTTTATTTCTGAGCAAATTTTAATAAAATCTTTTTCAGAAAGTCTATGTGATAACCTACCACCGGTTCAGGAACTAACCTGAGAAGAACCGACGTAAGAAACTAGCACAAAGACAAACACTCCATTCATTTCTTTTGAGTAGCTACTAAATTATTATTCCTTGATGATGCTCACAACTCGTTGCACGAACTCGTTTGAGAACGCGAGAAGCGCGAGAACCGTACATTTTTCATTGACAACTATCACTCATGTGTCTGTCCATACCGAATTTCATCGGCGTTCAACGTTTAAACCCAGGAGAGGTAACAGACAGACACAATTTATAGTAAGGATATGCCGAGTGCGGCGTTTTGCGACTGTTGCCGGTGATGCTATAAGGCAAGGGTTTCCAACCTGGGGGTAATTACCCCCGCAGGGGTAAAATAGCTATTCTAAAGGGGTAACATAGGTGGTACCTAAAATAAATGAATTGGCAGAAAAAATATATAAACTCTGTACATTTTGGACAAAAACAACTACAGAATACCCTATAATTGCAGACAGAGATCTGAAATAGTGGTTGGTACCGTTAGCTACCACTTGTAAATGCGAGAGCGGCCTCTCAACTGGTGGGGGGGTAAAATCAGTTTCTCTAACAGGCCATAGGGGTAACAGCTCTAAAAAGGTTGGGAACCATTGCTATAAGGCGTTAGCAGGTCACTCAGCCTCTCACCTGGAGCACATCTCCTCGGCGAGGTTCCTATCGCGGGCCTCGTGCGCGGACAGCAGGTCCTGCAGGCGCCGCGCCGCCGCCACGTGCTCGCGCATGCGCCCCACCGCCTCCGATATGTCGCGGACTCGCATCATGTATACGTCCGCCGAGCTCCCTGCACATATGACACACTAGCTGTTGCCCGCGACTTCGTCCGCGTGGACTTCAGCTTATAGCGCGCGGTGTCAACAAAATTGATGTCAAATTTAAAAGCTTTGAAAACCCTGGTACCCCTGAAATCAAAATACCTAAAAACAGCGTGCAGTGTGCACACAATTTTTTTTTAAATTAAACTTTATTTATACATGTTTATACCTAAAGCTTATTTAGCTACACAACTTTAAGCTTTAGCAACTATTTATCATTTTAGTAGGTATTCATTGGTATCATTTTGGTAGGTTTAAGGTTACGTCACTGCATAGATAAAGTAGTGAGTAGTGAGTTATTTAATGACGTGTATAACAATCGTAAAGAATCGAAAAGCATGACTAAACATGGTACCACGTCTTATAGAAAGACGTATGAGTAAGCGATAGCGAGATGTAGGGGACTCTTAGCGCCATCTGTTATGAATTTTTGGAACTAACTTAATTTGAACAAATTTACGCATAAACACCCCCTTACAACCCCTTTTTCCAATTAAAAAATAGCCTATGTCCTTTCTCAGGCTTTAGACTATCTGTGTACAAAATTTCATTACAATCGGTTCAGTAGTTTTGGCGTGAAAGCGAGACAGACAGACAGACAGAGATACTTTCGCATTTATAATATTAGTATAGATGTCGTATAATTTAACCAACATTTAACAAAGTCTAGAGACGTTTTTCCTGTCATGCGTGTCATCGCCCTCGCGCGGATCTGGATCTCATGAAAGTTGCCCGCATCCTGCATTTCCTGTCATGCAGACAACATGGGTGCGGTGAGAAGCATATTGTGACCCAAATGAAGTTTACAAGGCTCAGCATGAGCAGTTATTTTAAATAATAAAATATATTAAAGAAAACTGCATCTTTGTCGTGTTATATAAATTTGTTACTTATTATATTAATATATTTACCACCCATCTCCAGTTCCTTGTCGTCATCATAGTCCTTGTCCTGATTTTCATCATTGTCAATAAGGAGATCAAAGTATACCTGTAGACAAGTTAAGATTATTTATTATTTAAGTTAAGTTAATCTAAACATTTATAATCCGTTAAATATGGTAAGCTATTACATAATATACATAATACAGTACAAAAACTTTCTTAACATCTTTCAGTAATGTAAGAAATATAAGTTAATAATTATGTATTCATAGTGTAATAACTACAGAAGTAATAATTACAGCAAGGCCTTTGATAGCATCAGCTACGCCTCAATAAGGACCGCATTAAACAAGCTTAACATCAGCTCGAAATATATTAATATCATGAAACTAATTAACAAAAACAGCACTAGCAGAGTAAGGCTGGAAAAGAAAGGAGAACTAATCAATATAGAGAAGGGCGTAAGACAAGGCGACCCCTTATCACAGAAACTATTCATTGCGGTTCTAGAAAATATATTTAGGAACATCAACTGGAAAACGAAAGGCATAAAGATAAACAATAAATAGCTAACCCATCTCAGATTCGCAGATGACATAGTCTTGCTATCAGAATCAGCATCAGACCTGGAAAATATGCTTGAATCACTAAACCAAGAAAGCAAAAAGATAGGACTAGAAATGAACGCTTTAAACACGAAAGTTATGACTAACAGTATTAAAAGAGCTATAAAAACAGAGGACAAAATAATAGAGTATGTTGACAATTATATATACTTAAGAAAACAGATATCTTTTTATAAGACTCACAACATAGACAAAGTAGAACGAAGACAGAATATAGCGTGGAAAAAGTTCCTGGTCCCTCAAAGAAATCCTAAAGGGAGACTACTCAATAAACCTGAAAAAAATAGTACTTGATACCTGTGTGCTACCCAGTCTGCTTTACGGTTGCCAAACATGGGTTTTATCAAAACTAACAAAACAAAAGATAATAAAAACCCAAAGAGCTATGGAAAGGAGCATCCTAAATATAAGGAAAATACAAAAAGTGAGAAGTGAAACAATTAGACAAAAAACAAAACTAACAGATGCCCTAAAACAAGCTCTAAAACTGAAGTGGCAATGGGCTGGACATGTTTCTAGGTATACCGATAACAGATGGACAATAGAAACCACTGAGTGGGAGAAACCTTCTGGAAAAAGAAGAGTCGGCAGGCCAAAAGGAAGATTGGCAGATGACCTAGTAAAAACAGCAAGCAAAAACTGGCTTACGATAGCTAAAGACAGGGAGAAATGGAAAAACATGGAGGAGGCCTTCACCCGTCATACTACCAAGAAGGTTCGGCAGGACATAGTGGAGGTTCAGGGGACACGGATACTGACGGGTTAGGGAGTCGGGGTGACAGATTACCTTAAAAATCTGCCGCTTTGCTCCCAGGGTCCGTCTGGGCCTGTGTTACCTTGAGTATCCACTGTGCCACGCAAAGCCACGTGAAATTATAGAGTAAGAAACATAAATGTAATTAATTTTTAAACACTAGTGTATATTATAGGAAATAAAGGCTTTTTTATTTATTTTATTTAGTGTAATAACTCTAATAAGTAGGGCCCGGATTTATATGTAAATACATATTTTTATTTTACACGATTTTCGGCCTAGAGTGTGTTTTTTACACGAATAGGCTACTTGACATATATTTAATTTCATTGAAAAAATGCATATTTCTAGTAGAACTTGGCCTAGGAAACTGTATTTCATCCTTATCGTGAAATAATAGCTTATGATTGATAAATAAAGTCGATTTGAAAATATGATTTTATGAAAATAGGAATTGTACTGACGAAAACGCTTTTGCGGTACTTCCGATCTGGATGTGACGTCATCCCATTTGTAATTTAATATCTTTTGTTTATCGCGCTCGTTATATGTAAGTTTATTTGTACATAAATAATATGAATAAGCCTAGAAAGATTTATAAAATATATTTTCTTGAATAATTCAAATAAAACATCAGTTTTATATATTATCTCCATTTATTGTAGTTAGGAAATGAAATGGCCAAAACTTTTCTACAAAAGTGTTTAACATTACAAATGATTTCTAAATTCTTTTTTAATTTTTTAAGCACTGTTAGACTCGTACGTTTAGCACATAAAACTTTTTTCAATAAAGAAAGTATAAAATACAAAAAACATGACGTCACACTATGGCGGCACAATGGCGGACAGTGTTTTCGGCACCATATATAGGGCATATTTTTCAATCAACATTTTTATGGGTTTCTACTGTTTAAAATATTAAAATATTAGTTTTTTTAGTGAAAATGAATGATTAAGAAGCGATTAGAATGAAGAAAAAAAAATAGGTCAAGTAGCCTATTATCATGTTTAGACTGTGAAAAACTAAGTTTTACTTTCCATATTTTTCCATATCGTTACAGATACGGGCAGTTGTTTACCTGCGCGCGACAGTTGCGCGTACTTTCTAGAAAAGTCCAACCCTTGTTTATGTAAATTGCGTGTTTACGTAAACAATCCAGAATGGAACGTTCCAGAAAGTATGGCGGGCCATATAAAAGGTAAACAAGCCGGCAATCAATTCAGTTTGATACAAGCGATCATCAAGGCGACTTCGAAGTGAGAACAAGTGATCAATAGTGATTGTGATAGTGACCTACGACTCGGCTACGACCTAGGACAGTGATAGTGCTCAGTGATTTAAATGCTTAGTGTTTGGACTTAGTGATTTGTGTGAGCTAGTGTTTGTGAATAAAGTCTTCAAGAGAGTCACCAGGTCTTTCTCTCCGAATCCTCGAACCCTAGCACGTAACAATATTTTAGGGTTTTATAAGTCCATATTTTGCAAGAAAATGTCACAATCGTCCATATTTTCACAAAAATGCGACTGCGTATTTAGCTTTCCTCTCGCATTTTATCGTCGTATTCTGTTTTCAAAGATTAATGAAGAAATAGAAAATAAAGTTTCAGATGCTGAAGGTCCTGTTACTGACATGGCTAAACAAAAACTGAAGTAAAAAAAAATCGTTAATTGTGAGTTGTGACGTGCAGGGATCATTTAGCCAATATTAAGCGAACCCAAGGCGAACCGAAATAAGGGGGCAAACGAGCAAACGGGTCACCTGATGGAAAGCAACTTCTGTCGCCCATGGGCACTAGCAACATCAGAAGAGCTGTAGGTGCGTTGCCGGCCTTTTTAGAGGGAATAGGGGAGGGTAGGGAAGGGAATAGGGGAGGGTAGGGAAGGGAATAGAGGAGGGTAGGGAAGGAAATAGGGGAGGGTAGGGAAGGGAAAAGGGTAGGGGATTGAGCCTCCGGTAAACTCACGCAAGCGCTGTTTCACGCCGGTTTTCTGTGAGCCCGTGGTATTTTTCCGGTTGAGCCGGCCATTCGTGCCGAAGCATGGCTCTCCCACGCCAAATCTTGCAGCATGACGTGCGTTACGTGTCATGCTTACAATATTATCGGCATGTAATGCAAGTTGCACAATTAATACTGTCACGCATTGAGATGTATGGAGTTGCCATTTCCAACAAAAAACATGTCGCATTTTAGGAATGCGCGGGGAGGGAGGCCGGGCGTTGATTGCTACAGATTAGTACCGCAGAAGTGACACAGTTTTGTGCCTACACTCGAATGAATGCAGAATCTATTTGAGTAAATGGATGAAATAAAAAAAAAAAATACTATTTAATAAAATTTACATACCTAATTAAGTTTGGATCTACAGTCCACTATAGCCAACTACTTTATTTAAAGTACTTAAATTTTTTCAATTACGATAATAAAATAATTTAATGTTTGCATGTATAATGTACGTAATATTTTAAATATTACCAAAATACAAACTCGTCTACGTGAGTACTTCATTCATCGTCGTCTTATCATAGATCAGTATTCTGCCTACATTCCACTCTGAATCTACTACTCTATGACAATGCAAATGGCGCGCGTCTTCGCCTAGTAATTTAATGTTCGTATTTTAATTGAAAATAATTAAATAAGAATACTAATACCGATGAAATGTTATTCCGTTATTTTGAAGTGTTACTGAAATAATTTTTGCAATGTCTTAACCCATGACTAGGTATTTTGTGACTTTTTTGTGTTTGTTTGATAATGTTGTAGGTCTGGCGTGCAGAAGAGCTCACGTGCGACTAATGGCTGGTTTACATGTATTAAGTAGATAAGTAGTTAACTAAATTTTAACTTAATTTTAAGTTACTAAATTGCATGTAAATACACAATTTAGTAGCAAGTAGCAAGTTGCAACTAAATTTTAACTTACTACTTGCTACTAAATTGTGTGTTTACATGCAATTGTTAACTTAAAATTTAGTTATAATTTAGTAAATGACTTATCTACTTAATACGTGTAAACCAGCCCTAAGTGCACTGTGGCTATATAGCTTTCTGAATTGTGCGACGGGATAGTGATCAACGTTGCCATGGCGACATACTTATTTTGTCACTTCAATAAAATTATATGGGCGAAGTACTTTATATTACGGCAAAGCAACATTTGCCGGGACAGCTAGTATTAATATTTTAATCATGGTTTCATTTCTTTTTTCTCCAGATGAAAATTACTTACAGTCTTTTCACTGAATGTGCTGAAAGTGTTATCAAAGCAAAACTTGTAGTCACCCTCCAATGTGGAGGTGTGTCGGTGTGCATTGTCCTGCTTCTTGTAGTCGGCCACAATGCTTCTGCCCGTAGGATCTGACAGTTGGAAGGATATGTCTAACTCCCCATGTGTAGAATCTATTACCTGAAATGAGTTTTATAAAACTTACCACACTAAGTATTTGAAGTAAATTATTATAAATCTGTTTCAAATATTCAAGAAGTATATTTTTGTGATGTTTACATAATATCAGACAGTAGACTAGTATGAATACAAATATAATTAAGAACTGATTAAAAAAATTTTCAATTAAGAGATATGCTCTGGGTTTCAGAAAATTTTACACCCTACCTTCATAATAGAAATAAAGTAGTAGCATAATATGTAAGTCCTAGAATAAACTGAACTGGTTTGGGCTTCTAAGGATTTATTAGTGTTTATAAAGTAACTATATTTATAGTTGATTTAAGACTTCAATCCAGGCCTGACCAAGGTTCAGGGTTTAGATTGAAAAAGTGAAACACAAACAAAGGCAAGACAACGACCACAAATTCCCGCTTCCACAGCAGTTGCTTATATATTTTTTGTAACAAACAAACAAAGACATAAAATAAGAGAGAATACAGCCCAGCACAAACTTTGAATACTGCACCATTTGTTTATTTACCTGATATTCAAAGTCAATTATATCGTCAATAAAGACCTTCTGATAAAAGCAATCCGTTTTGCCGGCTTGAACAGTGAATGTCATGTCTTTTTGGTACGCAAACACGACGCTAAATATAGTACATAAGATTAAAAATATCATTTTCTAGAATAATAATATGTACACCGAGTAACAAGCAAATTACCACTTTGTTTGAAAACTTAACCACATTATTAATAATGAATGTCGGTGTTAATTTAGTTTAATTGTAATTGAATCACGATCCAACAGTCGACAGAGTTAAATTATTTAGGAATTCGTACGAAAATAGATTTTGAATTCAAAAAAAGCCCAATTCTGTGTAATTTCTGAGTTCTGACAAGCCAAATGTCATTTTACAGCTGTCAGTTATTACTGTCATTTCTGAGTTCTGACAAACCAAATGTCATTTTATAGCTGTCAGTTGTCACTGTCATGATTTCTGACACACAAAAAAGCCGCGCATGCGCAGTTGAAATATTCAACTGACATTGGCACCAAGGCTTAAGCTTAAACCAAGAAGCTTATACCCTAATGGAGGTTTCATGCAGAACAAAAAAGTGAAGATCAAATATTTGAACTCTGTTGACCTTTTTGTTATGTCCTGTTCTTTTCTTTTGATAGTTCTCACTCGCTCGCGTGTAAAACACAGAGTTGCCAAAGCGTTTTATATTTTCCCTAATAACAAAATCAATTTTAGTTTTTAAG